>OZ005650.1:175514922-176714922 GCA_963930645.1 Salticus scenicus
TTAAATTATGTTTGGATAAAAAAAATTTACAACTTCAAAAGATATTCAGCTATTGTTACTTTCTCTTACCTCTATAATGATAAAGAAAGTATTGTTTTGGTCTCACATTTTCAAAACTAAACATTTTATATGTTTACACGTTTTGAGATCCAGTGAATTCGAACATCAGGTTTTTAGCGATTAGCCTCTGTATCTCCATGTTTGTGTCTGTTATGAGCATATCTCAAAAACAAATAGTAACAGGAAATCCAGACTCGATATTCTATAGACATATTCTCTGTATCATATAGACATGCTACACTAAACTTTTCGTTGAGATCAAGCAAAGTACATCCACAATAATACAAATGCATTACGTCTATGGGAGAAATTTCTGGTAAGTACAGTTTAACACTGTAGAATGTACTAAATAAAATGAAATGAACATATATTTTATATGATAAAACATGTTAATATAGGATATAATATGAAACTCCTTACCACTCTTTTACAAGGTCATACAAAAAAGGTTCTACACTGTTAAAAATTACAACAGAAAACTCTGTGTAATCTATTATCTTAAGTCTTACGTAAAATTACAGAGAAAAATAAACAGAGATTTTAAAAAACTTATTTCATACCTTCATTTTAATAACTAATATTAATTTAATTAATTATTGTTGAGAATATACTTCGGATTTAGAATGCTTTTTCTGATGTAGAAACAGTCATTTTTAATTTTACTTTAAAAATTAAATTATAAAATTAGGTAAAAATACAAAATAAAGATTGATAATCTCGATTATTCACTTTTAACTAAGAATTGCTGTAAATTTACAGAGACTCTGGATAAATGTTTACATTAAATTTATAGAAATTTTTAACAGTGTATATATTAGGTCTATAAGATAAAATTGCTTGAAATTGCATTTCAAGTTGTATTATGTATATTTTATACTGTGTCAAATTAAAGTATAACATGTAGTGTGTATATAATTTATAAGAATATACAGGGCTACACAAAACTGAGTGGATACATTCTTTTCTAATGAATGAAATTAACGGAAGAGCGTTACCAAAATTTACTATTTTCAGGAAAACTGAATGATTAATTTTTGACAGAATGGAGTAGAAAGCTGAATTTTACTAATTATGTGAAAAATACCACTGCCGGGAATCGAACCCGGGCCTTCCGCTTAACGCGCGGATTCTCTAACCACTGAGCTACCCTGGTTGATAACCAGCTCGGCACTTCTCACATAATATATGTTGGCAAGGTGATCGTATATTATGTGAGCCAGCCATGTTATGTGAGCGATGACTTTGCCAACGTATATTATGTGAGAAGTGCCGACCTGGTTATCAGCCAGTGTAGCTCAGTGGTTAGAGCATCCGCGCGTGAAGCGGGAGGTCCGGGTTTGACTCCCGTCTCTGTTATTTTTCACACAGTTGGTAAACTTCAGCCTTCTACTCCATTTTATAAAAAATGAATTTTCAAAGGTTAAGAAAATTTCTAAATTGAATGGTAATTACTTTATCATATCCAATGGTAAATAACGTACTAGTTTGGCATCAAAATTTCTACGCTGTCTTTTTTTTATATATATAATTACGCGCTTTGAGGACCCTTAGATAAGAAAGTCAAGTATTTAGTGGTTATCTGTGTACATGATTGTTATTAGCTAAACGTAAGAACAAACAATCGCAAGAAATTTAAAATGGGTATTTTGAATTTGGGGTTGAGACTTGAAATTTTTGGTTAGTTCCAAGGAGTGGTGTGGGTAATATTTGTCTGAATAATTTGCTTTTTTTAGTTTAATAACAGCTTTAAATTTTATGTGCATGTATTATGCTAAATCGGGAGGATGAAGACATATATATATATGGAATAAAACGGTTTGTAAAACTATTTTCCAATGTTTACAGTATGTTTATGTGCATCACTTGCAATCTTACGCCTTAAACTGCAATCATTTTGTATAGTATTGAAATGCAGGTAAGAGATATTCCTAAGAGTGACATACCAGATATTTCTATTTTTTATATCAATAGAAAATTACTCCAAATTTGTTCAATTTACAAAAATAAATCTAAAATTAAAATGCGACATTGATTATCGTATCCGTTATTTTCCCCTATATTTTTTCTAGTACTATCTATCCACTAGTCTCATTTCCATACATTTGTTTATTGTGCTAAAAAACAGTAATGAAGAGGTCGATATGCTTTATATATATTATGTTATTAAAGTACTGAAACATACATGTAGAAGGAAAGTATTTTTTCTTCTTTATTCTTAACAAAAATTACTTTATAGGAAGCATTTTTATTTTCTCCAGGAAAATAAATAGTTCACAAATCTTGGAGGGAATAAAAATAAAAAAAAGAGAGAGAAGGTTAAGTGAGTATACGTAGCAGATAATGAGTAAAGAACGACAACTTCTTGTTTTCAAAGTGCCTTGTCTCTTCAACATTTGACAGCGCATTATAGATAAGATTTTTCTTGGCTGGTCTAATTATAGCAGATTTTTATATACTTTTTTTTTTTTTTTTTTTTTAATGGCTGTTATTTAGTGTTTTTAGAGGGAAGTTAACGATGTGAAGAAGAAAGTAATGAGAAATTGATAAGGTGATATTTTGTGAAATGTTTGCAGTTAATAAAAACTTATTATGAAAGATTTAATCACTACAACTCACTACTATATGAAGATTTAATGATTATAAGTTTTCAAAATTATGTATAAAAGTATTCGTAGTTATTTTTCTATTCTATTACAATATATTGTTTTTCCTTACTGCCTATGTCATTAAAAAGTATAGAGTATATAAAGAATCCTATATGTTAAAATGATCATACATAGGATTACAATTATCATTCAGTTAATACACTTAATGTATTGAAAGTGAAAAAAAAAAAAAAAAAAGTAGTGTAGATTATATTTTTATTAAAGATATAATTTTATTTTAGAGATCTTAAAAAATAAATAATTAATTAATTCAAATACAATTGAATGAAAACTCAAAACTATATATTAAATGAAATTTAACTTTGGATGAGAGGCTTTACTTTAAGTGCATCTTTTGAAACTTCCTGCTGTGTTCAAAGTAGTCTACTGCAAAATGGCAACGATGCATTTTCGATGTCTGAAAGTAATAGTCCTCTAGTCGTCATAAATATTTTACAGATTTTAATTTAACCCATTAAACGCTAGTGTTGTGTTCACGCAACACTAGAAATTAATTGAGTTTAGCAGTTAACTACAAAAGATATTTTATATTAAGTATTGTTTTTAAGTTTATTTTATTACAAAAAAAATTGATCTGAAAAATAATTTTATATTTAAAAATGAATTTCAAACTTGAAGCACTTTTCAAACCAAAACTTTTGAAAATTTTCATATTTCAATGAGTTTACGTAACTTGTTAAAAAAAATTTTCATGATAAAATAATTACTTTTGAAACCATCTATAGTTTTTGCTGTTTCATACACCCGCAAAAAAAAAAAATTCTAAACATTTTTTTTTTTTTTTTCAATAAAAATTTGTATTATCTTGCATTATAAGTTCTTAAAATTTTAGTTCTTTAAAATGCACTAATGAAGGTAAACCTTTACAAATACTTTTATTATTTATTTTTGTCTTCTCATAATTATACTCGTATTTAAGTATTTTTAAAACTTTCTTTCATAGAAAGGTGAATTAAATAACATAAAATTACTTTTTTTACAAAATTGATCACAATTGATTATCGTATTACATAAATACTAGAAAATCTTTAAAATATTGACTTTTTCTTTCTTTTTTTTTTTTTTTTTTTTTTTTTTAAGTACAAAACTGGAGATGTGTTTAAACACTAGAAAACAAGATTAGGTATTTTTAAATTTTATAAAACTCAATAAATTTTTGACCAAATTTCAATTTATTTGTTATTGAAGTATAGTCATACTTCAAGAGATTAGTTCACTATATTTACTATAATTCATAATAATAGTTTAATTAGAGATTGATTTTTAAACTTTATATTAGAATAAATAACTTTATAGACAATTTTTTAAACTTTAATGCATTATAATAGAGATTATTCTTTTAACGTTTGAAGTAAAAATATTTTATAAACTTCGTAAACAAACTAATAGTTTTAAAATAGAATTCTATAAATAAATAATTTTTATTTATTTAAACATGTTTTTATTAACTTGTATTCTTCTTTGTTTAAGTGTTTTTTGTTTGTTTGTCCGGTACAAATGTTGAAATCTATTTTTAACTAACTTCCCTACTAGCTAGACATTTGAAAATTTCACAGTAGCTCAGAACCCGGTGACAACACAATACTTCGAAGTCAGATTTTCGAATTTTAGTATCGTTTTCTTTTAATTAATTAAAATATGAAAATGATAAGTTCCTAACAGCAATAAAAATAGTCATTAAAATATTAGCTATAATGTAATTGTTGCCAAAAAAAATTACGAGTTCATTTTCTTTCGACATAAAAATAAATACATTTAATTAAACGTGAGCGTTAAAAAATTGTAAAAAGTTAAATTAAGCATCTGGCAAAAATTGACGTCATTATCACTTTAAAGATTTTCTACGCAATGATAAAGTGCAAATGTAGTTCATGATGCAAATTTATGTTCGGAAAGGATTAATAACTTTTTTTTTTTTATTCAAATTTCCCGTAACTCTTTAACTAATCACATTAGAACGTCCATCTTTAGAATATCTATAATAAGGATTTTCTCGCCAAAAAGGTCGCCAAGGGCAAAATCTCGCCAAATTTGGTGCCAAATCCATTACCTGCCTATTGGAGCTTTTTAATGAGTTTTAAAGGGAATATTAAGCTATTTTAACTCGAAAAAGAGCTGAAAATGCAGAAAAATTATATTTTATCAACTTACTAAACCTCTTTGAAAGAATTTACACAAAAATAAATATAATTATTTACAATTTCGTAACAATACGCATTGATAAAGTGCGAATGCAGTTAGTTCTATAGCTATGATTCAACAGAAAATTTAAAAGCATGGTTTATAAAAAGTTTTTATCTTATAATTATTTATTTATTTATTTATTTTTATTTATTTATTTTACTTTTATTAAACCTAAAGCTAAATATGGTTATAATTTTAGTGCCATTTTCTTGGTTGGTATTTCTTTGTATCTAATTCTTTCATTTTGCTATATTCACTTGCGAAAAGTTCTAGTAAAAAAATAGTAATTAAATAGAGGATATTTTTCTAATAAGGTCAATAATGTTAAATAAGTCAACAAAACATATGTTCATAGCGGATGCCTGAAAATGCTTTTTTTTTGTTTTTTTTTTCCTTATCTTGCACTAAAATTTCTTCTTAGAAAGTAGATTTTCTTCTCTCAGATAATAGATTGTTCGTGAATCTTAGAAAAAAAGTTAAGTATATGTAGTAGATAATTAGTTAAAAAAGATAGCTTTTTGTTTTCAAAGTATCCCGTGTCTTCATCATTTGACAGGATGTTGGAGATAAAAATTTTTCTTCCTTGCCTAATTATAAAAGTTTTTTTTTTTAATTATTATTAACTTTTTTGTAATGTAATTTAGGTGTCTATACAATGAAGTTAAAGATGCGATGAAGGGAAAAAAAAAAAAAAAAAAGAGGAAAACTATCAAGTAGATATTTTACAAAATATACACCCGTAATTTAAAGAAAAATAAAGAAGTAAAAATGTGCAAGATTTAAAATATACATTACATTTTCGCGCATAACTTATTATTTGTTTGTAATGTTTTAAAAAAGATTTATAAGAATCCTATTTTTTATTCGCAGTTTTTAATTCCCTGACTCAATACTTCCACTTAGATTTAATAAAAACGGATAAGATAGAAAATTCTATTAAATTTTTAAAGAAAGGTTTGTAAATTTTGCAAAATAGATTAGCATATTGTAGCCATCCCAATACTTTCTTCTATATTATTCTAATATATTAATGTATCAAAAAATCACATACAATGTAAAAAGGCCTGCATATCAACGCCATTTATTGACCAATATACACATAAACTGAATTACCATAGTTTTTTTTATAAAAACAATCTCAAATATGATGTTTGGTACAAATTCATATCATAGCCTCCCCGTTATTGGAGATAATTGTAGTACAGCAGCGTCACCTTTCCGTTGATATGCATCTACATTGAGACAGCATAGTCTTTTCATAACAGCCATCGTACAAATCAAATATGGTGTACTTATGCTTTATAAAAACATAGAATGTTTATAGTCATTATAGAATTTATAGTCTTTCCGTAAATAGGAAAAATTTGAGCATATTAGCACAATCTAGTAATCGATATGTACCGTATTAAGTCAGCGTAATATTTCATAATAAATATTTAAAACAAAATAGTGCATTTATTACTGTAAAATCAGACATATAGCCTTCTGGTATAAGAGAAAAAGTATAACAAAGAAATGCCATTAGCTGAACAATATATACAAAAGTCTAATCAGCGCGAAGTTATATGAAGATTAAATATAATATAATGTTTTGTGAAATTCAATGCATTTTAACGCGAGAAACATCGTTCGTAAAATTTTAGCCAGCGCGCACATACAGAGAACGACAGACCCACAGGCAGACATATCATGAAAACGGCCGAAACATCTTTATGACATTTCAAAACGTGTACATCCATCGAAAACTGTAAATCAAATATTTTCGCGATTTTTCACTATTTTCTTTTTATATTTATCGTGTTTTCTATAAAATATTACACCCATCACAAAAACTTAAAGACTAATTTTAGGACATTATTAAGTAGAATTGTTTTGTAATTGCTTTAGTATATGGCCATAGCTTCTTACGCAAAATATTCTTGAATAATAGCGAAATAATTCTACAGTTTAATTTTCTAAATTTATTTTTATTTCATTTTTGTGATTAGTGTGACATTTCATGAAATCATTGCTGTAAATTAAAAATAGTGCACATGTAAGAGGTAAACGATAATACTTTTGCGTTAGTATAATATTTCGGCTTTCTACGTTACATTCTTGAATAATAGAAAAAAAATCTATTATTAAATCTTCTACTTTTTTTTCCTAATAATCGAGTGTAACATTTCATAAAATCACTGATATGCAATAAAGTAAAAATAGCGCCTATTTAAGATCGCCTATTACTTAGCGCCTATTACTATCGCTTTAGTATAAAACCTTAGCTTCCAATACTATTCTTGAGTAATAGCAAAATTATTCTACTATTAAATTTTCTATATTTATTTTATAATTATAATTATTATTATTATTATTATTATTATCTTGTGACGAGTGTGACATTTTATGAAATCATTGATAGACAATAAAGTAAAAAAAGTGCACATTTAAGATGTAAACAATACGTGTTACTATAGCTTTAGTATAATACCTTAGCTTCCAACATTATTCTTGAGTAATAACAAAACAATTCTACTATTAAATTTTCTACATTTGTTTTTTTATTTTGTGACGAGTATGACATTTTGTAGAATCATTGGTATAAAATGAAGTAAAAATAATGCACATTTAAGATGTAAATAAAATGTTATACTATTACTTTAATATAATACCTTAGCTTTCAACGTTATATTTTTGAATAACAAAACAATTCTACTATTTAATTTTCTAAATTTCATTTTTAAAATTTTGTGACAAGTGATTACGTTAAAATAAAAATAGTGAATATTTGTGATGTAAACATTATTATGACGTAAACATTATGCACTAATAAAAAAAATAGATATAATAATATTTATAATTCGATAAAATAAAAGTAGTGAATATTTATGATGTAAACATTATTATAACATAAACATTGACACTTTTCCCGTTTTTGATATTTTCCTTCGAGAAGTTTTGATTTTAACTATCTTTAATTCATTAATTCAATACTGTTGTCTGTGTTAAAAAAAAGAGACAGAGAAATTAAAAACTCTATTATATTTTTAGGAGAGATTTGTACCTCCTGTAAAGCATTTTATTATAGGATACGAAATTTTAAATCCTTGCGCAAACGGGCATTTTTCAAAATTATTTTTATTAGCTAATAACTTTGCTGATTGTTTCGCATTTTTCAATTAAGCGTCTTAATATAAAAAGCATTAAATAAATTAAATTCTGTCGGAAAGTGAAATAGAAATTTTAAAATTTCATTTATTAAAAGAGTTACTTAAACGCATAGATTAGATTTTTACAAATTAGATTTTATATTCTTAAATTATTTAGATTCCGAAACTTCTAAATTAGATTGGAAGTAATTGAAAACTTATACAGTCGAACCTCGTTAACGTGAATCTCAAGGGAGATAAAAAGTTTGTTCATGTTATCAGTAGTTCATGCTATCAGTAACTAATCTTCATATAGCTAAATTAATCTTCATTTTGACGGGGATTGTGGAAACAATTCATGTTAAAGGTAATTCACGTTAACAGTGTTCACGTTAACGAGGTTCGACTGTAATACATTTTATGCTCTTTTTTTTTTTTTTTTTTTTTTTTTTTACATATATATAGGGTGTCCATAAATTCATGCGAGAAACTTTTAGGGTAGGTAAAACGCATACAAAGAAACATTTTTTGTACAGCAGTATGGGGTCGGAAATGAAAAGTGTAGGTGGAAAATCAAGAAATACATCGCATTTTAGAATGAGGGGGAAAAATTGGAAAAAGTAAAAAAAAAAAAATCCATAGAAAACAGCATGAAAAAGAAAGTAAAAAACACGATCGAAGTTTATGAAACAAACTGTTAACACCAATCAGAAAATAAAGGAAAAATATACAAGAAAAAGGAACTGAAGCGGCGGATGGTAAGGTTTGGGATTCACCAAAGATTTTCATTTCCCACCCTATATTTTTGTACAAAAAATGCTTCTTTATATGTCTTTTAACTAATCTTAAAGTTTGACCGATGAATTCACGGACACTCTTTATACTCAAATCTGAATAAATAGTAGAAAGTATAAAATGTTCTCATATTATATTTCTTTACTTATGCCCTCTATATTTGACAACCTTAAAAATTTAATTTCAAAAATGATTATTTCCTCTTTTGCTGATTCAAAGCACTATTCCCTACACTCAATATTGGTTTCCTTTTAGCAAAATTAAATGTATCTTACATTTAAAATTTATATGTGTACTATATTGACCTTAAAATAAAAATTTTAATTTGCTCGCCAGTAAATCCTTTTTGCTTATTGGATTAATTTTGCAACATTTCAACAAATTACCGAAATAAATACTATTATCGTCCAATTTGTTCTGAAGATTTTTTTTTTATCGTCGAATTTTTAGAAATAATCCGTTTTAAATTTGATAATATCTTTCCGTAGGGCATATTTTATGCTCGCGGATTTTTATGATAGCTACCCTTTCACAAAAATCATTTCACAAAATAGAATCCTTCAAAGAATCGCTTTCAAGATCGTTGATTTTGTGAAAGGTCCGTTTTTGGTCTCAAACGTTTCTTAGACAGACTCTCATGCCATTTTTTCATAGCCAATTAATTGAATTTGCATTTATTTTGTGGTTGATTGTCTAACATAATGTGTCATTTTTGGAAAAAATTGTGAAAATGTAGACCTGTTTCCTTGCTGTTTCTAGTTAAATTAAACGACATTAAATCGCTGGTAACTGCTTAAATACATTTTGTATTTCCTTATACAAAGTATAAGGAAGTATTGTAATCCACTCTTGCGAAATGGATTTTGTATGTCGCATAGCTCAACGTCTAAATGAACACCTCCAGCTTTGGTTGTCTGAGTGAGTAATGCTGACCGGTTGTCGGCCTGGATAGCTCAATTGGTAGAGCCTTGACTTTGTAAGTCAAAGATCCGGGGTTCGCCTCCCGGTCCAGGCATTATTTTCACTCAGTCGGAAAAATAAAATTTCAATAAATAAGTCAAACTAATCTCTATGTAATCTTTCTACGCTTTGTCCCAACTACCCCTCACAAAATTATTCAAATCTGACATCATTCAATTATACAAACATATTAAATCTGCTTTCAAAGTTTTTTTCACTATATTACGCAAAACATTTTACTTATATCTCTCTTAAATTAATTTAAAATTCCAAATCTGTTTACCATAATCTCTTACGTTTTATATAAAAGTTTAAACTTAATCTACAAAAAAGTAAAGAAGTAAAAGAAAAGAAAATAATATTTAATGGAAAAAAGTAAAATCAGTGGGAGTCTCACACACTGAGAACATTTCTGGGACTGACATCTAGGGAATAAATTGCGGCTCTAGTAAAAATAGTTTTACGTTATTGCTTATAAATTCTAGTTGCCTTTGCTAGCAAGTTCTAGAAACCCCTATTAGAATTTTAGAGCATTTTTTCTAAATGACTTTTTTTTTAATTAAAAAAATAAAATAAAATAAATGAAAAATAAATGAAAAGTCGTGACTTTTATATTCAAAATTTAAACATACCGCATTAAAATTAGTATTTAATTTCTATTTAGAAATGTTGTACATTTAAAATGAAGCGCTGACGAAACGAACTTAATAAAAGCAAAAATTAATCAGATCCAGATAATTTTACAGTAAATGATTACCCACGTTCTAAAATAAAAAGAAAAATATAATTAAATATTTTTTTCATAAAATGAATTCATTTTTTTTTATCTAAAGTATGCATTAGTGGGCTCTTTTCTTTTCAATATTTTATGGTGACAATTCAATTTACTTACTAATTTAATTTATGCTCTCCTCAAAATAAAAGTTTTGCCCAAAGGAACCAATGTTTCTATCTATAAATTTTTTTATCAAATTATTTCTACTTTAATTCAAATTTTAATGTTTTATACCGGAAAGAATAAAAAAAATCTCGAGTGGTCCTTTAATTTCGAGATCATTAGAAAGAATCTTTCAAAATCTAATTGGAGAAAAGGTTTTTTGGCCTTATTTTTAGATCGAAATATAAGTATCCACTTAACTACAGAAACTTAATTATTTTTCCTAAACCATATCTGTGATATCTTGAAATTGAGCTTTTCCATTTATTTTTTTATTTTATCAATTAGTATCTTTAATTTTAAGACTTTAAACCTTTGAGAGTAGTGGATAAAATTAATTTACTCTCAGTCAAACGCGTCGAATTATTTTAATGATCATAATTTTAGCTAAAAATGTGTAAAAAACTTTAAAAGTTACTTATATCAATTTGGAAACGAGTTATTTGAGTTTTTATTTTAAACATTATACCAAATGAATGCCAAAAGTTAAAATTTTAAACAATTTATATGAAACCATACAAAAAAAAAAAAAAAAAAAAAAAAAATCAATGTAGGGTAAGGGCACCACTAATTGACACTTTTAGAGCAATATCTGATGTTTTTATTGTTCTAGTCATCAGAAAATATTTTTTTAAATCTTAAGTTAGTACGTATGGTATAAAAGACATTCAGAACCACATATATGTTAAAATATATACATTTGAAAACTTTTTTTTTTTTATGAATTTTTATTTAACACTGCCAGTTTTTCATTTTATCAGTAATTGCCATCCTATGTTCCAGTGTTTGACGCTGCTAGTTATTCATTTTACCAGTTATTAGCACCCTATGCTCCAGCGTTTGACATAAAATGTTAAAATTCTTATATGTAAAATATATGACTTTATTATTTTTCTTATTTATTAATTATTTCGGGATAGATGTCAATTACTGGAGCCTGCCAATCACTGAAGCACCTACTCTGTTGTTTTTCTATGCGATCAATGAACAGTTATTTTCGTGAAAAAATAAATAAAGAAACCATTGTACTGTCTCTTTTAACCGTAGATGACTAAACATTCGTCTAATAGACTACCAACCCCTGCCACTTTTTCGAATTCAAGATGTTCCCGTTGCGCTCATACCACTTCACTCTCAGAAACTTCATAACTAGTAAAATGAGTTATTTGAAGGGGATAAGCATGGCTGCACACTTGTCACTTTTCGAGATGTGCTGTAATCGTCGTCTAACAGTCGAATGTTTAGTGATCATTAAAATAAATATTGAAGATATTTTGAATATTAAGAAGCCCACGGAAGACATGATTAAAAGTGCGGCGAACAAATGCAGAATTTGTATTTTCTGTCCGTCTAAAAAACACACACTGAGAAAAAAAATATACCGCCTTCATCTAGAATGAATAAATGGTCATTTTCTAAATCCTTAAACTAGAAATATAGATATCCAGCTATGCGCACAAGGCACGCCAATAAACTGAATAGACGAAATGGTCGAAAATTTCTAATCTACACATTTCTAGATGGTGAAACAATATTCTAAATATTCTGAGTCTTTTGTATTACGAGAAATTCTCGCTTGATTTTCTAGAATTGGGTCATAAAACCAAGATTATAACTGCTGAAATCCGCTTCTTGTATTCACATTTATTTGGGGATATTTTAAAATAGGTTTGTCCTCGGGCAAACGCTCAAGAATTCTAATAGAGGTCTGTAGAATTCGCTATCGAAGGGGACTAGAAAATTTTTTATAAGAAAGTTATAAGGATGACATGGAACTATTTTTTCTAGAGCCACAATTTAGATTCCAGATGTCAGTTACAGAATTTTTTTTCCAGTGTATTGGCGTGCCTTATACTCATAGCTCGGAAATCTATGTTTCTAGTTTAAGGATTTAGAAAAGGACCACCTATTCGTTCTAGATGAAAGCGGTATATATATTTTTTTTCCCCTCAGTGGAGAGTGACAAAATACGTGTGCAACTACTGTAATAAGGCTATATGTAGAGAGCACACTTTTAACATTTGCCAAGAGTGCAAACGATAACTTTTATCACTTTTCAATTTTTTTTTTTTTTTTTTTTTTTTTTTTTTTATTGAAATATTATAATATTTTTTTAAGTTACGCACTAATTTGTTAAAAAAAAAAAAAAAAAAAAAAAAAAAAGGAAATATGACTATATACTTGTTATTAATTCGTACTCTATGAACCGAACGATTAGTCACAGAGTAACACTGACTGAAGTTTGGTTATTTAAGATTAAGAATGAAAATTATATAAAATTTAACTAATTTAAATGTATCTGCATTCTAAAAATATAATTTAAAATAGATAATGTAATTTCTAACCATGTAGTTATTGTAATACCAATTAATTAGTAATTGTAGTTAATTGTAATACCAATAATCAAAAATACATTAATACAAAGAGACTAAAAATACGTTAAATTGAATTATCCTACAATTTATCTTTAACAATGATTCACACAAATGCCATGAAATAATCTCTTTTTGAAAAAAAAAATCAGTAGATAAAAAATAGTATTGGATAAATACATATGCCGGTATGAAGACTGCTAAGTGTTTGCTCCAAATGTCTTTACAGGTTATCACCAAAATAATATATCAGCATAGAACTCTAATGGGTTTCGTTCCATTAGTTCACCTATTTTGCGAGCATATACTTGTTTATTTAAGCATAATATGCATTTTAAAACGATTTCTAAGCCTTTCTGGTGAACAACATGCTCGATATTGGATTTTGATCATCTCTATGATGGTACCATAATAATAGAATGCTCTCTCTCGTATTTTATTGATATTTGGTTTAAGACAGCTGAGCTTAATTTTCTCGGTAGAATATTTGGAAGTATAAGAAGCATTGCTATCCTAAGCTTTAGAGACGGCTTATATTTAAATGGATGCCCAAGTGTCGATTAAATTCTTTTCGATAATTATTTTATCGAATAAATCTATTCGAAATCGATGAAGAAAGAATCTAGCTGGTAACATCCTAAAGATTTCCAATAGTTTTATTTCAATGAAATGCTTCCATGGAACAAATTTAATGTCGTCAGAAAAATTATTGCAATTTTTAAGCCGGGATGAAATGCATCTAAAATGATATATGCCTTTGAACAAATTCGTTGTAAGACAAGGAAACCATATCAGTACGAAAATTGTTATTCGTCGCCTACGAATTTATTTCCCCTGCATATTAGTTCAAAATTTTTATGACGATTACTTATATAATAACTACAAATTTATTTGGTGAATAGATTTTGTTCAGTTTCTATAGATAGTATGAACTAGAACATAAAAATTATATGGGAAATTCTGCATAACATGAAAATTGAAAGTAAAAGTAAATTGATTTCAAAAGTAAATTACAGATAAATGACTTAAATTTGTTTTGTATGTGCTGTAGGTTGGTTTAAGTTTACAAATTAGAATTTGGCAACACTTAACAGTTTTTAATATTTCATTTAATTTATTTGATGATTTAAGCAGGAAATAA
Source organism: Salticus scenicus (assembly GCA_963930645.1). Lineage (NCBI taxonomy): Eukaryota > Metazoa > Arthropoda > Arachnida > Araneae > Salticidae > Salticus > Salticus scenicus. The sequence goes on from OZ005650.1 coordinate 175,529,166, forward strand.
ACGAGCTTCACAAAATGAAATAAATAAATAAAATAAATAAAATAATAAATAAGTAAAAGGTAGCGAGAGTCACACTTAAAATATTAATATAATTACATATAAATAATATTATTTTTGAATAAAAAATAACTTCTAAGTACCTTTTTTAACACTTTCCAACAAAGTTGAAAAGCGTTTATGACTTCGGTTTGTCTGTCTGTTAGTCTATCTGCGCTGTAACTGTATCAGTCTATCTGCGCTCTAACAATATTCATGGAATTCCTTGAAACTGATATGTTATTCAAGTTCATTGTCGGATGTTCTCTACTGAAAATGGAGTAAATACCGCCACTAGTTTGCGTACAGGGGCACCCGAAGGAATTATAAAGCACTGAGTTCTGTTAGATGTATTACTATTAACCAGATTTTAATACATTTGTTGAGTCTCAACAACACAATTCATATCAACAAAGTTCAAAAAAATTTTGTTGTTTCAGTAAAACGTTTTTCTTTCTTTCTTTTTTTTTTTTTTTTTTTTTTTTTTTTTTCCTGTGTGCACCATGAGAACTATTTTTAACGAATAATTGTGATATATACATATATTCATATTTAAATTTATATTTAAATATAAATATAAATATTTATATTTAAAATATGCATATATATATATTTATTTATAATAATAATAATAGACTAGTAAAACATTTTTGTACAAGTAGAAGCATCGCTTCCGCTCCTGAGGTGAGTGTGTACGTGGGGATGGGGAATACCCCATGGGAAGTATAAACTTTCAGTATCAGTATTTTTCCAAATAACTTATTATTATTATTTTTTATTTATTTATTTTATTTTATTTATTTATTTTTAATGGTTGAATCACAGATTTGTGATAAATTTAAACCTTCTTTTTTATCATTCTTAACAAAAAAATATCTGAAAAGAAACATATCCTCAGATGTCGTCTAATGGGCGCAGAATAGACGATACTTCGATATTAGAATAATACTTCGATATTATTAATATTCCTCTGAAATGAAAATCATGTGTATTCATCATGGAAAATAATTTTTTAATATATAATTTTTTCTACGGGAATCTATATAGGAAAATACAGAAGAATGTGTTGCGATGGTCACGACATGCTAGCTTTTCTATAACGCTATGTTTAAAAATGAACTATTTAAGCTAATATTAATGACTTAAAGCGATTCTGAACTGATGAAGAAAACAGAATCGAAACAGAAATTTAATTTCAAATTTTTAAAATAATTATTTTTGACATTTTAAAGGGAATATTAAATGGGTTTATTACATAATCATATTTTAAAATATTAAAATCCATAATTTCGATTAACCCGTTAGCGCCCAGTCTCCTCATTTCAGGACAGCTACTAAAATGGCACATATATGTTTTGTGGTTTCTTGGAATGATTTTTTCTTTTTAGTAACAGCTTATAGCATCACTCTAAAGAATCCTTGAAAGTTTTATGTGCCTACTATTAATTATTATTTCATAATTTGGATAGTCATTTTATGATTTTTCATTCGTTGCACATATATTTGCTTTATACTCGGGTATACTAACTTAAATGAAGTTGAATAACAATATATATTATAATACTTTACTTTCGAGATCTTTGTCAACATATAATAGGAAACTGATCTGTTATCTCAAAGTTTTTCTATCTCGACGTTTTCTCGCTAGAACACTAAACAGATTGAGGATAGACTTTAAATTTAAAACTATCAGAAGAATTGTTTAAGTTAATATATTTTACTATCAGTTATCTATATTAATTTAGAAGTGAAATAATCAGCTAATAACAATTTTCAAAATTAATTCGGGCGTTAACGGGTTAATAATTTGCGCTATATATTTGACTGAAATTTTATTCTAAAAGCAAAATAATATTTTTTGACAGGTAATATTTGAAAAGTATTTTCGTTAAATAATTATTTTCAACCTACTATATTATACACACATTCGCTAAATTTACCTGCTTAATAAAACTAGTAAAATAAATTCAAACTAAGAACATTTTCTCCAACATATTGTGATTAAGTCGAAGTTAATTACGATCTTAAATAATACAATGCTCTCTTGGTCTCTGTTGGAGAATGAGAAACGAAATCAGTCGTAGAAAAGGTAATTAAACAAGCGCCACGACATCAATGCGACATATCCACGACAGTTATTCGGAACTGCGATCAATGCGGAAAATGCGAAATTTTTCGAATTTCCTAATTTTAGACATCACATAGACAATCAATCTTTGAGACAAATGTAGAAAAGATTTTCTGCTAAAAGAGTAGTTTTAAACTTTACTTTATTAATTTTTTAATTTGTATTTACTTAATTGTTTTGCTAATAATTACACTTGCATGTTATATTTTCATGACAGCTAACAAAAAGAAAAAAAAAAACCGTATTTTTAATACACTGGTGGACTCGTTTTCTTCTTTTGCACATAATTTTTAAACAAATAAACGTATGAACATAAAATTTGAATGTCCTGTTCGTTATCATACCATTAATCGAATTTTATATAATTTTAGCATAAGAATAATTTTTAAGCTAATAAATATTCATTTTTCTCTTAAAAGTAAGCTTTGGAAAAAATAAAAAAATTCAATAATTTTTGGAAAGAATACTTAATAAAAAATGGTCATATGAATGCCTTACGGATATGGTGAAGATGCACACGCATCCATATTTTAGATTACAACCAAATCGTTCTACACGTATTCTCTTTTCAGTTTCTTATTTTTTCTTCTTTTTTTTTTTTTTTTTTTTTTTTTCGCATGTGAATAGCTTTTTAAAAAATATACATACATGAAAATTGAATAAGATGTTCATTATAAAACTACTTATCGACATTTTTATTATTTTGGTAATGCTCATAGTTTACAAATTATTAATTATATTTAAAAAAAAAAATCCATTATAAAAGTAAAAGAAAAGTTAATGCAGAAAGAAAAATCGAGATTTAGTTTAACATTTCAAGGCATGTTCGTCTTTACCTAACTCTAATACATCCTTAACACCAGTTTTCATTAAGTGTTCTTTCCTAAAATTATAATTTTTTTCATTTTTTCCAAACCTTACTTTTGAGAGAAAAATGAATATTTATTAGCTTAAAAATTATTTTTATGCTAAAGTTGCACAAAATTCAGTTAATAATATGATAACAAACAGGCCATCCAAATTTTATGTTCATATGTTTATTTCTTCAACAATTATGTGCAAAAGAAGAGAACGAGAAAACAGCTTGTTGCTTTAATTTTGCCCACCACTGTAGTTTTATATGGTTTATTTATTATTTTCTATAATACACATAAAAAGAAGGTTTCGGATACTTAAAAATGTTCAACTTTCTGATTTCGAAGTAGTTATATGTTTTCAGAAAATGCCTGTCTGAGTGTATGTTAGTAAAATTTTATCAATACGATCTAAATGAATCAATGGATGGAATTTAGTATTTTGCTAGACCTTCACTTAAATTAATACTGATTAGGTTTTGGAACATACACCAGTAGGTAGCGTTGCTATTTCTCAATATTCTCCATTTAAGGAAAGTCTTCAGCGTCTTAAGAGAAATCTTACACAGTTTTTATCGCGTATAATTTTACAAAATTCATAAATGTCAGAGCGATGATTAAAAATTATGCCTATTTTATTTGGGTGCCTATCGGCCAGTAATGAGGTTGCTGTGCTTCAGATCATATACATTAGAAATAACCTACATATCAAATTTGAAGATTCTAGCTACATTATTACTGTTAAAATTATACAAAAATATTGTTTTCAAGATGATTTTTTCTCACCCCTCAAATTGCGAGTGCACTGGAAATTTGAAACGCCCACAGTACTTCAAACGCTGTCATAAGCAGTAACTGTGTTAAATTTAGTTTAAATTAGTTCAGGGGTTCTAGAGGAGATGTAAGACATACTCGCATACCTGCAATGACTTTTATTTATATTAAAATAACAGTTTATGTTTTTTATTCAGTATCAGTATACCACATTTGAGGAAATATTATTGTCTAAGTGTTGTAAGTAGAATAAACTGAAATAATAATCATAATATAATTATTAAGGAAAATAGAAATTTTTACCATTTTTGTTTACATCAGTTCTGTGAACATACTGGTTCTACAGTAATAATTACTGTCCACTAAATGACTGTCTCAAAACATTTTACGAAATCAAAATGCAAGTTATCTACTTAGCACATATCATGAGAATATTTATACTATAACCTAAACCTTAAATTCTGCGTAAGAATTTTTATTGAAATTTTTCATTAATAAAACTAATCATACTGCAGATTAGTATTAAAATTGAAGATTTTTTGTAGAATGACCCATATATGCAAATATTATCTTTAAACATGTGAAAATAAGAAGCACCTTTTAATTCTTTTTAAAAAATCACTACATTTTCAATAGTGATAAAAAAAGAAAAAAAACCCTCTATCATAAATATGCAATATTCTCATAGTTTTAAATAAGCAAATAAAAAATTGTTTGTGAAATTAAATATTTGAAAAAACTTGAAATAAATTTTATGTGACAAACTTTTTTCTTTATCGACAACTGAGAGTTTAAACTGTCACATAAATTTTATATCACTTAATACAAAAGTAAAAAAAAAAAAAAAAAAAAAAAGTTGTCTAAACTAAAAATCCAACATCATTCATAATATTTTCTAAAAAATTCCTAAAGATTAAAATTATTAAATTAAACTCCTATTTAATATATATATATATATATATATCCAGAACAAAAATGATTGAAAATGAAAAGTGAAATCTGGGATTTAAAAGTCTGATTTAAAGTTATTTTTGAAAATTTATCGTATAATATCATTTCTTCCTTTCATCGGGAAATCTCACACAAACCCTGAAGCTGATGGATTTCAGTTTCTCACTTTTAGAAATTCTCAGCGATCAGGAGATCTTTATGGCATTGAGTTTAGAATGATTAGGAGCTCGATAAAATGAAGATTAATCCAAATGAAATGACATGGAAAATGGTTTCCTTCTTTTTAATCCACCCCAAGGACTCTAATGTACTATTAACTGTCCTTGCTTTATTATTCTTTAGCTCAGTGCTATTAAAAGACATATTGCAGGCGAAAAAATAACAGCCCTTAGGTATTTGTTTTCTGTAAAAACTAAAAATGTGTTTTTCACTTATGTTTATGCCCGGTTGTTTTTCTTCTGTTATACATTTATATTTATTTGGTTTCTTTTTTAATCAGTTACACAAAAATTTAATTATAATTGAACGTTTTAAAAAAATATTAAATCTTTAATAGTGCATGATTATATCTTTCATAATAGGATACTCGGAAGAAGTATTCAGTTATCAGCACCATGTTCATGAATATAACTTTCTCTTATAAATGTGTTTTATGTGCTCATTAACGTAAATATGCGTAAATATGCTTTATGCGCTTAATGGCATTGCGCTTAGAATTATTAGGAGCTCAAAAGAGTCTAGATTAATCTAAATAACTTGAAAAATGGTTTTCCTTTTTTCAATTCCTACTATTAGTTCACACTCTCCCTATATCTTGTACAAATCTTGCAATTGATTTTTAACTAACCTCCAGACTAGCTAGAAATTTGAAACTTTCAGGATTTCTCAGAACACGGTGACAACACAATACTTCAAAGTCAGATTTTCGAATTTTTTTATTAGTTTTTTTTTTTTTATATAATTAATTAAAATATGAAAATAATAATATCCTAATAGCGTTAAATTAGCCATTAGCTATAATTTAATTGTTGCCAAAAAAAATTAAGAGTTCATTTTCTTTAAACATAAAAATAAATGCACTTAATTAAAGTGAAGATTAAAAAATTATAAAAAGTTAAAGTATGCATTTCACAAAAATTGATGTCATTATCACTTTAAAAATTTTATGCACATTGATGCATGATTCATCATGATTCATCAGAAAAATTTTAAACAAAGTTGTTGTTTTTTTAATCTTATAATTATATTTATTTTATTTTTCATGCGCGCTTTTTATTTCCTAATTAAAAATTATTTTTAAAAAAAATTTTAGATAGTGTTTGTAAGTAGGAATTGACTTAAATTTTTTCTTTTTATATTACTTGTTTTAATGCACTTCAAGGACCTAATGTACTGTTTACTGCCCTTGATTTTTTATTCTTTGTCTCAATACTACTAAGGAAAATACCGTGGCCAGCAAAAATGCCAGCTTTGGGGTATTTCCGTGTAAAGCAAAATTATGTGTTTCAATTATGTTAATGCTTTATCGCATTTATTCTGTTATACATTTATATTTACTTAATTTTTGAAAAATCTGTTATACAAAAATTTAATTATAATTGAATGTGTTGTAAAAATATAAAACCAGTAATATTAGAAGATTATTTTGTTTACAATAGGATATTCAGGAGCGATATTCAAACATGAGGATAATGTTCATAAATATAGCTTTATCTCATAAATGTGTTTTATGTGCTCCTCGACATTAAAATGTTGAATATAAATTTTTATAAAAATATGAATAAACCATACTTTTCAGCATATCAAACTATTTATAAAATATCTTTACATTACGACGTTTCGATTAATATTTAATTTTTAAACCATCTTCAGGGAAATGATGTATATAAACTATAAACATAAACTAAATCAAGCCATTCTTGGATATTAGAAACACTATTCATAAAGATATTAAAACGTGATTACATAACTTATATAAAAATACTCTATGCACATCTTAAAATAAGTTAAGAACATCTAAATAAACCACCATCATGCACATTATAAGAAAAATAAAGCTCTTTAATAAACGGAGTACGGAGTCAAATGATCACAACGCAGGGTTGCCAGAAAAAAAAAACAGGGTTACCTTAAATTATTTTAAGCCTAAGAAATGAAGCCAAATTGAGGGGGGGGGGGGGTATGGATAATGCATCATTACAAATTTCAAATTTTCTTTTTACAATTTCAAAAGATTCATAAAGTAGTGCTTGTTTTCTATTGTTAGTACTATAAATTATAGGGGCATTTTCAAAATCAGGTTCAATGGGATAAGTTTTGTAAGTACGTGAAAAAGTAGTGGAGATCTGTTATATTTTAAATCTGCTATATGTTCTTTCATTCTATCACTAAAAGGTCTAATGGACATTCCTATATAATAGTTAGTTTTATCATTAATTTTATATGGAATTTCATAAACACCTGATTTTAATTTGGAAGGAGGGGGAATCTAATTTCTTATAAAGTAAGGCATTTAATTTTAGGGGAGTTTTAGCAACAAGATGAACATTATCATTAATTAATTTAGAAAAATTATAAATTTAATTTAGAAAATTTTAATTTAGAAAATTTTAATTTATAAATTTTTAATTAAAAGTGTCGAAACTAATAAATTCGTAATCTGTGTCTCTTCTTAACCAAATAAACCTGTAATTGGTAAGATTGCCAAAACACTGTAAATCGCTAAATTACCGAGAAAACGAAAACATTATTTAGTGAACAATGATACTAATTTTTCATTATTAAAAATACATATGGTGAAGTTGAATTAAAGTTTTACCTCATACAAACATGAAATGTGAATGAATAGAAAGAGATAATTGAAAATGATTTTATAAGGTTAAATGGGGTTATTTAAAATACTAGTCGAATAAAATCCTTTTTTCCTTATATCTTTAAGTATCGGAATGCCTCTAAAGTAAATGAGTTTCGGTTTATCACTTTTAGGAATTCATGGACTATCTTTAGTGCAATAAGGATAAAAATGATTAGAGGTTCAATAAAATAAAGGTTAATCAAAAAGAAATGACACAGAAAAGACGAGGGCAAATCAAAAATCAGTTACACTTTGTGCTAATTGATAAAGCATTGTAAACATATCATAGTAAGTTCACGGATTTAAAGAATAGATATAAGAGCTTCGGCAGGAAAATTAATTAATGGCATTTTTCCAGTGAGCGTGTTTAGAAAACGGTCTGTAATGGCAAGTGAACTGCATTCGTACGCTAAATTAGAAAAAAGAATGGTAAAACTTATGGACAAAAAACTAGAATGGCACATAAATTCATCGTGAATTTGTCATTAAAATTACACACCTTCACAAGTGGGGTGCATTAAAAAAATATTCATTGAAAAATTAGAAAATTTAGAAAATGTCGAAAAAATATATTTTTTTCCCCATAAAACTGCATCAAAAGGTATTTCTTTAAACTATCGTGAAAGTTCTCCTTATTCAATCTTTTTAAGTAAAGTAAAATAAAAAAAATGGTGTGACACACATTCTGAATTATGAATAAAAATTACCGATTTAAATTGAAAATACAAGAGTTGGCGAAAAGCAATTATTCGCAGTGACAAATTTTTACTTTATAAATACTAGCAGGCTTTGCCCGCTTCGCTGATCATTGAAATGAAGTCTCAAAATACCATATCCATAATAATAATAATAATAAAATCATTGAAATCAGTCAAAATCTAAGTTAAAGTTCTCGATACCTTCGATAACACTTTTCCCACTCACCACACTTCACAAAATCCCTTTATAGTGCATATTGCATACACATACCTAGCCCACCAATTAAAAAATCGGGATTCTAAGATTATTTGAAGCAGAGTTATGCTTTAAAACGTGTTTTTTAGCCCCTCCCCCCCGGAACGTTCTAAACTGAATTCGTCTCCCCCCCCCCCCGCTAAGGGTAGGTAGGCTGGAGTTTCACAAAATCAATTTGTAGTGTGTGTTGAATACGCATAAGCAGTCCACGCATCAAAAATTGTCATTCTAAGATAGTTTGGAACAGAGTTACGCATGAAAACGTGTTTTAAATCACCCCCAACCCTCAAAGGGGTGATAGCACTGAATTCCAAATAATCCCTTTGTAGTTTGTGTTGAGTACGCATAATCAATCAACCTATCAAAAAGTCGCTTTCGTGAGATATTTTGGAGCAGAGTTACTCTTTAAAACGTGTTTTTGCCTCCCCCCCCCACACACACACCCTGCTCTTAAAAGTAGGAAAAGGAAAAGTTCACAAAAATCCCCTTATAGTGCGTGTTGGGAACGCATAACCAGCCCGCACATAAGAAAATCGTCTAAGATAGTTTGGAGCAGAGTTACGCATGAAAACATGATTTTGCCCCACCCCACCCCCAAGGGGGATAAGGTGTAATTTTACAAAATCCCTTAGTAGTGTGTGTCTTGAGTACGCATAATCAATCGACATATGAAAAAATCGTTATTATGAGATAATTTGAAGCAGTGTTACTCTTAAAAGCGTTTTTTGCCTCCCTCCCCGCCTTTGAAGGAGGGGAGGGGGAATTTTCGTAAGATCCCTTTATAATGCGTGTTGGGAATGCGTAAGCAACTCACATGTAAAAATTAATCTTACTGAGATAATTTTAATCAAAGTTATGCTTGGAAACATGCTTTTTGCCCCACCCCCAAGGGGGGATAGGACGGAATTTTACAAAATCTCTTTGTAGTATGTGTCTTGAGTACGCATAACCAATTGACATATCAAAAAATCGTTATCCTGAGACAATTTGAAGCACAGTTACTCTTATAAGCGTGTTTTTGCCTCCCCCCCCCCGCATTTAAGGAGGAAAATTTGTAAAATCCTTTTACTGTGTGTGTTGGAAAAGCATACACAACCCACATATACAAATTAATCTTACTGGGATAATTTGAAGCAAAGTTATACTTGGAAACAGGTGCATATTCCCCCCCCCCCAAGGGGAAAAGGGGGGACTTTCGCAAAACCCCATTACAGTGGGTGTCAGACACACGTAAGTAAGTCACTCACTAAAATTTGTAACCTCAGGTCCTATAGATTTCCCCGGATGAATTTAGCGCTAAAAGAGGGGCTCGAATTTGCCCCCTCGTAACTCCCCCCCCCCCCAAAAAAAAAAAAAAAAATCGAATATCACAAAAAAACAAACAGGAGATTTTGGAAATATCTTCAAGAAGACTCTTGGCGATTTTCTATATCTTTGGTACAGTTTTACTCGAAAACCCGTATTTTGCTAAATTTGCCTCCGAAAATAGTTTCTACCCCCCCCCCCCCCTCTTAAAAATCCAAAACTCAAAGCGCAGCACTTTTTTTTTTTTTTTCACTCAATTCTAGTCTCTCTCTTTGCAATTTCTTTACCGTGAAGCTATTTGGAGCCGAATTATGCTTATAAGGGGGTTTTGCCTACTGCCTCCCCCCAGGGGGAGCTGGGGGAGATTTTGCAAAATCCCGTCTTTTTGGGCGCCAATCCTAAATCCAACGTGCTAACCAAAATTTGCGAGTCTATCTCCCATAGAATTGCCACGGCTGTGTTGAATCAGTGATTTTACTCTTTTATTCCTCACCACGCCCTAAAGGGGTAAAGGGGGGGCTTTTAGAAAATCCCGTTACAATGGGTTTTGGACACACGTAAATAAGCCACACACTAAAGTTTGTGACCTCAGCTACTATAGATTTCGACGGACGAATTTAGCGCCAAAAGGGGAGGGGTCGAATTTGCCCCTTCGTAACTCCCCCCCCAAAATCGAAAAAATTCAAAAATGAGTTTTTGCAAATACCTTCAAGAAGTCGTTTGGCTTTTTTTTTTTTTTTTTTTCTATATCTTTGAGCTATTACTGCTAGAATTTTACTCGAAAATCCATATATTGCGAAATTTCCCCCCAAAAATCCTTTTTACCTCCTCTCCCCCCCCTTAAAAATCCAAAATTCCAAAATCGCAGAAAGTGATTTTTTTGTACTTTAGTCTTCCCATCTGCAATTTTTTCATCGTGAAGTAATTTGGAGCCGAGTTATGATTATAATGGTGTTTTTGCCTCCTGCGCCTTCGAAAATCATTTTCAACCCTTTTCCCCCTTAAAAATCCAAAATTCAAAAATCGCAGAAAATGATTTTTTTCGTATTCAAGCCTAGTCTTCCCATCTGCAATTTCTTCCCTGTGAAGTAATTTGGTGCCGAGTTGTACTTATAAATGTGTTTTTGCCTTATGCGCCCCCGAAAATCTCATTTTTACCCCCTAACCCCCTTAAAAATCCAAAATTCCAAAATCGCAGAAAATGATTTTTTTGTATTCAAGTCTAGTCTCCCCATCTGCAATTTCTTCACCGTGAAGCAATTTGGAGCCGAGATATGCTTATAAAGGTAGTTTTTGCCTTCTGCTCCCCCCCGGGAGGGAACGGGGGGGTATTTCGCAAAATCCCGTCTTATTGAGCGTCAGGATCCTAAAATCAACCTGCTCACCAAAAATTGTGACTCTATCTCCCATAGGATCGCCACAACCGTGTTGAGTCAGTGAATCAGTGAATGAATCAGTCAGTGAATCAGTGAGTTTACTCTTTTATATATATATAGATTACATTTAAGATATGACAAAACAAGATTTTTTTTTTTCCTGACCAAAAATTATAATTTGCCGAAATCTGGTGGATAGAGAATCTTCAGTTATATAAAAAACAATTCAACTGAAAATGGTTGTTATATCATCCATTTATATAGTAATTTGTATAAATCTGTCATCCTCATGCTATCGTCCAAAGACTTTTTATGCCAAAAAAAAGTTTTAGCATCAGCCATTAGAGGGATTCTCGGCAATAGGAATATAATAGAATCATCGCGAATGTTGATGAATTTTGAAAGTGCCGATGTCGTGCATAGGCTTTAATTATTTTAATGAATATATTAAAGAAAAATTTGATAAATAAGTTATATTTTACTAATATAGAAAAAATATAATTTTTATATTGAGTTGCTTTCTTTTTATTATGATCTAAATATTATTATAATAATTAATGGATTTTTTTTCAATATTTTAATATTTTTCAATATTTTTTTAAGGTATTTCAGTATTTTTGAATGCCCCTAGAAAAACCATTAGTTCATTTTCACCTTTTTCAATACGGAATATCCCTTAAGGGATTCCATTATTTACGGGAGTTAGAGCAAGTGACAGACAGACAATCCGAAATCATAAACGCTTTTCAACTTTCTTTGATAATTGTTGAAAACAAAGTAGATACAATTAAAATTTTACCTGACAAAAATAGTGGATGGAAACGATAAAATTCTTTAATGTAGTTATTTGTTTAAGAAAATGAATTTGAAACTGTATCTGGAGTTTTTTATTTGCCTTTAGTACATAAATTATTCATAAATTTTCTTTGTCAAACCATCCGCGTGTATACTATAAAAACTGCTTCTGATGTGAGTGCTGTTACAATCCCTTCTAAAGGGCGTCATTGATTAAAAAGGAATAACATTTTCCACGATCAATCTATACCTTATTCCTATATCTATGACATCAATGGAAAAGAGTAATTTTGTGAGCAATGATAATGAAACTATGTTTTTTCCCATGTAAGGGAATTGAACCAAATATTTTTAATCAGATATAATTTATTTCTTCGAATCATGTTCTCATGATTCATTAACTCATCAATGCACTTGGTAATTTGTAAGTTATACATATCTAAACATACATAGAATTATCAGCATTTCTGTAAATTATAGTTTGCTTAAAATCGAAATTTTTTTTTTCTGTAAAGTTAGAATAATTAATAAATATTAACTTTTTATATAGAATCTTTAATGTTTGACAAAAGAAATTCTACTTAACACTTTTGAAAGCAATTTCTAAAAATAAATTGATCTTTTTTAATGTGTTTGCAAAACACAATACCTTACATTAGCATCAGTTTTAAGTCAACAAACTTAACACACATACTACTTTATACACGTACGATTTTTATCGGCCATCTATCGTGTTTACTTTTTTCTTTTAGAAATTTTATGAAGTTCATTGTTAACATTAAAAAAAGAAGTGGTTTACAAGTTTTTCTTTCTATAAGTTTTTCTTGAAAGCTTTTAGAGATTCTTCTAGCAAACACATTTCCTTAAACAAGGAACCAGAGCATAATGCTTGATAATTAATATGGCTTAGAAGTTATGTTGTCATTTTTAAAGAGCTTCTTTTTTATCATGCATGTTTATTCAGTCATACTTAATTAATAAAGAGTGCGCAAATGACAGGTCATTTATTGTGCAAAAATGGCACATTCTTAAGTCACATGAGAACTAAACGTTTTTAATTTCTCCGTGAACAGATTTCATATTAAAACGTTTAATGCAAAATCAAAGCTTTTTAATTTTTTTTTTTTTTTACATACATTATATACTTATTAATAAGGTGTCGAGAAAGTATTGCAATATTTAATTTAAAAATGTCTTGTTAATTTATACCTAACATTTGAATTATTGTTTCCTGCATAACTAATATATATGTATCATTATATATTTACCTTCAAACTTATACTACTGCATATCCGCATGTAATTTGCATGCATTTCTGTACCTATTTGTATATGTATTGTTTTTGATTTTCAATATTCTTTCAAGTCATATTTTGATCTCAGCATTTTTGGATCAGCATCATGTATCTAAGATTTTGTCAGTTTTGGCCAATCACTCATTATTATATATAAAGATAGATAGTATCATACTTGGATAAACTACGTCATTGCTATTGGACGGTTTCTAGAAAAAATCAACTTAAGAAAAAAAATAAACTGGGTCTCACTGATTTTGTAAGATATAACTCATTGTTTCAAAATCTAAGCGTAACTTTTTTTTTTTTAACTTTTTTTATATTTAATAGAAGAGACTAATGGTTTCGTTAAAATTTTGGAATTTTATTTTTCGATGGATTTACACATAAATAGAACAACAGCAAAGAAAAATCACACAATACCAGTACTATCAAAATAATTGATTCATGATGTTATGTTATTTAAACGAAATCGTCCTAGCAACGTTTTACAAAAGAAAATTAATGCCTTCACTTTAAAGTACCGACGCGAAGTTTTTACAATAGTAGCAATTTGGCTAATTAAAATTAGAGCCGTGATAAAATGACATTATTAGCAAAGATAAAAACACAAATATACACATTGAAAATAAAATATAAGCTTTAAAGACAATTAAATTATTTTTCCGTCAACCATAGTTATTCCTATTGAAAAAGTATTTCAGTTTCCACTGATAGGACTTTTTTTTATAAATAGTGGAGGGCAAAAATAAGAACTTTTTATTCCTAATTTCTATTTCGGATAAATGAATATTTGTAGAAAATCAAAAAATTTTGTTAAAGTAAAAGCATAGAAGATTATTTTTCTATATACTTGTTTATCCTAATTCCTTTAAAGTGAATATTTTCCAGAATAATAGCGTCCCATGCATTGAGGTTAAGAGAGAAAATGGTAAGAAATTTTCAGAAATGTTAGAATTTTTGCATTGTTACAAATGAGGTCGCTCCTATTTTAAAATGCGCCTATCAATTTTAAAAACTAAATCATTTGCTAAATTGCGAAAAAAAAATGCTCATGATATTACGTAAAAGGTGTGTCATCAACTTTCAACTTTGAAATATAAGTTCCAATTTAGTCTGTATACTAGTGGATTAAAAAGATATTAGACATGATATTATTTAGACGTCAGTTGGCGTACATTATACTATATATATAGATATATTCAAATATAAATTTATTCTCATCTGTAGACATATTTTGTTTAAAGATTGAGATACTTTATTCTTAAATTTCTGAACTGATTACATATAATGTTTCTTAAATGGTATCTTAGACGTTAATTGGGGGTAAAATACACTATACATGCATCAAATATAACCTTATTTTCATCTGCAGGCAAATTTCGTAAAAGATTGAGATACTTGATTCTTAAATTTTAGAACTGAATACGTTTAATGTGTCTTAAATGACGGCCAATTTAACGTAATTAATGTATAATATTATATTAATTCAAATAGATTCCGTCCACTTTAAATAATCTCATTAGTACTATCAAAAATTATCTACACTTAAAAATATAAGTTAATGGTCTTAAACATTTTAAAAATATTCTGGGGTGTCACTCACACGACTTTCTCTTACCCTGAAATTTAATGCTATAAATACAGGTTGGAGATGAAGAGGTAAGATAACGAGTACTCTTATGTAAACCTATGTTAAACAATTCAAATTAGGCTTCGGAAGGGTTTTATGGGATAATTAGTTCTGTGTGAGGGGATCTACCGCCCCCTCAACACCCCGTTTCATTAATGTACCTACATTTACATAGAATTTAAATCTGTTATTAATATTAAAAGTTCACTTAAAATTATTCAGACAATTTTCACACGCAACATTCCTTGAAACTTATCAATCTTGATCAAACTGTTTCAGCAACAAACTTATATTACTTCAGAATACAAATTTGGATCTCCTAAAATTATTCGTTTTTAAGTCATTTTACGAGACACAGACAAAGATCAAACGTTAAAAACTTGACTACTTAATCAGGAAGCCTCAAAACGAGTAAATATACAAAT
Source organism: Salticus scenicus (assembly GCA_963930645.1). NCBI lineage: Eukaryota > Metazoa > Arthropoda > Arachnida > Araneae > Salticidae > Salticus > Salticus scenicus. Next base: position 175,544,545 of record OZ005650.1, read on the forward strand.
AACAAGCGATGAATATTTAGTTTAAAAACATATATTATTTACCATATCTCTATGAGGCATTCATTTCAATTTCAGAACAGCTTTTCTGGAAATGGCAAAATATTATTAGAAAAGCACATCCACTAACAACAAAAAAGAATGTTATCCCTTAAATAATTACAGCCCTGTATATCTTTCGAAGATTATATACAAACCACATGGTGCGCCTAAATATAGTCCTATAGTAATAGTACATGGCCCAGCCTGAAATACTCTTCCATCAATTTGCAACTATTGTCGCACTTTTATATGGTTCTTTTGTGTAGCCCTATAAACGAACAGTGAATGATTTCCCTACCATATTCTGCATGAGACATGTTTTTACGCATATAAAAAATATATATTCGTTTCATTTGGTTTAGTGCAGTCTATAGATGTTAAGCTGTACTTACCAGCACTTTCCCCGATAGACGAAATGTATTTTAATTCTCTTGGGCGTCCCTGTAAACGAACTATTTCCTTCATCTCAACGAAAAACTTATTGTAGCATCCCTATATCATATACATTTAAAATACCAAGTTTGGACTTTCTGCTACTATTTGTTCTTGAGCTATGCTGATAACACATACACAGACACACAGACCATTCGCTAAAAACATGATTTTCGGATTCAGGGGACCTCAAAACGCGTAAATTTAACTAAAACGCACGTTCGAAAATTTGACCCTAAAACAATACTTTCTCTACCTTATGGGTAAGAAAAAGTAAAAGTGATATCACAATAATATTTTATTCTAATTTTTCATTGTTCGAACAGCAGAAAAAAAAAAATAATAATTAATTTAATTTGAATTCATTATATATATTTTGTTACTAATCTTTAAAATTTAAATTAATATGAAACAAGCAAGAAAATCTAACAAGCAAAAAAATATCATGTGGCTTGCATACAGTATAAACACTTTCTGACTGTCTTTGTCTGTTACATCACATATCTTTCAATGCATTTTACGTCGGCGATAACATCTTAAAGTATATTTTGTTTCGTATTATGGAGAGAAAATCAATTAAAAACTATATGTCTTTAATTTTGATGAAAAATCTTACAAAATATTGCTTTTTTTAGCCTTGTATATCGTATAAAATTTGCATACGCACTATATCGTGTATTACAAAAAAAAAAAAAAAATCTTATTACACTAAAAATTTACATTGAGCAATTTCCATTTATATTTCCAAAAGTATATAAACAAATTCTCGTAGACCTATAAACCAAAAAATTACGCTGATCATAATTTCTAAAAGAAAAATTATTTTGTGTATCTTAATAATCCATATTATTTTCTTTTATGTTGCGTGCAATATAAAGATATTATAGTATGTTTTAAAAAATACCGCTCTTAGACCATAATGCATCAGAAAAATTTGCGAGTCTCTAAACCCAAATACGTTGAGCTATTTATACCATTTCTAATAGACAACGTACCATAGTGAATTTGAATACATCAGTTTTAATGCATTATATAAATATTTGTTGAAATCAGAGCACCAAAAGACGGATATACATATAGACGAATAGAAAATACTAAAATGCACGACACGATTATTCCCTAATATGTCTGGATATTTTTGTGGGGCCTGCGAACTAGTCACTGTCTCTAGTCATACCATATTCTGTAAAAAAAAAACGCTTTTTTGCATATGTACAGTCGGTAACAAAAGTATCCGAACGCTAGCAAAAATTCCTATATATAAAAGTAGAGTTAATACTATTTTGTTAAGTAAATTCTTGCCGAATCTAAGGCTCCTATATCTACGAGCTGGCGCATCAGGCATTTTGTTGCCTTAGGGTTGCCACATGTACCCAGCGAGTTTCTCTGATAAACAAAGCACAAACATTCTTTTTTATCGTCTTACGTTACTTTAAAGTAACTTCTTTTATTATATTTCATAATTTTAGCTAAGTAAACTATGATATGGAAGTTTGTTTAGCGATAAACTGCTATAATCATTCAAGAAGTGAATATAAAGAGTTCACAGACCTTCTATTACTGTGTATTTGAGTTTTGGCGACATTTTGTAACAGAAACCGCCCTAACAACACATCTTACCCCAGTACATCCATAGGATATCCTCAGAATAAAATGACATCCTGATGTGAAAAAAATGCGTTTTTAGGAATATTATTGTTGCTTATTGGTCTTATCTTAACCGGATTAGCTTCAGATCAAGATTTCTTAAAATCATTAGGGAAGCGATAAGGACGCCAAGCGGGAATGCTGTCCTCTTCGGAGGCAAAAAAATGGCGGTGATGCGTCGGCCTATTATTTTATTTAGGGGCTCTAGCCGAATCGTATTCTTAGTCAGTCTAAGAACACGATTCGACAAGGATTTATTTAACAAAACAGTATTAACTCTACTTTTTTATATAGGAATTTTTGCTAGTGTTCCGATACTTATGTTACCGATTGTGCAAGAATAATATGTCTTGATTCTATAATCTGTGTGCAGTACAAAGTATCACAAATTATACTTTTTTAAATTACCCATTACAGAGCGTAACGAATTGGAATTATTTTGGATGTCGCAGTACATGAACAATTCATTCTATTTATACCATTTACAATACATAACATACAATAGTCAACTTGAATATCATACCTCGGTTTCAAGGCATTCATGGAAGTGCGAACCGATAGACAAACAGACAGACAAACCAAACACATTTCAGCGTTGCTGGAAAGTATTAAAAAACTGTTGATCAAGGGTACAACATTTTCCATCTTAAGACAGAGCTCTTACAGCGGTATTTTTTTTTTTTTTTTTTATCAATGATTTTTCTATCATATTTGTGCAGTAATTTATTATGATTGAATATGTTAAAAATTATTGATAAAAAGTTCTGGTGTCAGTGTTCCATCTTCAGACGGAAACTCTTACACTCCTGCTGTTGATGAATCAAAAAATGAACAGATTTCGTTTATACATACATACATATATACATATATATATGTGTGTGTGTGTGTGTGTGTGTGTGTGTATAGGATGATTCTACGCTCCTGGGACAAACTTGGAGTGGGGGTAAAGAGCATCAGAAGGATTGAGAACTATATAAGGAAGTATGACTAAAAACGTCTTTTCATCCCATTTAGAACCGAACTTTTTTGTTTATTTTTTTGACAATAAAATCCAAATATGGGCGTGGCTCTTGAATGTTGCCTTTTTTGTAAAAAAAAAAAAAAAAAAAAAAAAAAAAATTACATGCTAATGTTTATATAAATAAGTGTACGTCGAAATAATTCTGTTTATTTATTTTTATTTTTTTTATCGATGTATTTTATCGCACTGATTGCAGTAATATGAACATTGTGTATGCTTTTTTGAAACAATGAAGCATACAAAGTTTTGATATTTACACAGTAGACGGAGTTAGTAGTACTCAGTAGCCAAAGCATCCAGTTCTTAATCTTTCTTTCTACAATACAATTCTTAATCTTTTTGATGTTGTATACCTCTCTTCTAAGTTTGGCTCATGACCGTGGAATCACCCTGTATATGTACTCCTGACTCTTGATAAAATAACGATCAGAAATAAAAGCTTTGTAAATATATGTATACACACACACACACACACACACACATATATATATATATAGATAGATAGATAGATAGATAGATATTGGTATAGATTTATTGATTTTCGATATTCTTAAAAAAAGAAATAAATATTTCGTAAAGTATAACTGTAAATGGTTTCAAATCCACTTTTTTCATACGCCATGAAACAGAAGAGAGAAACATTTGTTCGAATATTACTTTAGTAAGCATAAATTGTAATGAATGCAATTCTTTATTTCTTTTCTTTTTTTACTATCTTCACCTGGAATGTTTCATCTGTAATTCTTTTTCCACTTATCCTTCTAGAGACAAGTATCCAAGGGAATCTTCCATTAATAACGAAGATAATGGAAATGTAAATAAGAGAATTCGATGGGTAATTCCAATAAATAGATGGTAAGTATCAAGAAAGTAATAAAAAAGTGGGACTTCATTTCACTAAGACACCAGACAAACGAGCAAATAATTAACTATTGCAGTAGAAAATATTTGCATAGTCCGACAAAGATATGAATAAATTATTGTATATCAGTGAAGACTGTCGTTTCACACGAATATCATTTTGCCTATGAGCTTACTTAAAAAAAAAAAAAAAAATGAAAGAAAAAAAGAAAGAAAAATAAAAATGAAAATGAAAAAGAAAGAAAGAGGTAAATATACAGAAATTTTGTTTTCTTTTTACTATGTTAAACATTTTGAAAGTGACTATTCACTTCATTTTAATTTTACATACTTTTTCAAAAAATCTAAATTTAGATCGGTCAAACAGGAATTTACATTAGTCATATTAGTCTAAGTTAACCATAGAACCAAAACTATTGCTTTCTGCAAAATTTAAGGAGATTTTATTAAATCCTGGTTGCTTTAATCTTAAAATTGAACGCAACGTTTAGCATTCAAATATAAAAATATTTTTTAAATAAAACGATAGCAAAACAATAATTCAAAAATGTAAATATTAACAAATTATAACATAAAAATATTTTAACACAATTATTTTTTTAAAGTTAATATATTGATGAATCTACAAAATAAGAAGCAATTGTTGTACTGCAATAAAGCAAAATCTAAGATTTAAAAAAAAATTAATTTAAAACTTGAAATATATATATATATATATTATTATTATTATTATTATTAAATTTAGATAATTTTCAAACAATTTTAATATGCTGTATTTTAATTCATATGTATGAAACTTTTTGTAATTCTAAGGTAGTAACGTACAAAAAAGATTTATAACATTTACCATCCACTTAATATTAACTACAGAAAATATTTCATAATTTACTGTATATAATGATTATTTACTTGCACATTTTCGTGCATTTTTTATTCTCAGTTTTAGAGAGATAAATATTATAGTGTATGTTTTGATGCTTAAATACCATTTCATAAAAAAATTCTAGATTATTTATTAAAACTTTTATTTTCTAGACTTTTTTGTTATTACTTATTAAACATTTTCACATTAAATCAGAGAAGTTTTTTTATATTATTTTTCATGTTCTCTTTTATATTTGTTAAAAATTTCAAGTTATTGTAAAAAAATTTACAGTTTTTTTTTTCCTATTATCAAGTACGAATTTTTATAGTTTTCTTATTTTTCCTTATTATATAAGTTGCTTAAAAACTCCTATTATTGAAATAACAAGAATAAATATCAATGTCCAAAAAAACAATCTCAATCTAAAATTTTAAAAAATTAAAAAAATTAAAAAGTTTTAATTAATTCTTCATAAAATGCAAATTTAATGAGTTTTCCGCATCGCTCTTTTTTAATTCTAACTTTAAACAATGCAGTCGAATTTTTTATTAAATTAACAATAAAAAATTAGATTGCAGCACTGCCCAAACATGCTACCAAACTATGTTTAAAAAAATTCAAGATTGAATTATGCATAAATTAAAATAGATATTCGTTATTTATATTTATGTAAATATCATTGTATGTTTACATTTTTGTCGTCTGAAATGAAAATGTTTCATTATTAGAATAAGTCGTATAATGAAAACCAACTTCTTTAATTAATGAAATAAGAAAAATCAAAACGTACTAGCATGTTGTTGCATTTACTTTGAGGTATATTTTATTGCTTTTAAATAAATCAACTGCATACCTATAACAGTAATATTTACTTGAAATTTAATTAACAGTTATTTTAACTTTGAAAAAATATTTGTTTCTGTGGTTTATTCATTGTCATTTCCAAATAATAGACACTTTTTAAATAATTATTTAAAATATTTTTAAGAGATCAAATGAAAATTTATTATAAGTAAATAACTAGTATAATACACATACTGTTTGGCAGTAAAATATAATTAGATTACAATCGAAAAAGTTTACAATTAAAAAACTAATCTTTCAATCGGATATTCAGAAAATAAAAATGAAAACTTATACAATAACAAACATTAGGATATAACTACGTTTATTTGACGTGTATTACTAACGTGAAACTGGAAATATCTCCAGCTTCAGTTCAACCTCAGCTCGGTAATATTCTCAGCAGATGGTGTTATAAAATATGTCTGTATAAAAATCTGTGAAATAAATATATTTTTTTTGATATAAAACTTAATATAAAAATTATAATAATAGCACAGGTCTACAGCAAAAACATTTCAGAGATTTATATATGATCTTAAAACAAGGATAAAAATGCCCATCACGTCAATTTGATTTTCAAAACTCATATCTTTTGCATGAAAACATGAATTATATTTTTGGTGAAAAAAATTATATCCAACAATTATTTCTTACTTTAAAATAATATTTATAAGAGTAGATCTACAAAAATCACAAAAATGTAAAATAGAAGGAATGATCGGGGATGTTCCAGTGGAAGGAGTGAAGGCGAAAGCATGTACAGAGAAGTAAAAAAAAAACATAAGGTTGTATATAATATTAGTAAGGGTTTAATCATAAGAAAGTAATGGTCTATTTAAGCATAAGAAAGAATATATTTAGTTCAATACAATAAAATTAGTAAATATTTATGCTAAACATTATTTTGCAAAATAGCATAGTTGGTAATAGTGTAGGTGATTTTTTTATTCAGTATCCTCGAAAACATAAAGCTTATCAAAAAAGAAAAAATCCTGCGTCTAAAAGAAATTTTTTTCTTTTCAATCTTGGGCTATAAAAACTACTTTACATTGAAATTGATGAAAGTTTCCCACAAACAGGCATTTGCAATTTTGTAAGCTGCTATATATGATAAATAGATGCTGCTACCTGGAAAGTTTGGAGCAATACTTTTATGTTAAATATAATCAGATTCCTTCTCTCTTAAATTCAATTATATACATATATATATTTTTTTTTTTTTTTCATTTTTCATTTGCAAGAACCTCTGCTTTTAATCTTTAAATTTGGCAATATTAACAAATTTCAGCTACTTTATCTAAACTGTTTTCAAATATAAATTTAGTTTTTCATTTATTTAATACCATTCTTAATTTTCCCTATATTTAATAGAAGAAAAGGCTAAATTCATAAAAATTTTAAATTTCCGTTTGTCCGTGTATTAACATGTTTTTAGAAGGGCCAAATCAGGATTGGAAAACTTTTAAAAAAACGTCTGCTTGTCTATGTGTGACAAACATTTTGTGGCAGTTCTTTCTCAAGAATCAATAAACAGAATTTCATGAAAATTTATAGTTACATCTTCACATAAATTAGGGCATAGCAACTGTTGGTGAAAATCGCCCTGTATATGGCGTTGTTATATGTGTAAAACGATTTTTTTTTAACCTATTGTTGTGAAATTAAAAGACTTATTTATAATAATAATAGCTAGCAAGAAAAATATATTTTGTACATGTAGAAGAATCACTTTCCTTTCTAGGGTTGTAAAATTTCAGTATGAGTATTTTTCAAAAACACTCACCAATACCTTAAAAACGAATGGATAAACTGTAGATCGGTAATAATTTAAAACACATTCATCGATTTTTTTTTCTTTTTTTTTTCATTAAAAAAATTGAAATTCCTTTGTTTATTATTATTATTATTTAAAATATTGCATTTCCTCTGATGTCATTTGCAGGGCACTAAATAGATTTTTTTTTTTTTTTTTTCGACACTTAAAACAATTTTAACAAACCATTCGTACTGCGAGATATTGTATAGTAAAATATAGAAGAAATTTTTGTGGTATCTACAATACTAGTTTTAAATATTTACCGTATGTAGCTAAATTATACTATTATAAAAATTATATTTTTAATACGATACTGTTAAATATTAAAGAAGCATAAATTTCATAACTGTCACAGAAAATAGAAATTTAAGATAAACATCGGTATTATAGACTCAAATATCATACTTAAAAGCTATTTGTCTACTGCCACAAACACGAAACGCTTTGTTCGAATAACACGGAGGCTTTATCGGAAATCTTGTTCATTCCTCGGTCAGAAGTAACACACTCGAATTGCTTTTTCGATTGCTCCCTCCCGAACATTCACACTCATAAGTGCTACATTGATTTACGATCTCGGAACATTATAAAGCCAAAGAACACGGTTTTCAATATTCTGTTACGCTGGTTTCTTATTTCCATTTTATGGGATTTTTCCAGTAGATTAAGTGGGAAATTGATGACCGCTGCAGTTATGTTTCACTGCTCGAATAAAAGTATTTAAAATTTTAAACGGTGTTCCAATGTTGAACAACTTTGTAAAGAGATCGGTATTTTTCGCTGATTTATAACCTTTCGCTGAAAAAGGGAATCGGGATATCATTTCATAAAAACCTATTTAATGCTAATTACAATCGATAGTGCAATTTAATAAAATGAATACCCACATTTAGAATATATGTTTCTTTAATTCATACATCGACCTTACATGAAAATTATTTTATTAGGTTTTTTCCTAATTGCATAATGAAATATAAATTTCTGGATAACAAAAAAAGAAATTTTGTTATTTTTTCACAGTGCTTATAAAATTTTTTAAAAAGCTGAATGCTTAATCAACACATTGACCAAACAGGCTACGCCTAGTGCCCTTAATTTTCAGACACCTTAAAATTTTGCTTCCATTTTAAATAATTTAGTTATAAATATATAAATCATTTTCATAAAGAAAAATATATTTATAAAACCAAAAAGAAAACTTTCGCAAAGTTAAACATTTCACTCAATATCCAGTTTATTTAATATTAATATTTATTTCATATACTCTAGGTTTTGCATAAGGCAATTGCATGTTTAGAAACAAACACGCCAGTGAGACAGTCTACTTTTCTACATAAGAGATCATTGGAGGAGTAGTCTTGGATACATCATCCAGTTAAATCATAGAAAAAATTGTGTTTGTTCAGGGAAGTCATATGGTCTTTCGTGTATAGTATAAACATCGATAACCTTAAACAGTGTACAATATTTACAAAATTTAATTTTATTTGTGCAATAATCTTTAAAAAAATTAGACATTTTTTAGTAAAATAGTAAAATAAAATAAACTTGTTAAAAAGAGAGAGAGAGAGAGAAAGAAAGAAAGAATGCTAAAAACCATGTCAAGAGAGTTTTCCAAAAAAATTTTAAGAAGCATCTAATAAATCTTTATAAATGTGATGTATGGGTTCATGTATTTTAATGCATCGAATTTTTTTTTTATAACGATACAGTAAGACGAAAGGGGAGGGGCAGGAGAAAAGGCACATGGATTCTTGCGCTTTGGGCCCATTTTTGGGCTGATGGTATTCTGACAAAGTAGGCACAGAATTTTATCTTTCACTGTGTTACTCTAGTAGTGCTGAATTTATGACGACCTAAATAAATTATTATGATGTCAAAAACATTTCTCGCGAAAAGCAACAAAGTAAATCTTTAATAGAATGGCACGATAGAACATTTAAGAACGAACTCTGGAATCCTATTATTTAATATTTTAATTATAATAAAGCACAATTACAATAACTATATACATCGCGCGCAGTAAAACAGGCAGAACATAGTTGAATGTAGGATACATATGGCGAATATAACTTCTTACAAGCCACTGCCTGTGGCCCATGGCCACACAGGCGTCTTACTCGAAAAACTTCTACATCTTTCAGCAAGAACCGATTAACTTCTGACTGACTTCTGAAATTAAAATGTTTTCACTTCACTTTATGGATCGGCAAAATATCTAATGATATTTTGCCAAGAATGACGACAGCGCCGTCTATATTGTTTTAAATGATAGGGAAGATGGCTCAATATTAATATCTCTAAGTTAAACTTTTTACTGACTTTTCTTGAAATATACTGTAAATATAAGCTAAAATGCATTTGGACACAGTGTAAACAATTAAGAATACAATTTTAACATTGTGCAAAAATGTTATCTTAACTATAAAATTGAGACTATAACGATTAAGACTTCTCAAATTAAGTATTTATTTGATGTATATTAAATGTTATGCTAAGAGGTTTTTGTTTTTAGTCTGACGTAATTTTTAGCGTAGCATTATATATTGAAATCGAAATTTCTCTTTAACACTAATTAATTTATTTTAATAGAAATTTCTCTTCAACTTTAAGGACTTCGGTTTTAAATCAATTACCGTTTATCTCAAATAATACGTATTTAAATTTGGTTAAAATAATCTGGTGTGTCACTCACACGACTTTCTCATACCCTGAAATTTAATACTATAAATACAGGTTGCAGATTAAGAGGTAAGATAACGAGAACTGTCATGTAAACCTATGCCAAACAATTCAAATTAGGCTTCAGAAAAGTTTTATACGATGATTAGTACTGTGTGAGGTGGGGGGGCTACCACCCCCTCAACCCCCCGTTTCATTAATGCACCTACATATATGTAGAATTTAATTCGGTTATTAAAAAATAATTCTATTTTTAAAAAATAATTTATAAAAATTATTATTTAAACAAATTATCTTTTATGATAATGCAGACGATTTCCATATTAGAAAAGTAGTGTAATACTAAATATCCAAAAAAAAGTTCATTTTACTCTCAATATTTAAAAAAAAAAAAAAAAAAAAAAAAAAAAAAAAAACGATTTTTTTTTTTTTCGAAGTTCTTATTTCGTTAAAAGTAAAAAAAAAAAAAAAAAAAAAAAAAAAAAACATATAACTTTGTTTTAAATTATTACAGATTTATAGTTCAACTATTCGTTTTAAAGGTATTGGCGAGCTCTTTTGAATGATACCCATCATGAAAATTTATTCCCCTCGAGGGGAGTAAGGGGAGGCGAGGCTCCTACATACACAAAAAAATTTTCCCAGTTGACTATCTCTATTACAAAAAATATATATTCGCTTCATTTGGTTTAGTGCAGTCTATAGCTGTTAAACCCTACTTACCTGCAATTTCCCCCATAAACGTAATGTATTTGAATACTTTTGAGTGTCCCTGTACACAAACCATTTGCTTCATCTCAACGAAAAGCTTACTGTAGCATCCCTATATTTAGAATACCGAGTTTGAACTTTCTGCCATAATTTGTTTTTGAGATATGCTGATAACAGACAGACACACAGACACACAGACACACAGACACACACACAGACACACACACAGACAGACATACACATAGACCATTTGCTAAAAACATGATTTTCGTATTCAGGGGACCTCAGAACATGTAAATATAACAAAATCTCACTTTCGAAAATTTGATCCAAAAACAATACTTTCTCTGCCTCATGGGTAAGAGAAAGTAAAAAACATATATGGTCTTCGATATTGATACATGTTGAATTCAACTATATAATAAAAGTATGGGTGAATCTTTAAAAAAACTAATTTTAGTTTTAACATGTAGTAGACAAACCCTTATATAAGTAACTGTTAGACTTCGTTTAAAAAAAAAAAAAAAAAAAAAAAAAAAAACAGTTTAATATTAACAGTTTATTATTATAACAGTTTATTTTCATAAGATAGGGCTTTGACAAAAATTTAAATTAAAACTATTAGTGCTAGAGGCCTATTTCAGTCGGTTTATTGAATGAGGATTTATTGAATGAGGTCCCCCCAAGGCCCAACTTTGACATGAGTCCCCCCCAAGGTGCCCCTATTTCAGTCGGTACAGCGTTGTCGAATTTTTATACGTCATTTATACGTCACTCTTAATTAGTGCTAGAGGCCTATTTCAGTCGGTTTATTGAATGGGGATTTATTGAATGAGGTCCCCCCAAGGCCCAACTTTGACATGAGTCCCCCCCAAGGTGCCCCTATTTCAGTCGGTACAGCGTTGTCGAATTTTTATACGTCACTCTTAATTAGTGCTAGAGGCCTATTTCAGTCGGTTTATTGAATGGGGATTTATTGAATGAGGTCCCCCCAAGGCCCAACTTTGACATGAGTCCCCCCCAGTCCCAACTTTGACATGAGTCCCCCCAAGGTGCCCCTATTTCAGTCGGTACAGCGTTGTCGAATTTTTATACGTCACTCTTAATAGTGCTAAGGGCCTATTTCAGTCGGTTTATTGAATGGGGATTTATTGAATGAGGTCCCCCCATGGCCCAACTTTGACATGAGTCCCCCCCCAAGGTGCCCCTATTTCAGTCGGTACAGCGTTGTCGAATTTTTATACGTCATTTATACGTCACTCTTAATTAGTGCTAGAGGCCTATTTCAGTCGGTTTCTTGAATGGGGATTTATTGAATGAGGTCCCCCCAAGGCCCAACTTTGACATGAGTCCCCCCCAAGGTGCCCCTATTTCAGTCGGTACAGCGTTGTCGAATTTTTATACGTCACTCTTAATTAGTGCTAGAGGCCTATTTCAGTCGGTTTATTGAATGGGGATTTATTGAATGAGGTCCCCCCAAGGCCCAACTTTGACATGAGTCCCCCCCAGGCCCAACTTTGACATGAGTCCCCCCCCCAGGGCCAACTTTGACATGAGTCCCCCCAAGGTGCCCCTATTTCAGTCGGTACAGCGTTGTCGAATTTTTATACGTCACTCTTAATTAGTGCTAGAGGCCTATTTCAGTCGGTTTATTGAATGGGGATTTATTGAATGAGGTCCCCCCAAGGCCCAACTTTGACATGAGTCCCCCCCCAAGGTGCCCCTATTTCAGTCGGTACAGCGTTGTCGAATTTTTATACGTCACTCTTAATTAGTGCTAGAGGCCTATTTCAGTCGGTTTATTGAATGGGGATTTATTGAATGAGGTCCCCCCAAGGCCCAACTTTGACATGAGTCCCCCCCCAAGCCCAACTTTGACATGAGTCCCCCCACAAGGTGCCCCTATTTCAGTCGGTACAGCGTTGTCGAATTTTTATAATACACTCTTAATAGTGCTAAGGACCTATTTCAGTCGGTTTATTGAATGGGGATTTATTGAATGAGGTCCCCCCAAGGCCCAACTTTGACATGAGTCCCCCCCAAGGTACAACTTTGACATGAGTCCCCCCAAGGCCCAATTTTGACATGAGTCCCCCCCAGGCCCAACTTTGACATGAGTCCCCCCAAGGCCCAACTTTGACATGAGTCCCCCCAAGGCCCAACTTTGACATGAGTCCCCCCAAGGCCCAACTTTGACATGAGTCCCCCCCAGGTACAACTTTGACATGAGTCCCCCCCTAGGTACAACTTTGACATGAGTCCCCCCCCAAAGCACAACTTTGACATGAGTCCCCCCAAGGCCCAACTTTGACATGAGTCCCCCTCAGGCCCAACTTTGACATGAGTCCCCCCCAAGGTGCCCCTATTTCAGTCGGTACAGCGTTGTCGAATTTTTATAATACACTCTTAATAGTGCTAAGGGCCTATTTCAGTCGGTTTATTGAATGGGGATTTATTGAATGAGGTCCCCCCAAGGCCCAACTTTGACATGAGTCCCTTCCCAGGCCCAACTTTGACATGAGTCCCCCCCAAGGTACAACTTTGACATGAGTCCCCCAAGGCCCAATTTTGACATGAGTCCCCCCCCCAGGCCCAACTTTGACATGAGTCCCCCCAAGGCCCAACTTTGACATGAGTCCCCCCCAAGGCCCAACTTTGACATGAGTCCCCCCCCAAGGTACAACTTTGACATGAGTCCCCCCCAAGGCACACCTTTGACATGAGTCCCCCCCAAGGCACACCTCCCCCTCATTGGAAAAAGAGAAAAAACGTTGTTTTGCGGCTATAAGACAATTTGGACTTCCAACGTTATTTTTTACAATATCTGCAGCTGAAACACATTGGTTTGATTTAATGAAAACTTTATCATGGAATTTAGATCGTCACGAATTAACTAAAGAAGAATTTGTCGATATTAACAAGTTTAGCAGTAGGCCTCTGGCACTAAATTAAAATCTGTCAATGTCAGATTTTCATGTTTTAAATAATGAAATAATGTCGTGTCTGTATAATTTTATTGTTTAATTTGTTTTTAGTTGTGCATTTTGCTTTGTACACACACAGCTTATTTTAAAATTATCTTTCTACATTTATTTTCTAAAACTATATTTTTGAATATGATTAAAGTAATACAACTCTGGAGAAAAATAGCATTTAAACTGATGCATTGCGATATATGTAGGGATGGAATAGATGAGTATTATATGCGCTTAATGTCTAATTGGAAAATAAAAATTGTATTGTGTTCAAAACGCTACTACGCTATTTGAACAGAATATATATCGTTTCTGTACTCGCTTCCTCGAAATTCCATATCGCAGTATAACATGCTTCATCAAAGGAAAAAGTATAGACTTAAATTGCTGTTTTGGAAAAAGATGAAAATAAGTACTTTCTTGCGTGTCAAGAACAGAGAGTAAACATTCTAAACAGAAAGCTTTGTTTGCTCCTCTTAACTGCAATTAATAAACGTATCGATTTCAGACATTCGCAATTTTCTGTTTTCTTCGCAAATAAAACTGCACGATGCAGAAAAGGGAAATAGTATTAGCAAAATGGTTTTATTGCAAGATACCTAAGTGGATGTTATGTATTCAATGACAATAGTAAATATATTTATTTCATTTCTAAAAGTACAACTTTTAGAAAAACAACAACATTTCTAAAAGTACAACTTTTCTAAAAGTACAACTTATTTCTTTGTTCGCGAAAAAGGGATTAATCAGGAAAAACAAATTAATATAATACTGAAATTTTGAAATTTGGATTTTAAAACATTTAGTTGTGCAGTGTTACATAACTAGATGTTTTAAAATAACTAAATTTAAGACAGTAATTTTTGTAATTACTACTTAACTTCCTTGACAGCTACGACGACTCAAAAACAGTTAGCATTTTAAGATTGAAATTTAATATTTACCTTTTATGTAACATTGGATATTTATTTTAAATATTAAAAGAAATTGTTCATAGATTAATATGTGTAGAAGGAAGTCATGTGGTGTTCACATTTTTTTAAATAATGAAACATATAACATGCATATATACAGTATAAAAATCAATTATTTGCATATCGGCTTTTTACATATGACAAACAAAGCTCGTTCAAAAAAAAAGAAAAAAAAAAAAGTAATAAAGCTAGGACTGGGAAAATTAAGGGTAAAATACAGATATAGTCTAAATTTATAACTATAAACAACTGTTGTAATAATTAAATAATAAAATACTTTAAGCTTAACTGCCTATAATTTTTATTTACAGTCATTTGCAAAAGTTTAAGACCAGTAGGCGATTTTCAGTATTTCAACACATTGCATCATTTGCGCAGATTATTGCATCACCTCATGTGCTGATTGCATCAGATGCATTCTACTGCTATAAACAACGGTGTCCGGCACGTTTATCGCCGGTTGTTTATTGGATTTTGTCGTAGACAGTGCTGTTGTGTGATTATTGTAATGGGTAAAAAAGCTTCACTTACTGTTACAAAAAGGTCAGAAATATTGACCCTGCATAAAATTGGATTTTCTGAACGTCAAATAAGTTCGAGGGTATATGTGAGCAAGACGGCTGTGCATCAAGCTATAAATAAATTTAAAATTTCGGGAAAATTTGTTTACCTTAAAAGTCGTTTCTTTTTCATACTTGGAGTAAGTCGAGGTTTCCTTGCAGGTTTATGGGATGATAAACCAAAATATTTGGCCAAACGTCTTGAAATAGTACTTAAACTGAAGTTGGTGCCTTTTGCATCCAGAGAATATCTAATCGTATTGCAGGAGGTTTGTTGGATCTCGCACAACAATCCTTATCACATGGCCATGACGTGCCCTCGTTTTTCTAGGGCGACTGCTTCTCTTAAGGTCCCCAAATTTTCCCGAAATTTTTAATTTACTAATAGCTTGATGCACAGCTGTCTTGCTCACATTTACCCACGAACTTATTTGACATTCAGAAAATCCAATTTTATGCAGGATCAATATTTCTGAACTTTTTGTAACAGTAAGTGAAGGTGTTTTACCCATTACAATAATTACACAACAGTACTGTGTACGACAAATTTTAATAAACAACTGGCGATGAACGTGCCGGGCACCTTTATTTATAGCAGGTAGAATGCGTTTGATGCAATCAGCACATGAGATGAAGCAATAATCTGCGCAAATGATGCAGTGAGTTAAAATACTGAAAATCGGCTACTGGTTTTAAACTTTTGCAAATGACTGAAATTATCCTCTGAAATTTTCAATCGAAATTTGACATCATTTTGTTCACTTTGAAATGATATCAACTGATGTCAGTAAAATTAAATATTTGATATTAAAAAAAAATCATATCTATATCAAATTAAAATACTTTTAGCTTTATATCAATATTTCAATTGCAATATTAATATTGTGTAGCTACTTAGCCAATAAATTTAAAATTCTACAAAATTGTATTATTCAAATAATGTTTGTTTATAATTTCCATAAGTCAATTTTTTTCTAGGATATTGTTTTAACCTAATGATATGAAAGCCAACTGACCGAAATAATAGACATTCAAGTACAGCTAGAAATTCTACTAAAGAATTAAATGTACTTTAAATTTTTGTACTGTAATTTGTTTAATAATCTTTAAAACTAACTGTAATTTCTTGAACATTAAAAGCAACACACATTCAAAATAAAAATCATCCTTTATTTATCAAGTTACAATAAAAAAAATCTGGAGTAAAACAACCTCACAACTTCCATTACCCACTATTATATGTATTATGTGCATTTTTTGGAGATTTTATGTGCATTTGTTTTGGAATTTTCCAGTAAGAGAAACTTGATACACGTGCAAAGACATATAAAACAAAATTTACATAGCGAGTTAAAAAATAAGAAAAAAAAAAGATATTTTTTAAACACAAATTTCCGAAATCTAAATCTAAACTACCTAATCAGGATGACCGTTAATTTTCCTATAATAATCACTTAATACATGAGAAAGGGTATCTAAAATGGCTTTAATTAGTAACAATTTTCAAGAAACTCGTTAGAGCCGTTTTTGAGACAGCAACATTTACTAAAACTTGCTATACTCAGTTATTGCCCAGAAAACAATAATTACATACAAAAGTATGTAATATGGCGAGTTTGAAAAAAAAATCCGTACAACTGTTTTTAAAGGAACGCACTTGCGAAACCTGAAATTAAGCTATTTATACAGGACAACTGTGAATTTTTCTGAACTAACCAACTATATCATTCGAAAGGACATTTAACAAAGTGTTTACATAGCAACTTTGAAAAAAAAAATCGTTAGAGCTGTTTTTGATATACGGACTTACGGTCCCACATCCGGTTTTCGATTACCCACTTCTGATTATCCAATTTTCACCAAAATTTGGAAAATTCATCTGTATTAATTCTGAAGTTTCGTAATTCTATCTTTATTAGTTTCGGAGATATGATAGCCAGAATATTCCACATATACATATACATACACACACACATACACACTCACTGATCAATTGCCAAAACACTACTTTTTTGAACTCAGGAGGCCTTAAAACGTGTAAATTAGGTGAAAACTTGATAGCGAATTTTTGGACCGAATACAATACTTCTATTACCTACGGTAGTAGGGTAGTGGAAGTAGAAAAGAAATGCCGATCTCAGACATTGGTGATTTGCTCCTTTTGTTCAAAAAATAAATAAATAAATAAACTTTCTTCAATGATAATGAATGGATAACACTAACGTTAGTAACATTTCTCATTCTATAGAATTGTGATTTTCCTACATAACTTACATTAAAAATAAAAATAAACAATTTTTAATTTGACCCGTCTCAGTGACTTGTGAATATAATTACACCTTTCCATGCAACAAGAACAGTATGTAAACAATCCACATAGAAAGCATTATTTGCTTCTTTCACTACAATTAATAAAAGTATTGATTTCAGACCTTCATCATTCCATGTTTTCTTCGCAAATAAAACTCTGCGAATCAGAAAGGAACAAGAGCATTAAGGAAGTAATAAGTCTTGTATAACCTCACTTTATGTTATTTGTTCGATGGCAATAACGAAAGATCTTTCTTATTGCATTAATGACTGTATTGTCTTTGTTTTTGTATTTTAAGTATTATTGGATAATTATTGCGCAAGGACCGAACTATAATGAAATTTCGATTGTTTTAATGTTAGTTAAGTATATCTGGTACATAATATTTATTAAAATTATGATTAAAAATTTCTGAAATTATCTATTGCAGATTTTTTCTTTCTCTTACCCATATATAGTAGAGAAAGTATCGTTTTTGGGTAAAACTTTCAAAATTAAATTTTTGTTATATCTAGATGTTTTAAGGTCCCCTGAATCCGAAAAAAGGTTTTAAGTGGTGGGTCTCTCTCTGTGCGTGTGTGTGTCTGTCTGTCTGTGTGTATGTTATCAGCATATCTCAAAAACAAATAGCAGCAGAAAGTCCAAACTTTATATTCTAAATCTTCATCATATAGAGATGCTACACTAAATTTTTCCTTGAGATGAAGCAAATGGTTCGTGTATAGGAACATCCAACAGAATAGAAATGCATTACGTTTATGGGGGAAATTACAAGTAAGTATAGTTTAACATCTATAGGCTGCACAAAACCAAGTTAAATGAATACGTATTTTTATAGGCATCATAAAATCATGTTTAATTTAGAATATGGTATGAATATCATTCACCGTTCGTTTACAGGACTATACAAAAGAACTGAAATATAGTGGGATAATACTTAGACATTCATGGAAATGCATTTCAGGCTGTGCTATATGTTATTAATATAAGATCAGTAGCGGTTCTACATTGAGGGCCAACGGGCACGGCCCCACCTAAATTTTTTCTCGATTAAAATAGTAATAATAATAATAATTTTGTTTTTTATAACTGTTCAAAAACATATATACAAAATAACTACGTCTATCTAACTTTTTCTTAATCTTCTTTCATTATCATTTATTTGTCAATATATTTTTCCACCTGTCACAAATCACTAATGACTCAGAGAGAGACTGCTACTTCCGTTTTCCTTATCTAATACAGCGGGCCGTTTTCATTCGGCCGGAAATTGGTGTGTTTATTTGTACAGTTTATTCTACTAGAAGATCGGGTTAACATATTTGGCGACTAATTGCTTTATCAGTGTAAGCACGCTGTAATTTTCTCGTCGATGGGCCAGCAGAGTCCTGCCCTTTGGAACAAAACTATAGGGAAAATAACTGTCTGTTAACCCATGCAATTCACGGATAATATTTGGCGACTTCTGCATTACGTTTTTCTTTTTCTTTTTCTTTTTTTTTTTTCTCATTGATTTTTAGGTGAATTTTTTAGAGTTATATATGACAGTTTAAAATTTTAGTGTTTAAAAAAAGAAATCTGGTAATAGTCAAAAATATTTTCTAGACTAGCCTTTGAGATAAAGCTTGTATAAGAATTTAAGACCTCATTAACTAAAGTGTTTTGAATTTAAATGAGGGGGGGGGAGGAAATAAAAATAAAAATAATATGCAATTTTTTTTTTCCTTCAGAATAGTGTATTTAAACTTTTGTCGAAATAAATTGTAAAATTTTTAGATAAATAATTAATGGATTTACATGGATAAATGGATTAAACAGCTGCATAAAATTGTGATTTATTATTATTATTAAAGGATTTTTCTTTTAAATGCGATTTAATAGAAACATCCGCAATGTTTATTTTTTATTTATTTATTTATTTATTTATTTATTTATTTTTTTTTTTTTAAAGATGGTAGCCCGTTTTATTTCTTTATTTATTGAAAGTTAATTTAAATTATCTAAAATTAAGTGAGAAAAATGTTTTTTTTTTTTTTTTTTTAACATGTATCCACATTACATTAATCATGACTTTCTAAATTCCAATAGATAAGAAACGTGAATATAACACTTGAAATTCTATAATTAAAAGATTTAGGGATATAATTAGCGTAAGCTAAATAATATTACACTCTGAGACATTTGAATTTAAATTTTAATTGTGTGTAATGTTAGGGTTAAAGCCAGTTGACTAAAAGAGGGTCCTAGACCTGAGTGGTGTACTCTCTGTAGAAAGTCTTTCTAAGTGTTACATAGCCCTTTTTATTTGAGTTTTGGAGAAAACCATAGTAAACTCCAAATGTGTATGTCGACGAAAGCGATCTGGTATCGAACTTGGCAATTTCCGTCTACTAGCTTCCAGATATTTAAATTTTGATATTCCATTGATCAGAACATTGCAGAATTTTTCAATTGTGTTTATAAAACTTTAATTTTTGTGATAATTTTATGCAATGTTTTCCATAGTGTTGAATTTAAGATTTGCCATCATAAAAAAAAAAAAAAAAAAAAAAAAAAAAAAAATCGAAATTTCGTTTTACATCCCAGTTTATTAATGTTTGTTTTCATGTTTGAATAATGAATAGTATTAAAATTAAATTACACATCATACGGTGGATCGGGCCCAACCTGTGAAAATTTGCACGAGCCGCCACTGTATAAGATTATATTTAAGTGCACAATGTGATGTGTACATAATTTTTAGAAGATGTACGGGGCTGCCAATAATTAAGAGAAAACATTCTTTTTATTGAATGTAATGAGTGGAATTTCTCTAATATAATATTTAACCATATTCAGGAAAACTGCTCAGAAATTAAAATTAATTTCTCATACCCCTGTAGTAAACAAATTATTTTCTAAACTAAATATTTAGCGGGGGTTTTTTTTCTATGTTTACACGTTTTGAGGTTCCCTGAATGAGTCATGTTTTTAACGTTTAATCTTTGTCTATGTCTTTCATCAGAATAATTACAAAACAAATAATTTCAAGCAACTAAAATGCATCTTTAAGTTAATATAAGATTGTCTCTCGGAGAATTTTATCAATTAATAAGTTTTAAGGAATAGTGTGGGTGAAAGTTGTCTGAATAACTTGGAATGAACTTTTATTTGCAATTACAGTTTTTGAATTATCTTTAAATGTAAGTACGATATTGAAACGATGGTTGGAGGCGACGGTAGCCCCTTTCATACAGATTTATTTATCAAATGAAGCTTTTCCGAAGCCTATTTTAAACTATTTTTAACGAAGATTTATATAACGGTATTCGTTATCTTATCCCTTAATGTCCAATCTGCGTTTATGGTATTGAATTTCAGGGTAAGAGAAAGTCATGTAAGTGACATACCAGATTATTTTTAAATGCTACTAACCATAAATTAACTTTTCAAACTCAACAGCGTGTATCATTTTATACGTATAAGATGTATATGTATGTCTGTATGTATAGAATTAATATCTAAAAATGTTATCCTCAAAAAATTTTCTTATTAATTTACTGCAATTATAATACTATATTAGTTGGTCTGCTCCTGCCTAGTACTCTATTTTTACACATGTATTTTTAAATTATTTCTTCTTACAAGTTTAAATTACTAAACACTGGTTTACACCAGAGGTGCTAAATTATGCCCGTAAATTTTATTCTGGAATTTTTTAATATGTATATTTATATAAATTTGTATGAATTATCTACGATTTAATGAGACAAAGATTGCAATTTTTTTTCGGTGGTGTATGAAAATTTCGGATAGCAACGAAAAAATGTATTTCTAAAAATTTAAAAAAAAAAAAAAAAAAAAAAATGTTTCATTTTATTCAAGTTTTCTTTTGTCGATCAATAAATTCTGGAAATTTTTCTTTTTTTCAATACATTGCTGCAATTTTGATGTATTCTTTCTGACAAATTATCTTAATTTCATTATTTTTATACCTTAGAAACCATGGATAAAATTCTACTTCCTTTATTTTAATATTCCATTGTAGCTATGACGTTAGTTTCAAGCGTTACTTACACCTGAGAAACCAAGGTTTTTATTATTAAGATCATATAATGTAAAAAAGAGTATTAGGTAATTAGTATAACTTCTATACTAATATAATTTATAAGTACTAACATAACTTCGATTCGTGTTATTTGCCCGAGAATAATAACTATATAGTTTCCTAACGGCGAGAAAACTTCTTAATTCTCTAAGTGTTATTTAAAAATGATTGTGAAGTTTAAAAATATAATGAAATTTTGATTGATTCAGTTATGTATACCTAAGACATAATATTTATTAAAATAATATTATTTTAATTTTTTTTTTTTCACATTAAGGTTTTATGACCGGTTTCCACGACATTGGCATGGTTCCGAAACACTACGAATATCAATGCCCAACTGGGTACTTAATAACAGGAGATCAGATGATTACTAATATTTTTTAAGAATGCTATTGCAATTTTGAAGCAGCTACTTTAAACATAAATTAACATTTTAAATTTAACTTCACGTATTAGCTTGTATGTAAAATGCATGTATGATTAATATTTTGATAGAACTAACATTCCATAGAAATAAGTTTAGTTGCACTTATTACAAAGAAAAAAAAATAATGCTTTAAATTCATATCCAAAATACTCATAGCACAAACAATTATATTAAATAGTTTTCTCATTTCGCTAAACATAGCGCATACTTGATTTATCACTTGTCAGTGGGATTTATCATTTTAAATTCTACTAATAAGTTACTTTTATTGCATAAAAGTTACAAATTTTCGTTTAAGAAGTACTCTTTTTTAGTATAATAGTTTAGCAATGTTTTTTTCAAACTTAACACAATGCTTATGAGAAAATCTAACTGTATTTATTCTAATGATAAATCAAAAAACGATACCTTTTCTTCGTTACAGAATAAAGAGTTAAGATAGAAAGAAAAAAAAAACTTACTTTTTCTTATCTTACTGCAATTAATGAAAGAACCGATACCAGACTTTTGTGATTCTGTGTTTTTTTTTTGTAAATAAAGCTCCGCAAATCTGAATGGGACAAGAACATTAGGAAACGAATGTGTCTAGTATAACCCTTTCCGACGTTATTTACTATGTGATGCTGTAAATACTTTCCTTAATCCGTGCGTATTGGAAGTTTTTTTTTTTTTTTTTACTTTTTCTTTTGTATATTTTGCGAGGTCTTATAGGTTAATCGCAGAACAAGTCTGAAAGAACAATTAAATTTAGAATGCTTATATATTAACTGAGCATATCGAATTATTATTTTTAAAAGAGTAAGTAGAAAAAATTATGTATACTTACTATTAAGAACTAATTTCATAATCTAGTAACAACAAAAACACATTTTGAATTGACTTACTCTTAACATGTTACCATCAAAGATAAATAAAGATTTTTTTTTTTTTTTTTTTTTTTTTTTTTTTTTAGTTTAGTTTCTTATACTGTAAGCGAATACGAATTTCCTATCATATGGTAAGCGAAACCCTGGTACATGTAAACATTTTCTATCTTCAATTTTTACGTTTTTATAGGTGTGGGACAGTTGAAAATCACAAAATAGGTGTGGTATTCATTTGTAAAATGATCAGTTAGTCAGTATGTTCGTAAACTAGATAATTTGTTAGACTGCATTACTTAGTTTATAGATTTGTGTAGACATTACCTCAAAATCGAAAGATTATGACCATTCGATTTTGAGAAAATTTCTACAGCAAAATGGGACCATTTGTTATGTATATCACAGAAGTCTTGAGATAAACGATCAATTGCGACATATACACCAATAAACATCTGCCTAAACTGAAACGATTCGTTGATACCTACCACAAAAATGATAAAACAATATTCCGGTAAGACCTCGCCAATAGACATTATTCGAAGAAAAAAAAACGCTCAATGGCTCATCGAAAACAAAGTACCTTTCGTACCAAAAGATGACACAAAAAAAAAGATTTGGGGGAAAGATTTTAAAAATTTTTGGATTTTGGGGAGTTCTTACACGGTCGGTGTACGGCAATGGATGGGAAGCAAAATCTGAGCAACAATTCGCGAATAGAATTACTCGAAAGTTGAAAGAAGTTGACATATCTCTTATCCAGACTGCAATGAAGAACCGAAAATTTTAAGATAATTGACCGTTATGTTAATGCTTTTGTAAATATGTCTTTCTAAAGAAAATAAAATAAACTAGAAAGATTTTGCCAAGTAATATTTAGTTTTTTTTTTTTTTTTTTTTTTTTGTTGTTGTTGTTGTTGTTGTTGATGTTGTTTTACAACTCACGGTTTTTTTTAATTTTTCTCAAGACTTTTGTGTATGTGTGTTAATGCGTCTTAGTAATAGCGTAAAGAATCTTGAAGTTTATGAATCGTTTTAATGATTAGATCTAGGGAGTTAGAAAGAATTTTGGAAATTTAGGCAAAAGTGTAAAATGAGAATTTAATTTAATAAAGGAATAGTCTTATTCAGTCTTATAGTCTATGAAGTTTGTTTGAAGATTTCATAATCCTCGAGATTTTTAGAAAGTGTTGTTTTAGAACGGTTTTTGTGACAATTACTTCGTGGAGGTATGCAAATAGATTCTTCAGTGATGAGATGACATTTATGCAAAAACGAATTTAAAGTCGAAGTTAATTGTGAATTCATGAAGTATTGAGAGGTGATTGTTCTATCTAAGCTTAATAATAATCAAGGTACTACATTTTTTCCACACCACTACACAGCCACATACACACTACGAATAAAGTGAGTAGACTTTATTCAGTTCGAATCATACAAATTTAAGTATTAGAGAGCAGAATTTCCTCTAAATTCTAAGTCAAATAAATTAATATTTAATTTTACATTAATCTTATCTCTACTACATCACCTTATGTTTATTTCTAGCAACAAAGTGTTAACTCAGGTGGTTACCCTAGACAACGTAACTTCACGCAGTCATAAAATATTATTGGTGATACTGGGCAAAACCCTATTCCATTTTTATATTCTACTTTGACAACTTCGTGTATTATTTAAAATTTACTATTTTCTTAACTTGACAGTACTGAGCAAAATTTTGCATAAACGTGCATTATAGTTATTATGTTCCTCGTAAAGGAGTCCTAGTAATTTTAAAATATCATTTAAGATACTGGTATGAATATTATCGAATGTCAGCCTTATCCATTAAAAACTTTATATGTTATTCTAAACAAAGGATTTTTATAACATGGCAGCAACATTTCGTATGATGTGTAATTTTGTGAATCATTGCATGGGAAAAACATGAAATTGCAGGAAAACTAAAATGCGAAACTAACAACAACAAAATTTACGCTGCAAATCGGGATTAGATAAATATATCATAATAGAAGAAGGTTAGCATAAAGGATAAGGAATTTTAGTTTCTGACCGGGCATCATGATCAGCTGAGATCATTATTCTTATCATGAATATTGCATGAGCTGTTGTGAAAATTTATGTCAACAGTTATATAATGGGGTTTAAATAGAGTCTAGGTATGCTATTTGTTTATGCAAATATATATTTTTCTTAATTATTAAGAACACAAACAAAATATTTGAATTCAAGCACTTACTGGAATATTCTATGAATATTATTTGAATTGAATTTAAGAGTTATTCAATATTTTAAAAATAATGCACAAGATTGTGTTATCTAGTGATAGGATAAATTTGTAAAAGAATAATCTGGTGTGTCACTCACACGACTTTCTCTTACCCTGAAATTTAATACTATAAATACAGGTTGGAGATTAAGAGGTAAGATAACGAGTACTGTTATGTAAACCTATGTTAAACAATTCATATTAGGCTTCTGAAGAATTTTATATGATAATGAGTTCTGTGTGAGGGGATCTACCGCTCCCCTCAACACCCCGTTTCATTAATGTACCTACATTTATATAGAATTTAAATCTGTTATTAATATTAAAAGTTCACTTAAAATTATTCAGACAATTTTCACACGCAACATTCCTTGAAACTTATCAATCTTGATCAAACTGTTTCAGCAACAAACTTATATTACTTCAAAATATAACGATGATTAGTACTGTGTGAGGTGGGGGGGCTACCACCCCCTCAACCCCCCGTTTCATTAATGCACCTACATTTATATAGAATTTAATTCGGTTTTTAAAAAATATTTCTCTTTTTAAAAAATAATTTATTAAAATTATTATTTAAAAAAATTATCCTTTATGATAAGGCAGATGATTTCCATGTTACAGAAGTAGTTTAACACCAAATATCCAAAAAAAAGTCCATTTTATTCTCAATATTTAAAAAAAAAAAAAAAAAAAAAAAAATTGTACGATTTTTTTTTTCTAAGTTTTTTTTTTCGTTAAAAGTAAAAAAAATCGATAACTTTGTTTTAAATTATCGCAGATCGATGGTTCAACCATTCGTTTTAAAGGTATTTTCGAGCTCTTTTGAAAGATACCCATCATGAAAATTTACTCCCCTCGAGGGGGGCCAGGGGGGGAGGCGAGGCTCCTACATACACAAAAAAATTTTCCCAGTTAACTGTCTCTATTACAAAAAATATATATTTGTTTCATTTGGTTTAGTGCAGTCTATAGACGTTAAACTTTATTTTCCTGCTATTTCCCCCATAGACGTAATGTATTAGAATTCTCTTGATTGTCCCTGTACACGAACCATTTGCTTGATCTTAACGAAAAGCTTACTGTAGCATCCCTATATGATACACATTTAGAATACCAAGTTTGAACTTTCTGCCATAATTTGTTTTTGAGATATGCTGATAACAGACAGACACACACACAGACACACACACACACAGACCATTTGCTAAAAACATGATTTTCGTATTCAGGGGACCTCAAAACGTGTAAATATAACAAAATCTCGCGTTCGAAAATTTGAGCCAAAAACAATACTTTCTCTACCTTATGGGTAAGAGAAAGTAAATAATCTGGTGTGTCACTCACACGACTTTCTCTTACCCTGAAATTTAATACTATAAATACAGGTTGGAGATTAAGAGATAAGATAACGAGTACTGTTATGTAAACCTATATTAAACAATTCATATTAGGCTTCTGAAGAGTTTTATATGATAATTAGTTCTGGTGAGGGGGGCTACCGCCCCCCTCAACCCCCCGTTTCATTAATGCACCTACATTTATATAGAATTTAATTCGGTTATTAAAAAATATTTCACTTTTTAAAAAATAATTTATTAAAATTATTATTTAAAAAAATTATCTTTTATGATAAGGCGGACGATTTCCATATTAGAGAAGTAGTTTAACACCAAATATCCAAAAGAAGTCCATTTTATTCTCAATATTAAAAAAAAAGTACGATTTTTTTTCTAAGTTTTTTTTTTTTTTTTCGTTAAAAGTAAAAATAAATCGATAACTTTGTTTTAAATTATCGCAGATCGATGGTTCAACCATTCGTTTTAAAGGTATTTTCGAGCTCTTTTGAAAGATACCCATCATGAAAATTTACTCCCCTCGAGGGGGGACTTCCCCCCCCAAGGGGGGAGGCGAGGCTCCTACATACACAAATTTTTTTTCCCAGTTAACTGTCTCTGTTACAAAAAAAATATATTCGTTTCATTTGGTTTAGTGCAGTCTATAGACGTTAAACTCTATTTTCCTGCAATTTCCCCCATTGACGTAATGTATTAGAATTCTCTTGATTGTCCCTGTACACGAACCATTTGCTTGATCTTAACGAAAAGCTTACTGTAGCATCCCTATATGATACACATTTAGAATACCAAGTTTGAACTTTCTGCCATAATTTGTTTTTGAGATATGCTGATAACAGACAGACACACACACAGACACACAGACCATTTGTTAAAAACATGATTTTCGTATTCAGGGGACCTCAAAACGTGTAAATATAACAAAATCTCGCGTTCGAAAATTTGAGCCAAAAACAATACTTTCTCTACCTTATGGGTAAGAGAAAGTAAAAAGGGAAATAGCAAGTTCTATTAAAAAAAAAAAAAATCAAGTATATTTTTTAAAGCTTTAATTGTCTTCTATTTTAATGCAATTATTAAAATTAAATTTCAAATATTATTTCATATCTCAAGATTTAGTGTACTTTAATTGCATAGTTTCACATTTTATTAATATTTATTAATAATGATTCTGATAAAAAAAAAAAAAAAAAAAAAATCTATAAAATAATACTTTAAACTAATACCTTGAAAGAACTCGAGCGGCCTGTGGCATTAACATTTCATTTAATCTAGAAACGTAATAAAATAAATAAGTTTTTAATGTTTTCAGTTATTATTATTTTTTTAATATAAACGCTCATATGTATCAAATCGACAGTTCATATAATCATATCTACGGATAAACATATCAACATACATATTTATAAATTTTGATAATACAGTTTAATTTCTCGCTATTCTCTGCAAACAAAGCTGACAAGTTTAACCAAGTATGCATAAAGAGAAAGGGAAAAATCGCGTTATCTTCTGTTGTGTACAGAACAAAGTAAATATTTAAGATACGAAGCAATTTTTGTTTGCCATACTACAATTAATAAAAATATCGTTTCCATACATTCACTTTTATTTATTTTTTTTTTTTTTTTTTTTTTTTTTTTTAGATTTCATCACAAGAAAAAAACCATTATGCAATGCCAAAAACAAAACTGAAAAATTAGAAAAATAATCTGAATCTATTATATTCGTTACTGCATTTGATATATTATTGTAAAATTTTTCTTTAGACTATGGAAATAGTAACTATAAGATTATTTATGATCAATGGAGACAAACATGTGATTTAAAAAAAAAAAAAAAAAGTTTTTATATTGGAATTTTTTTTTTCTTTGACGAACTAGATTAATGTTAAAAAAAGAAAATAGTAAAAATAAAGAAAACTCATATTTACTTCTTAATTATTTTAAACTAGCAGGCTACGCCCGCTTCGCTGGTCAATATACAGGGTGATTATAATTAATGTTACGATTTCAAACGCTATAACTTTAAAACTACCGCTGAGAATGACTTGATAGTTTACCAGAACAATTGTTAGGCAATGGAATTTTGATTGGCAAAGGAAAAAAAAAATTTCCAAATGTACTTTTAACCATTCGTAAGATGTTTGTTTCATGAAGGTCCTCTTTTTAACACGCTTTTATTAGCTTCACCTGTATGTATGTTTGTATGTATGTTTGTAACCGCTCTGGGAGCACACAAAAAATCTATATTGTAAAAAAAGACTTTCCCTACGTGAACGCTATGGCTGTGAGGTGAAACTCCGGGTTACGAACCTAAAGGTCTTACGTTCGAGCCCAGTCAGGGGAGATTTTTTAAAAGTGGTTTTTGTTTAATTCTAAATTATTTATTTAACATGCTTTTATTAACTTGATATGATGTAACTATTAATGTAACGGAATCTTGCAATTCAATTTTCGACCACTTCTGTTCGTTCGATTGGCCTGAAATTTTGCACACGACTTCATAGTCGATGACAGTACTACATACAAGTATTTCCATGCTTCTATCCCATCAGGGGCAGGTTCTAGGGGCAAACAAAAAAATCTATATGTATAAAATTCTATCGTATGTGGCACAGGATTTGGCCGTATCTGTATAACGTTAAATGACAACAATTAATCAATTATTATTTTTTTTTATGAAAGATGTAAATATTATAGCGTGTCACTCACACGATTTTATCTTACCCTGCATTTTAATACTATAAAGATAGAAAATTTGTGCTTTTTAGTTCATATGTTTCAATAAAAGCGTGTTCTTTAATTTTTTTAAAAATATAATACTATTATCTTGTCACTATCACTGTTTTGCTGTAAACACGTATTCTTGTTTTTTTTTTTTTTTTTAAGTTGTAGTAAACTTTTAAAGTCTATTGTTTCCTGCTATTTTATTCTACTGCTAACAGCATTCCTGCGTATAATGAATCTACTTAAGCATTTCTTTTGAGATTATATTGTCAGTGTCATCTATACGCACATTTTATAAATACTTTTCCCTTTACCAAACAAAATTCCATTGCCTCACGATTGTTCTGGTAAAATATCAAGTCATTTTGACCGTTAGTTTTAAAATCGTAACTTTATTTATAATCACTCTATATTTAAATGAATTTTCAAAAGAATTGGATAAATATTTATTCTTTACATTACATTATAAATAAAAACAATAAAAATTACATTGAAATTACTCCAAACCTCGCAGCTCTTTTACCACCTGCACTGCATCGGGTCCAGTTTCCCACTGCCTGCAGAAAGGTCTTTTCCGGGCACTTCAATTGGAGATTTATAGACGACAGGTGGATCTGCTATTATTTAAGAACTGCGATTTTAAAGATGATTGTATCTCAGCACCTATTAAATATTTTAGTTTTTGAACTATGTACTTTACAGCACCCGTTATTTACACTTTATTACAATTTGATTCCGACCAATATAATAAAATAAAATGTAGATTTTCTTTTAAAAGAAATTAAATGCATAAAAAAGCAAATAAATTTTAATCAGTTTAATCCTTTTCTACTATATGCTTTTTTTTTTTTTTTTTTTTTTTTTTTTTTACGGTAAATACTATAAATTTATTAAAATAAAATAAAATATTTTCTTTTAAAGGAATTAATTAAAAAAATGAAAAAATTAAAAGTTGTTTTACTATAAAAATTATACATAAACATAACTGTTATAAATTTTTAATTTAATGTACTCAATTTTTCCTACTGCATTACCAGTTTATTTTCAATAAATATAGTAAACTAGTTTGTTGTAGGGCGACTAATGCGCCCGTTGAAAAATGATCATTTCATTTTATTTATTTCTCACTTCAAATAATTCATTTGCTAGCAAGCCCGTGCGAAAATTTCGCACTTTATTTATCTCTTCGTTACTTTTAAAATTTAAAATTATTATTGTTATTTTACAGACGTTATTTTTTAGATCATCACGACATTATATATAGACGCAAATTTAATATTATATATATATATTATAAATAATAGATATCGTAGTAAAATTTAATCTTAAAATTTAGCAATTAATAGAACTAAAACAATAACAGCACACTAAAATATAGAACTGAATTTAACAAAGAGGAAAGAATTACACAAAAAGTTGCGATATAGATTAAGAACCAATGAGTTACGATAGTAACATGAAATACTTACACCGACCTGAATGATAATAAAAAAGGACCATTATACTTATGAGAGAGAAAAACATATAAAAAATCACAGAATTAATTGGATGTAAATGCTTAAAGTTAGAAGCATACTTTCAAGGGGCGCATACTTCATACAGCTGTGAAAACTGCAACGATTTCGTTAACGATATAGCTATTCATAGCAATTTATATCATTTCACGCCCCGATCGATGCAGTAAGAACAATAAAGAATGAGAAATATTAAATAAAAACAAAGATTAAATAAAGATTAATTAAAAACTTAATTGAAACCAAAGTGATATCATGAAAAAAGCTGAGTAACCACATGCATAACATTTAACACCAACTGGAGAAAGATCGATGCAGTAAGAAGAATAAAGAATGAGAAACATCTGAAATATTAAATTAAAACAAAGATTAAATAAAGATTAATTAAAAACTTAATTGAAACCAAAGTGATATCATGAAAAAAGCTGAGTAACCACATGTATAACATTTAACACCAACTGGAGAAAAGAATGATGCCAAAACCTAAATTGAAGTAAAATAAAAGCTCGACAGTTATCGATTAATCGAATATACTTCAGAGCATTTTTATTACAGATAAAAAACACAGAGTAAAGATTAAATGAAAATGTTAAAATAGATTTTAGAGTTAATTAAAATTAAAACTAGTAGAGTTAAATTAAATCGTACCAAATACATTAATAATTAAATCGTTTAAGTGAAGGACTGAAGAAGGAAGGCATAAGACATCAGAGTTCCAGCGCCATCTTTCGGTTAGCTTTAAAAACATTAAGTCAGTTAAATAATTTCAGGAGAATAAGCCAATGCAATAAGGAGTGTAATTAAGATGTATATACTGCAAGATTAAGATAATTTAGAAGTATTGACTGCAAGATTAAGATAATTTTTAGCACCAATCAAGTAATAAGAAGAATTTTTAGCACCAATTAAGTATTAAGAAGAATTGAACTTATGATTAACCCAACATTAAGTAATCTTGAAGTCAAAGTATTAAATGTTAAGTTTTAAGAAGACTCAAATACAAGCAATAATGCCAAAGAGCACACATAAAAGGATAAGCATTAAAAGGCAGTCATCAATAATTAATATTATATTTTAAAAGAATTTTTAATAATATAAGATCTTATTTATTTTTGTTATGCAAATAGATGGATTGTTCAAACTTAACAAGGGAAGCCTCATTAGCCAGATGCACATAATTAAATTTAAGGATAAAAGATATCATAATT
Source organism: Salticus scenicus (assembly GCA_963930645.1). Classification (NCBI taxonomy): domain Eukaryota; kingdom Metazoa; phylum Arthropoda; class Arachnida; order Araneae; family Salticidae; genus Salticus; species Salticus scenicus. The sequence goes on from OZ005650.1 coordinate 175,576,740, forward strand.
CATAGTAATCAACCAGAAAAATAAGAATGTAACTTACAGTAATCCCCCCCACCTTTTTTTTTTTAATTTTATTCAGCATCATACCCTCCCGACCAACCAGCCAAACAACACCACCCTTCCTCCTTAATCAAACATCTGCCCACCCATCCACCATTTTTTTTTAATTAAACCTTAGTAGGTTTTTTTGTGCGTGTGCGTGTTAGACAGAGACCCTTGATGATAAACAATTGAATAAAGAATTTTTTTAGGATAACCCATTTTTTTAGCAACATTAATTATGTGAGAGATATTTTTGTTTTTAAACCTATATTAACAAAGATTATGTATACGAAAGAGGTGATTGAGAATGATATTTCTGTAAACAGAGATATGAAGACAAGAAGTAAAGTGTGTAAATAAATTTACTTTGAAACTGAAATCTTGTCTTTTGTCATACAGATCAGTATAAATTTTACTACCATCAAGTTTAAGTTTTAAATCTAAGAAATTTATACAGTTATTGTTGAGAAGATTATAAGTTAAGGTAAGGTGAGAAGGATATTCAAATTTAAATAGATTAGGGGAAAAATTATTGACATAAAAAATTATAATGTCATCAATGTATCGGTAAAAATAAACATTTTCAATACATAATCCCTGTTCATAATGGTAAAGGTATAAATCAGCTAACATACTTGAGCTACATCCTCCTTGTGGAATACCGACCTTTTAAATATAGATCTTATTACAGTGTAGAATGTAATTGTTATGAATAATAAAATTTAAAAGTGTCTTAAATGATGTTGCCGAAAAACATTTTGGTAAAGAGATTTGACTTTTAAATTTTTCAAAAAGGTTAAAGATGATATGATTAAGATCTGTTAAATTAATATTATTAAACGGGTCAGCAAAATCATAAGTCATTATATCAGTCACATTATTCATATATAATAATTTGGCTTTAAGTTGATAACTATTTTTAAGGCAAAAGAAATTTTTTGATTTACTGATTAAGTCATAGATTTGTTTGAGAATATCAAGGAGAATTTTGTTAGCGTAATTGTTGTAAGTATTACACCCTACAGTGACGGTTCTAAATTTAATGGGATTTTTGTGAAATTTTGGGATAAGTACAATATAAGGATAATTAAAATTATTAAATGGAAGCTTTAGCAATTTGTAAAAGCAGTGAATTTTGCGGTTATTGATTTTAATATCATTATTGGTAGGATGAAAGTATATATATATATATATATTGTTGTTCGCGTGAAAGCATGTTTTATTTCATGCTGAAAAAAAAAAATCGCTACAGTTAAAAATTTAAATGTCTATTTTAAAGCTGTTATTTTTCATATTTTAATTAATTTTAAAAAATCTAATCAAAAATTCATTAGAAATAAGATACCAAATGAAAGGGGCGGCTTTTCTGAATTCGTCGGATTAAACAGCTTATCGATTGGACAATTAGATATTTAAAATTAACTAAGGTATGAAAATAGGTGGCAACTTGCGTTTACACACAAAAAGAATCCAATCAAATCTCTTAAGCCTATCTCTTAAGCCTAAAGCGTGACAGAGTCAGGCACTGATGAGCGTAACTATATATGCTGATTAAAAAAAGAAAAAAAGATTTCGCCTTCAAATAAATGTATTAAATAAAAAATAAATAGTGTAATAGCCGTTGCTAAGGTACGCAGACGGTTACAATGAAAGAATAAATTTATGAAAAATGAAACATAGAAGCCAATATTTAAAATCGAAAAAAAAATAATTTAAAAAAATTCAAATTCGAAAAAAACTTGATGAGGTGCACACTTTCAGGATCGCAGGTACCCATATGTCATGTTTTGTAGCTCTGTGATCGGTAGTGTGAACATCAGAGAGAAGACAGACACACAGATACTTCTCTTTATTTATATAGATTACAAATATAACCGTAACTATTTTTTTATATAAAATTACCTTATAGACAGGCTTAATTTTCTTAATTCTCATTACATTGAAACTGAAATTTCACATAATGAATGCGTAAACAATAACAGGAAAAGAAAACAGAAAAAAAGTAAATGTTTAATAATTTTAAAAATATTCTATACAAAATGCAGATACCCCATTTTTAATTCTATTACAACATATGATAGCATAACACTGCATATTTCAGTATAAGAAAAATGGTTGCCCCATATTGTACTTCTTATAGTAAGATAAAAATTAGTATGATGCGGCCTTCATAAAACTTTCTTTCACATTATTCTATAAAATAGCGCCACCATACGGTTAACATACACAAAAATTTAATCAACTTAACTTCTCACAATTAATATTCTAGATATGCAATTTGGCGCAAATTTTGCCCATAAATATTTAGATACAACAATCTATATAATATTTCTCTAACGTGGACCAATTACGATTACATTTTCTCGAAACGATACGATAGTGATGTAATTAATATAATACACAAGGATAATATATACATATATATATATATATATTTATTTATTTATTTATTTATAAATGGTCAATATTTAAGCACGCGGTTTTAGCTTAATGATCGAATACGAAGAATGACATTTGTACGGAAAAATCTTAGCTTTGCAGACGATAGTCTACAGTCTTGAACGAAAAGAAACACATCTGGTATTTAATGAGGTCATGTGTTTTCGCACTGCGATTAAAAATTGCAATTTTCTATTTTCTTCAATTTTTCAAAATTCGCACATTTCACTTAGTATACAATCTTAACACCACAAAACAAACTTGCAGTTCAAATTTCATCGATTTTGGTCAATAAACAAAAGATTTACATTTTAATTGCAAATTAAATTTTATCTTTACACGCCTGACATTTTATCTGTCGAAAGAGGATGCCAATTTCAAAACGACACAAATACACTTAAGGTAAAAATATTTATTTTTCTATTTACTTCCATTAACCGACTACCGTAGATAATGGAATTCGAAATTTCATCTGACTTACACGTTTTGAGGTGTCATGGCGCTGTAATAATTTAAAATTTCAATATTTAAGATTCTAATTATGTTTATTTTTTTTTAAAATACGTCATTCGATACACATTTTAAAGTACGGTTACATTATCGAAAGGGGAATTCGAGATTTCACCCGATTTACACGTTTTGAGGTGTCTTGATTAGGTTTTCTTTTGCATTGCAATAGTGGAAATCGAGATTTCAGCTTATTTACACGTTTTGAGGTCTCCTGAATGGGTTTTCTTTTGTATCTCAGCTACTAATTAAAGTGTCGAAAGTGGAATTAGATATTTCACCTGATTTACACGTTTTGAGGTGTCCTGAATGGGTTTTCTTTTGTATCTCAGCTGCTAATTTAAATAATTTCATAAGTAATACGTCATTTGAAAGCTTTGTTAATTTGGAACTGAATAGTAGATTACAGAAATTCGCTATTTCGACATTTCTCCTGATTTAAACGTTTTGAGGTGTCCTGAATGGGTTTCTCTTTTGTCTCAGTTACTAATTAAAAAAATTTCATAAGTAATACATCATTTAAAAGCTTTGTTGAGATGGAATCGAACAGTAGATTACAGAAATTTCTACCGCCAGATGGCGCTGTAATAGTTTTAAATTTCAATATTTCTATTTCTAATCATGATTAATTTTTTTTTAATGCGTCATTCGATACACATTTTAAAGTACTTTTACATTATCGAAAATGGAATTCGAGATTTCACCAAATTTACACGTTTTGAGGTCTCCTGAATCAGTTTTCTTTTGTATCTCAACTACTAATTAAAATAATTTCATAAGTAATACATCATTAGAAAGATTTGTTAATTTGGGATCGAACAGTGGAATACAGAAATTTCTACCGCCAGATGGCGATGTAATATTTTCAAATTTCAATATTTTAATTTCTAATCATGATTAAATAATTTTTAATACATCATTCGAAAGATATTTTAAAGTTCTTTTATATTATCGAATGTTTTCACCAGATTTACACATTTTGAGGCGTCCTGATTAGGTGTTCTTTTGCATCTCAGCTAATTGAGTAAGACCGTTCAAAATAGTTATGCGTAGGTTAATTAGAAGGGGCTGTAAGGGTGGGGAAGAAATAGGCGTGCACCGCGCGCGTATCCTCTAACTTGTGCGCGCGCAGCGCGCACGGGACTGCGCTGCCGAAGGCAGTGGGGACCCGGTTCGACTTTTTAACCGATGAGAAATATTTTTTTTAATTTTCTTTTCTTAAGAATAAAAATTTGATTTGAGACGGAATACGTGCGCGCAGCGTGCGTATACCTTCACACGTGCGAGCGCAGCGCGCATGGGTCTGCGCTGCCGAAGGCAGTGGGGACCCGATGTGATTTTTTACTCGATCAGAAATGACTTTTTTTAGGGGGCACGAAGTGTCAGGGAAGGAATGCGGGCGTGCAGCACGTGTATTCTTTAACTTGTGCGCGCGCAGCGCGCATGGGACTGCGCTGCCGAAGGCAGTGGGGACACGGGCCGATTTTCTACCCCATGAGAAATGATTTTTTTTTCTTTTCTTTTCTTAAGAATAAAAATTTGATTTGAGAAGGAATATTTGCGCGCAACGCACGTATACTTTCACACGTGCGTGCGCAGCGCGCATGGATCTGCGCTGCCGAAGGCAGTGGGGACCCGGTGTGAGTTTTTACCCGATCAGAAATGATTTTTTTTGGGGGGGGGGGGGCACGAAGGGTCAGGGATGGAATACGCGAGCGCAGCGCGTGTATCCCTTAACTTGTGCACACGCAGCGCGCACGGGATCCGCTGCCGAAGGCAGTGGGGACCCGGGACGACATTTTACCCGATCAGAAATGATTTTTTTTTTAATTTCTTTTCTTAAGACTAAAAGTTACTGTTAGTGATTCATTGAATATACTGACCCGCTAGCGGGCGAAGCTCGCTAGTGTATTTTTAAAAGCTGCTTTTTTTAGAATCTTTGCATCATTCAAACCTAGCAATACTTTAAAGATTATACGGAATATGCATTATTATCATAAATCGACTAAAAAACGCATTCATAAAAAGTATAATCAAAATAGGAAGCTTTTTTTTTTTTTTTTTTTTTTTTTTTTTTTTTGGTTAACAAAAATTATGCCAAAACAAATAAATGAAATATCATCGCCAATGTGGCGATGGGTGCAAAAGGAGCCATATACTAAAACTGTACTGCCGGCGAAGTATGAAAACTGGGTCGTCAACCATGAATTTTACTTTGAAACCTTTCTTTGAATGATTTTGGTTTCACTATTGCAGAGTATTAATTTGTTTCTAATAATAATTTGGCTTCTGGAAAATTAAAATTTTGATTAGGTAGTAAAATTGGTATAATATTTACGTGTTTCAAATTTTAAAATTAAATAAGAAATAAAGTGTGAAAATTTCCCACGGGTATGCTAGTCTTTAATATTACATAAAGTAATTTTAAAGATGGCTTGATGAAAAGAAGCCTGCCACCGTTGAAAGCAGCACTACCACCAGATAAAAGCACTGTCACCTTTCTGACTTACCAAGTTTGGTGCAATTATATTACATAGAAGATGAGATATAACCAAATGTGAATGGAACAAAAATGCAACATAGCAGTGCCACCTATCAGATGACATGTTGATAAATTAAATCAGCATAGTTTTACATAATATCCACTTCAGTACCAAGTTTGGTGCATTTAGATATCACAGTAGATGAGATATTGTCTTCCAATAAACGAGAATAAATTCCTGAATAACAGCGTCACCTGTCTTCTGATGAGCACCCAAACTGAATCAGCATAATTTTACATAGTATCTACCCCACATACCAAGTTTGTATGCTAAGGATCATTTATAAACTATAGAAGCTGATATATATATATATATATATATACATATATATATATATACATATATATATATACATATATATATATATATATATATATATAGATACATATATATAGATAGATAGATAGATAGATAGATAGATATATAGATATATATATGTAGCTTTCCCTTAAATTTAGAAATTGAAGCAAAGCATGAGCCACTTAGGCAATATATCCCGAAAGCTAATCCGCACCAATTTAGGTGAAGGTCTAACCAAAAGTTAAGTTTGATTAAATTCCATCTATTGGTTTGATGAGTTACAGCGTGCACAAAATTTTGTTAACACACACACAAATATTTTCTAAAAATAGTCGAATTACGGTCAGGATGTTTCAGAACGTGTAAATTCATCGTAAACGGGAAGTTAAAAATTTTCATGAATCCAGTACTTTATTTGTACATATGTTAGATAAAAGTATTAAGCATGCAACTGCATGTATAGAACACTGAATAGAAAGATATTCAAATAGAAAAGTTCGTTTGCCTATCTTACACAAGAAATAAGGATTTCGGTTTGAGGCATTCGATTCTCTTCTTTCTTTCTAAATAAAATTGTAAGAAAAAGAAAGGGATTACAAACATTTGGGAAGTAATATCACTTTAGTTCAACCTTATTCGACTTATTTATTGTACACATAATGCGAAAGACGATTTTTATACCCCCGTCTCTCCCAAAAAGAAATAAAATTGTGCGTTTGCGATTCATTTTTCTTGAAAATGTAAAAGTGTATTGAAAAGTTGATAGCTCATCATGATGGATTTGAAAACCTGCTTATTCGGAACAATCAATTAAGAAGAAGGAGGAGAATTTAGTAATTTGTGTTTTGCAGAACCATCATTAAAAATGAATTATTAATTAGATGTGGTTTAAACACTAACTTTATTTACTGTAATTTCGAATCCTATTAAAATAGCTTATTCATTTCTTGGGCTGGGCTAATTCTGGCTTTCAGAAAACCAATTTTATGTTCTTGCCATTCAATGATCTATAGAAAATTATATGCTATCACGTGTTATCAGCAAGTCGCCTATCAATTTTCCTGTACTAACTAATGCTTACAAAAGAGCATATAAAAGGAGATTTATGCAGTAAACTTTTAAAAAAATTATTTGAGACTTTTTTAAGACACCGTCTTTCGGTCCTACTTCCGATTTTAACCAAAACTTCTTAACTCTTATGTACACAGGTAACCAACATATACATATTAAAGGCCATTAAAAAGAGATTTTTATATGGCAATTTAAAAAACAAAATCCGTAGAACTTTTTTTTAAGACATCTATTTTCCAGAAGTAAAATTGGCTAACAAAATTTGGACGCCTATCACTTTTCCTGTAATAATCAGCTCATGTATACGAAAGGACATATAAAGAGGAATCCATGCAGCAAATTTTAAAAAAAAAATCATTAGATCACTTATTCAGATAAGGACTTGAAATTCGGTCCCACTTCCGGCTTTCATTGTAATACTTGCGGTTTTCCAATGTTCACCAAAACTTCGCAAACTCATCTGTACACGGAGCATGTCTTACATATAAAAGTTTTAATGTTCTATCTTTTTTTCTTTCTGGAGTTGTGATAGTCATAAGATTCCCTACACACACATATATGCATACGCTGACCAATTTTCAAAAACTAAATTTTTGGACTCAGAAAACACGTAAAAATTCTGTATCGAAATATTTGACTGGCAACAATATTTACATCATTCACGGTATTCAGGCCATGAAATTAATAAACGTTTCGTGTTATATCAGAGCACCTTATTCAACAAGTCTGGAACTCGCAGCTGTAGAAGCAAGGAGCTTAGGATTACGTAATGTTAAGTCCCTTGTTTCTACGTTTATGAGTTCCGGACTTGTTGTTTGCACACACTGATGACGTGTTATAAGATAGCACGGCATGTTTATATTTGTATGTCGTGTGTTTGCCGTACTTCCGGGGCCCTCAAACTCCCCCTATTTGAACCCAATCAAGAATCTGTGGGACCACCTTGATCGGGTTCTCCACATCATGGAGTGCATTCCAGAACCTTATTTATTCTCTTTCCTGTATGTCTCGCAGCGATTCGCGATGAGAAAGGTGGTTATTTTGGCTTTTGACAGGTGTTCACATTAATGTGACTGACTATGCAGCTTTCATCCAGTTGTGGTTGTTGAAAGTATGAATAAAGTTTGCTCACATTGAAAAAAATTAAAATTCAATAATGACGGTCAAACTTGCAATATATTTAGTACTTCGAGATAGAAAACGCTAACGCGCATTCGCTAGCTGTCAGCAACAAATAAGCTCGGTTTCTTTATATTTAATAATTGTAAAGCTATTATGACGTCAGATTTATCAGAAATTTTTCGATCGTGCAAGTTTAATTTTTCATAAAATTTTATTACAATTTAATTATTCGTGTATAATGCGAATTATATATATGCTAACATTTAAGATTCAAGGAAATCAATAGTAGTAATAATATCAATAGTAATTACAATATTTAAATGAAGGGGGCTCCACAAGACATTATAGAATCAAGTTCTTGACATTCCTTCTATTTGTCAGATACAGAATTTCAGTAGCTTTAAACTTTTCCCAGATAATGCGGATCATCTTCCAAAAAATCGCTCGTAAATCGACCAAGTAGTTTTTTAGTCTATAGCAAACACACGCACATATATTTATAATGCAATAATAATAATCTGGTGTGTCACTCACACGACTTTCTCTTACCCTGAAATTTAATACAATAAATACAGGTTGCAGATTAATAGGTAAGATAACGAGTACTGTTATGTAAACCTATGTTAAACAATTCATATTAGGCTTTTGAAGAGTTTTATATGATAATTAGTTCTGTGTGAGGGGGGCTACCGCCCCCCTCAACCCCCCGTTTCATTAATGTACCTACATTTATATAGAATTTCATTCGGTTAGTAAAAAATAAGTCTGTTTTTAAAAAATAATTTTTAAAATTCTTATTTAAAAAGAATATCTTTCATGATAATGCAGACGATTTCCATATTAGAGAAGTAGTATATCACCAAATATCCAAAAAAAAAGTCCATTTTATTCTCAAAATTAAAAAAAAAAAAAAAAAGTACGATTTTTTTTCTAAGGTTTTTTTTTTTTTTCGTTAAAAGTAAAAAAATCGATAACTTTGTTTTAAATTATCGCAGATCGATGGTTCAACCATTCGTTTTAAAGGTATTGGCGAGCTCTTTTGAAAGATACCCATCGTGAAAATTTACTCCCCTTGAGGGGGACTTCCCCCCCCCCCAGGGGGGAGGCGAGGCTCCTACATACACAAAAAAATTTTCCCAGTTAACTATCTCTATTACAAAATATATATATTCGTTTCATTTGGTTTAGTGCAGTCTATAGACGTTAAACTCTACTTTCCTGCAATTTCCCCCATAGACGTAATGTATTAGAATTCTCTTGATTGTCCCTGTACACAAACCATTAGCTTGATCTTAACGAAAAGCTTATTGTAGCATCCCTATATGATACACATTTAGAATACCAAGTTTGAACTTTCTGCCATAATTTGTTTTTGAGATATGCTGATAACAGACAGACACACAGACAGACACACAGACACACAGACAGACACACAGACATACACACAGACAATTTGCTAAAAACATGATTTTCGTATTCAGGGGACCTCAAAACGTGTAAATATAACAAAATCTAGCGTTCGAAAATTTGACCCAAAAACAATACTTTCTCTACCTTATGGATAAGAGAAAGTAAAAATGTGGTTTAATTACTATGTATATATATATATATATATATATATATATCCATATTTTTATTTAATAAATGTATCGTAATTAAATAATCTCATAATAATTCAGTCGTTCTAAACAACTTTGATTTAAATTAATGATATAAAATGCTTTCACTCGAGAACATTTTCACTTTTCTAGATGCGCAAAATGATTTTTTTTCCTGCATTATTGGTACATTTTATTACTTTCATTTACATTTTTAATTAAAAATATATAAAAGTTATATTACCGAATTAGAATTTATTCAAGTTATTAAGACAATACCATTAAAAGTCTACATAAAATTATTTACTTGCAGTTTTGCCAAATTGTAGGGACTTTCAATACATCACTAATTTTTATTATAATTTTTAGCTAACTGTATGGGTGTCCACTATAATATCGTATATACTAAACATAATTCTTAAAAATTTACGGTAATAATTAAATAAAATATCTCCTACAAGTTGGCAACACTGTTTACTAGACGTATAAAATCGGCATATAAACAGTAGGTTTTTCCCTATGCTTTTATTTCTGTCGAAAAAAAATAACTTCTGACGGAGAAAATCACATACAAGGAACTCGATCATTTATGATCTAAGAAAAATATAAATTGCATTATGCATTCGATAAATATATCGAGTTATGCTGTGCTAAAACGATATTTTCGTAATGCTTTTAATCTCTTCCTGTTCCTGTAATTTTATTTGGGAAGAATGTAAAGAAAGATAATGGTCAGAATTCGATACCTTTATCAATCGGTAATAAGATAAGCAAACAATTATTTCTATTAGTTATACTTATTTTCTGTTCTTGATACATAAAATGTATTTATCACTAAAATAGACAGCACAACGTCATTATTTTTCTTTTGTTGTAACACCAGAACTACTTTTGAATACCATTATGTAATATTTCCTTTATTAAAGTTTTTATACACATGGTAGTCTATCTTGCAGGCAATATAAACATTCAATGATACTATTTCAAATTTGATTGAAAATAGTATATCAAAAAGTCCATTTTTTCGCAGTTGTCTAAAAACGAATTACAGAACAATAAGAATGTATTAAAATGCAGAATACAATCTATGCTACAAATGATTAAAAATCATAATCTGAATGAATATGTAAATCAATTTTTCCTTGGAATAAAGGTATCGTGTTAAATCACCATATTTATGCGAGTCCAATACATTAAATTTATTTCTTTTATGAATAAAGATTTAATGAATCTCCGTTTTGATTATAAACTTCATTTTGGACGTGCGCATGCAAGATTTATTAATATTTTTATGACGTTATGAAGTAAAGGCAATAAAAATTGTCCATGAGTTAATAAAACTTCTGACTTTAAAATTAGGAGGGTTATCTGTTAAGTATAATAAATCATCACAAGTTGTTACATTCTTTTGACTTATCATATCTTTAAACCTTTCAATTATGCACCTGTCATTTCAAAATTAAAAAGAATGCCTGCTAATTATTGATGAATTGAACAAATACTGCTACATATACTAGCTGTTACGCTTAACTGAAGATTCTTAACAATTGAATAATATTTGCATACCCAAATAAACTGCTCTTAATATGAAAAAAATCAACATATATTATGCTTTTCACTTTGAATAATTATTTCAGAACTTATTTTAAATAAGGTAATTCCGAGACAGATGCCCCACTTAAGAAAAAGGAGCTATAAAATAAATTGGGCAGTAACAATAACAAAGAAAATTTGTGGTAAATACATAATAGATATTGTTTATTACTACTAAATAGGTTTTTTTTTTTTTTTTTTTTTTTTTTTTTTTTGTACCATATTGTAAATTTTCTAAAGAAAAAAAATAAAATTGCGGCAGTACTACATTTGGCCATGTCTCCCGAAGTTGTGGGTGAGATGCCCCACTCACATGGGAGAGATGCCCCACCTGTAAAAAACATAATAAAAGGTTTTAACATTGGTCAATAGTTTATAACAATTTTTCAGTAGTTTATAACACGTGAAACGTAAGCTATTAAAAAAAATAATAATAAATAAGACCTTAGCATTAATTTATAAAATATTAAAATATTTAGCTACCATAGACAAAATGTAAAATTTAGAATAAAACACATAATTTACTGAAAAATATTTCAAATATTTTTTTTTAATATATTTGAAAATTTCTTATTTACAGTTTAGAAAGTATAATGAAAAAATATTATGAAATGTGTCGAATTTATTCAGATAATATTTTTCTTTTTCTCTTCTCTAATTTTCGCTTTTCCGCAAACATTGCACAGATCCCCGTACATTGTGCATGATTCATGTAACCATTTATGGCACTTTATGCAATTTATCCAATCTACTGATTCTTTTGTAAAATAATTGGCAATTGTTTGTAGGATCATTTTCGTCCTTTTGAATGGGCATGTCCATCACCAGCTGTTTTGGAGCTTTGCTAATTTAACAGCAGATTTTAGCTTTTTTCTTGGATGTGCTCTTGGGATGTAATAACCTTAGCCGACGGTACTTCTTTTTCAGCATCTTTCCTGTAACCCAGGTACAGGGGAAATCTGGTGCAATATTTTTGTCGGGGAGGATGTTTTAACAGTTGATTCAGAAATTTGGGACTGTTAACCCGTCTGTTTCAATGCTTCGCTTATGGAAAAGAAGTGTTTGGAATAGCTTCTTGGTTTAGAAGAAAAAATTCCGTCTTCCAAAAATCATTAATAGCAATGTCAACAGAAGCTGCCCTTTTCCAGGATCTACCAATCAGTTCTGAAGCTTGTATTCTCCCAATGATCCTTCCTGGATGATTAACAATCCATTTCCTTGCTTCCTGTTTAAAGTAGTGTTTTAGTGTCTAAAAAAAGACCGTTCAAGAGGCTGAAGAGCTTGTGTCATATGGCTGAACAGGCATACAATTATAATAATATTCTTGTCTGCAAATTCTATCAAGTCATAAAAGTTTAAGTGCAATGCGTGACCGTCCAAAATTAATAATGTCTTTCCCTTGGGGTCTTCTTGGAACAAAAAAATCTTTAAGTCATCTCAAAAGAATATCAGTAGGATGATTTTTAATTCATGAACACCATAGATCCAGGTGAAAGAGCATCAGAAAGTTCTTTTTTTTTTTCCCGAACGCCTTTAAAAATAACTGAAGGGGGGAGATATTGTTCTTCTGCACTGCAACAGGCAATGACTGTAACATTTTCTCCTCTCTCTATAGACGTCAAAACATGAACATATTTTGCCCCTTTGGTAGCCACGAATTTTCCTGGAACGTTATTTAACTGACAGTGGTTTCATCCATATTATAAATACTTCCCGGTCTGGTAAAGAATTCATTTTCTTCAAACACTCTTGAGAGAAGCTTAGGAAAAAATTATGACACTTTCTCTGTTCATATGCCTTCCACCATTGCTAAAGAGAGCCCCTGGGCTTGTCTAATACTTAGTTCTGGGTTTCTCCTAAGAAATGATGACAGTCAGGCGTACCCAGCCATTCTTTCTTCTAAATTAAATCGATGCATGAGACCTAGTTTTTCAGCAAACTGAAAGCCAAGTGTCCTAATTATCTCTCCACATTATCAAATCGCCACTCTTATCAAATCCACATTTTTCTAAACGTTGGATGTTCCTCACGAGATTCTTTTCGTTTTCAACTCCAAGCACTCCTTGTCTTCCCAAAGAGCTTGTTTTGGTATTATTATCTGATTTTCTTCGACGACGATGTGTCCGAGAATGAATTCCATAGTGCCTAGCAGCTTCATTGACACCAAAGTTCCCTGCTTCTAGTCTCCTAAGTGCCTCTTAAATGGTCTTCTGCCCAGGTCCCATGAGCTGCTCCAATATTTTTTCTTTTGTACACTGTAGGCATCTTTCCTGAAGCAAACAAGAAGCATTGAACAACTGCATGAATAAATACTATAATATACACTTACCGGCACAATTAACCGCCCACCTACAGTTTCGTTAGCGCCCAAAATTCTTTACGTTATAGTTTAAATGTCAGAGGTTAGTCTGACATACCTGAGCATTTTTCGCTTTCTTATCTGGATTCAATCTGCATTTTTGTGATTTCGTTTTGAGTTGCCACTTCTAGTGATCACGCGAATTTGAATTTTATTTGATGAATTTTAACCTAAATTTATAGTTTCAAAAAAAAATTTAAGTTGAAAAATTTAATGATTTACAAATATTACGCATTTTATAAAAACAATATGATTTTAAAAATATTAGTTTAAAATTTAAACAATTAAAAGACTTTTCTCCCTGAAAATATATGTGGGGCATCTCACCCGAATATAATCTGGGTCGTCTATCCTTTTGGTATGGGAGAGATGCCTCGGCAACTGTCCAGAATAAAAGACAGCAAAAATGGCGGCACAATGGTCGAAGTCGACTGTTCAACTTCTTACTACAGGTATTTAAGCTTATATAAAAACAATCCATTTTTATTAACTATTGCCAGCTTTACAATGCAACATCACTCTTATAACAGAGTAGAAAAAACATGGTACTTACTTGAAATATTGCTGTGACAGCCGAACACAAAGAAATAAGTTCACGTAACTTCCACAGCACACCATTCAACATCTATCTGAAATAATAATCGGACTTGCAGAGCAATCTAGCGTTGCGTTTCAAAATTACATCAAGTGGGGCATCTGTACCGGTGGGGCAACTCACCCGGAATTACCTTATTTCTAAAATATAATGTATAGAAACGCAAAAAATGTGTTTTCACTTTGTAAGCTTACACCTACTGGCAGTGTGGTATCTGAATATGAAAATTAAACTAATTATTCATATGCTGTAGTAGGAAAAAAATAATATCGGAACACTAGTGGCTGATACGATACCAATCAGAAGACTAGTGGCCTCTGTCTTACAGAAGTGTGAAGACGACTATAGCTTATAATTTATTAAACATACATCCGTTCACTTACTGAGTCAACACGATCGTGGCGATTCTATGGAAGATTAGGTCATGAATTTTAGTACTGGGGCCCTAAAGCTTATTAAGTTGGGGTATTGCAAAATATCTCTTTCCTACCGTTCCTCCGTTGCAGTTTCTTTTTCTCGTCTATTTCTACAGCATTTCCTGACTAGTGCCAGTTGTATTTTTCCCACACCATGTTGTTGTTGTTGTTTTTTTTTTTCGTGCATTGTAACGACCAGTGGAACTAAAATCTCTTGGGAAGCAGGTGCCGTGCCATAGACACGTTTTCGAACATAATTCAGCTTCAAATTACTTCATTGTAAAGACATCGCCTATGAGGATATTAAACTTGAAAAATAAAAAGAAACATAAGTCTCCCAATCTTCTAACGAAATATTTTTTTTTTATTTATTATTTAAACTACATCTGAACTGCACATTAAAACCCAACACATGCGAAAGTTCAAAAATTTTCAGTGGGATTCCTACAGCGGCGTTTAATGGGTTAAGTGATATTACAAATCCATACAGTTTAAGAACTATGCATGTACCACAGCTCATTTGAGTACAAGGATTCATAAAACAACTCAAATACATTATGGTCTAAGATACTTACTTTTTATAAAGCTTAAATATCTTTATACTGCGCTAAACATAGGAAATAAGCATGCATTCCTCTGACACAATAAATCTTGTTTTATATACAAAATACGCGATTAACTTCAGTGGTGCATATATATCCTGCAAAATAGTGTTTGGATTCATAACAGAAAATTCCTATAGGAGCATTTTTAACTGAGTCATGCGTTTTCTACATTTTACAGAAATGATGAGCAATATTAATGACTTAATATTTATGATGTGACTGGTGAATAAAATTCAAAAATATTTTATGACATTATAAATTTATTTATGAACATGAAACCGTAAACAGACAAACATATAAACCAAATAAGTTACTAGCATTTTTAAACTTTTTTACAAAGGCTTTTAATATGCCCTAAATTATTCTTAAAAAATTGATAATATAAATTGGAAGAACAAGTAAAATTATTGTTCTTAAATTATTGCATGATTATAAATAATAACAAAAAAAATTATAATTCACATTTGTTATGTATGTTAGAAAATGGAAATGTATGTGCATATACACATACACACACAAACAAATTATATTACTCTACAATATCAAAGAAAAGAAAAATGCATTATTTTCAAAAACAAAAACTCTATGTAAGTTTATCGATGTATTTTTAAAATTATTTCATAAAATATTCAAAATGTAGTAGGGGAAAGTTGTCCAAAACGGGGACGCTAACATATCTCTGTCCGCAAAAAAAAATCTATAAATAAGATAAATTCGGCAAAGTATTTCCTGAATAGAACATGTCTTGGACTATCAGATGGCACAGTTATTTTTAAAAAAATATCATTAGTATAGGCAGAAAAAACATTTTTCTGAAAAATGTGCAAAGTCCCCGTTTTGGACAACCGGTTGGGTAAAATGGGGTACTCATAAGAAATAACGTAAATTCAAGTCCTAATGCGAAATTTTATTTAAAAAAACTTGGATTACAAAGCAAAGGTGAAGTTAATTCAAAATTAAGATGCAGATAAAGTATTTTGTTATCTTTTTCAACAGTTACTAGAATGACACAAAAAATAATCAAACACAGACGTCACATATGAAATTGACATCGCTTTTTTCAACACTTGAACAGACTTCATGTACCCAACTTCGACAGCTGCTACATTGAATCTACCCCTTTTTGTCTTTCGAGTCAATGCAAAGTTCATTACAAAAAATACAAGTGTCCTCACTAGTGTGTTCCTCATCAGATGATAATATTGGGTCTTGAATTTGTTTATTTCCTTTACCTTTTTAGCTTTTGGATACCTAGGATTAGATTCGGTGGGTTTCTTGACAATTTTCTTTTCTGTTTATTCTGCTTTGCATTTTTCTCCTGTTCTGCAGCTTTCAATTCTGCTTTGTAAGGTGATAAAGTGAATATGACAGTTTTACTTCTCATGTCATTCAATTTTTTTTTTTTTTTTTTTTTTTTTGCTAATGTTCAGTTTCTTATGGTAGAAGCATTATTATTTTAGGCGAAGTGTTAAAAGCTGAACATTTCTGGGGTTCGACGTCCCCGTTTTGGACTACCATCAATGTCCCCGTTTGATCCGACCATGACGTGTGCTAAAAACGTGGCGTCTCTTCACACACGTATCAGACAAAACTATAATGCAATGTGTGAAAATGTATATTAAATCTAGACGGATCCATTACGTACTTACCAAAATCGAACGTTCAAAGGTCACTTGATAAGATACAATACAGTGTACGGCCACAATCGAAATGAAAATCGCAAAAATTTTAAATCTTTGGAGAAAATAACAGATTCGGCAAAATATGTCAACAACTAGATTCAAACTTGCTTATAGCCGATTTAGAATTATCTTAGACTATTGGATTCAAAGAGGACAGCACTAATCAATGAGAAACCGAACGTCCCCATTTGACCCGCCATCCCCGTTTTAGACAACTCTCCCCTAATTGTTTTTAATTCACTTCATCAGAGAGGATTTTGTTTTCGTCTTTCTGATAAAATTCTTATATTTTGTTAAGCTATTCTTAGTTACTATATAATTCAAACATTAACAAGCGCACACTTTCTTTAATAAAGTTTATCTGTCATTTGCAAATGTTAAAAATTACAATACCGACATATGTGTGTGTGTGTGTGTGTGTGTTTTCAAACATAATTTAATAATCTGGTGTGTCACTCACACAAATTTCACTCACCCTGAAATTTAATACAATAAATACAGGTTGCAGATTAATAGGTAAGATAACGAGTACTGTTATGTAAACCTATGTTAAACAATTCATATTAGGCTTCTGAAGAGTTTTATATGATAATTAGTTGTGTGAGGGGGGCTACCACCCCCCTCAACCCCCCGTTTCATTAATGCATCTACATTTATATAGAATTTAATTCGGTTATTAAAAAATAAGTCTGTATTTAAAACATAATTTATTAAAATTATTATTTAAAAAAATTATCTTTCATGATAATGATTTCCATATTAGAGAAGTAGTATAACACCAAATATCCAAAAAAAAGTCCATTTTATTCTCAAAAATAAAAAAATAAGAAAAGTACGATTTTTTTTTTTTTTTCGTTAAAAGTAAAAAAAAATCGATAACTTTGTTTTAAATTATCGCAGATCGATGGTTCAACCATTCGTTTTAAAGGTATTGGAGAGCTCTTTTGAAAGATACCCATCATGAAAATTTATTCCCCTCGAGGGGGGACTTCCCCCCCCAGGGGGGAGGCGAGGCTCCTATATACACAAAAAAAATTTCCCAGTTAACTATCTCTATTACAAAATATATATATTCGTTTCATTTGGTTTAGTGCAGTCTATAGACGTTGAACTCTACTTTCCTACAATTTCCCCCATAGACGTAATGTATTAGAATTCTCTTGATTGTCCCTGTACACAAACCATTAGCTTGATCTTAACGAAAAGCTTACTGTAGCATCCCTATATGATACATATTTAGAATACCAAGTTTGAACTTTCTGCCATAATTTGTTTTTGAGATATGCTGATAACAGACAGACACACAGACATACAGACATACACGCAGATCATTTGCTAAAAACATGATTTTCGTATTCAGGGGACCTCAATACGTATAAATATAACAAAATCTCGCGTTCGAAAATTTGACCCAAAAACAATACTTTCTCTACCTTTTGGGTAAGAAAAGTAAAAATCGTTGCATGTTCTAAGTAAAGTAAAGTAATTCATTTCAAAATAGAATTTACAAAATATTTCTCTTAAAAGAAATAGTAAATAAAATTTAATGGCTGTATGTGTAAATAAAAACATTAAAAATACTACCCATTTGTCGCCTTTTTTTTTTTTTTTTTCCAGTAAAAATTTAAGTTCGACACGCTATTTCAGTTAGAGTCTTCTTTTACAGGTCTCCAGGAAATTGTAGGTGCAGGAATATAAATCAGAAGAATGCATCACATTAATGTTTCTACTTTTTCGGGCTTTTGTGATCGAAGAATTCACTTTCTTTGCCCCGGGTTAATCTGGAACAATTTTGATGAAAAACGTCTGGAAAGCTTTTGATGGAGATTCTCTCTAAATTACCCCCAGATTTATTCGCGCACTTTAAGAAGAAAAACACTATTATTCTAGATAAAGAATTCTCTCTTTTGTCTTAATCTCTCTCAACTACAAATGTCGTCATTTGTTAAACATTTTATGGCAAATTGTGGCCTAGAAAATATTTCTTACTTGATGTTTTTTATTTACTTATTTACACAAAGACAGTTTTATTTTTAAATTTATTTTTTTTTCTATTTTAGAAACATACATTATGTAAAGAAAATATTGTAATCATGAAAATATTCGACTATGAGATTTTGTTGTATCTATACTTTCTGAGGCATCCTGAGTTAATTTTTATTATTATTTCGGAGATGTATGTATTTTTGTGTGTTTACATATCTGATTATGTATGCGTGTTTGTATGTTAGTGAGGACGATGACGTCAAAACGCTTTAAATAATTGCGTTTAACGTTAGTATGTGTATTATGGTTCACTGTCGCACGAAATGTATAGATTTTGTGAGTCTAACACTTATATTTTATTTTACAAAGACACAATGGAAATTTCTTTATCATAACGGCCTATAGACTCAAACTATTTAAAGTAGGGTAACATCTAGATACTTTATTCGATTGAGCTAAAAATGTTTGTATGTGAGTGAGCCCGATGACGTCAAAACGCTTTAAATAATTGAGTTGAACGTTTGTACAGTCGGTAACAAAAGTTTCCGAACACTGGCAAAAATTCCTATGTGAAAAAAGCACACTTCATACGGTTTTGTTAAATAAATCCTTGTCGAATCCTGTTCTTAGTCAGTGTAAGACCATGATTCGATAAGGATTTATTTAACAAAACCGTATGAAGTGTACTTTTTATACATAGGAATTTTTGCTAGTGCTCGGACACTTTTGTTACCGACTGTATATGTATTATGGTTCACTGTCGCTTGAAATGTATAGATTTTGTGAGTCTAATACTTATATATATATATATATATATATATATATATATTTTTTTTTTTTTTTTTTTTACAAGGACACAAAGGAAATTTCTTTATCATAACGGCCTATAGACTCAAATTATTTAAAGTTGGATAACATCTATTCGATTGAGCTAAAAATTAGTATGTAGTTTATAGGTCAACATCGCATGATTTTATAGCTTTTGTTATATGCA
Organism: Salticus scenicus; assembly: GCA_963930645.1. NCBI lineage: Eukaryota > Metazoa > Arthropoda > Arachnida > Araneae > Salticidae > Salticus > Salticus scenicus. Next base: position 175,596,589 of record OZ005650.1, read on the forward strand.
GAACTTACAGTTAACGACGCGAAGAAAAATTCTTCATTATTATGACAAGTGAACTCAAAAAGTTCGATTCCTTATCCAATTGAATAGAAAATTGGTGGGTAGGTTATCGGTCACCGTCGAACATTTTTTATATATTTCGATGAGAACAGAACCTATTTTTCAGAAATACAAATTCGTTAACATTATGGCCAATGGACTCAAAATATTTGAAGGGCGATACATCTGAACTCTACATTCGAATAAGATATAAATTACTAGACATGTTTTATGTTATTATCGCTAGAACTGTATAGATTTACGTAAGTAGTGATTATAGTTTTCTTACCGGTATAAAAAGTAAAATTTTTATGCATTGTGGTCTACGGGTTCGAATTATTTAAAGTTTGATTTAGTATTGTTAAATTTTTAAAACTTAAAACAGAAAAATATTTGATATTTATAATTCTTTTAGAGAGATGACCGAAGAATTTATATACATTATAATCTAGTAAGTGGCACTCAGCTTCGAGAAAACACTCAAAAATGCTATAATATGATTTTCCCTTTTTCCTTTTTCTCTGGAGAGGGGGGAGGGGGGTCACCAAAGGAGCCATCCCCTCTGTGGAGGATCAAAATTGTGATGACATGCCTTCGAACTACACCTAGGGTGAGTCCCAGACCATCGCCAATTATCCATTGCGCAGCACTAGTACAGTCGGTAACAAAAGTGTCCCAACACTAACAAAAACACCTATCTAAAAAAGTACACTTAATACTGTTTTGTTAAATAAATCCTTGTCGAATCCTGTTCTTAGTCAGTCTAAGAAAAGGATTCGACAAGGATTTATTTAACAAAACTGTATTAAGCGTACTTTTTTATATAGGAATTTTTGCTAGTGTTCGGACACTTTTGTTACCGACTGTACAACGTAAAAAAACCAATCAACCCAACCCTTTTATTTTTTTAACGACTTCTCTTATTTAAATAAATTTGAACAACCGTTAATTTTATTAAATGTTCAGAAAGTCAAGTGGAATCACACTACATTTTTTTCTACTTTATCTGAAGAAACAAATGATTAGTAAATATATATATTTTTTAATTATGCAAATAAAATGATTCACGAACTAAAATGATGTAATGGGTATATAAACTAACAAATGCAAATGGCATAATCTTGCTGAACTAATACAAATATCATTCGATAAACATTGGTAGAAAGTAGGGAACAATTGTTTTTTAATTATTATTATTATTACAAATAATAATTTTTTTTCCATATTCTCTTGTTTTACAAAACTGATAGCAATATTTAAAAAAATTACAAAGGAAAAGTATTTATGAAAATGATTTTAATAATACAGTTGCGTGCATAAATAATTAAATGTAAACTGCTTAATTTTTCTAGACTATAAATGTCATCATCAGTTAGGATTTTATGGTAAATACTAGCAAACAAATCGATTGTTTAGTTATATTTTTTTACTCTTTCCTTTTTTAGAAGATTCTGTTTTAGAAAACTGGTATCTGATTATATTTAAAAGAATTATACATAAAGAAAAAAGATATAAATGATGGTATAATAGTGCGAGGTGTAGCTAAGATAATTAAATGCAAACTCTTAATATTGCTGAATTACTTTCATAATTTGTTGAGTTTTTTAGCAAATTTGTTAAGTAAAGATATGAAAATTTTCGTTTGTCTATAATTTTTTTTTCATAAAATAATAATTTTATTATTATTATTATTCGCTTTCTAATATTTAAAAAAATATATAAATAAATAAAAAATAAAAAACATGCAAAATAAGTGGAGGGGTAGGATATGTCGTAATAGCGCGATGTGTATGTAACTGAATAGAAACTGCTTTAGACATTAATTTTCTGAAATGTGTAATTTACTGTGAAACGGGATATGATGATTATGCTTTTACACGCAATGCCAGGAGCATGATCAATTTACATCTTCAGCAGAATGCATAGCAAATGCATCATTAGCTTACGAATTAATTTTGCGTGTAAAAGCTTCATAGAACATAATCTTACTTAATATAACTTTGATATATATATCTATATATATGAACAGAGCATTAAAGATTGTATCAAATTTAAGGACTGTCAAACCTATTATGATAGTTAAACATTATTTCTAACATTAGTGACTTTTTAAAGCTTATACGCTTAATAGAAAACAAATATCAAATTCTTTTCTTATTACTAAAAAAATGGACAGTGGTAGCCCGGTCTGTAGAGCGCCAAGCTCGTAATTGGAAGATTGCGGGTTCGATACCCAAGTCGGCTAAAGACCATCCTGTACTCTAATAGTGACTGGTGCGCGTAAAATCCGTCGTAGTCGTAATGTCCTCCATGTTCACATTCAAATTGTACCTATGGAGCTCACCGAAGCGCGGGTGCCATATCCTCCGTGGAGGATCAAAATTGTGATTGCATGTCTCCGGACCCTTCTCAGAGGTGAGTACCAGACCGTTGCCTATTGCCCATTGCGCAGCACTAGTGCAACGTTAAACCCAACCAACCTTATTACTAAAAAAATTATAAAAAAAAATACAGTTAGCTGAATACTAATTAGCTTTCTTCATAATTCATGCGCAATAATATACTTAAATATCCAAAATAATAATAAATATAATTTGACAGAAATTGAACAATTTCATATAAAAAAAAAAAAAAAAAAAAAAAAAAAATTGTCAGACACAGAATTTTATTTAATACTTTAAAAATTACAAACCTTTTTTTTTTTTTTCCCCTATTCTTCCGCATGAAGCACGTGATACCTGTACCCACTCGTATAAATCGCCGTTCGCATACCTTTATTGGAAAAGGTTGCGTCTATTACCGCGCAGCCATTCGTTAAGCAGTGTTTTGATTACTTCGTAAATCAAGGTCCATAATTTTTAATTCTATGATGAATTATTTCACGTTATTCATTTAACTGTAAGAACATGTAAAAAATAGTTTATTCTATGATTTTTAATTCGATTGTCTACAAAAAGCTTCAATTAATAAAAATGACGCTAAAAGCAATATTCATGACGCATGTAAGAAAAATGGCTTATTCGAACATTTTATTGTGCGTTTTTTTTTTTTTTTTTTTTTTTTTTTTCAAATTTTTGAGCGGTTTGAAACTTTTTCTCAGAAATAGCATACTTTTATTTAACTTAACTATTTTACTACTTGTCAATCCAATAGAAAATAATGGATTTTTAAATAAGTAATTTTTTTTATAAATACATTGTCTCTCAATTTAAGTAAAAGAAAATTCCTATATGTTCACTTTTTTCGACATAAAAATAAATATATTTATTATTCACAAAAAAAATAAATGTTATTCCTTTTATAACAAAAAAAAAAAAAAAAAAAAAAAAAAAAAAAAAAATCCAGTAACTTGTACTTTCTTTTTACTAATTTAATGCTAAAATGCTATTTTTTATTTAATACTTTTTGAACCAATCATCCTAAATTATATGATGTTATAAGCATATCAATTTTCACAGCGATCGGTTGTGCAGTGTAGCTTTCTATTTCGAAAGATCTGACCTTTTCAATGTGAAACACAGCAAATGATAACGACGGCAAATGTCTGACTAAAATCAATAGTCCTACTGTACTGAAAATACACAAAAATTAAATATGGTATAAGTTGCTTTAATGTTAAATACACACATACTGCAGAAGGTTCGAAAATAAACATTTTCTATTCAAATACACGTTTGTAAAATTACTGCTTTTTTTTTTTTTTCCGGTGTGGTGAGTGCTTAAAAGGAAATCGTTAGAATTTTCCTGAATTGTTGAAATTCGAGGTAAATACGACTAAAACAATTTTATGTATTCATGGTGAATGTCAAAATAACGTATATTTTCTCTTTAAACTAAATACTCCTTAACAAAATATTGAATTTTTAAAGCAAGTTAAATGCGCAATATTTTGTTAAAAATCCAAGTAGGCAAGAAATTATATAATAAAAACGATGTTAATAATTCCTTTTTACTGTTTTCACTACTCTATAGATCTGATTGTGTTTTGTGAATTTTCTTGTAGATATGAAAACGCAGTGGAACCTTACGTAAAAAAAGAACTTTTACAAGAAAATAGAAAATTTAGAGTAAATTGGGGAATACGCCGTAGTTTTTGTTTAATATTTCTGTAAAATACCCTAAAGTGTGTGAGTGTGGTTATATTAGTTAAATAATGATATCCTTTGAAAATTTATACTTTTGAATATATATTAAAATCGTATTTAACTTCAAAAATAAAAACTTTGAAAACCCAGTTTCCCTTAACACTTTCGATTAAACATCTTACCCTAGTCTTGAGGTAAGCTGGCAGTTTATTTAAGGATAAGAGGGTTTATGGGATTTCAATGTAAAATGCACATTTTTATGAAACATTATATATATTTTTTTTAATACACGTGATCCGCATTGACAAAATTAAAATAAAATATTAACCATTATCACATTTAATATTTTGCTAAAATTAACATCCAGATGTAACTTAAAATAACAAAGAAGAAAATCTGGCATCTTTCCTGATTTTAAAACTACCGGCATGTTACCCTAAAAATTTATATCACCTTATCCCAAATGTTGAAAAAGACGTAAGTCCCCTTATTAACTTTCAAAAGGGAAACCGACCCCCTTTATACATTTTTCGGTAAAGCCAGAATTAAAAAAAAAAATCCGAAGTGGGTTTTTTTTTTTTTTTTTTTTTGCATGTATGTGCAGAGCTGCCAACCTAATCCGGCAAATTGTTAACGCCTATTGAAGAACGCCCCTTTTTCTACACCACTTAATTTTTAGAGTAATTCTTTTCAAATATATCTATGATGAATTAAGTAGAAAAATACTTTAAAAATTAAGTGGTGTAGAAAAAGGGACGGTACTAACAATTTGCCGGATTAGGTTGGCAGCTCTGTATGTGTGTGTTTGAACTACGGTTTACACAACTAACTAAGCAAGGGGCAGGTCAGTTTCTTTAATATTTACCAGATAAAGAGAATTGAGTTCAGTTGGTTTTACTTCGCACTAGTGCTACGCTATGGACAATTGGAGACAGCATGGGACTCACTTCTAAGGATGGTCCAGAGACATGCTATCACAGTTTTGATCCTCCACTGAGGGGATGCTAGATGAAGAGAGATGGATTATTGATCCAAACTAATCTAAGAAATTCCTAAAAAAGAATTCGCAAAAAAAAGGATAAATAAATAAATAAAACAAACATATCTTCGTTATTGATGTGCTTCTTCTATGAATGGTCGGCATTCCCCTACGGTGCCTGCGTGACACGTCATTTTTTTCAACGCGGCATCTTAACCCAAAACACTCTAAGCTTTGCGTCTTTCGGAATTAGCATATTCGGGTAGAAATTGACGATAAAAATATTTCAAAATATGATGTAGTATGCATCATATTTATAAATAAATGAAAACAATACGTTAGTACAGATACAGTTTTGAAAATTGCACACATTCTTTCTTTCCCGTTCATTCTATATTTAAATGGTCGTTTAAAAAACAAAAGTAAAATCCATAATAGCGATTAAAAAGCTTAGCTATTAAAGATTAAAAATTAGCGATTAAAAAGAAAGTTATTTAAACATGAATACTGAAAACAGATCAAGACTTTTTTTTTTTTCAATAGAAATAATAATAAAAACAAAAACACCCCCCCCCCTCCCTCCCTTTCAATACTTTCGATTCTTTTATCTGCTTGTCCGTCTATCTACTTTCTAAATCCTATAAAAATTTTCAGAATTAATTTATATGTTAATTTATATAATCTATAAAATGTATAGTTTTAAAAGCATATTTTAATATCTTAAAACCTCATACAGCATAAGGAATTTCGTTATTCAGATGCACAAAATACCTTATTCACAAATATAATGCATAATTCATACATACGAAACCTTTTCCTAAGAATAAAAATATGAGTAGCGTAAATTATAAGGCCGCTCAAATGTGTCTTTATGCATTATACAATATAAAAAGAATTGCTCAAAGTAATTTTTAAGGCTATGAGGATTTTTTTAATACATTATATTATGATAGCTTAAAAACAAAATTAGTATAGGCCCTCATCGTGGATGTAAATTGCATTTGAAGATTAAACGGGTAGCGGTTAAAATGCAGTTCGAGAGAGTTTATAATCTATGTCACCCGTTTGTTTTCTCTTTCATGTTGCTTCTGCTGCAGGTATAAATTTTTAAAAATAACGTTCTTTAGCTGCATTGCGTGGAATAAAAGCAGGTTTTGATAATTTGATTTTGAAAATTTACGATTCAATAAACTACGCTTGTTTCGCAATAAACTTCAACTCAGCAACAAAAGATAAAATGTTGTTAAAGAACCCAATCATTTCGCGTTTAGGATAGAGGTTATCAGGTGTACCTCCGCTGAGATTCCGAACTTCTCGTAAAAATATTTAACAGCGCCCCGAACAGCTACCAACTCCTTTTAATTGATTTATGGGGCAATAGTCCACCCTATATTGTCCACCCTTTACAAACTTTAGATACAACACAACAGTTTGAAAACTGCATTATTTTAAGATACACTATAGAGAATGCCGTATTTTTTATACATCGACGAATTTGATAAGATAGCAGCATTCCAGTTATATAGCATATAATTTCTTAGTAATAAAATGTTTTAGAGATGTTTCTGTTTAGGTTAAAGATAATGTTTCACCTATTTATTGTTTTCTTAGATAAACTTGTATTAAACGTTTCGAAATAAAGGGGATATAAGCGAATGTATAAAAAGGCTATGTGCTATACAGTGACTGAGTTTTACAATGCGATTCAAAGTCCCAAAAAAGATATATATATTTACAGATTTATTACAATGCAGCAACATAATCATAACGTGTTTAATAAAGATTTAAACAAGATATATTTTGCAAAATTTAGTTTGTAATCCTGAAACATTTCATAATTTTACTATGAAATTATTCACCATAATTTAAAATTTGATACAGCTAAAATAATTGTCGGACCCAAATCTATACTTGAACACAATTTCTTTATATTTATAAGAATCTTAAAAGTAATGTTAATTGTAATTTCGCTGTACTTTCTTTGTCTGATTGTTAGAAAATTTGCATTAAACACGCAATTTCTTAATTTTTCTTACATTTTCCACAATTACAAGTTTTTCGATTTCCTGTTGGCTATTCCTTCACATCCTAATTCTGTTGGTTGATTTATCAGTCTTAAAAATTCGATTTATTTCTTATATATAGGAGCACATTTCTTTTCTTTTTCTTTTTACTGATGACGGTACGTTAAATTCTATCCAAACAACTGTCTACTATTACTTACAAACCTTGAATAAACACCATAAAATGCAATAAACTCGCAACAATTGTTTCGGGTCGAAAAAACACACGACCCTTCATCAGGCGAATAAGGTAAGCACGAGTGCTGCAGTCAAAGCGGCAACGACCGGTTTTCTCGATCCGAAACAATTGTTGCGAGTTTATTGCATTTTTTGGTGTTTATTCAAAGTTTGTAAGTAATATTTTTACAACGCCAGTTTATTGATGCTTCTTTATTAAACTGTCTACTACTTTATTATTTTTCTTGGTGTTCCTGATGTTGTTTACTATTCCTGTGTTTATTTATCTAACGCCGAGTCTTCTGCCATTATACTAATGAAATATTAAAAGTTTAAAAGACGGAAGGACACCACTCACCATTATTCTAATGGACTTTTAGTTACAAGCGGAAATAACTTATACTTAAGCTATTACTACAAATGTAGAGTATTTTTTATTTTTCCTCTTTTTAGATTGCTTGGCTAGTGTGCTTTACTGCTTTAATATATTGTTACCTTGAGAGTATGCTACAATTTCTCCCAAACTCATCTCGAACTGCATTTTCCTTGTCGCGACCTCTCTCGTTAGATAAAAAAAAAACTCAAACACCTTCTGATAATTGTCACTTTTGTATATTTACTGAATTATTCACTGATTCAAAGTTATACTCACGCCTGGTAACTACTAAATATCTGAAAAAAACGAGCAGAATAACCGCAGATATGTTTCAATCGATAAAATGGCGACTTAAATAATACAAATAGTTTAAAAACAGCAAGTGTCATGCAAATGAAGAAATATAAAACATTCTAGCCATTTTTGGCATATAAAGTAATATTTTGTTCAATAATAAAATTAAAACATGGCGACAAAAAAACAGTAATTTCCTTTAACTACCTTGTCAACAAACAATTACAATTTTTTACCTTTAGAATTAAATCGAAGATAACACCATAGAGTAAAATATACATTAGCGTCTTCTCAAACTTTATCTGAAATGGTATCATCTTCATTATACTATAGAGTTAACTTAAATCGATTGGCGTGCTCTCATTTCTCCCTTCACTTTCAATAACTCAGTCATTACGCGTAAGAGGAAACCGCGAAATGAGATTCAGGAAGCTTTCTGTGCCGAAAATTCTAAAACATAATTATAACAATATCTTTATCATGACTACTCCAAATGTACTAGAGAAAGCTGAAATTATTTAAACCTTAGAAATTGAACATGCAAATTTATCTTTGCATTGTGTGATGGACAAATAATGTGATATAATCTTTCGCTGCTATCATAATGGAAAATTCTAAAATTGTTTAATTAGAATCATGTAAATTCGATTGTGTAAATTTCTGTGGTCAAAACTGAACGTATTATAATAATTATAAAAGTAATTTTGATGCTACCTCAAAACGAAATTATTCTGAATAGAAAATAGATATATAATTTTCTTATTAAATAAATAAGTTAATTTGAATTTTACAATTATTTACGGAGATTTAATATACAAACACCGTACTGCATTAAACCTTTTATTTTATGAGACGATGAATTAAAATATTCACTTAAAAAAAAAAAAAAAAATATGTACCAAAAATTGTCATTTATTCAATTAAAATTGATCATATTCCCGGTTTTGAAAATATTAAAATTCTAAACTCTGGATGCAATAATCATAGTTCTCGTATTTTTTGGAAGGTTGGCATAGTGCCAACCAACTGTACAAAATCAATGAAGTATGCGCATTAGAACCTCAATGTTTTGCTTTGATGTATGTTTCTAAGGTGTTGATGTTAATACTGATGATGAAATTCGGATGAATTGTGAAACGTTTACATATTTTAACTCTTTACATACGAGTATATATACTCTATAACAAAAAAAGTGACGCACCAAGAAAGAGTAATGCAAACTGGACACAAATTGACATACAGTTTTTGATGGAATCAAGCACCAATTCATCATTATCGTCGATCCTACGTGCAACTGGTACTTCAGTGACTTCAAATACCCTTAATAGGCGGCTCAGTGGGGTTGAGCTCAGTCCCCGGATTTCTCTTCTACCGAGACGTTTGGAGCATTATAAAAAAGGTCCTACAACCAGCTCGGGATTTTACCAATCTAACGAAACAATTGGACAGAATTTGGCCCGATACTTCACAGGAGCACATCTGCCAACTCTATCAATTAATACTAAGCCGAATAACTGCGTACATAAGGGCCAGAAGTGTACCAACGCGTTATTGACTTGTTTACTTTGTGAGGTCCTTTCTCTTGATTAAATCATTCAAATTTTCTGAAACTGTAATCAATTGTTTTCCCCCACATGTACATCACATCTACCAATTTTTGTCCCATTCGGACCACCCATTCCACCCCATCTATCAATTTTTATCCCCACTTCTTTTTAGTGCGTCTCTTTTTTTTTTTTTTTTTTTTTTTGGTTATAGTGTGTGTGTGTGTGTGTGTATATATATATATTAATTGTCTCATAATAAAAAAGATTTTATTTTAATTAATTTACTGAGATGTTCTAAACAAATTGCACTATAGTCGGAAAAAACTAATTAATATGATGGAGTGACTCAGCATCAAGAATATACAAATAATTCTAAGCAATTATTTCAGTAAATAATATATTAAACTGAAAATTTCCGTGTCCTCATAAATAAAAGATAATTTGAAGGATCTCAATATATATGATTACTTTACAATTAAATAAATTAATTTAATGCATCTGTAAAGATTTACAAAACCAATATTTCATTCATTCCTGACAAGTTGGAAAATTTTCTGATTAATCCCTATTACTTTGCAGATATCGATTTATATTTCATCAGAATATATAATTTCTTTTATCTGGTGATTCAAAAAAAAAATAAACGAAATTTAATGCAAAAATTACCTTTTTCGTTCAATTTTTGAAATTATAATTATGCATTATTATACTTTAGGAATGATCGATCGCAAATGCTACTTTTAAATAAAGACTAATTATCACTATTGGTTCTGAATAATCGATAATATCGACAGTGAGTCGATTACTCCGTCATCTGAATTTTTTAAAATTTTTATCTTCATTATAATTTTTTTTTCCTTTTATGTCTAATCTAACCCAGCCTTTGTTTTTCAGTGTATTTCAAGTACCTTTAAGTAAAATTAGAAATATTCGAAATATTTGTAATGAATTTTATTTTTTTTTCTTTTAAAAATGATAAAGGAAATATAATAAGAGGTTAAAAAATGTTTTATCTTTGTGCAGCTATAAAAGTAGCTGAACATAACTGTAAAATTTCTAAAATACATCATTAAACAATCCTGAAGAATAATTTATAATATATATTTGAAACCATATACAATAAAAAAAAATAAATAAATAAATAAAATAAAAAAATAAAAAAAACAGTTTTAATTAAATTTCCGATATATAAGCTTCCATCTTTTTTAATTAAAATAAATAGACGTATTATCACCAAATATGTATGTGAACGATCCATAAGATTCACTCAAAATGCTTTTTAAAAAAATGTCTACTAGATGGTCCTATTCACGGAAAAATGGCAAATTTAACGAATGAAATGACGTACAAAAGATCAAAAATTAATCAATGAACATCCAGATTGTTTTTGCATTTTGCATGAACCCATTCCCCCCCATTTCGTATAATTTGCATTATTCCATGCGAAACACCAAACAAAATTTTTAGAACTTTTTGTTTTATTTTTTTGACTCCTTGAACGCATGTTCTGAAACGTGTAGATACCGGTGAACGTTATCAGTGTGACATCATAAAAACGTGACCACTGCAGGGAAACCTTGAACATTCTCGTGTTTACGTTTGCATACTACAGGGAAATGTTTGCATTTTATAGGGAAATGGAGAATAACAGCTGGGTTCTAAAGCAATTTAGCTTCAAACCTAAAAAACTTATAAGGTCCATTTAGGGCAATCGAACCACCCGTTTTGGCTCTTAGGCTATATAATTAAAATACATATAATCCGTGATTGTATAATTGACAAGGGGGAAATTAACTGGTGCAATCGATTTCGTCGAATATTTAGGTAGAACAATTTATAATGTAAAACCAATGTTAATTCTAAAATACTTTCCACTAAAAATCTTGCTTTAAATATTACAACACTACTTTCTTTATAAGAACAAAAAGAATATTATTTATCTCATTCTTTACTAAATTTAATGGATCATCGAACAGTTAACATTACGTTTTTAAAACTTTCTAAAATTTTACTTCTGAAACTGCATTCATAAGGATTAGAGTTCGTAATAAATTATCCTACCACGTAATTTTCTACGAAAAGTTTTCATGAGATAACTATTTCTTACGTCTCCATATATAGAGAAGTCTGACGCAAAATGATGTGGCTCTACATTAATTAGAAGCAAGTGCAATTAGCTCAGAGACTGTTGAGACTAAATTATTTTAACAAGACTCAACAAAAGATGAATTTTATATTAAAAAATTCGTCCATTTTTTATCAGTGAAATTTTGAAAGAAAAATTAACAGTTCGTTACCTGACAGTTTTGATCTCTTGCCGTTTCAAAAAAAATCATTGAAAATATCGTAAAGAAATATCGTCAGAAATTTCAAGTTTATGCTTTGAACTTCTGAAAATAAAAGCATTTTCTTTCATTTCCCGACTACCATACGTAATGGAAATATTGTAGTTTAGAAAAAAAAGTTCGATATCGAGTTTTTACCTGATTTACATGGTTTAAGGTTTATGGAATACAAAAGATAGTTTTTATTTATTTATTTATTTATTTATTAATACGTCTGTGTGTATAGGGTGCAGTCTTCAGGATACCATATCTCCAAAGAGAAAAAAATAAGAAATGGAACAACCAAATTTTATTATCAAACATCGATGTACAGATATGTTTCCTAAGATTTTATGAAAATCGAAAAATTGAAAGTGGGACAGAATGTCTACATCTCAAAAAACATTTTTTTTTTTAATTCTCTATACAAACCTTTTCTTAGATGTCCTTTTTATTTGTTACTATAGAAAAATGTAAAGGTGCCCTAATTAGATAGGACAATTTTAAGTTTCGTAAGAAGATGTCTCATAAAACACTCGACTGATTTTGTTATATACACTCGACTGATTTTGTTATCTATATTAACTCCCTTTTAGATGTCCTTTCGTATGTATTAGTTCGTAACTACAATAAAACTGGCATGAGACCTGATTAATTAATTCCTTATTAAGTGAAATTTTATATCTTCTCTAAAGAGATTTTATATGTAGTAAAAAAAATCCTGTAGTAGTTCTGTTTATATATTTTCATTTATAAAAAAAATATATTTAAGCATTTCTGAAAGCTATAAACATGAATAAGACAAAATACCACTTTTTAGTCTACATTCTAATACTTCAAAATTTAGTAATGCCATAAATAAAGCATTCTCAATCATAATAATCTGTAAACAAAACACATGTAAACCAATATTAATAATAAAAATTCAATGTTTAAACTTTAAAATTTTTTTTTCAAATGTCCGAATAGTCTTTGTTCGCCATAATAAGGATACATTCATCTAACTGTATGTATGTGTCTTAATCTTTTGCATTATAGAGCAACAATAGCACGGTCGGCCAAAGACCGTAGTGTACATTAATGGTGGTTGTTACAGGTAAAATCCTCACTGGCTTCAATTTACTTCAGGTTCCGTAAAATAAATACCCATGGGAGTTAACAAAGGTGAGGAACTATTCTCTCCGCGGAGAACAAAATTGTGGCGGCCTTCCCAACCACATCAAATAGTTAATTCCAAACTGACGCAAATTGTCCACTGCGCAGCTCAAATGAACGATGATACCCACTTAACTAACCAAACAACCTTTCCAATATATCACCACGTTTACTTAGAAAATTTTATTCTCAAATAATACAAAATTTAACACAGATCTCGCAGCGTTCCTAAAATTTTATACTCACTTTATTTTACTATCACATATATTTTAAAGCAATATATATATATATATATATTTTTTTTTTTTTTTGCATAAACTTTCCGAATTGAAGCATTCAAAAATATTAAAGGAAATATCCTTATTGATGATATGTGGTAACAATACATTAAAATACTAATAGAATTTTAGGAGCACTGCGAGACCTGCTAACATGTACCGTTTCTAAAGTTAAACAATTTAAAAATCAGTTTGAAAACCTGTTGATTTTCAGTAGCATTGCATTATTTTTAATTATTATTTAGTGAAGTATATACAAATTGTCGCTTTTCTAAAATCCTTTTAGTCTATTAAAATAGTTCTCTAAATTCCACAATATTTTATTGTAAGAAAATTCTAGAACATAAGAGAATATATAAAAGACAATAACTCATATCACGCATATATCCCAATTTCTAACAGAAATGTATAAAAACAAGTTTTAGCACTTGTCCAAAACTGGTTCAGGCAATTCAGCTCAAAGTGGTATTTCACAGAATTAAAAAATACTGCAGTTATCATGTCTTTTTTCTATAGATCTTTTGGCGACATGATCTTAGAAAATTGCCCCAACATTTTTATACATTTCCTTCAGAACTATAATTTTATAATAACGGTTTCTTGAAATGGTCACCAGAGTAATCACTAAGTATTTCACAATTTTTGCCAATCATTTCTGCGCTAAAACTGTGTATTTTACTGTACAGTGTCAGTAATAGTAGGAAAAAAAATTACTATATTTTTTCATGAACTCACCGCAACATAAACAAGTTCATGTATTATTTAACTTTTCTCAGTTACAATAACAACATTATCTTAATGGTATGCTATCAATACCATTATGTGAAATGAAAGTACATTCCATTATTTAAAATAGCCCTAAGTAAGTATTTATTTAAAGAAAAAAAAAACTTTTCCTGTTTTTGTTGAATTTCATTCAATTATCTGATGTATAATTGTATTTACAAAAGGAATCCTTCCGGTACACTCTTTGTAACGCGTTTAAAACTTCGATACAAGTAACAAATTTCAATTTCAATGACAAACTTTCTAATGTTTGTCTTTCAAATGCATCAAAATTTCATTAAATCAAGTGCGATTTTAAATAATAAAAAGATCAGACAAACCGATAACTAGACTGACAATATAGCAGGTAAATTGAAGCATATATTTTAAATTCAAACTATTTAATTAAATGGTAACTCGCTTTTGAGACTTTATATTTGCACTCTTGAAAACTTAATGCTGTTTTTAAGCTCACTTGATTCCTCTAGATTTTCTTTCTTTGATCTTTAAATGATATTTTATGGGTTTATTTTCAATTAAATTTATAATTTTACGCGAAAATTTTAATAAAAATGAACTTTTGCTTAATGAATATTTTGGGTATTTAATAAAGCACTGGTAGCATTCTTCTATAAAAGGTTAATTTAGTGAAATTTAACTATTTAAAAATTGTGTTGCACAAAATAACAATTTAAATTTTTGATATTTACTGTATTCATTTAAGAAATTTTAAAAATCATTACCCAATTTATGCTATATGTAATTAAATTTAATCATTTTAATTTCAGATATTTTCAAAAGCATTGAGATAAAAATATTTTTAAAACCCATTAATGCCTGGCGTCCAAGATTAGTAACAGTTCGAAAAATACGCCTGAATTTTACACAAACAAACATTTCAACTTCAAAATTGTACTAATATATTCTTATGCTTAACAAAAGCATAAGAATGCATTAGTACAATTTTACCAATTATATCAACAGAAAGTTACCAATTCAACTAGTACAATTTTACCGTCCCTAAAAAGGGACGCTAGGCGTTAATGAGTTAAATAAGTGTTCTACTTATTTAAAATTGTTAATCTTAAAACTTTGGTTTAAAATTAAATGATTATTAAAACTAAGAAAACTTTTTAAAGATAATACTTTTAAGCAAAAGTTTTAATACTTGGGTTTTAATATATTCTTAATAGTAAAAACCCAAGTTTCCCGGGGCTGACGCTAAAATTAGCATCATAGTTACGAAAATAAATAAATAAAATATTTCTCCTTATTTTGGAGAAATGAATAAAGTAATGGTATAAGGATGATATATCAGGGGAAATGATGGCAGAATTGTAATAATGTATTGAGGGAATATATATATATATATATATAATACTAATGAAATAACAAGAAACGTACATATTTTACATATTTTTTTAAGATTTAAAAAAAAAAAAAAAAAAAAAAAAAAAAAAGGTATTTTTTGAAACCTTGTATATGGATAAATTTGCAGCCTGCCATGATACATAATATGCTTGCTTTTCAATTGATTTAAACTTGCTTATCTACAAAATTAAGTTTATTTTACTTCTTTTATTTGTATTTAAAAAAAAAAAAACTTTTATATGTATTTACATATAAATATATTAAATAGGCAACAAACAGAAAATATTTTATTAATATTAAACAGAAAATAATTTATCATTAAACGAAAAATAAAACATTATTACTATTATTTTATTTCATTTAAAATAAATTAATAAATAAAAACAAGAAAAAAAGTAAAAGTAAATAACTAAAGTAAAATATAAAATGGTAAAGTTAAACCAACTAGCTATTAATTCCACCACTAAATTTCCATTATTTATATACAGTCGGTAACAAAAGTGTCCGAACACTAGCAAAAATTCCGATGTAAAAAAAGTACACTTCATACGATTTTGTTAAATAAATCCTTGTCGAATCCTATTCTTAGTCAGTGTAAGAACGTGATTCGATAAGGATTTATTTAACAAACCCGTATGAAGTGTACTTTTTTAACATAGGAATTTTTGCTAGGGTTCGGACACTTTTGTTACCGACTGTATATATATCGTTATCTATTTACTTTCAGAATATTCATAGATGATGAAAGTAAGTTTTCATTTTATATCTTACAAAAAAAAAAAAAAAAAAAAACAATAAGGTTCAAAATATTCTGAAATAGATTTGAAATAATATTTTCAATCAATTTAATTTTTTTTAAATTACAAAATCTAATTTAAATTTAAAGTGTTATGCTGAATAAAGTATTATATTATTTTCCTATTTCTGCATTTCCTCTCCTAAAAACTTACTATCTTCAATGAAGCTTTATTCGTTTAAATTTTCAGCCTTTGATCTTTTAAAATTTGTTTAAATGATGCTTAATGGGCATAATTTAAACGGAGCTTATCGAAAAGAAATCCTGGCAAAATGAAAAATTACAGATAATGAGTATTTTCTCTACTTTATCAAAGTTTGAAGGAGAATGTTTATGAAGAATTCATTAATAAAAGCCCTTATAATATTTAAGAAATTTAATTCGACAAAACGACAATTTAAGAGATGTGTAACTGTATTTGCTTAACTTTAATCACTTGAATGAAGAGAATTAAAGTGCTATAATTTAAAAAAAAAAAAAAATGGATTTTTCTTTTTATAAATATTATTATTAAAATTAAGTTTTCTTTTTAAATTTATTATCAGTGGGGCGCGTTCATTTACGGTGATTTTAATATCCACTTTAAAAATAAGGGTTTTTTTCTTTTCTTTTCTTTTCTTTTAAGCGAGATGAGGTTATGCGATTTGCCTATAAATTAAATATTTAGGATAAAAGGTGTAATGATTGGAATAATATTAAACTTATTTCTATTTATATATTTATTTATTTTTCTTGCAGTAGAACTAATCATTGAAAAACACGAACAAGATTATTTAGAAAAAAAAAATATGTATTGTAATTGCTTGCGTGTTATTTTCACGATCACTAATTTTAATAGCCATGCAGTTATCACACCTAAGATCACAGGTAAATGTGAACTTTTATTTTAATTCCCACAGATTTTTTTGTACTCATTTTATTTCCTTCTACACACAATATTACAAAGTACTACATTCGTAAAAATTTTCAACCAATGTTTTTCTATGGATATATCCGCTTCAACATGATTTAAAAACATATTACCGTATAAACGTATCTAAAAGTTACCACAACAGAAAATACGTATGTGGGTAAATCTTTGATCATATATATACCTATATATGGTCAAAGATTTACCCACATACAATCGGTAACAAAAGTGTCCGAACGCTAGCAAAAATTTCTATGTAAAAAAAATACACTTAAAACTGTTTTGTTCCTTATCGAATCATGTTCTTACACTGACTAAAAACATGATTCGACAAGGATTTATTTAACAAAACCGTATGAAGTGTACTTTTTTTACATAGGAATTTTTGCTAGTGTTCGGACACTTTTGTTACCGACTGTACATATTTTCTGTTGTGATAATTTTTTTAATAAAGGTTAGAAATATTAAATTATTATTTTGCAATTCTTAAAAATTTATTTAAATGTAACATTTCGATAAATCAAAGTGACATATATAAATAATCTGCATCTAGACAATGAACAGTAAAGAAAAATCTCTTTCTTACTGTAAAACTCTGAATAAAGTGTTATCTCACTTTCATAAATCTTCATTTCCTCTCCTAAAACTTTTTATTATTAAAGAAGCTTTATTCACTTAAATTTTCAGCCTTTGATCTTTTAAAATCTGTTTAAAAGATGTTTAATGTGCATAATTTAAAAGGGGCTTAGAATTTTAAAAGAAGTCTTGATGAAATGAAAAATTATACGCGATGAGTATTTTCTCTAATTTATCAAAGTTTGAAGGCGAATATTTATGAAGATTTAACTAATAAAATCCTTTAAAGTATTTGAAAAGTTAAATTCTAGAAAATAACAAGTTAAAACTTATGTAACCATAATTGCTTTGATTGTATCACTGGAAATAAATACATTTTAAGGGCATTAATTTAACAAAAATGTGGGGGGGTGGGGGGGGGATCTCATAATCAATTCTATTAATGTTCGAATTTTATTTTGAATTCATTTTAGAGCAGCGTACGGATTCAATTGCTATGCTTTTAATACCCACTTTTCTAATACAATTTTTCTTTTACGCGAGATGAAGTTACGCCATTGGCTTGTAAAACAAATATTCAAGATAAAAAAACGTAATGATTGAAATAATCTTAAAAGTGTTTTTCCGCAACACTACTAATCATCTAAAACCACGAATGTGATTATTTAAAAGAAAACTGACGGACATTAAAAGGGTTTGCGTATTATTTTCACGGTCATTGACTTTACTAGTCATGCAACTACCAAAAATTTTAAATCATTGGTAAACTTGAACTTACAATTTAAATCCTAAATGTTATAAATATGTATAATATACATAATTTACTTTAATCTATATATATAATTTAAAAAAATACTAGATTCATGAAATTTTTGACTAATGATTTTGATGGACATGTTCTCAGGACCCTTTACTTATATATACGAATTTTACCCATATACTTATTTTCTGTTATGATATATTTAAAAGAAACTAAGCGAGAAAAATATTTAAACTAAAAGTAAATAATAAAAACAAAAGATAATTTAGTAGAGTTAGTCCAACAAAGAATTTATCACTTAATATTTCTTGAATGCCCCTTTTACTATTTACCTTATTTACTATTTACCTATTATTCAAAACGATAAAAATATCATTTTTATTTAAATATCAATTTTTTACACCTCGTCTAAAACAATAAAATTTAAAGATTACTTAAAATAAATTTTTATTAATGATAATTTCAGTTAGTTTTCAAAAAATTAAAAATACAAATTCTTTTTTTCTATTTAAATAATCCCGATTTGTCTTAATTTAATAAACACACTTAAAAGACCAATATTAAAATTTCCAACCATAATCAGAAATATTAAAACAAAACTTCGCAATATTCAAAAATTTATTAAAGTGAACTTTTTCGATAAAGTGAAGTGCCCCATTTAAATAACCAGTATCTATTTCTGGCAGAATTTCTTACCTACTAGGAATCGCTAAATAAAATGTTATTTCACTTTCATAAATTTTCATTTCCTTTTCTAAGAACTTGATAACTTCAAGGATGTTTTATTCACTTAGATTAATAGCGATCACTTAATTTTTTTTCTATCTGTTTCAATGTTTAATGTGCATAATTTAAACAGAGATTATAATTTTAAAAGAAGAGAGAAATCCTAAAGAATTGAAAAATTATACACCATGAGTATTATCTCTCCTTTATTAAAGATTGAAGGAAAATGTTTGCAGAGGATTAATTAATATAAGTCCTTAAAGTATTTAAGAAAATAAATTCTACAAAAGGACAATTTAAGAGTTACATAACTATATTTGCTTAAATTTAATCCCTTGCATAAATACAGTTTAAGGGCATTGACTTAATAAAAATGTTGAAAAAAATCCCATAACCAATGTTCGATTTTTATTTTTAATTCATTTCAGAGCCATGTACGGATTCATTTACTGTGCTTTAAATACGCACTTTACTAATATGATTTTTCTTTTACGCGAGTTGAAGTTACGCCATTTGCTTGTAAAAGAAATATTTAAGCTAAAAAATGTAATGATTGAAATAATCTTAAACGTGTTTTTCCGCAATACTACTAATCATCCATAATCACGAATGAGATTATTTAAAAGAAAATTGTTGGGCATTAAAAGGGTTTTCGTGTTATTTTCACGATCATTCACTTTACTAGTCATGCAACTATCAAACTTTTAAATCACTGGTAAACTTGAACTTATAATTCAATTCCTAAATGTTATAGATATTTATAATATACACATTTTACTTTATTCCATACCTGCTAACAACCTAATTAATATTTTGCAGTATTGCTAGCTCCGCCTATTTGTTCACACCAGTATTTTTTTAGAGTATTTTTCTTCTTATTCAATCATAATAGCTTTTGGAGAATATTGCTCTACAAATTAACTGTTGTGAAAAAAAGGCTGGGATTAACAATACTACGAAATATTGATTTCGACGTTGGCAGGTATGCTTTATTCTACACACACACACACACACACACACACACATATATATATATATATATATATATATATATATATATATATATAAGAAGAAATTACTAGACTCGTGAAAACTTTCGACAAATTATTTTGATGGTGTTACGTTTTGACATATTCGCAGGACATATTAGTCATTTACTTATATTTATGCATTTACACATATACTTATTTTCTGTTGTGATATATTTAACTAAGCAAAAAAAAAAAAAAAAAAAAAAAAAACTAAGAGTAAATAAATAATAAAAAAAAGATAAATTGATAGAGTTAACCTAACAAAGTATTTATCACTTAATATTTGTTGAATGTCCCTTTTACTATTTACCAGCTATTTACCGAATTTACTATTTACCTATTTACAAAATAAATTTCCATTCAAATATCAACTTTTTATGCCTCGTCAAAAACTATAGAATTAAAAGTTTTAAAACAAATTTTTATTGATGATAATTTCAACTAGTTTTAAAAAAAATTAAAATACAAATTCTTATTTTTATAAGATGAATACTGAAATTTCCAACCATAATCAGAAATATTGAAATGAAACTTCGCAAAATTCAAAAATTTATTAAAGTAGAATCTTTCGATAAATTAAAGTGCCCTATTTAAATAACCTGTATCTATATCTGACAGAATTTCTTACGTATTAGAAATCACTAAATAAACTGTTTTTTCTCTTTCATAAATTTTCATTTCCTCTTCTAAGAACTTAATATCTTCAAGGATGCTTTATTCACTTAGATTTTCAGCGATCACTTAAATTTTTTTTCTATCTGTTTCAATGTTTAATGTGCATAATTTAAACAGAGATTATAATTTTAAAAGAAGAGAAGAAATCCTAAAGAATTGAAAAATTATACACCATGAGCATTATCTCTCCTTTATTAAAGATTGAGGGAGAATGTTTGCAAAGAATTAATTAATATAAGTCCTTAAAGTATTTAAGAAATTAAATTCTGCAAAAGGACAATTTAAGAGTTAAAATTTAAGAGTTACATAACTATATTTGCTTAAATTTAATCCCTTGCATAAATACGTTTAAGAGCATTAATAAAAAAAAAAGGAAATATTTTTTATAAACAGCATTATTAAAGTTCAGGGTTTTTTTTTTTTTTTTTTTTTTTTACATTATACTGTATCCAATAGAAGAAAGTAGTGGATTCGTAAAATTTCCAACTTTTGGTTTTTGATGCATTTGCATGTTTTAAGAGAACCAGAATACGATTTAACAATTTTTAGAGTTACCCTGCGTGTCTGGATGTGTAGGGGAAAAAATTCAAAGCAGCTCTATCTCAAAAAAAAAAAAAAAAAAAAAAAAATTCTATATAAATTTATATGTTGTTAATTTGACATAAATGTCTATCAACTTTTCGTGTAAGTCCAACAACAGGTGGCATTGCCATCCCTATTTTCATAATTTATAATGTCACAATATTGGACAAAATTTTGTATAAATATGCAAAATAAGAATTATTTTCAACGAATAATTGTGAAAAAAAAATTATTTAACATAGTAATAGTCAACTAAAAAAACAACATTTATACATATAGGAGAGTAGCATCGTTGCAACCTCCCTTCGGTGGTGAATATTTTTAATGTGTTATCGGTTTTTTCTCAACCAGAAATATATATATATATTTCTTTAGATGACTATAGGACACAGAGCTGATTTTTTTTCCACATTGAGTATTATACGTGTTTTTACGCAACATAACTAACCATTGAAAAATATGAAACAGATTCAAAAGGAAATTCCCAAGCAATTATCAAGCTTTTAGAATCATTATTCAATGTGCTTTTTCCTTTTAATTCCCACATGCTTTTTTTTTTATATTATTATTATTATCTTATACACTTTTTATTTTCTTCTGTATGCACAAGAACAAAGTTTTGAATTCGTGAAGCTCTTCGACTTCTCGTTTTCAATGCATTTACGAAGTTTGAGATATCCTCAGTACAATTAAAGCATTTAAAAAAATATCTGTTTGTGTGAAATCAAACTTTATAAGTGCTGTATATTATGAAACAATCGACAAAATTCCATAAAATTTTATATTTTCCTGAAATTTAACATAAGCTAGAGCCGAACTAGAACTTAACATAAACTAACACCTTTATGATATACATTTTCTCCCATTTACGGAAAGGTTATAGCTCAGATTCTATATTTTTTTTATTTCCAATGGCTAGGCAAAAATTACAGAGGACTATAAAGTTACAAAACAAATTATAGACAATATAACATAGAACAAAAGACCGAAGTCATTACCTAAGATGCAATCTTGCCTCCCAATATCTCGACTCTTCTGTAAAACATCGAAGAGCCCTACAACGGGACAGATTGTCCCGGTCCATTACTTCTCCAGAATCACAAAGTGGGCAGGGTCGTTTAAGATACCTATGCGCTTCAAATGAGTGGCAAGGCAATCATGTCCTGTAGATAGGCGGAAAGTCGCAACTACCTTACGTCTTGGTTTATCAGGAATAAGAGAAGGACTTAAATTCTTCCATTTCTTTAGAGCTGTACGATTCTCAAGATCTCGTAAGGTATTAGATGCAGATAAATTCTTTAAAAACAGTTTAATCCTCCAGTAATAAATGGCTGTATTGAGATGTTGTAGTAAGGTTGCACCTCTTTTTGCAAGGAACTCCGCTTGTTCATTGCCCCAAAGGCCACAATGGCCGGGCACCCACTGGAGAACAATTTGTTTCCCCTTTAAAGTGAGAATTCTTAATGATTCTTGACATTGGGATATTTCAGGTGTTAAATGGATGATCAACAGCGCTAATTGATTGGATGGCTGCCTGAGAATCAGAAAGAATGACTGCCCTTTCAAACTTGCAATGGACAGCTAATAGTTGCTTTAAGGCTAAACGTATCGCCACAACTTCACCATCAAAGGAGGTACCAATATAGCCCGCAGGGGCATGGAATGAAAAAAGATCTGAGAACACACCAGCCCCTACATTGAGATGACAATCAAACTGGGAACCATCAGTAAAAATGTGAATCCACTGAGATGGTGGATATTTGGTCGCAAGATTCTATAATATACAAATGCACAAAATTTGATGCGAAAAAAAAAATTATTATACTAATTGAATTTGGGTCAATATCGTCTAACAGTTAGCGTTGTCATGTTGTAATATTTCTTGTTTACTGGAAGACTGCATCTCAATTTTTACAGCGTAAAGGTGCATCAAACTTGATTTGTACGGGGGTCATTATGAAGTACTATGGTGATTTATTTGGATACCTACTTGTGCCCCCCCCTCCCCTCTTTTTTTTTCGTTTATGATGAGACTATATCTCAGCTTCTGTGATCTATATATATATATATATATATATATAATCAAATATCAAACTTGGTATACAAATATCAAAAGGTTTGATATACAAATATCAAACTTGGTGCATATATATATATATATATATATATATATATATGCACCAAGTTTGATATTTGTAGTGTATATTATGGAAAATTTTGTATATCTAATATTACAGAGTGTATATAATCTAACACACGGCGCAGCTATTATTCCTTTCCTTTCCTTTGATTGTTCAGATGGCTATATGTCATCATCAACTGGTTATAACTGCACGAATATATAGATATAAATGTTTAACTATGTTGTTTTGTGTTTATATATATTAATGTGAGAAGAAATGTAGAATTAATTTTTGTGTATGTTACGTGATAAGTGGCGCTGTTATACAGAATGATAAAAAAGAGAGTTTTGTGAGGTCCACATCGTACAAGTTTCCAGTGAAAATAAAATATATAGATACAGAGCAATTAAAAATAAAAAATAAAGATGTTGAATTAACTGAAATGACACGATGAAATGCAAATAATAATTTAAGAGGTATGTAACAGATATCTATTTTAATAATAGGAATTAGTGCTATGTATTAATTATAAGTAATACACGCAGCATTTCCAATAATGATATGCATTAGCAAAACATTGTAACATTTATCAGAGTTTGTTTATATTTTAAACAATTTAAGCTATTAAAACAAAATTTAATTAATTTGAGTCCGTAAGCCACAATGTAGGAGACTTCTGTTTCGTATCCTTGTAAACATATATATGTATATATATAAAGCCAACAACTATTGTTCTTACGATTTATAACATGCCTATTTAATTTTATCTTAATTTATTGTAGAGTACATATGCTAGCGCACTTAAAATAATTTAAGTTTATACATCATATTGATAAGCATTTTTTGTGTGTGTGATTGTGTATGTGTATGTGCTCCTATAAAAATAATAAGTCCTAAACAGCAAAATTTATACAAGTCGTATAACGGTGACCTATAACATACATACCTAACAACTAATGACTCATTCATATAATGCGTTTAGTAAATGCTATAGCATTTCAAGTTAACACGGGTATGAAATCAAGAAAACTGCATGGGATGCTTTAACTGTTTCTTACAGATTTTCATTGATTAAACTGAAAATAACAGTAAAAAAAGTTCGTTCACGTCTTTTTTTTTTTTTTCCAAAATTTATGATAGTATGATTGCTTTAAAGACAACACTCTTACAAACAGATATTTAACAAAATGTAAGAAAATCATAGAAAAATATATCCATTCGGCCAAATGTAAGAATTGATTAGTTTTATGATCAAATAAATTCAAAAATAAAATAAAATAACGAATGCATGTTATTCTGGATAGAAATACGTGAATTTATTTTATTTTTAAAACATTTTAATACAGTTCTGATAGAAGATAAATAAATTTAAAAAAATAAAAATAAAAAAATAAAACAGAAACGTTAACTTGAAGCGTATTTTGTAGAAAACATTGTATTTATACTTTAAATTTAATAAAATGCATTCTTCAAGGTTCTACCCAAACGTATTTCACTAAGAACAAAAATGTGAAGTTTCATTCCATACATGCTATTCTTCAAGTACCAAAAACTGACTCTAGGCATCTGAAAAATGTTAACAACATTTAAAAACTACCGCTGTCAGTTGCATTAATACAAAACCTGTTGAACATTTCTTTTTTAAAACCTTTACATTTTTATCTGTAATATTATAAACATTAGCCATATTCGCCCTCAATCAAATACACAGCTTGGACGCTACCATTTTAAAATAAACAAATACTTTGAAAAAAAAAATAAAGTACATAAACAACGGTTTTAATTAATATTAATAAATTCGGTCGATTTTTACGACTGAATTTCGACCGGTCGATATATATATATATATGTATGTGTGTGTGTATAACCTGCAGATAATAATATACATGAACATTTCAATTAAACATAATGTTTTTAAAATTAAGCATTGTTTGTATGTTTTAGGTATCACCAAAGACGTACACGCACACAAGCATTATTACTCTATAAGTGTTACAGGAAAAATAATGCATAATCTGCAAGTATTAAATATGTAGCTTTTTTTTTTTTTTTTTTGTAAAATTATTATATTTTGTTAAATTATTCTTAGTTACTACATAATAAAAAAATTAAAAAAAGATTTTCTATAGTAAAGTTTATATCTCATTTGCTAATTTTACAAAATATTTACAGAGCTACCAACCTAATCCGGCAAATTGTTAGTACCGCCCCTTTTTCTACACCACTTAATTTTTAAGTAAGTCTCTTCAAATATATTTACGATGAATTAAGAAAACAAATACTCTAAAAATATATTGGTGTAGAAAAAGGGGCGGTACAAACAATTTGCCGGATTAGGTTGGCAGGTCTGTATTTAAAATATATATATCCTTCTAAAACTGATTAAAAATAGTTTCAGGTTCTAAGCAAAGTCAATTAATTCTTTCAAAATGAAAATTATAAAATACTTTTATCTTAAGAGAAATAATGAATTAAATTTAAGGTCTTTATTTGTAAATAAAAGCATTAAAAATATTGTTCCTTTGTTGCCCTTTTCTCGAACAATTTAAGTTCGACACGTTATTTCAGTTAGTATTTTTTTTTTTTTCCAGGTCTGCAGGAAATTGTAGGTGCAGGAATATAAATCAGAAAAATGCATCACATTAATTTTTCTAATTTTTCGAGCTTTTGTGATCAAATAATTCACTTTTTCTTTGCCCAGGGTTAATCTGGAACAATTTTGAAGAAAAACGTCTGGAAAGCTTTTGATGGAGATTTTCTAAATTACCCCCAGATTTATTCGTGCACTTTAAGAAGAAAAACACTATTATTCTAGAAAAAGATTTATCTCTTTTGTCTTAATCTCTCTGAACTACAAATATCGCCATTCGTTAAGATTTTATGGCAAATTGCGGCCAATAAAAATTCTTTTAGTTTTATATATATAATGAAAGATTTTATTTTTATTTATTTTTATTTTTTTTCTCTATTTTAAAAAACTAATTGTAGTAAATATATTTTTCAAAATTACATTGTAAAATGGTTTATTAAATGTAATACTGCAATGTGTATAAAAGTTAATTAAATTCAAGTAATTGCTAAATTATGCTAAACTACAAATGTTGCCTTTGTTAAGCTTTCATGTTAGATAGTGGCCAAAAGATATTTCGTTTACTTAAAAATAAAAATAAATAAAATAAAATAAATAAGATTTTATTTTTGTCTTCTCTGTTTTACAAAACTTATAACTAGTTCTGATAATAAAAATAATTATAAAGAAAAGCGATTTCCAACGTTATATATATAAACTCAAAATATGACTGATTTCTTTACTGATATATTTATCATCGCTGAGTTCAAATCGCTGAATCTAGAAGTACGACGTTTGTATAGTTGGTTCTTTTCATGACGTAGGGGCTCACTGAAAATGGATTTAAACAAATTTAATCCTTAATCAATTTTAATGGCGTATCGAAGTTTTTGAATCTTTTTGTCGTATCTCTTCAGTGCTTTTCTACACGAGCTTGAAAATTAACAATTTTTTTCCTCTTAGGGCCTAATTAAGGTAAATGGGAAGAACGTACCGAAAATTATCCCTTAAAGGGCTAAAAGAATCACTGAAATTGTTTACCTTTATCACCATACATCTGCAGCAGTCATCTTTGGAATATTGAAATTTAGCAAAATACAGTCATATAAATTGTCTATGTTTTTAATTTTAATTTTTTTTTTTCCATGTCCAAAGTGTAGAATGGATAGTAAACCACCTGAAAATAACCAATTAATGATTATATGAAACCTTCGACGTCAGATAGCTGAAGCAACACGCCAAATTTTGTTGGAAAGCTGCACTTTGACTTTAAACGCTTCTTAAGTTTTTGAGTTGAACTGGAAGTTGAAGTTGAAGTTAATGGGGAATACGGCCATCAGGCTTTTCTGACACTAGTAATTACAGTCATGTCATAGAAATAGAAAGACGAACTCGTATACATTATGACCTATGGTCTCAAATTACATAAAATGTGTTTTAACACTAATAAATTAGTTAAAACTGAATATTTAATATATATTATATTGATTTGGTTAAGTTTAATCATTATAAAATGTGGTACACAGAACTTTTTCCCCTTTTACAGGGAAACATGAAACAACTTACATATATTACGTCCTATGGAATCTAATTATCTGGAATGCATGAAATTATTTAAAAGAAAATATAACTGATATATGCTTAAAATATTGCTATAGCATCATATTCTCATTACTGGAAATTTTATGAACACCATTTATAGCCCTTTTAGAAGAACGCACGAAAAATTTTCGAATGCATTATGATTCGTTGTACAAAAATACGAACTTAGAGAGAAAAACTCAAATATTTTATTATAACCGTCACTTCTGTCACTACTGATTAAAATTTGTTTAAACGCTTAATAATTTCGAAAAATAAACTGTTGGAAAAATCAAGTAAAGCCCCACATTTTTTTTTTTTTTTTTTTTAAGATGCTGATTCATGAATCACATCAATGACTTAAAGAATAACGAGTGCGCCAAATAGTCCACGAGATGAGCATCATTTTTGCCCTTCACAACATATAAAGTAATGTTTCGCCCAATCATAAAATTAAAATATAGCAATCAGAACAATAATTCCTTTTACTTAAGTATCTAGTCAACTTTTTTTACTTTTAGACTTAAATCGCAGATAACTGCATAGAGTAAGATATATATTGGCATCTTCTCAGACTTTATCTGAAATGGTATCATCTTCATTATACTATAGACATAGAGTTAACTTAAATCGATTGGCGTGCTCTCATTTCTCCCTTCACTTTCAATAGCTTAGTCATTACGCGGAAGAGGAAGCCGCAAAATGAGACTCTGGAAGTTTTCTATGGTGAAATTTCTATAATATAATTATAACAATATCTTTATTATGATTATTCCATATGTATTAGATAAACCTAAAACTATTTAAACATTAGAAATTGGTATTGCTAATTTATCTTTGCATTGTGTGATGGACAAATAATGTGATATAATCTTTTGCTGCTATCAAAATGGAAAATTCTAAAATTATTTAATTAGAACCGTGTAAATTTAATAAATATATAATTCTGAGATAAAAATTGGATGGATAGATGTATATACAGTCGGAATAAAAATTATTGAAGCTCACATTCACATTTTTCATGTATATAGTATATATATATATATTTAGTTTGGTCGCTAATTTTTTATCCTCAACTTACTTTTTTATAAATAGCATAAAGACTAAGATCATGACTAGACAAATATTTGCTTAACAAAACAATATTAGTTGCGCATCTTTAAATACGAATTATTGCTATAGCTTCAATAATTTTGCTGCCAACTGTACATAAGATTTATTTTAATGCTATTTCGAAACAAAAAGAATCAACATAGAAAATGAATATTTTTCTCATGAACTAAGCAAGTTAACATGAATTTCACATTTGTTTACTGCAGTAATCTAAACAAAATTACACTAAAGGTGAATAGATTAATAAATACGATAGAGTAAATAAGTAGAAGGAATATATATAAGCAAATATACGAATAAATAACATGTTAAAACTAACAATTTCCATGTTCTCATAAACAAAAAATAATTACAAAAAATTACATAGAGTGGAAGTATTTTACAACTGGGTAATTTAATGCATTCAAAAAGATGTACAAAACATGTACATCTTAAACATACAAACAGATGTACAAACAAACATACAAATAGATAGAGAATCAAAATGCGCATACAAACAGATGTATAAACAAAATTTCATTAGCTCGAGATGAAGATGAAAAATGTTCTGTTTTAATCCACATTATTTTGCATTTACTCATTTCATATTTCAGTAGAACATATAATTTCTGTTTCATCTTTTGATTAAAAAAATCTTTTAACAAATTTTAATAAAAAAATAATCTTTTTCATTCAATTTTTGAAATCACTGCAAGCATGATTAATCTTTAGGAGTGATCTATTGCAAATGCTACTTTTAAAATAGACTGACTTTCACAATTAGTTTTGATCGATTGATAATATGCATAGTGTATCGATCCCATCCCCTTCATCATCTGAATTTTTTACTTTTATTACCTTCATTATTATTGTTGTTATTATTATTAGTAATTTTGCTTTCAAATCAAATTTAATCCAATTTTTATTTTTAATATATTTCAAGTATCTTTAAAGAATGTTTAAATTATCTGAATTATTTGTTGTGTATTTTTATTTTTATTTTTATTTATTTATTTTTATATTTATTTATTTATTCTTCTTTATTTTTTTATTTTTTTATGATAAAAGAAGTTTAATAAAATTCAAAATAAAACTTTGGATTTGTGCAATTTTAGAAATATTCTACAGCTGTAAAAATTCCAAAATCCTATTAAACAAAGATGATCAATAAATTATAAAAAATATAATAAAAATTTTAACAATATTGCATACATGCCAGATATCTTAATTAAAGTATTACTATAAACTTTCGCCTTCGTTAGTCAAAATAGATGGTCGGATTGCCACCAGACTGATTTGTGAACAATCCATAAGATGCTCTTAAAGTATTAAAAAAATCATTTAAAATGTTGTCTACCAGAGGGCGCTATGCATGAAAAAATGACAAACTTGCAAATGAAACGAAATGTACGGATAAAAAATTAATCACTTAATATTCAGTTTTTGCATTTTATATGAGTCATTTTCTTTGATATAATATTATTCTTTCCATAAAAAGCACCACTTTCTGGCCATTTTCAAACTTTTTTTAAATCTATAA
This sequence comes from Salticus scenicus, assembly GCA_963930645.1. Taxonomy (NCBI): domain Eukaryota; kingdom Metazoa; phylum Arthropoda; class Arachnida; order Araneae; family Salticidae; genus Salticus; species Salticus scenicus. Next base: position 175,627,000 of record OZ005650.1, read on the forward strand.
AACGCATCTCCTATAACATGTAGATATCAATTTTAGAGCAAATGAACCACGTGTGTGGCTTAGAGGGCTTCATTTATAGCGGTACTTTAATTAAAACCACCTTGTAAACATATGCATGTGTATGTATATATATATATATATTTAAATGCAATAATACTAAAAAAATAAATAAATAAATAAAATAACATATGATCCGTAATTGTACTATTCCCAAGGACAAAGTGAACAGGTGCAATCGATTTTTCTGAATAATTATTCTACTGATAGTACAATTGATAATTACTTATCAATAATTCAAGATGATTTCCAATAAAAAACTTCTCTTTGATATCGCAACACTACTTTCTTTGTAAGAAGAAAAAAGTTGTTTATCTCCATGTTTAGTAGTTTGATTCGGTTCTTGGGTAGTCAATACAATTCCTTAAAACTTTCTAAAAGTTTACTTTTGAAAGAGCATTACTATGGATTAGAGTTCATAATAAATTATCCCCACGAGACATTTTCTACGTAAAGTTTTTGTGAAGTAATTCTATTTGTACTCGCTTTGCATACATCTTATACAAAATGACAAGACGTGACACTATATTAATTAAAGTTCGGTGGCAATAGTTCAAATTCTGTTTAAATTCAAAACTTTTAATGAGATGAAGCAAAAGTCTATTTTCACAGCAAAAAAATTGTCCATTTTTAACTCCTTCAAACAAGATTGAAAAATGTTAATGACTTCGGTTTGTCCGCCTGTATGTCCGTCTGTCTCTCCGTCTCTCTGCCTGTCCGCGCTCTAATTCCCATAAGTATGCATGGAAATTCTTGAAATTGATATATGTTATCCAAGTTCACTATAGGATGTTTCCAATTTAAAATGGAGTGAATACATCTACTGGTTTGTGTACAGGAACACCCGAAAGTATTCCAAAGCATGGTGTTCTATGAGAGGTATTTCTATAAACCATATTTTAATACCTTTACTTTACACATATTCTAATGAAATTCAAATATGTTATTCAAATTCACTATCGGATGTTCGTCATTGAAAATGGAATAAATGTCATCACTGGATTGTATACGAGGGCAACCGAAAGTATTCCAAAGCATTGCGTTAGATGAGAGGTATTTCTATAAACAAAATTTTTATAACTTTGAATAAATCGTAATCAAATTAAAATATGTTATTCATATGCACAAAAGAATGCTTTCCATAGAATAAAGTATGATTAGCATTAGATTTACAGGGCCACACAAAAATATTCAGTAACATTAAGGGCTATTGGAAATTTGTTGGAATTGCATTTTCGTTTATACTAAACGTTTTATTACTTTCTAAATGCTTTTTAACTGTGAATATGATTTCAATTTGTGTATCTATCTGCCCGGATGTCCATTTTTCTATCTGTCCGTTGCCCGTCTCTATTGTCCTTAAATATTTTCAGAATTTTTAAAAATTGATATAGGTTAGTCAAGTTCACTATGAAATATTTCCTATTTAAAATGGCTTTAATAGGTCCTGTACAACTGGTTTGTGTTGGGACACCCAAAACAATTTCAATGCATTGCGCTTTAGACAGATATTTTTATAAATCACATTTAAATAACTTTCTACTTTAAAAATCATAAAGAAATTGACATTTATTGTTAATATGTTAAAATAATGTTTTGTATAGAATATGATATGGTTAACATTCAGATTTACAAGGCTACGCTAAAATATTCAGATACATTAAGGGCTGTTATTAGAATCTCGGGACTGCATTTATTTATTTATTTATTTTTTTTTTTTTTTTTTTGTTAAGCAAATGTTTAAGAATGATTATGAATACAATTAATGTATTCATATGCATTTTAATCCCTCTGCCTGTCCGTTGTCTGATAACGTATTCAAAGAGCATTGAAAGTTTACAACAAGTACGTACAGCTGGAAAGTGTTAATAATCAATGAGTACCGTATGATTTTTCGTTCTTGTTAAGCAATGATGTGACAGAAAAAGTTACAATTCACTACAGTACTTTTTTGCTCTCCTGTCATTTTAAAAAAGCAAATTTTGAAATATTGTCAAAATATGTCAAATTTGTATTTCGATTGCTGCCAAAAGCATTTTGCTTTCAGTGCCCAAATACAGTAATGGAAATATTGCATTTGGTCAAAATTTTCGATATCGAGTTTCACTTGATTTACATGTTTTATGGTCTCTAGAGTACGAAAGAGTGTTTTTATTGGAAACTGATTAATACGTGCACGTGTAGGAAGGGTATCTCCAAAAGAGTTAAAATAAAAAAATAGAACATTCAAATTTTATTATTAAATTTCAGTGCCCATATAAGTTTACTAAGTTTTAGGGAAAATTCGAAAACTGGAACTAGGACAAAAAGTCTACAACTCAAAGCTATTATTATTATTATTATTATATTATTATTATTATTATATTATTATTATTATTATTATTATATTATTATTAGCTTATTATTATTATTATTATTATGTTATTATCATTATATGTATATATATAAACCACTTCTTAGATATCCTTTCTTAGCTGTTACTATAGAAAATTGTTAAGAGTTTTAATTATGTAGATCAATTTTCAGTGTCGCTAGTTGGATGGTTTATAAAATGCTCCATCAATTTTGTTCAAACTCTCTATATTAATCTAATTCCTTAAACGTAAGTTCATAAACCTGGAATTTTATAATAACGATTTCTCGAAATGGTCGTACAGTATTTCGCCATTTTCACCTACGGGGATCCCTCTGATAATGCAATCTGAATGGCTTTCAGTAGATTGTCTAAAATAATTGTCTGACAGTATCTAAAGTCATGGCAAAGCAAAGTGCTGCAAAGCAAAATATTGGACGGAAGGAAAAACTCGGTGAAAGAGACTGACGGATATTGAAGCGGTTTGTAATGCCTAAAAGAAAAAACCTGCAGCCGAAGTGACCACAAAGCTCAGTCAGTATCTGGATTCTCCAGTGTCAACAATTAAAATTTGAAGGCCACCTTCCTAAACATAAAGTCTAAGGCTTTTGTTACCAGGTGTTTCCATTTTTTGATAAGCACCTATAAGTGAGAGATCGTATCAAGGGAAAAATTAAATGTGTACGACTAGAGTTCAGGAAATTAATATATAAATTTTAAACATTCTATCACTAACGATTTTTTTTGTTATACCAGTATGCAGCTATGACTGTAAACGTGTTTCACATAAATGAAATTTTTTGAGCTATTCGTGTATATTCAACAGCATGCCGTATTTACCATGACAATTTCACAATGTAGCATGCCGCCTTTCTCCTGCAGCAATTTTAATGGTCAGTAGTTTTTTTTTTTTTTTGTTTTTTTTTTTTTTGTGTGTGTGTGTGTGTGTGTGTGTAGTGTCAATGATCCCAAGAAGAATAAAATTATTTTACATAAATTCATAGTAATATAAACACATGTATGTATTATTCACTGTGCTTAGTTGAAAAAAAACAACATTTTTCTTTAATGACAAGCTATCAATAACATTAATTCAAATGAAAGGGCACTTATTAATTTAAAGAATAGCCCTTAATAATTATTTATTCCAAAAAATAATCTTGTTTTTGCTACCTTTTATTTAATTGGCTTAAAAATAATTGTATTTACAAAAGGAATACTTCCGATAAACGTCTTTGTAAGTTGTTTAAAATTTCCATTACAACTGACAAAATTCAATTTCAGTGACAAACTTTCTAATGCTTGTCTTTGTAATGCATTGAAATTTCATTAAATCAAGTGCGATTTTAAATAATAAAAGATCTGACAAATCGATAACTAGACTGACAATATAGCAGGTAAATTGAATCATATATTTTAAATTCAAACTACTAAATTAAATGCTGACTTGTTTTTGAGACTTTATATTTACTCTCTTAAAAACTTAATGTTGTTCTCAAGCCCACTTGATTCATCTGGATTTTCTGCCTTTGATCTTTTTAAAAATTCTTTTAAATAATATTTAATGGGTTTAATTTCAATTAAATTTATAATTTTTGGAGAAAATTTTTAATAAATGTGAAATTTTGTTCAATTCAATGAGTATTTTGCCCTTTTATAAAGCTCCAGAAATCTCCTTTCCTGAAAGGTTAATTTAGTTAAAGATATTTAACTATTTAAAAACTAAGTTTTACAAAATAACAGTTTAAAATTCATTTTGATATTTAATTTAATTCATTCATTTAAGATAATTTAAAAATCATTTAAAAATTTAAGCGATACTTAATTAAATTTAACCATTTTAATTTAACATATATTTAAGAGTATTAAGATGAAAGTATTTTCAACCGGATATATTTATTGCACTTATTACTATTTATTTAAAACTGATATTCTTAAAATTTTGTTTTACAAAAGTAGTTTAAAGTTAAATATTTATTAAAATAAGAAAACTATTTTTTTTTTTTTAAATACTTATTAAGCAAACATTTTCGTCCTTGAGTTTTATTTTTATCAGAGTTCAGAATCTAAATTTGGAAATTTATACCATTAAAGTTCATTGGTTTCGTAGCAAAATTAAACATTTGACATTATATAACATTTTACCACGTTTTCATTAACTCGCTTTCTTGTTTGTTTGTCCAGTAGAAATCTTGCAATCGATTTTTAACTAACTCCCCGACTAGCTAAACATTTGAAACTTTTAGAATAGCTCAGAACACGATGACAATGCATTCTTTTAATACTTTTATTCAATTAATAAATGTTTGAAAATTTCTTATAATTGTTCTCTTTTTATTACACATTTGATCATTTTGTTTCAAGTTTGATGGGATAATTCATCAAAAAAAAAATTTTTTTTTTTTTTTAAGTATTTATTAATAAATAGAATTGTTAAGTTTATATGATTCAACAGAAAATTTAAAAACGTAGTATATATAAAAAAATAATAATAAATAAATAAAAAAACTATTATTATTAATTTAAATCTTGTAATTATTTTTTATTCAGCTGCTTTATATATATATCTTTTCCCTGTTTTAATGAATTTTTAAACTTTTCTTACTTTTCTGTTCGGTAGATAGCAGCACTACTCCAACATTTGGGAAATGACATTTCAGAAGAAGCTGAATACAAAAGCCACTTGAAACTTTTTAGTACGAGCGAGTGCGCCTGGCTGGTTTGTTAATGCACTCGTGTCTTTTTTATTCACTCAATGAAGGCCTATTATTTTGAATAGAAACAATTTTTGCGAATTTTTTGTAGGTTATAAAGTTTACTTGGAAAGAGTTTTTATTTGATAAATTTAATATTATTTGAATGTAAAAGAATAATTTATAGATATCTCAAAACAAAATCTTCTCAAAAATTAAAAAACCTTTTTTTTTTTTTTTTTTTTTTTTTTAAATAAATTCTTGGTTTGAAACATTTTAATTTTAATTTTTAATGTTTTCTTTGCAGAAATTGAAATTAATTCTTTCTTTAATTTTGCAAGAAAAATCGGCCGATATTTTATAGAATAAAGGCCTCATTTAAAAAACGTTACTTTCTCTAAAAGAAAGTTAAAATTTGACAAGAAAAAAAGAAGAGCAGTTTTTAGAAATAATATATTTTTGAAATGTTTGAATTTTAAACAGTCTTTCTAAATGTTCACATCAACTATGTCGGGACATTCGCTTACATATCACGTCCAATATTTTCTAAACACGTGCATGAAAGGAAGGAAATAAATCCCCATCCTAAAAGGGATCGACATCTGCGCTGCTCCTAGAATGATGGATAGTCACCGCAATGGCCGACTTCAAACTCATAACCGCGTGTTTGATTTATCGCAATTTACTGCTTCTTTTTTTTTTAAAGTATCGTCTGAAGCTGTAAACCGCTTACATCACAGTTTACTTAAAGCAAAAGAATAATCAAAAAATGAAATTGCTCTCTGGGGAATTTTTAAGCTCAGATTTACGAGAACAAGATTCACGAAAATACAAAACTTTAGAAAAAAAAGAGGATTTTCTAAAATCCTTTAAAATGGCGTAGATACAAATGAAAAGTTTTCAAAATTCATTGATTTCTTTTTTCGTTTAATACCTTAAATACATAAAATAGAATTTTAAAAAATATTATAAAACTATTTACAAGCGTGTGTGCATAAGTTGGCTTAGAGCATTAAATTTAGGTTAGAATTAAGTAACGTATAAGAAAAAGTTACTTATTTCAAAGTGAACAGGAAAAAACTTTGAGCATTACTCTAGAGTTACATACATTTTTATAGCTTTTCTACAAATTTTATCCGATATAAGAATATGCATACATGTTTAGTCTAAATCAAGACCAGAATTTTTTAAACAGAATTATTATTATTATTTATTTTATTTATTTATTTTTAATTATAAATTTTATAGTGTTTTTTTTTTAAGTGTGTGTATGTGTGTGTGTTCTTCTTTTATTGTTCATTAGTTTAATATTTAATGCCTGTTTGGCGGCCCAGTCGGTAGAGCGCTGCGTTATGAATTAACAGGTCCCGAGTTCGAATCACGGCGGGACATCGATGTATTGTTCTATGTATACAAGATATTATACATTGTTACTGTTAATTGATGTTATAAGCATCATTTGAGAAAAAAATCATTGTAACCATATGTTTCAAACCTGTAAATTCAATGCGAAGTTTAATATTGAATACCCTTTTTTCTTGAATTCATGCACGTTATGAATATAAATTGCCTCAATTGAGCTTATTTTTAAGAAACCTTTCATATACAATCTAACAAAATTCTCAGTTTTTATTTATTTTTTTTCCTCGACCATTTTTGAATCACAGTTATTTTGATACAAAATCCCGATAAATTTAAAAATATAGTTTAATGTTCGATAATAGTGGTGGAAGTGTCCCTATTAAAAAGAAGGTCTGTGTGTTTTTGGGGGGAACAACTAAATTATAAATAAAATATCAATCTTTTTAGAACAACAGATATTAGCATCATAAACTAGATTAGCACTTTGCTTATGTTTATAAATTTTTTAAAGTTATAATGACGTCAATTTTTGTGAGATGCGTAATCAACTTTTTATAATTTTTTAATGTTCACTTTAAATTAAATGTACTTATTTTTATTTAGAAAGAAAATTAACTCTTTTTTTTTTTTTTTTTTTTGGCAACAATTAAATTATAGCTAATATTTAAATGGCTAATTTCAAAGCTATTAGGAGATTATTATTTTCATATTTCAATTAATTAAAAGAAAACTAATCAAAAATTCAAATATCAGGCTTCGATGTATTGCGTTATCATCGTGTTCTGGGCTGTTCTAAAAGTTTAAAAATCTTGCTAGTCGGAAAGTTACTTAAAAATCGATTGCAAGATTTGTACTGGACAAACAAGCAAAAAAGAAAGCGTGTTAATTAAACCATGGTAAAAAAATGCGTTCTGCCATTAATTTGCTTTAATATGGAAATAAAAACTTATAATATTGATTTTATTTCCTTCTTTATTTTTTCTTTTTTCAGGTAAATAATAGATTATTATATTATTGCATGAGATGTAAAACACTTTTCTTTTACAGACATAATCAGGTGAGGAGAAACTGAAATAAACCTGAAATTCGACACATATCTCTGTCATAATCTCATAAAGGTGCTTAAAATAAATTGCAAAGTTTCACACACTCAGAACTAAATAATTATAAGATAAAAAAAACTTTTTATATACCATGTTTTAAATTTTCTGATGAATCATAGAGCTCTTATCAATGTGCATAAATTTTTTAAAGTGATAATGATGTCAGTTTTTGTGAGATGCATAATTTAACTTTTTATAATTTTTTAACGCTCTCGTTTAATTTAATGTATTTATTTTTATTTCGAAAGAAAATAAACTCGTATTTTTTTTTTTTTCTTTTGGCAACAATTAAATTATAGCTAATATTTTAATGGCTATTTATAAGGTATTAGGAGGTTATTATTTTCATATTTTAATTACTTATAAGAAAACTATTCGAAAATTCGAAAATCGAACTTCGAAGTATTGTGTTGTCATGGAGTTGCGAGCTATTGTGAAAGTTTCAAATGTCTAGCCTCTAGCTAGTAGGGAAGTTAGTTAAAATTCGATTGCAAGATTTGTACCGGACAAACAAACAAACAAACAAGAATAGAAGTTAATAAAAACACGGTAAAAATATACTAAGAGTTAAGGTCACATTATCAGCTCAGAATGGCTATTTCTTTCAATATGAAAAGAAAGGAGAATAGAAGGGGAAAAAAAAGAGAGAAAGAGAAACATCGTCTCCAAAATTAACATAAGAATAAATTTACATAAGAATGGGTTTACTCTCAAATGAAACACGTGCATAGTAAAAATGAAAAGTAAATAAATTTAATTATTAATTTTATTACAAAATACGCATTATAAAAGTGAAAAAAGAAAGAAAAAGTATTCATCTCGCTTAATTTTGAAACATTTTCTAATAGTACTGAATATAGGTCTATAGTGAAACTGAAAGCTAATTTTAGCTCAGTGAATGTTATCTTTAAAATAATTAAAATAAAAAATATAAATAAATAAATAAATAAAAGATATAATGTAGCAATTATTGTAAACAAAAGAAAATATATCACAAACATAAATTTTAAAAAAATTTATGCTCATATATATATATATATATATATTCATGAATGTATTCCATTTTCAAATATTTATAGGAAGGTTTTGATTTAACATTTTTTAAATAATTCTTTAATTCTTTCAGAGCATCTTCAGAAGCGTCTAGATACCAATTTTGGTGGCGATTCGCTCACTCATTTAAGTTACCGGAGGTCGTTTATGCGGAAGTCTACTTATAATCACCCCGTATAAAATGGAAAAGTTCGTTCATTTACTTCAATAGATTTTAATCAGTAAATAAAATTTGTCATGAGTAAGTTATGTCTTCTCCTGAAACCTCATTTGCTTTTGAAATAAAGATCAGAAATAGCAAGATATTAAGCAATACGTAGTAAGTAATATAAGTCATATAGTGCTTTTATATATATATATATATATATATTTGTTATAAAAGAATTTTTTTTTTCTTTAGTTTAATCAAATTTTGGGCAGATACATAGGCGTACGTGAATATTTTAGCAGGACAAGGAAAGTGTAAAAGTTCTTTTTTTTTTTTTTTTTTTTTATTAATGAATTATTACAGCAATGAAAGTTAAATATGCTTTTTAAGAATGAAAGCATTTTCTTATGTTAATTCACATCTGTTTGCCTGCATACACCGCATGCAAAAACATATAGGTAGATTTTAAAAAAAAAAAAAAAAAAAAAAAAAAAAAAAAAATCTGTGTGCTTGAGTTTAAATATTTTATTTGCATACTGCTTGCGTAGAGAAGACGAAAGTGCAGATTATGTATTTGAGTTTAACTTTTAAAAGAAGCTGTTTATTCAGCTTCTTTTCCATTTTATTTTCAGCAAGTTTTTCGCGAGAATAGGAAATGTGTTTTTCTTCTCTAGAAAATGTACGTTTTTCTCAAATTTAACCAGAAAAAAATATTTACCTTCTTCAATATTTTTATTTTATTTTTTAGAAATGATATTTATATTAAAAGGAGTTGTGGAAAAAAAGAAAAAACAAATAAATAAGTATTTCTCAACAAATTGATATTTCAATGTTTAAAAAGAATACATATAGGTTTTATTTTGTACAGTATGCTATAAAATAATTTAAATAATATCAACTAAAATAATCTGGTGTGTCACTCACACAACTTTATCTTAAACTGACATTTAATAATATAAATACAGTTTAGAGATTAAGGGGTAAGATAACATGTTATGTAAACCTATGTTAAAACATTTCAAATTAAGCTTCGGAAGAGTTTTATATGATAGTTAGTTCTGTGTGAGGGGGCTACCGCCCCCCTCAAACCCCCGTTTCATTACAGCACCTGCATTTATATAGAATTTAAATTTGTTATTAAAATTAAAAGTTCACTTAAAATTATGCAGACAACTTTCACACGTAATATTCCTTGAAACTTATCAATTTTGATCAAACTTTTCCAGCAACAGATTTATATTAACTTCAGAATACAACATTTGGATCTCCTGAAATTATTCGTTTTTAAGTTACTCTGTGAGACACAAACAAAGATCAAACGTTAAAAAACTTGACTTCAATAATCAGGAAGCCTTAAAACCTGTAAATATACTGAAAACAAGCGATGAATATTTAACTTAAAAACTTACATTACTTACCATATTTCTATTAGGAATTCTTTTCAATTTCTGAGCAGCTTTCCTGGACATTATAGTAAAGCACTTCTACTAACAATAAAAAAGAATGTTATCGCTTAAATATTTGCAGCTCTGTATATCTTTTGAAGATTAAGTATAGGCCACATGGTGCACCTAAATATAATCCTATTGTAATAATACACGGCACATCTTGAAATATACTTCCCTCAATTTTCAACTATTGTCGCACTATAATCTAGTTCTTTTGTGTAGCCCTGTAAACGAACAGTGAATGATTTCCCTACCATATTCTACACATGAGACATGTTTCTATACATATAATAAATATATATTCATTTGGTTTAGTACAGTCTATAGATGTTAAACTCTACTTACCTGCAATTTCCCCCATAGACGTAATGTATTTGAATTCTCTTGGGTGTCCCTGTACACGAACCATTTGCTTCATCTCAACGAAACATTTAGTGTAGCATACCTATATGATACACAATTACAATACCAAGTTTGAACTCTCTGCTATAATTTGTTTTTGAGGTATGCGGATAACAGACAGACAGACAGACAGACAGACACACACACACACACACACACACACACACACTAACCGCTATAAACATTATTTTTCGATTCAGAGAACCTCAAAACATGTAAATATAACAAAAACTCAATTTCAAAAATTTCACCAGAAACAATACTTTCTCTACCTTATGAGTAAGAGAAAGTAAAATTAATACTGTTAAATTACAATGCAACTTCACACGTATAAAACGTGTACTTGCAAAATTTTATTTATTTATTTACTTATTTTCAGGTGAGATTCTTGTTGAAAAATTCGCAAGCTTTTGTATTTTTCATTACCTATTTTCAAATAGATTTTTTTTCAATTAAGTCTCTTCGACTGTTCACGACAAACAAAATAAAACATCTCAATATTAACTCTCAATCCTAAACACTTAGATAATTTCAGCCAACAAGAAGTTTCAAAAACTTTTGAATATATAAAATTATATATTACACACTTATAAAAATTGCTTTTAAATTGTTAATTTTATGCTGAAGTCGACAAAAATATCATGTTTTATTTTTAAACTAAGGCAATTATTTTTTATTTTTCTTGATATAAAACAAAATAAAACATATCAAATAATATAAACACATTACATATATAAAAATTTCTTGAATATTATCAAATTAAAATTAAAATGTAGCAAGCAAAAGAAAATTCTAAATTTTTACACGTGTCATATTTGTCACGCTATTAAATATTTTTTATATATTCTTTTTTTCAAATTACATATTAGATGAAAGTCTTGTTTGCATAAATTAAAATCGTTGAACTTTAAATGTGTTTTAATTTAGAATGATGAGTCTCTAAAATATGTCTGTTTGTTGCCACATCCGTCATACTACATTTTTACCTTATTAAATGTATATTATTTTTCTTAAATAAGAAAATTTACATTATTTATAAGCAAGATATACAGATATACACCGAAATTCATTGAGATAAATTAATACAGTCGAAGCTCGTTAATGTGAGCACGCTTAACGTGAATTACTTTTAACACGAACTCTTTCCACAATCCTCGTCAAAATGAAAATTAGTTTAGTTATATGAAAATTAATTACTGATAGCATAAACTACTGATAGCATGAACACATATTTTATACCCCTTGAGATTCACGTTAACGAGGTTCGACTGTATTTAGTATTTAAAATTGGACAAAAAATCTGTCTTGTCTAGTCCACAAATGAAATTACCAAATATATAATTTGTTTGTGATTGATAAAAATAAATGAGACTCTAATTACTGCATGTAAGAAACATGTCTATCTAGTATAATAAATATATATATATTAATTTCATCCCATTTATCGTCTACACACTGTCAAAACTAAAACTAAATTCAACATTCTACCAAAATAAAAATGTGCTGATGTAAGCTAATTTACTTGTAACCAATATTATTAAAAATTTGATGCTTAGCTTCACCGATTTATTAGAGCTACTAGTATTACTATTAAAATAGTGTAATTCAGAACTAAATTTCTAAAAATATTGATTCAAGATAAATAGACCAAAATTGGCACTCTTTTTGGGGGAAACAGTGAACCTTATTTTTAACAACGTATTTTTTTCTCTATATACTTAAATAATAATAATAATAATAAATTACTGCCGCTGACTTTTTTTTTTTTTTTTTTGGTCTATCTCCTCGCGAATGGGAGTGCCCTCAGCGTCATGAGAGGTATCAATGTTATCTGAATACTCCAAGGAAGGCATTTCTCTTGGTTAAAAATTCTATCGCTTTAATCAACGAAGTTATTAATTAAAAACATCGCGTTAACAAAGGTACTCTATTTGCCCACTTGCAAATAGTTTCTCTTATTATGTTGTTTTTTCTGGCACTGATATCACTTTCCCCACGAAAATTAAAATATTATCGGTGGTATGAAAAAAATAAAATAAATGTCAATGTTGCTATTAGTAACAAAGAAATTTATCGTCTGCAAATAAATTAAAAGCGTTATCTTAAATATTTTCAACGGAAAAAGGAATTTAGAATTGTAATTTAACATCTGCAGATATTTTTTTTCTACTTTTAGAAAATTAAATGAAAAAAATGAAAAAGAATGAAAGAAAAATAAATTGAAAAATTGGCATCTTCTAGATACTCGAGAGAAGAAAAAAAAATGTTTCGAATAGTGAAAACGTTTTAAAATAACCGATATTTTTAAAATATTAAGCAAAACTTTAATCCAGATTAAATGAAAATTAGTTTATATTATATTACTTTTATTTTAAAGTCAGACGAAAAAGATTTTGTAATGAATATTACGATTATATTAAACAACTATTGCTATAGAGTTTTAAGTTAAGCCCAAATTTTTTTTTTAATGAAATTTAACAAATAGCAACTTAGATTAGATTATATAAAGATTTAGTTTTCCAACTTAAAACATATTTAAACGATTGGCTAAATGGGAATGTCTTTAATATGACCAATTTAGCTATTTTTAATTTCTTTAAACAAGCAATTATACCTAAAAATTTATCCTCAAGTAGTGACAAAAAATTAAAAGTCACCAACCAGATCATATATTAAAGATGTAAAATGCTAAATGGTTTATATATTACTAGGTACCCTGAATACAAAGAGACTGTACATTGGACAAATATGGCAGACATTCGTTCAAAAATCAGTCGATCACCGTAGAACGTAATTTAATTTTACCACCGTCTGACGCTTTTCTTGTAATTAAAATTTTGATAAAACATTTAGAATGCCTTGTAGAGTGCTATTTGAATTTTTGCAGAGCATAATGGTGTCACATATAGCAGCTTGGACAAACATGGCGGATCGGCTGACGGGTCAATGCCCAGTCTTTTATCAATGTAGGGTCTCTAGATATTACGAATTTATCTTTGTTCAAAAAAAAAAAAAGGTTACCGCCGTTGTTTTTTATTTTGTGTGTCTAGCTGTCTAGTATGTTTTTCCCCCCAAAATAAGGGGAAATTGTTATTAAGTTGTCGAACGTTAAAACAGATTTATTGAATTTTCTTGAACGAATTCAATTCTCCCATTGCCTACAGCAGTAAGGGAATGGAAGTACAATTAATATTAGAATTCAGTTTCAGAAATTCATACTTGATTTCGGGAACAAACTAAATTTCTTATGATAGAATAATTTAAATAAATCTATCTTGTAATAGCATAAAACAAAAACCATTTAACATTTTGCGAAGTTTCAGCCGCATATTGAAAACATGGTTCCATGTATAATTGGCCTATACCTCGGCAGAAACTTTTTTTTTTTTTTTTTTTTTTTTTTTTTTTTGGTGGAGGAAGGGGTTAGAAATAAATTATAACTAACCATTTCTAAAAATAACTTCAAACTTCTTTTACATTTTTTCACACTATCTCTATATTGGTTTGATAGGGAAAAAAATTATATTAACAAACCTAATGCTCTTAAAATCAAAACAAAAAAAAAAAATGTCAAAACTCATTTTCAGTTGATTTTTATAGTTGTTTTCCTGTCTGATTAGGATATTAAAAAACGCTTTTTGGCTTTAAAAAAAAAAAAGTACAAAATAATTAACATATTTTTCACAATTCTTAGCTCATTGAAATTTGATAATTTTAAATTAAAACAATAATTCTGTCTTTAAAGCAAACATTCTACATACAGATAGAATGATATTAACCCAATTTATAATTTTAATAAAATATCCTTAGTACTGCTACAAAGGTTTATGTTACTGAATGAATAAAGGTACCTAATAGCACGAACTTCCAATTAATTAATATTTGCCTTTCAAACTGTATCAAATTACTAATTATACATGAGTGCAAGTTTCGTTCACGTAAGGCCTTGGTATTTACATATTAATACCTTAAAGTTTTCTTCAACATATTATTTTAAATTAATTGCAAGCAACTGAGCATAATTTTGCTTGCAAAAATACGTCAAAAATTATATGTGTCACTAATTTACAAAAGTTTAACGAAAAAATTAAAATAAATGAAATGGAAACGTTTGAAGAAAATTTGCACATTTGTTTAATTATAAAATTAGGAAAGAGTCGTAAGACTCATTAATTTACGAAAATTTCAGAATGAAAATTATATTATTAGCTAAATATACACACTTTGAACTAAAAATAATTGCTTTAGTTTTATGCAAAATATTTTAAGAAGTTAATTTTTACAAGATACGTATGTTTTAAAAAATGATATGTATAGGAAACTTGAAGTTTCTGAGCCTAAATGTTTCTTTAAAATCGGGGGTGGGGGGATGGAGATCTTATAAAAATTCTCTTTTCTTTTCATATTTAAAAATCGATATTTTAATATTTTAATTCAGCGCATAGAGTCTTGAAATACATTTCATGATCAGTATTAAGTTTCTAAGTATACATCTTAAAATGAGTTCTTAATTAACAAACTGTTGTAAAAATAACTCAAATGTTGTTTCTTACTTAAATAGTTTTACATAAAATATTACCACTATGTTATTTTAAAATACTATGCCCCTTTTTCTCTTTTTTAAATTTCAAACCTTTCGATCGCCGTTCAAAGAGTATATTAAAAACAATATGATTAATAACTTTTAACCTTACAGTTCTAGTATTTCTGTATATTAAACATGATTTATGCATGTCAGATAAAAAAAAAAAAAAAAAAAAAAAAAAATGCCGTAAAGGAATATTTGTTGAAGTTGTAGAATAATTACATTTTATATCCGAGTCAAAAACATGCATATACATCAAACTGTTTTAAAAGTTTTAAAAACTGACGGTTTTTTATTGAGAATACATAAGCATAATTTTACTTTTAGAGATATACCTAGATAAGAAAAAAGAAAAAAAAATGGGAAAGACAAATTTGCTATTCTTAAAAAAGGTAACACAAAAATTTATAATTACAAATAAGTATTTTTTTTTTTTTTTTACAAAACTTTCATTATCTTAATAAAATTAAGTATTGTCATGATAACTGAAAATTTCATTTTATCAATTACAAATGTTAAATAATAGCAGGTCATTTTCCTATGAAATCAATTATGAATTTTTTAAATCGACGATATCTCTGATACACTTTATGACATTTCTGATCTGAAATTTTTGAGACAATGGCAAATGATAGGCATCAAAAAATTATTTGTTAAATATGTGAATTTGAACTTTTTAACGATCATTATTATACGATCATTTGTGGCAACAATTGAAATTAACAATCGCAAGAGTAAAAATTGAAAAAAAGGAAAATAGAATTAACGCGAGAGCATCCCCCCCCCTTATTGTTTTAAAAAAGAATCAAATCAAGAAAAATACCATCAACGTCTACATTTAGCATATGGCAACGAAGCTCCGTCTCATACCACTATATTCAAATCTTTTTCGAAATTTCTTAGAGGTCGAAAATCTCTTCTGGATGAAAAAGACAGAGAAAGACATTTGTCATTGATAATGTCAGAAAATGTGTCGGCCGATAAATGTTAATCGATAATAAACGCTGCACTTACCAAATGATACAGGTAGAACTTAACACTGGATCTGTAGCTATTATATAATACTATTCATGAAGAACTACATATAAAAAAATTAGTTTGTCATTGAGTACCTTATAGTTTAACAGAACACCAAAAAGCGAAGTGTGTCAGAATTTATAAATAAACTCTAAAATTATGCTTTATGATGGTGGACATAACCTTTTTTCTAAAATCGTAACTAGTCATGAAACTTACATACCCTTTTTTTTTTTTGTGATATAACACGTCAAGAAAGTAAAGTATGGGAAGATTATCCTATCCAACAATGGTGAAAAGACAATATGCAATGAAAAAAATAATATTTGCTTATTTCTTCAGAAACACAGAACTGGTCGAAGCAATCAAGCTAGAAAGACAGAAGACAGTTACAGTTAACTGATAGACCACTAAGTATCTTCTTCAAGAACTAAAAGTAAGGGGACTTATGCTTCACCATGGTAATACATTTTCTAATACGGCAAGATTGACAGTCGAATTTCCTGAAGAAAACACATGAAAGCAGTAGAACATCCACCCTAATTTTCCTGATCATGCTATGTATGGCATTTGGCTACTTTTTAATCTAAAGAAAATTTTGCGTGCTCGTTTTCATTACGTAGATAGGATTGAGGATTTTCAATACGAAGATAGGATTGAGGGGCAATACAATCATATTTTTATCGATACCAAGAAAAAGATTACTTGAAACATTTAATCTTTGAAAGATTCGATTACAAAACTTCCTTGACGTTGAAGAGGATTACTTTGAAATTTTTTTAAATTTGTACCAAAGATGTATCTCGAAAATTTCAGTGGGACTTGAAAATAAGGTTTTTTAGTGGTTGATGGGTGTTTATATCAGTTCGTATGTCTGGGATACTACTATCAGCATAACTGAAAACGGATCAATTGTCAGCAGAAAATCGAAATTGCGTGTTCTAAATCCGCATCCTATGGAGGTATTACTGGAACTGTTTGTTGATATTGGACAAAAAGTTCTTGTACAGGGACATATAAAGGAATTTAAGTATTTGCAGCTAAGAATGAATTTTCTCGCTGCTACATTTTAAAATATTGAACTTGCATTAAACATGATTAATTAACACATATTTTACATACATTAGTAGCAAAAAAGTTAAAAATAGGATTACTCTCCCAGCATATCTTAGCAATGGCCGATTTGTTGATCTCTTGAAGGATAAAATGGTCCTGAAACATGCTATCACAATTTAATTCCTCCACGGAGGTGGTGGTTTTCCTGGTCTGTTAACCCAACAAGTGTGCGCGGGGTCAAGCATTTGACTGTGCAGAACAAGGACCATGCGTCGTCGCACACTAAGTTCGCAGCGTACTTAAGAGAGGACAGAACACGACTCCGCTCCAAACACTGACTGTAGTTAGGACTGCTTCACTTTTGGCATTCTATGGAAACAAGTCTTATTTAGTCTATTATAATACCGTTACGTAAAAGGAATATTCCCAAAAAATACCAGTTACATACACTAATTTACACCAATTGTAATTAAATTTTGCAATCAGGCAATTTTTTTTTTTGTATTTTCAAGTAGTTTTGTGTATTTGTAGTTACACTAAAAAATTTTAATCTAGATGATAAAATTAAAAACATTACAAAAAAGAAGATTCTGAATTATTCTAAAATACCAAAAATACTCAGTTTCGTGAATAACTGTCTCACACATTTTAATTTCAAGTATTAACACAACGTTGAACAGTGAAATTTATATAAGTTCAGGAAAATATATTTAATCACTTTTCTTATTTTGAATGTATGTTACCTTAAACCATATGTAATATTCAGATTGTAAAAGTTTTTCCTTTCATATTTAAATTTAAAATATCTTAAGATAACAGTAAAACTTACTATTAACTTAAATAAATAATAAAGTTCATATTTTATTTGAATATATACCCCTTTTATTCAACAGTCCAAGAGAAAATTTATGAAAGCAATCTAAAATTTCATTTAGAAGAACCATACTAGAATAATTTTTAATTCCAACAGAATAATTTATCTGTAAACAAATAATATCGTTTTAAAAACTCGCTAAATGTAGTATTAAACTAATTTAATTTTCTAATTAAATAAAATTATTTCAGCGTCTTTTGAAAAATTACAGTTTTAAAGGAAAAAGGAAAAGCTTTAAAAAAAAAAAAAAAAAAAAAAAAAAAAAAAATAGATTTTTTAAAGATTTTGCATTCGGGGAAAAGAAAATAAAGTTTATTTGAATTTATTGATTCAAATTCGTACATTTGAAATGCGTACATTTAATGCGCACATTTTATGTAACACATTCCTTTTGAACATTAAATGTAATGTGTTAATGATCAAAATTTTTTCTAAAGAAAAGCATAACACAGTTTGAAGAGAGGGTAGTATTATTTAACTATGGCGACTTTATTTTCTTTTAAGGAATTTTGAGCTGAATTTTCAATAAAAAAGAAAGTACAGTGTAATCGTAATTAAACTTGGCCTAGTCAAAGCAATCTGAATCTGAAACTAAAATGTAGGTTCTGTCCAAAATTTGTAGATAGACATTTCAAAGGATGCTCTAAAAGTTTCTGAAAAGAAATAAAAAATTACCAAAATTTTCCGCAAGATGAGGGATTACAGTCAAAACGCTTGAAAAGATTTGGAATAAATAACTGTCGTCTATTTTAATATTCTCAACCATAATAGAATTTAAAACTTTTATTTTCACATTTTGAAGCATTGTGACAGTACAAAAAATTATAAATGTGGCACTGCACTTGAAGGACCGTATAACGTTCCATGTACGGACAGTCTGGTGATTAGCTGTTGAAAACACTAATAATCGGCTGCACAATTTACAACATAATCATGTAGCTCACATTGAACAATATACTTTACATATCTGAACTAATTGTAGTAAATAAAGATGTAGTTAATAAAGATATTTGACAAGTCTAAAGCTAATATTACATTCATTTGATTTTCTTGAATATAACCGTACAGAGGTTTTAAAAGTCATTACGGCATAGTGTACATAGATAAACTATTAGCAGCATTTGAAAGTCAGTGGGTTATTGTTTAAAAAAAATTTTTCATTGAATGTTGCCGCATACTGTTAAACAGAAAGAATTGGCAGAATAGTATAAAACAAAAAATGTCAAAAGTGTCTCAATTTCTAACAATGCTATCGAATACAAAAGAGTCATAAATAATGTAAACATTATTTTTAAAAAAATTTGCACCACAGAACTAGCATTTAAAAGTAATGAGTACAAAACTTTAAATGAACACCATAAAATGCAAGAAGTTGCAGCTTTATTTGCAGCACTCGTGCTTACTTTGTTCACCTAACGAAGGGTCAGGCTAACTTTCGACCCGAAAGAATTGTTGCGAGTTCTTGCATTTTATGGTGTTTATTCAAAGTTTTGTATTTATTAATAATGTAATCCTTTCATTTATATATCTACAACTATTTAAACTTATTTTTTGTTACTAGCATGATGTATTATTTAATCTTTTGCTGACAGATATGAAAATATCAATAATAGATTTTATTTATATATGAATTATTTCTACTACATTCATGTTAAAGCTAAATCACATTTAAATGCAGGACAGTCAAACTAAATAATAGCATTTTGGGAGTCGATACTGTGATTAAAAAGTTTCCTGAGCCAGGGCTCATTTTTCCTTTTGACTTATACAATATACTTCTAAAATGAAAATCAAAATAAAGTATTTTTATACAATTATATATAGTCATCTGTATAATTTTTGTCGTAAATCAAGAATAGAATAGAATAAAGACTAAAATTCCAAATTCGCTGTTTTCAATCCCACTTTTTTCTTCCAATGACGTCGAAAAATGATAAATTTATACCTAAATACCTATATTTAAAATGTGAGACTAAAATTAGTTAAAAGTAATTTCCTTTTCAAATACTAAAATTTATAAATTTTTGCATGTATGCAATCTTTTTTTAAATAATTTTATTTTTTACTACATATAATATTATTCATTATTTCAACATGTATTATTCTAATATTAATAGATATTTTTATAGTTAATAGGTTTGAAAATTATGAGACATTCTAAAATTTCAGTCATGCATGTAGCTAAAAATTTTGCTTTAAAACAAAACAAATTGTCGTTGCAATCATCAGAAAAAGAAATATTTTAACACAATTTGATATTTTGTGTGAGCTATGATACTAAATAAAGTTAAAATACTTTACTAAACGAAAGTAAAATAAATTATTGCATTTTCTGAGTGCAAAATTTTAGCGATGTAAATTTATGAAAATCAATATATTGCTAGTGCATTTTACAACATAACATATATCATCTAAGAAGTGATAAAATATTATTTACTTCGAAAACCTTAAACTTACCTTCCATAAAATTAATAAATTTAGTTTCATGGATACAATTAAAAGATTTTAAGTTTCAAATTAGTTGCCTATTTTTTTATGTTTTAATTGTTCTCTTTGACATTAAGTATCATTTGAAGAGATACTTAATAATTTTACTCTTCTTTAAAAAAAAGAGAAAGGAAGAGAGAACTAAAACTTCGAATAATTACTTGAAAAAAAGTACTCGTTTTTACCAACTTATTAAAGTAAACGTCTCATAAGTATTTAACATGAACAAAATGGTCATTATTTCTTGAAAAAAGATACAAAAGAAAGAGTATATTTTGTGAAAGAACTAGGGGAAAACGGACATTACGTATTCTCATTACATATCTATTTTTTTAAATTCCCATACATATTTTGGGAAAAACTTCAAAGACAGATCTTTCAAAATGTTTCTGTTTGGTCTTCTTAAAAATGTTTGATCATATTTCGTTTGAAATTCTCATAGGGTTTTCAAAGAATTTTTACTTTAGCTTCATAAAAGGTCTATTGTGTAGTACATAAACTAGTATATAATAGTTCTACCTAAATAGTAAAATAATAGCAAAAGCTAATTCAAAGGACTTCCACAGATATCATAATTCACTGAAATTAAATAATTTATCTTAAATAAGCCGCTATCAAAAATGAAATATAGCTGGCTAACAGGTATGCCCTAATGAAGAAAAAAGTTTTTTGATTCTTTCTCTATTCAGGAAAATAGGGTCACTGAGTTCATTAAAAAAATTACGGGTTTTTGGTGAATCCTTTTTTACTTTCTGAATACACATAGGTAAGGAAAGTATTGTAATCATGACAAAAAATTGACTTTGATACTTTCGTGTATCTGTACGTTTCGAGGTCCCCTGAATTCATTTTTGCTGTTTTTAGGATGATGTGCATGTGTGTGTATATATGCAATGGGAGTAAACACGATAACGTCCAAATGTTTTGATCTAACAAGCTAGAAGTTGGTATGTACGTTATAGGTTACCGTAGCACGATCTGTATAGATTTGGGTGAGTCTAGCACTTATAGTTTTTTTTTTTTTTTTTTTTTTTTTTTTTTACAGGGACACAAAGAAAGTTTCTTTTCATTACAGCAAATAGGCCCAAATTATTAAGTACGATAGCGTCTAAATTCCTCATTCGGTGAGCTGAAAATTTATATACATGTTATAGGTCACCGTCAAACAAATTGTATAGTTTATGGTAAATCTACCACTTATATATATATATATATATATATATATATATATTTAACAGGGACACAAAGAAAAATTATTTTTCATTGTGATCTATGGGCTGAAATTATTTAAAGTGTGATAGCGTCTAAGCGCCTCATTCGAATGAACTGAAAATTTATATGCATGTTATAGGTCATTACCACATAAACTTTATAGATTTTGGTGAATCTAGAATATATATATATATATATATATATATATATATATATATATATATATATATATAATGTACATAATTTTTCATAGAAACATAACGAAAAATTCTTTAACGTTATGACCTGTGGGCTGAAATTATTTAAAGTGCAATAGCATTTAAAAACCTTATTCGTTTAAGCTTCACATTTATTTTCATGATACAAGTCACCGTTGCCCAAACTCTATAGATTTTGGTGAATTTTTCTCTCATAGATTTTTACAAGGACACAACGAAAAATTCTTTATCATTATGATCTATGGACTCAAATTATTTGACGTGCAATAGCGTCAAATTCAAGAACATTCTATTTGGGGCAAAATATTTAAATACCCCATTATAACTTTCTATTTCGTTTTTTTAATGACTTCTTTCATGTAAACTTTCTTAAACAACCTTTAATAACTTAATGTCCGGAAAGTAATGTAGAGTCTTTTTTTTTTTTTTTTTTCGTGTGTGTGCGTGTGTTATGTATGTTGTGAACACTATTTGACTATTTTTATAATATAACTGTCTATCATTGTGTGCCTCATATTCCGTCGTTATAACTTGAAAACTAATGCACAAAATTCAGCGAAATTTTAAATTTACTTGAACTTTGACATATGTCGGTACCGATAACATTTTGGCGTAAGTTGGCGATGACGCTGATCTCTTTTACTTACAATTTGCTTGACAAATTTTCTGTAAACAAATTTTATATAAATTTGCTATTTCTAAGCTCCTACCATGGAAACGTACTAAATTGTGGTATATTTGTTATATGAAAGTTTTCTTATGCTATTTTATGTATTTCTCACAACAGTTGATCACGTTGGTCCCCACTTTTCACAATTTACGTTCGAGCAATATTTCAGCTTCTAATATTTAATCTCATTAGATTCATATAAAGGATAATTATTATGAAACATCATGCCGGTTTATTCTTTTTTGCATCATCCAAGAAGGCTTCGATTAAACATTTCTTACATTAAACTTCTTACATTAAACATTTTTTATGAAGATTTGTACAGTTTGTTGAATTTTATTACGTACATCTGAACCAAATTTCTACCTTATTTACAACTCTATAAAATTGACGATTTAAATAGAATCATTTGAGAATTACAAAATTCTATAAAAATTACGAAAGTTGAAGAATTCAGAGATTGGAGTGCTACGAATAATGTTATTTCCAGACTTAATAAATACTAAAACACTTTTTGTCACAAAAATAATAATAAATTTCAATATACTGATTATACTGAAAGAAAGTATCAATATTACAAAATCGAAAGTTAGAAAAAGTATTTTAAATATACACAATATATTTAAAATATGTGGTAAGTCAGTAATATATAACATTACCAGTTATTTTGATAAATTTAACAAATTTCTAATTCTAAGAATCAGCATCGCCAACTGCAACTGAATGGCTAAATCAAGGTCAGGGTCAATTGCAATAAACTTTATTTTTTAAACGCTTTAATGATAGAATAATTTAGTTTGTTTCATTGATAAAACTGTCCGAAACGACTGTCCATTTTCGTCTAAAGAAATATGGTATATCAGGAAATGGGCAGACGTCAAAAATAGGAATGTGTATTTTGCAGAGGTTTACAACAACACCAATCACTATTCAGCAAAAAGTGGCATTAAAATTTGATGTTTGTCAAAATATAGTGCGAAATATTACTGGGGGGGGGGGGGGGGATTCTTTTTTTTTTTTTTTTTTTTTTTTTTTTTTTTTTTTTGTATATTTAGGAGAAAGTGGGGGGGGGGCTTGAATCATTAGCAAAAATGCTAAATCGAAGAAAATGAGGAAAAAAGTACTTTTTTTTTATTATTGTTGTTGTTTTAAGGGCCCTCTTCACTCACCTTCGCCGGAAGCCGAAGCTAATGTTATTCTATGGGAAATTTTTCTTTACAAAAAACTTATTAACTGATACATATTTTTAAATTCAGTTTTCACATTTTGACAATTCCCAGCTGTTAAATTGACGGACCTTTTTAAAAAATTATTTTTTTAATTTTTTATATTTTATTTTGAAACTTCAAAATACGAATTTTCAATATGTAAATTTTTTTCATTTTGCAATTTCAAAATAAAATATTAAAAATGAAACAAAATACATTTTTAAAAAAGGTCCGTCAATTTAACAGTTGAGAATTATCTGAATAAGTAAACAGAATTTAAAAATATGTATTAGTTAATAAGTTATTTCTAAAGAAAATTTCCCCATAGAATAACATTGGCTCGGGCTTCCGACGACGGTAAGTGAAGAGGGCCGTTAAGCGTTACACTAGAAAACTTCTCAAGAAATATGTCATAAAATTATTTTCTTCTTGATAATTCTTTTATTCAATATAATAAACTTCTTTCCCATGATATTATGATTAATTTATTTGACATTATTAAAAATTATATTTAAAAAAAATAAATAAATAAAAACACTTTAAATACACAATACTGAATTTTGAATATATTTTTTAATGCCTTTTTTTATTACATCATTCCCGAAAAATAAATTTAAAATAGTATTTTAAAACTTTTTTTAAAGTATTTCACTTTTAATCTGACACCTGAAATGTAGGTTTCGCATAATGAAAAGCACTTTCCCCATAGCTTGAAAATACATGCATTTTAAAGTGCAACTCCTTTCATTCTGGGGTTCTCTGAATCGTGTAAAATAACATAAAAACCGACAAGTCAGTCATGAATCATTAGCAGCATTTTTCAAAATGTAAGGTCTATAAAAAGCGTCTCTTTCCCCTTTCCCTTTCTTCCAGTTTCAAAGCTAGGATGTATTCACACTATTTTATGTGACATTTCAATAAAAAAAAAAAAAAAAAAAAAAAAAGGTCCCTACTACTCTGCCTTTATGACGAATGAAATAAAAAGTAGTGGCAATAAAAATAAAACTTGCTTTTATTTTGCAAATAATTAATTTTATACGACAGGTCCTTTTAAATCATTTCAGAAAAATAAATGTAATTCAATGCTAGTATAAAAATGTAAGGGTATTTAATTTTTACCCAATCTTATAAAACATTTAAAATATCTAAAAAAAATAAATTTTAATGTTACATCTTTAGCCGTCGAAACATTGTATATATTTATTATACTCATTGTGTATTATATGTATAGAATATACATGGTGATACAAAAAGATGGTACTGATTAAATATCTCGAGAAATGTAACTCGATTCTAAAAGTACAAAAATGCGAATTCAATATTTTTGAAGAAACTCTTTGGTAATAACAAATTTGAAATCCTCCCGTCTCTTCTAGAGGATACAGGCTGGAGTAACTCGGCAATTTCAAATGGGAACCCCTATTTTTTATTGAAAATTTAGATTTTTGCATTAAAATTTCACTAATTTCGCTTACATGTATCACTCTTATATATATATATATATATATATATATATATATAGAGAGAGAGAGAGAGAGAGAGAGAGAGAGACAGCATTATCATTATTAAAAACGAAACACAAATTTGAATGTTCAAAAACACAAATATTTGAGGAAATATTCTTCGGTTTGAAAGATAAAAAAGTGCATTTTTAATGTTTTTTAAAAAGCTATCTAATGAATACAAATTTTACCTTCCCTTTCGTCTTTCTGAATGTGGGGTAGGGAAACAACATAAAATCTTAAAGAAAAATTCTCACTTTGTATTCCGGATTTAGATATTACGTGTATACTACTTAACTTGTACAGAAAACTGCGCATCCCATTCCTTCTAACAATATTCCATTCTATGATTAAATGAAATTATAACATTTGTAACAATATTGGGCTGAATGATTTGGGATTTGTAAATATTTATATGACGAAAATTTTTTACTGTGTTTGGTTTCGTTCGTTTGACACCGAATTCATGTTACTTCAAAAAAATAGTTCAATGTGCCGAACAAGGAAACTAGTTGGAGAGTCCATTTTATCTCTCATCCAATCGTCTGTTCGATGAATCGCACGATTCTGATCAAACAAGTTATACTGTTTGAGACCATGGTTTTATAATTAGGTTTCATATAGTGACATCTAAACTTGCAAATAAAAGTTAGAAACTACACTTAATATTTTTAGTTACCTCCCTACTTTAGTTACCTCCCCTCTTTAGTTAACTCCAGAAAAATGTAGGGGAAGGTCAAAATCACCACCATTTTATAGCTTTTTAAGATCATTAAACGGGTGTATTTTTATTTTTTGAACCAAAGAAGTTTTTCAAATATTTGTATTTTTAAACGTTTATATATATATATATAGATTTTTCGTTTTTAGCGGTTATAGTGACGTCTTTGAAAAAGTAAGTTACTGAATAGAAAAGAATAAGTTAGTAAAATCAGTCTGCTTTTTATGAAGAATTCAAATCTTCAATAAAAAGTAGGGCTTCCCATTTGAAACTTTCGATTTGTCCCCACCTGCCTCACCAAGATAGGCAGAAAACTGTAAATTTTGGCATAATGAGATACTTTTTTGAAAATGCTGAATATGTATTTATTTACTTTTTGACCCGATATATTTTGAGATATATTTAGCCGATCACTTTTTTTTCTTACACTTTATATATGTAGCATATATAGTAATTCATACATAATATATATTATTATACTTACTATGAATAATATATATTATGCATAGTAAGAAATTATAAAATTTAAAAAGAAAAAAGAAAGTTAAAGTGTACCACACACGGCACGCCATATAGCCTTTTGCAACCCATGATGAAATTCCTGAAATTTATGACATTTTATCACAGCAAAGTTTAATAAATAAATCTTCGGAATACTAAAGACATTAATAGTAACTAGAGAAACATACATCGCACTGAGTATCTCTTCATGTAATAAAAGAAGATAATGTGTGCGTGAGTGAGTCCGTCGCTTCGAAGGCAAACAGCTGATCGCAGAACTACAGAATTTTGCATGGAGGTCCATTTTGACCTTTCCTGGTGCATCTCGAAGCTCCCTTTCCGAATTTTGGATTAGTTTTTTAAATTAATTAAAATTTATAAGTTTCTAAAATGATCTGCTCTGGAGATAGAATTGTAAATGTGCAAACTCTTTTAATATGGGCATCTTTCAAATACTTTTAAAACAAACTTTTAAACCATTTTTATCTGTGATAATTTAAAACAAAATTATCGATATTTTTTCATTAAAAAAATAATAATAATAAAATAATTAAAACACATTTTTAAAGATATAGCTAGTAGAACATAAAATCGACTTTCTTAAAACATTTAGTGGCATATTTCTTGGTGAGGAAAATCGTCTGCATTCATCCTGGAAAATAATTTCAATAATTAATAATATTAATAAAATATCTGTACTGAGTGAATTTGAATAGGAAAATATATAACAAAGTTTTGTAATGGTCACAACATACTAGTTTTTTTTTTTTTTTTTTTTTTTTTTTTTTAAGAAAAGATTTAATTTTTGCATGCATTTTTTGCTTTTTAGTAAAAGAATGTTTTTACTAGGAATTCAGATGCAATATACAAAAGAGTATAAAAGTAAGATTACGGTCATCCTGTTATTGAAAACCACTGGGTACGTGAGTTAAGTCCCAAGTTATAAATATATTGCTGACAGATAGTGATATAGCCCCTGCCGGAGGTGTATAAAGTGTTAAGTGGTCCAAACTTGGTAAAAATAGAATCAGTATCAGTGTAGAACGTACCTTTTGTCTTAGTAATAATTGTCCATATGCTAATTACGTACAGAAATATTAAAGAACGATGTTTTCTTTGTTTTAGTAATAAAAATTAATAAAGAGACATATTGAAGAAAAAGCTTATTTAGCATCTCTTTCGAAAAGATATTTTAGTTCAAAAAAAGAAATGGATGATGACAAAGACTCTCGCCAAATTTCATGGCAATAAATATAATAATACTTATGATAAATTTAGCTTTCGAGTGAAATCACGTTTTTATTTTACAATAATTTTAATTAAATAAAAGTTAATGAAGTTAGTTAGGAAAAAATATGCATGTAACTATGTAAAAATGTGTGTTATATTTGTGTTTAGATACGCGTGAATGTACATTCAAGATTGTGTGCAAACATATGTGCGTATCTGATTTTACATAGGAAAAAGTGTATATTTAAAAGTATTTGTAAAATATTTGTAAATAGTGCATATTATACTCATTATTCATTATTCATCATTTACTGCTTTTGAAATTTTGAAATCGAAAATTGAAATTTGTTTCACTAATATCTTTCAGATTTATACAAATCTGTGTAATTAAAAAGCATACTGTAAAACCAAATTTAAATAGAAATTTTGTAAAATTTCAAAATATATCTAGTAGACATTCTCATACTACATTAGTTTCAACATAAAATTTAGTGATATTTATCGATATTGATATTTATTGATATTTATAGATATCATCAATTTTCGTAAAAATGTTGACTACATATGTGTAAATGTATAAATTCTAAAGCAGATGAGATTTTCTACACTGTGGTGTTAAAATATAAAGTTTACTAATAACATGTTTTTTCTTTTTAGCCTATAATTCTAAAATTAATTGTAGTCATTACATAATAACCTATCCGCAATATAGAAAAAAATCTTTAAATTTTTACTGTTTATATATTAGGTTGTTAATATATTTGAATGAATTCTATTATTTTCAGGAAGACTTTAATTAATCAATAAACAATTAAATATGAAAATAAATCTTTGTACAAAGCAAAAGATATTGAGAAAGTTACAAAATGTAAAAAAAAGATAGTTTTATAATTTCTCAAAAAATACTTTTATATTTCATCAAGAGCAACTATTACAGCTGGGTAATAAAAAATGTGCTGTTTTTAAGACAGCGATATATAAGGTTATATAAAATCACTATCATTGACAGAGAGACTTCTAAGATTTCAACAATGAATATATTTAAGATGAGAAATAGAAAAAAAAAAAAAAAAATGAAACCAAACAAACTATCGTATATCATTCATTTGTATATTAATTTACATGAAGCAAGAATAATTTAAGAGCATTTATTACAATAGAATATTAAGGTATAAGACAATAAGATTTAACTATGTAAAGAGTTAACATAATGATAAATGAAAAAAAAAAACATTTAGATTGATCCTCAATAAATATAATTAAAAGTAAGTAGAAAAAAATATATAACTTTATACTATAAAAGTAGTTAATTATAAATACATTACCATACAACAACCATTTTCCCGTGAATATACCCAATGTGTGGAAAAGAAAAGACGAATTGAGTAATTTTAAATATAAATTATGTTAGGTAATATTTCATATTATTTAAAGATTAACTAAAACTTATGCTATTTATCAACTATTTTTATAACCCTATTTTAAAGCTAAAATAATTATTTAAATCCATAAATTTATCTAATGGTGATTATTAATAATAAAATTGTTATTATATATTTCAAATCAAATAAGTGTGCAGAATGAAATACGTAACATCAGAAATTAATAGATACTTGAAATGTAGTAATGTTTTTTCTTTTTCTTTATATATATATATATATATATATATATATATATATATATATATATATATATATATTAAATTCAACAACCCCCTCAACCAACCAAATCAAACGACACTACCCTTCGGCTTTAATCAAACATCTGCCCATCCATCCTACACTTCTTCGTTTTTTTTACTTTTCGTGACTTTTTTTTTTCTTTTAACAAAGACCATAATCCTACGGATGAATTAGTGAATAAACAAATTTATTGGAAAAACCAGAATGTGTTCTATTATAAACAGTTCTGTTGTATTGGTATTTTTATTTTTTAATTCTGATGACATTGACTTTTGACACAATTTTTTAAATCTAAGCAGATGGTTAAAAATAATAGGGGAGAGTCGGGAGGGATGGGACATTGGGTGGGATGGGACACCTAAAATTATTCTTAAAATAAACATTGTTTTTAATTTTTGATACTTCCACCATGTGAAGTAACTACAGCCCCATATTTGTTGCTATGTATCATTTTACTTGGAGAACTCTGTAAGTTTATGTAACAAAAAAACTATTTTATAACACCAAAAGTAAACAATTGCTTAATTTTCAAGGCAAGTTTTCAAAGTCACTCACTGATGTTAGCATAATTACTTTTCCTATTTTACATACCTAATAATGTAACTTTTATGAACTATTAGCTAAATTAAGCCTAAAAGTAGCATGTGTCTATTTTTTTTTTTTTTTTTTTTTTTTAATAATGAAAAGGGAGGGATGGGACATGTAAGAAAAGGAAGAAGAATGAAGATTCTGATACTCCTTAAACAGAAAATATCAAGATGCAAATAAATGAATAGGTGGAAGAAAAAAATGCACGAAATAAATTCAAAATCATGGAAAATAATTGGTGTGGCACTCACACGACTTTTGTTTCCCCTTTTAACTTTTAAAAATACTTTATTTACTATATATGTATGAGGAATTAATTTTCATTCCTGAGCAGCTTTCCTGGACATGGTAAAATATACAAATGAAATTACATTCACCAATTACAGTTAGGATTTCTTGGTAATATTTGTTCATGAGAAATGCTGATAGCACACACAGACCAGTCACTAAAAACCTTATTAATATTCAGGGAACCGCAAAACATGTAAATATAACAAAAACTTAATTCTGAATATTTGAACTTAAAAACAGTACTTTCTCTGATAGAAGTAAAAAAAAAAAAAAGATGAACTGACTTACATTTGAAAATTTTTAATTAAGTGGTTACATTATATTCTAATGTTGGATAAAATAGATGTTATAATTAAGGTTAATTAATTAACCTTACATACATCGTGTCCCACTGTTTTGGTCATTTTTTATAGTATGTCTGTATATTATGTATTTATTTTAACTTTATAAACATGTCCCATCCCTCCCTCATATAAGGGAGGGATGGGACATTTTTATGACTGTGTTAATTGGCTCATAAAATTAATATTTTAATAATTACCATCAACTTTATATTTTTAAAAAATGTTAAAATGTTTCAATTTGTTTCTCTGAAACTTAGTGTTGTACCAGTAAAAGTAAATTTGTAAAAAATATTTTTGTCAAAACTGTCCCATTCCTCCCTACTCTCCCCTATTCCTTAAACCAGATAAGTGAAGCCTGGATTTAAAATGTGTATATATGTTACCTTTAAAACTAAAAGCTTTACTTTTGCAATATAAATCAGTAAATATTGTCTTATTTCTAATATAATCTTTAAATCGAGAAAGTTTATATCATTATTAATTAGAAAATTTTTAGTTAATGTTAAATTAGAAGAATAGTTGAATTTAATATCATTATCTGTAGATATTACAATTATGTCATCAATATATCGGTAAAATTGTATACTCTTAAATTTAAAATTACATGCATAGCAATAAATATAGAGATCAGCTAACATACATAAAACTACTACCCCCCTTGCGGGATGCCAAGGTTTTGAACATAAATTTGATTATCTTGAAAAAGGTAATTATGATTCATTATATATTTAGTAAGTGGGTAAAAGTAATTCCAATCAATATTACTTGAAATTTGTAGTTGATTTTTATATGAACTATATAATAAATTTTTAACATTGTTAAGTATGTATATATTTATTTATTTACAATATTACGCGAGTCAAAATCTGATCTCGAGAAAAAAATTAGAAATCAATTACCAAGTTATTTAAGTATGTATATATTTATTAATGTTATATTAAGTATGTATATATTTATTAGTTAAGTATGTATATATTTATTTATTTACAATATTACGCGAGTCAAAATCTGATCTCGAGAAAAAAATTAGAAATCAATTACCAATTTAATATTCAAAATCATTTTTATAATTTATGAACATATTATAATATTATAAGAAAGAAAAGATATTTCAATATGCAACATTTAATGTGGTTTTGAGCAAAATAATTGCCTTAAGTTACTGTAAATGTTACGTCAGTCAAAATGGAATGACTCATTGCTTTTAATTATTAGTGCTAGAAGCCTATTTCAGTCGGTACAGCTGTCGATTTTTTATACGTCACTCTTAATTAGTGCTAAGGGCCTATTTCAGTCGGTTTATTGAATGGGGATTTATTGAATGAAGTCCCCCCCAGGCCCAACTTTGACATGAGTCCCCCCCAAGGTACCCCTATTTCAGTCAGTACAGCGTTGTCGAATTTTTATAATACACTCTTAATAGTGCTAAGGGCCTATTTCAGTCGGTTTATTGAATGGGGATTTATTGGATGAAGTCCCCCCAAGGCTCAAATTTGACATGAGTCCCCCCAGGCACAACTTTGACATGAGTCCCCCCCAAGGCACAACTTTGACATGAGTCCCCCCCCCAGGCACAACTTTGACATGAGTTCCCCCCAAGGTACCCCTATTTCAGTCGGTACAGCGTTGTCGAATTTTTATAATACACTCTTAATAGTGCTAAGGGCCTATTTCAGTCGGTTTATTGAATGGGGATTTATTGAATGAAGTCCCCCCCAAGGCACAACTTTGACATGAGTCCCCCCCAGGCCCAACTTTGACATGAGTCCCCCCCAAGGCACAACTTTGACATGAGTCCCCCCCAAGGCACATCTTTGACATGAGTCCCCCCCAAGGTACCCCTATTTCAATCGGTACAGCGTTGTCGAATTTTTATAATACACTCTTAATAGTGCTAAGGGCCTATTTCAGTCGGTTTATTGAATGGGGATTTATTGAATGAAGTCCCCCCAAGGCACAACTTTGACATGAGTCCCCCCCCAGGCACAACTTTGACATGAGTCCCCCCCCAAGGTACAATTTTGACATGAGTCCCCCCCAAGGCACAACTTTGACACGAGTCCCCCCCAAGGTACCCCTATTTCAGTGGGTACAGCGTTGTCAAATTTTTATAATACACTCTTAATAGTGCTAAGGGCCTATTTCTGTCGGTTTATTGAATGGGGATTTATTGAATGAAGTCCCCCCAAGGCACAACTTTGACATGAGTCCCCCCCAGGCACAACTTTGACATGAGTCCCCCTCAAGGTACAACTTTGACATGAGTCTCCCCCAAGGTACCCCTATTTCAGTCGGTACAGCGTTGTCGAATTTTTGTAATACACTCTTAATAGTGCTAAGGGCCTATTTCAGTCGGTTTATTGAATGGGGATTTATTGAATGAAGTCCCTTCAAGGCACAACTTTGACATGAGTCCCCCCCAGGCCCAACTTTGACATGAGTCCCCCCCAAGGTACAACTTTGACATGAGTCCCCCCCAGGCCCAACTTTGACATGAGTCCCCCCCAAGGCCCAACTTTGACATGAGTCCCCCCCCAAGGCCCAACTTTGACATGAGTCCCCCCCAAGGTACAACTTTGACATGAGGCCCCCCAAGGCACACCTTTGACATGAGTCCCCCCCCAAGGCACACCTCCCCTCATTGGGAAAAAGAGCAAAAAAGGTTGTTTTGCGGCTATAAGACAGTTTGGACTTCCAACGTTATTTTTTTTTGTTACAGTATCTGCAGCTGAAACACATTGGTTTGATTTAATGAAAACTTTATCATTGAATTTAGATCGTCACGAATTAACTAAAGAAGAATTTGTCGATATTAACAAGTTTAGCAGTAGGCCTCTGGCACTAAATTAAAATCTGTCAATGTCAGATTTTCATGTTTTAAATAATGAAATAATGTCGTGTCTGTATATTTTTATTATTTTATTTTATTTTATTTATTTATTTTATTTCATTTATTTATTTTATTTTATTTATTTATTTATTTATTTATTGAAAGAAATCTAGAGAAATAGAAGGTTGATAAAGCTGTGTATATACCATAATAATTCTTTTATTAAAAACAATTAAAAACTAGTATGTTGTGACCATCACAAAACTTTCTTCTATATCATTCTTTGGGCTGGCGAAAAGAACAGCACCACCCAGAGTTTAATATGAACAAACATTTAATTCTAACTTCTCATAATAAAAATTTTATCTATGCAGTTTAGTGCAAGTTTAACTAATAGATGTTAGGACATAACGATATGGAAAATCTCAGAGACCCACTTGTGGAACTATATATACCCAAATTTAATTTGTATTCTTTTTCATATTGACCATTTCATATATCAGGTTTAGTACATGTATATACCATAAAAACGGAGATATAGCCTCCCATACATGGAAAAACCGCAACAGTGCAGCGCCATCTTTCAGCCGTATTGAATCAATCGAGTGTTTCATAATAGTCATCTTATATATCAAGTTTTGTTCAATTACACATAGTAGAAGCTTATATAAAACCTTCCCGTAAATGGTAGAAATCACATAATAGTAGCGCCACCTCTTGAGCAATTTGCATTAGAACATAATAGGCACCAATTTATATCGAAGTGCAGTGAAATATAAACTTTTAAATTTGTGAAATTTCGTGCCTTAGTTCTTGAGCTAAAGCTTCCACCAAACTTTTGTTGCACACACGCAGAAAGATACACAAACGGATTTTTTTTTTTTTTTTCTAAAAATGGTCAAATTGTGTTTTGGACCTCTCAAAATATTTGAATCCTTCGAACACTGGAAAATAAATCAAAAAATGTTACAAAGGTTTCCATTAATAAGGACAATTTTCAAATAGTTAATACTGCATAATAATTCTAAAAAATCTTAATGAAACAGGAAATAATAAATTTCACTCCAATAGAAATTTTTCATTTCAAAAGTACTAATTAGCTAGAACCTATAATTTTATTAAGAAAATACCTTAGATAAAATTATTTCAGAACTGGCATATATCAATTAAGTAGGTAAAAATGTATTTCCTTCAAAAAGGTTTTCTTTCAAAGAACTTGATCCTTTGTCTTAGCTGTCAAATAAGTATTTGAGCTTCAAATTAATTAAGATAAGTTCGTACCGATAAGCCCATAACAGTTTATTTGCTTTATTATGGATTTATCATGTATAGGGATGAATAAGCATACTTATAGAAAATTGATCATAAAAAAGATATACTTTATTAAACAGCATCGTTATATACATAAATATCACAATATTTACTAATAAAGAATTATGCTTCCAATATCTTTTTTTTTTATATTAAACAAAATTATTTCAGTAAAACATACAATAAATAAATAAATAAACCTCTTTCAAAGTTTTCAAGTTCAAATTCGAAATTTAAAATAATAATAATAATAACTAGAAGAATTCTTTAGAATTTCCAATATTTGTGAAATACTTAGGTAATTTTTAAGACATGGAAAGCTATTGTTTCATTTTCATTGCTTTAAAACTTAGTTTAAAGCTTTACGTATTCTTAAAAATATTGTTTTATATTTCTAATCTTTTATTTATTTTTTTTTTTTTTCGTTATTTTATAAAGGATGCGGTAGCCGAGTCGGTAGACCACCGGGCTCGTAATTGGAAGATTTCGGGTTCAGTACTCGAGCCGGCTAAAGACAGTCATGTACACTAACAGTGGCTGTGCACGTAAAATCTGTCGTGGCTGCAATGTCCACCATTTTCTCATAAAAAAGTATACCTCTTGGGGTCACCGAAGCGAGAGAGCCATCCCCACCATGGAGGATCAGAATTGTGACGGCATGTCTCCATACCACCTCTAGGGGTGAGTCCTAGACCGTCGCCAATTGCCCATTTCGCAGCACTAGTGCAACGTCAAACCAACCAACCAACCGTTATTTTACAAATGTTTCTAATATATATATATACTAAGGAACAAAAAAAAAACGCACTCGGATTTTTTCCTTTTCTTTTCTGCAACCGCCAATTTTATCGTTCAAAAAACCAATTTTCGAACAGATAAGCAACGCACACACCATAAATCGCCTTCTTGAGGTGACTAGGAACAAATTTATGACTGGAAATGTGTCATTTGCCTCCTCCAAAAAGGGGAATGAGAAATTTCATAAAATCTCCTATGTGTTTTGGGTACGCATTACAAACACACACACTAAAAATCGACTTCCCGGGGTAATTTGGAACAAAATTACGTTGGAAAATGTATATTTTGCAACCACGCAAAAAAGGGGAAAGAAGAAAAAGAACTTCGCAAAATCCCTCTATAACATGTGTTTGGTATACATAATCTACCTACATTCCGAAAATCACTTTCCTGAGATAATTTGGTGCAAAGTTATACTTGAAAACGTGTTTTTGATCCCCCTCTCCGGCGCTCCCAAAAGCGGCAAGAAGGAATTTCATAAGATATATTTATTAGATGTGTTGGGTACACGTAAACGACCCACACGCAAAAAAATCGCCTTCCTGAGATAATTTAGAGCAGAATTATACTTGAAAACGTCTTTTTTGCCGCCTACCTCCCCCAAAAGGGATAATGGGGAAATTTTGAAAAGTCCTTTTATAGTGTCTTCTGGGTATACTTAAAAATAACGCACATACCGAGAATTACATTACTAAAATAATTTGGAGCAGAATTACGCTTGGAAACATATTTCTTACCCCACCCCCAAAGGGATGAAAGGGAAATTTAGCTAAATTCCTTCAGAGAGGGTGCCTGATGCACATAACCAACCCTCACAGCAAATTTCGTGACTGCAGCTTCGAAATAATCCAAAAGACAAATTTAAAGCAAAATGAGAGCTGCTTTTGCATCCCCCCCCACACACACACACACAAAAAAAAAAAAAGATAATAAAATTGAAAATAAAAATCGCAAAAAAATAAAAAAACGAGTTTTTGGAAATCTGCTTCAGAAGACGCGCAACTGTTTTCAACCTCTATGTGCACTTTTTGGTAAAGTTCTACTCGAAAATCCGGTTTTTCGCTAAATTCCACCGCAAGTTCACCCCCCCCCCCCCGTTCTCTTTAAAAATCGTAATTTAAAAATCACCGAAATCTTTTTTTTTTTGTTGTTGTTTTTGTAGTGGGGGGGGGGAGGGATTATAATATTATAATCTCCCTATGTGATTCGCCGTGAGTTGTTTTTGCTGTCTGTCCTCCCAGGGGGAAGGGAAGGAATTTCGTAAAACCACATCTTAGAGGGGGTTAAGGCACCAAAACCAATCTTCTCACCAAAATCTCCCATATAATTGTCTCAGCCGTGTTGAATCTTTGAGAGGATGTACTCAGCAATCAACTGGAGTAAAATAATGGACTGTAGGGAATGACGTCATAAGTTAAATGTGAATGTTTTCTTTTCTTTTAATTAAATTTAAAATTTAATAAGTTTAATATTTTTTTTTACCATATTATCATTTGGTTTCGATATATATAATGCATTATACAAAATATATATTTTTATATTATTTCCCTTTCAAAGCATTTTTTTTTCCCCGTATGAACAGTTGTTTTCAAATGGCGAATGTTGAATTGAAATGTCACGTTTTATTTAATTTTAAAAATCTAACGTTTGCAACACTTAGAAAATCATATCAGGAGATTGAGAAATTTTTTTCTTAATCAAAACATACCGGTATCAAAAAATTAGAAACAATAAATCATAATTATATATAAACTCACGTGACTACAAGAATGAAAATTAAATTTATTAAATTTAAAAGGAAATGTCTGGTGCATCCAATTCAAACTAAACTAAATAAATGACTTCTTAGTTCAATATCGATTTCGCACCTTAAAATTAGAGTTTCGAAAATCAGGGAAACAACTTTTTTGGTACATCACCTAGAAGCCTCCCTGCAAACTTTTGAAAATCGGCGTTCATTGGAGGCAGAGTAGATGACCGGACAGGAAACTGCTTCTTGCCCCCCTCGAGGAGAGGGGGACGAATTTCAAAGAAATTCATCTCAGCACGCACTGACACTATATATTCTATGATCTGACCTAGAGCTCCTCCAATACAGGCTGACTCATCAGGCATTTTGTTTGTCACTCAGCGATTGTTGCCCACGCGATCCGAATTTCAAGTGGTATCAAAACATATAAAATGGGGGTTGCGCAGCTGAAAATTGTTCAAATCATACCAGAACTGCTTTTAGAATGTTATATTTCCAACAGATGAAGGCGCTCAAAGCTGGTAGACGTGAGGTGCCGGGTTCGATCCCCGGTCGCGCTCGTCGACCTAGCCGTTCGGAGTTTTCCGTGGTTTCCTCCGAAACTTGCGTAAATACGGGCTAGGACCCCTTAGAAAGACCTCCACGGAAGGCCCTCCCCCTCAGGCCTAGGACCCCAGTGTTGTCAATCGGCCTTAATCCCTAACACCAACAGATGAAGAAAAGCGAAAACAAATGGGCTATTAACCCGATCAGTTTATCACTTTTTTCGGCACCTTGTCAGGTTATCTTGGGTCGCTGAAGACCCGAAGCATGTTAGAACACGTAATTTGTAATGAAAAAATCTGATAAAATTCTTGAATACTCTAAATTACTTTTACTTTACGGGTAGACCATAAATATTGCAAAAAAATTTAAACAAATATTTTATTTTTCGTCATAAACGTACCCACTCCCCTAAAATGCAGGCATTGACTAAAAGGTTCTTAACTCGTGAACAAATTGATATATTTGAAAAATTCAAATTGGATAAAAATGTTTAAGAATGGTATTTTTACAGAACAAATCATAGACTCTATAGAAAAAAAAGAAATGCTTAAGTTTGTGGTGTCAAGTAGGGCATTTTTCGAAAGAGAAAAATTGAAGGCTCAAAAATTCAATATATTTTTATGTTTTATATTTATTAAAAAAATATCAAAAACGTTACAAAAGATAGAAAATATGTCCATGCTTTAAATTATAACATCTTGTTATCATAAGCAAGCTTCACAGCAGGAAAATCTATGTTCGTCGCAAATTGGCGACTTACATCTCACGCAACATTTTATGGTTTTCCTGTGTTTTTTTGGATCGCACGCAGAGCATCTCTTCCTTTTTTTGAGTTTGTCATTCAAATCAACGGTGATTTTTGAGTCTCCGACGACAGATTTGATGCTTTTTACAAGATTTTGTGGAAGGTTTGATATCTGTAATCTGTTTCTCATGTGAGGTGTAACCAATTCAAGTACCAGTTCTTTCAGAAATTCTCGACGATCTTTGACTGGATTTTCGCGTGGCAAATTATACAGGATGCAAGCATTTACACCTGCCTGATCCAAAATCCCCATGAAAAGTCGCATAGGCCAACGACGTGTTTTACGAGCACAAGAGAATGAACTGCACAAAAAATCAAAAACGTCGGTTCCAGATTTCGTTTCATTATACATCTGTATAATTCCCGGCTTTTCTTTTGATTCTTTAGACACAGATTTGTGGTACGAGGACAAACATATAACAACTTTATTCTTTTTTGGACAATAGGATAACAGAATATTTTTACCATCGTAACCATATCTAGTCGTGCCAGCAGATGCCGTTTGTGTAAAAGAAACTGGAATATGTCTTTTATTTTTTCGAACCGTTCCGAGCATTGTCAATTTGTATTCATCTTTCATTTTGTTGAAAATTTCAATGGATGTGAACCAATTGTCTGTCGTAATATGTCTATTGGTACCATAAATTGGCCGACACAGATTTCGCACGTAATAATCAGGTATAGACTCTCCGCGTTCAGTATTGACTTTGCCAATGTACGGGATAGCATTGAACAGATAAAAAGTTTTAGCATCATTGAGAGTTATAATTTTGATGCCGTACTTTGCAGGCTTCGATTTTATGTAGACTCGAGCTGAAAACTTTCCTCGAAAACCAAGCAATTGCTCGTCAATTGTGAGAAAATCGGAGGGTGTATAATTGGCCTGGCAGTTCTCGATGAAAGCATCCCATAATTCGCGAATCGGTGCGAGAGTATCAGAATTTTGACGAATCATTCGAGTATTTTTATCATCGAAACGAAGCCTCGAGGATATAAACTTGAAACGTATTTCTGTCATTGTGTTTCTATATAAACAACTGCCAAATTCATTCGACCATAATTCATCGATCGCAACATTGTTTTGTCTTTGATACCCCGATAAGTACAACAGGCCTATATAAGCTTGAATTTCGATTTTAGTTACATTAGTTTGTTGTGCTGGCGGATATGTACATTTGTTTGACTTGCGATAGTTCTCAATTTCTGCATTAGTGTACTGGACCAGTATGTCAAGCATTGTATCAGTGAATAGCAAACTCCAAAAATTAAGTGGGGTATTACAAGGAGTATCACCTTTCCTCCATGGTAGATGAATTGCCAGCTTTGACCTCCGTCCTCGAGGGTCTGGGACTTCCGTCGACCACTTGTGCCCATTTTTTCCATACACAAATTTCTTTTTCCTCGAAGTTTTAACAAGCTGCCTTCCAGTCTCTTCTTCATCTTCTATAACTCTTTCTTCTCGTTCATTTCCACTGTCATCATTATCGGAACAACTGTACTGTGTTGATTCTTCTGATTCTTCGTAAACGTAATCGATCTCTCCTTCACTTTCTTCGTCCAAATAATTCACTGATTCATCACGCGGACGAAGTATTCTGGATAATTCATTAGACCCACGATGAGTCATGCTATAAAAAAGGAAAAATCAATATATGATTCTAAAAAATGTATAATTTTTTTAATATATTAATACATTTTATAAAAAAAGCCAAAAATGTACCTTGTCACTTCAAACAGTTCCACACCACAGTTAAAGCTATCATGGGTCGCTGGCGACCCGACACGAACTTCACTTGCCCACTACAAGGACCAGATCGATACCAGTGAAACCTAACTCAGGGCGAAGATACTCAACAGCCTAAAGTTTTTTTTCGGTGGGGATAGACATTTCTTCTAATCATGAATTTTGAGAAATAAGACAAGAGAAAAATGGCTTGGGTCTCCAACGACCCACGATAACCTGATCGGGTTAATTGTCGAAAAGAAAACTGTACGCCTAGCTTTCAATCACAAATATGCAGTGCAATTATGATATGTTTTCTTCATTTTTTGTATCAATTATTTGTTTTTTTTGCTATTTGATTATCTAAATTTTTTATTTTACAATATACACTTATTTTCAAAGTGTATAAATATTAAAAATTAATTAATTTAACAGTAATAGTGATGTCTACTTTTACTAGGGTTATGAAAAAATTTCGCCAAATATTACCTCCAAACTTATCAAATGCAAACAGTATTTCGCTCTCCTGTTTAGGCAAACTCGCCATTTTAGGCGATAAAAACACCGAGTAATACGTCTGCAACTAAACGTCGCCAATCTATATTTCCGCTGGGCAATAATGGTCAGCTGTGAGTCAGCTCGTATTGTAGAAGCATTAATCTGACCCAGTTTGTAGTTAGTGGCTCTAGTAGATTTTGCTGTGCGTTAATGAGTCAGTCAATCCATAAGTGAATAAAAGTACTCTTTTGTATATATAGATTTCGAATCTACTTCATGATATATACTAGAACAGGTACGGATTTTACTTTTTATTTAAACATAAAATTTGTAAATAAAGGATTTTTTTTTTTTTTTTTTCAAAAATTTCATGATTGAGTAAAATGTGATACCTCTTTTAAACTTTCAGATAAATGTTTAAAATACTCAGTATGTTAAAGAAGATTTTACTGGGATAAGTACAGTCGGTAACAAAAGTGTCCGAACACTAGCAAAAATTCCTATGTAAAAAAAGTACACTTCATACGGTTTTGTTAAATAAATCCTTATCGAATTATGTTCTTAGACTGACTAAGAACAGGATTCGACAAGGATTTATTTAACAAAACCGTATAAGTGTACTTTTTTTACATAGGAATTTTTGCTAATGTTCGGACACTTTTGTTACCGACTGTATATCTTATTTTTTCATTGTTCGCTTATATGTAAATGATATTATATAACAATATGGGAGTGCAAAAACATCGCTAAAGAAATGTATAATTAACCCTTTGCCCGGAACATGTTTTCATCATGCTTACCGGGAACACCGGTCTCACAGACCGCTATTTTTAGAAAAAGGTACTGAATTTATTTAGCGAAATTTCGTGGCGATAAATTATGAATTCTTGCAGCCATAACTTTACTTTCTCAATCATGACGTATTATAGGGACGATAGGATATCATATGGTTGATTGGATTTAATGCCGCATTAGTACTGCGCAACGAGTAATTGGCGACGGTCTGGGACGCACCCCTAAGGATGGTCCGGAGACGTGCCATCATAATTTTGATCCTGCCCGATTAGGTGACCCCCAGAGCTATAATTTGGTATATTATATGATTGAATCATCTGGTTTCTGAAATTATTCTTTTTTAATATGTTTATAGTGACCAGTTTAGAGTACTTTTATAAATACGAAGCATTAAAATTATTAAACGAATGTAATTACGGCGTTGATTTTTGAATTCTAAATAACCACACTAATAAAAAGTTATAAATAAACAAGTTCTTATTATTTTTAGAACTACAGGAAATGAGTCTGCGCTCGGATTGGAAGAAATTTTGTCACCCTGTTTCGACTATTGAGTTACCGAATTTCGTGCACTTTGAGATGCATTCACAAGCGGTACCATCGACAAGATATTAGAGTACACCCCGGACTAGTAACCTTTTTGCTATCCAACATCAGATCTCCACCATTTAGTCAAATCATCCACCAAACCGACATGAAAATTCCACCAAGGCAAGTTTCCTCCACTTTTGTTATCGCTGTTTTATATTTCGATTGGGTGTAAATTAAACATATACCAAAACCTACACTAGCTGAAATGGAAAGCAAGTAACCTAATCCTTGTTATTGTTTAAAAGCTGTTCCGTTTGAATTTTGTTTGGATGAATGAATGGTTGGGTTTTACGTCGCACTAGTGCTGCTCAGATGGGCAATTGGCGACGGTCTGGGACACACCTCTAGAGGTGGTCCGGAGACATGCCATCACAATTTTGATCCTCCACGGAAGGGATCCTCTCCCGTTTCGGTGACCCCCGAGAGGGACTTTTGTTTAGAGTTTTGGTGGTAACATGCAAAATCCCAAGAACCAGTTGCCAAGACAGCGATTATTACCAAAAGAAGGCGCAAAAACCGTAGTGATGTTCCGGGAATTTTTCTCCATAGACAATATAGGGAATCCGTACTCTACTAGTATATCTGCTCAATGAGGGTTACACTATCATTTTTTTTTTTTTTTTCATGTGTGCAAAGAGTACATTCGTGTGTCTAAGTGATTGCTGAGCTTTCTTGTACAACCGGCAGCAAAAGTATCCGAGCACTAGAAAATAATTCTGATGCCAAACAATTACACTTAACACTGTTTTGTTAAATAAATCCTTGTTGAATCATGTTGTTAGACTAAGAACATGACCCGACAGGGTTTATTTAACAAGGCAGTATTAAGTGTTTTTTTTTTAGAGGGATTATTGCTAGTGCTCGGATACTTTTGCTGGTACAGTCGGCAGCATAATTCTTCGAGCACTAGCCAATAATTCCTATATTAAAAAAAGTACACTTAAGACTGTTTTGTTAAATAAATCCTTGTCGAATCATGTTCTTAGACTGACTAAGAACACGACTCGATAAGGATTTATTTAACAAAGCAGTATGAAGTGTACTTTTTTTAGACAGGTATTATTGCTAGTGCTCGAATAATTTTGCAGCCGACTGTACACACAATGGTAATGACATGCCTCGTCCTGGACCACTTGTTGGGGTGGACTCTAGACTTCCACAAATTGCTCATTACGTAGCTATCATGTGATATTTAAACTAGGGTGACCAAATGTCCTGAAATTAGGGGGTTAACTAAAGTGACTGAATGTCTCAATTTACTGGGGACAGTCACCACTTTTGGCAGTTTGTCACTATGAACAAGATTCGACAAGGATTTATTTAACAAAACTGTAGTAAGCGTACTTTTTTTTACATAGGAATTTTTGCTACTGCTCGAATACTTTTGCTGCCGAATGTACAGTCGGTAACAAAAGTATCCGAACACTAGCAAAATTTCATATGTAAAAAAAGTACGCTTAATACAGTTTTGCTAAATAAATCCTTGTCGAACCCTGTTCTTAGACTGGCTAAGCACATGAATCGACAAGGATTTATTTAGCAAAACTGTATTAAGTGTACTTTTTTTATATAGGAATTTTTGCTAGTGTTCGGACACTTTTGTTACCGACTGTACTCTTGCCAGTAGTCAAAAGCAATGCTATTCTGTGAGGATATCTTCTTCCACAATACCCATTACCTAATATTCTTTTTCCGAAAATTGGTTTTTTGCATTTTATTTTCTAGCCCCCTTCCCTCCCCCCCCCCAAAAAAAAAAAAAATGCAGTTTATTTATTTATTTATTTATTATTTTTTTTTTTTTTTTTTGTATTATTATTTTTTATTCAAAAATAAAATGTAAAAAATAAAAATAATTAAACTATTTTAGAAAATGAGTGCAAATTTAACGGTTGTGAAATTTTCTAAATGTGAAAATGGAATTTAAATAATCATCAATTGTGGAAGCATATTTCCCCACTGAATAACATCACCTGTCGGTGAAGTTTGGTATTATACAGTCTGCAGCAAAAGTCTCCGAACACTAGCAAAAATTTCTATATAAAAAAAAGTACATTTAAAACAGTTTTGTTAAATGAATCCTGTTTTTAGACTGACTAAGAACTGGATTCGACAACG
This sequence comes from Salticus scenicus, assembly GCA_963930645.1. NCBI lineage: Eukaryota > Metazoa > Arthropoda > Arachnida > Araneae > Salticidae > Salticus > Salticus scenicus. The sequence continues at coordinate 175,671,567 of OZ005650.1, forward strand.
ATTTATTTAACAAAACTGTATTAAGTGTAAATTTTTTACATAGGAATTTTTGCTAGTGTTCGGAGACTTTTGTTACCGACTGTACTAAGAAAAGCAAACTTAAAAAACAAAAGAAGTGCAATTATTAGAAAGAAGTTGCAATTATTGGCAATGTGCTGTTAGCGCTCAAAAATTGAGATTCCTAATATCCTCATGACATTTTACATGTTTATTTTTTTTTTTTTCAACATTAAGGGGATTGCCCATTGCGCAACACTAGTGCGACGTAAAACTCATCCAACGAACCAACCGTAAACAGTAAGCGGCTCCGGGCCCTGCTCACTCTTCCAATCCCAAAGGGTAGTTTCCTTGTTTGAACAGATTTTACGTTGTACTAGTGCCACGCTGTGGACAATTGGCAACGGTCCGGGACTCATTATAGGGTTGTTCTGAGATATGCCATCTTCTACAGGTTGAGTGTATTTTACGTCGCACTAGTGATGCAGTTAAATAGACTTGGCGTCTTCGACGTTTATCGCCAAACGTGCCGGTACCGTATTCTAGGAATCTGCATCCGCAATTCCCTGCACTAAGCCTAACCTTTAGCGGTCTCAGAGACCGATGTTCCGGTATAAGGGTTAAAATCGTGTTATTGTACAGAAGGTTGTTCACACTTTATGAAAATGATTTTGAAAATCTATTTTTAATTATGAAGAGCAGATTTCTTGCGACGATTTCCTTCTGTTTGATAGTCATGATTCTTAACTATTAGCTCTAGCTCCAGTTTTCCGTATTTCTTTCTGAATGATGTTATGTAAAATTTATCCCACATCTATTGCTTCGTTTTTTGAAATTCGTTCAGTGTTCTTGGATTCCATTTATCTAACGGTGCTACTGAAAAATCGAAAGTGATATAGCCTAAAAGAAAATCAGCATGTAATTTTATAGGCATTTTATTAAATGTGAGTTATTCTATTATTCTAATTCTATGCTTTAATAAACAGCAGTGTGCATAGACATATAAATGGAGAATTTATCCATATGAAGCACAACTTTATTGATGCCCATTCCGTATGACGATAGAATCCCTATAAAATGATATCACTATGAAAGTTTTCACTTTGGTCGTATGGTCATGTATATCTTCTTTACCTACTTTAAACTTAAAATACACAGTATTTATCATGCATAAATACTAGAACGTAATAAAAACTAAAAAGTGCTCATTTATAACAAATTTTATGTATAATATTCCTCATATAAAATAAATTTTCATAGAAGTTCTTAGAAGAAGAAGGGCGGCAAGGAGAGAAAGAAGCTTTTTAAAACCAGTAAATAATTTGTTTGGAAATAACGAAAAATTTGATATACAGTCATGCAAAGCGTTTCAAGTATTTAACACAAAATGCTTAAAAGTAAAAGCAACCAGCATCTGACAGAAACACTCCTTTTGATATATTCTGGAACATTTTGAATGAAATAACTTCTTTTCAATTTTATGAAGCTAAAAATTTTCATAACTATTTTTAAATCAACAAACTTGATTATATTTCTAAAATACTAATTAACTAGAACCTATAATTTTATTAACAAGTATCGGAACAAGCATCAGTTTATCATTTGTGCCTCAGTTTTGTCTAGAAAAGTATCTTTTCCTTCGAAAGGGCCTACTACTTAAAAGAACCTGATCCTTCTTGTAACCTGTCAGATAAGTGTTTAAGGCTTCAAATTAATTAAGAAGAGTTTGTTGAGATAAGCGCATCACCGTTTTTCATTATTTGTTTTAATATGGTTAATCTTGTACTACATTGTTTGGTTGAATAAACATTCTTGTAGAAAAGTGGTTATTAAAAAGATTTATTTTATTAAAAAGTTTAAATTCATCGTTAAATTAATTTTCCGACATAAGGAAACTACATTTTTAACAAATTATTCGAGTTTCGTAAAATTTATTTCCTGAAGAGTGGATATTGCAATTTTCATAAAATCATGGTTGAAATATTATTTAAAAAAAATTAACCTATGCAGTGTTATTTAACTGAGAATTTATGCTTTTTTTTTTTTTTTTTTTTAATTAAAGTTCCATTTTAGAAAAAGTTCAAACTTCAAAGTATACAACGACTTCAGAGTTTTAAAGAATTAAAATTCTTAAGTACATTTTAATAACAAGAGTGAAGGAATTTCATTCAGTTTTACAAATTAATTATATTTAAAACTTTATTTAATCCAATTTTTAGGTTGATTTCTTTAAAGATCTACCAGTTGCAATTATTTAGTTTATTTATTTATCTGTACTAATATCGTCTAGTGATCGAAACTTGAACACTTTCTTGCAAAGCAAAGTAAACTAATCGCTTTATCCTAAACGGAATTATATTGCAACACAGCTGCGCCAATTGTTTGTCGATATGCACTCAAACTGAATCCGCAAAGCTTTACTTATTATATTTCTCTAAGTTTGGTACATTGTAAATGTTAATCCTTTCCTGAAATGGGAGGAAATCGCAACGAAGAAGCGCCCCCTGTTGGATGATATAGCCCGAAAGTTAATCATCACCCATTCAAACCAAGATTTAACCAAATATCAAGTTTGGTTAAATTAAGAACGTTGGTTCATAATGTTCAGTGTTCGAACTCAAAAATACAGATATTTACTAAAAATGATTGAATTGAGTTCAAAAAATCTCAGAACGTGTAACCTCATCGAAAACCAAAAATCTAAAATTTTTCAGAATCTTATACTTCCTTCTTATATATGCAGAGGATAGAATATTATAAATCCACTTTTTTAAGAAAATAAGTAGTCAATTTCAGTTAACTGAAATGCAAGGAAATCTCAAAACGTGTAAGTTCGTCGAAAATCAGAAATCGAAATTTTTTTCTCGTATCTTCTACTTGCTTCTTATGCATGCAGAAGCTAGTAATAAATCAACATTTTTAGAAATAAGTAGCCGATTTCAGTTAATTGACGAGCAAGGAAATTTCAAAACGTGTAAATTTATAGAAAATCGGAAATTGAAATTTTTTTGTATCTATTTTCTCCTGATACAGGTAATAAATCCACTTTTCAAAAAACACCTAGTCAATTTCAGTTAATTGAAGTGCAAGGAAATCTCAAAACGTGTAAATTCATCGAAAACTGGAGATCAAAAGTTTTTCCAAATCTTATACTTTCTCCTTATATATGCAGAAAATATAGTAATAAATCCATTTTTACTTTCTCTTACCCATAATAAGGTAGAGAAAATATTGTTTTGGGGTCAAATTTTCGAAATTGTGTTTTTATTATATTTACAAGTTTTTGGGTCCCCTGATTCCAAAAATCATGTTTACAGCGGTTGGTCTGTATGTGTCTCTGTCTGGGTGTCTGTCTGTTATCCGCATATCTCAAAAACAAATTATAGTAGAAACTCCAAACTTGGTATTCAAAATGTGCATAATATAAGAATGCTACACTAAACTTTTCGTTGAGATGAAGGAAATGGTTCGTGTGCAGGGACACCCAAGAGAATTCAAATGCATTACGCCTATGGGAGAAATTGCACGTAAGTAGAGTTTAACATCTATAGACTGCACTAAAACAAATGAAACAATATAGATTTTTATATGCGTAGAAACATGTTTTATGTAGAATACGGTGTGGAAACCTATCTCTGTTCGTTTACAGGGCGACACAAAAGAAGTAGATTATAGTCCGACAATGCTTGAAAATTGATGAAAGTGTATTTCGGGTTGTGCCGTGTGTTATTGATATAGGATTATATTTATGTGCGCCATGTGGTGTGTACATAACCTTAAGAAAATATACAGGGCTGTCAATACTAAGCCGTAACATTCTTTTTTATTGTTAGTGAAAGTGCTTTACTATAATATTTTACCATGTCCAGGAAAGCTGCTCAAGAATTGAAATTAATTTCTAATAGTCATATGCTAAATAATGTTTTTTTTTTTTTTTTTTTTTTTTTTTTAAAGATAAATATTCATCGCTTGGTTTTTTGTATATTTACACGTTTTGATAAGACGTTGAAAGTGTACCACAAATTTCATGCTTGCCAATTAATATATACAGGGTAGTTATAATTAAACTTCCCCTATAAACAGCATGCTACCGCGCAAAGGGTGAACAGAATGCAACGAAATTTGGTAGACTATACACGAGATGCGATTACGGAATTTCGAAAAAAAGTTAGTTCTAAAATGTCCACCAGAGGGCACCTTTTCCGGAAAAACCTTAAATTTAACACAATAAACGACCAAAACAGAATATAGTAACGGAACGACCAAATCAATATTAACATTTATTGACTAGTTTCTGATCACCTTGTCATCGAACCACATTAACTAATACCTGTTTTACATAAAACTTCCTCTTCTTCGCAAGCATGCAAATCTCGACATTTTTTACCTAGAACTGGCAGCTTTTCCTGGTTTTACTTTTCATTACTCATAATTCTTGTTCTGGATTGTTAATATTGTTTCTGTATTCCGTTTTGGTTGTTTATTGTGTTAAATTTAATGTTTTTCAGGAAAAAGCGCCCTCTAGTGGACATTTTGGAACTTTTTTTTTTTTATTCCGTGAGCGCATCTCGTGTATAGTCTATATACCAAATTTCGTTGTATTCCGTTCACCCATTTGCGCTGTAGTATGCTGTTTACAGGGGAAGTTTAATTATAACAACCCTGTAGATATATATGTGTGTGTGTGCGTAATGGAATATTTGTCCTCACGATAACTTTTAATATACTAAATCATCTCGAATAAAAGATTTAATGACAAACCTAAAAAATATCTTAGATGAGTTTCTTGTCGAACTTAATAAACCAACTTGTTTAAAAAATAAGGCCATGTGAAAATTTTAAACTCGTATAAAAACGCATTAATTGACCGAGTGCTTAAAACTCGGCATATACATAGCCCTTATCCAAGTTTCAATCAAGTTTATTAACTAACTTGATTCGCCATTTTGTTTCGAATTGGCGACCGCTTGAAAATTTTAAACTGTGGCAAAAGAGTATATTTATAAATTGATTTACTTATAATATGGTATGTATATTATCGATTTCACGGTCTTAACTCAGTTTATTAATCAACTTAATCAGCTTGATTTGTCACCTTGTTTCAAAATGGTGGGCACATGAAAATTTAAAACTGGCATAAGAACGTATTTAACAACCAATCTGCTTGAATCTCACTGAGTGAATACACCATATCAAGCTTTCTGCTAACTTTAATAATTAATTTGATACGCTACCTTTTTTTAAAGTGGCAGCCACTGGAAAATTGCAAACTTACATAAAATTCATATTTATGAATCGGTTTGCTTGAAACTCAGTACGTACCAAGCTCTTTATGAAGGCCTCAATCAAGTTTATTAATAAACACATAAATAGTAATAAATAACGTCTTGAACGCCAAGGAAAATTATAAACTAGTAGACAGCTATTTCGGTAGCATTTAATGTACGATCATCAGGGCATAAATGAAACGAAATAAAAGTGCTGCTATATACAAGAAAAGAATTGGGTTTTACGACAATAATCAACCAATAGAATTTGACAGAATTTAGGGAATCAGTCAACAGGAAATTAAGAAAGGGTATAGTATCAGAAAATGTTGAAAATTTTAAGAAAGGTTAATTAAATGTAAAATTTCCAACAATCAGACATAGGTGCAGCAAAATCACAAATAACAATATTTTTAAGACTCTTACAGGGTGGTCCGAAAAACATGATAGAAAGTAAGCGATTGTTGTGGAAAAAATAAAATACGCAAGAACATGAAACCTATGTTATTGAATAAAGATAGGAATGACATTTAATATACAAGGTGCTAGAAATGTCTACCGTCCCCGACTATAGTGTTATAAAGCCAGTTCCGAAACTCTGTCATAAAGCGCTGGAGTGTGTCGGAATCAAGTGCATCAATCTCGATTCTGATTGTCAATTTCAGATCCTCAAGTGAATCTGGGGGATTCCTATAGATTCTGCCCTTGGTGTAAACCCATAAGAAGAAGTCGCACGGATTTAGGTCCGGACTGTATGGGAACCCCTCTATCCCGTGCTCCGTGAATTTTTCTTCATCAAAAGCAATCAAACGCTCACTAAACGTCGTTTCAAGCCACAGGAAGACATCAGCAGCTCTATAGGGACGAGCCCCATCTTGCATGAACCAGTACTGGCGTATCATGTTGAGAAAGCTCGCTTCAGGGCCAAAGTGACGATCTAGAAACTCTCGATACTTCACTTTCGTGACCATACCGTCAATGAATATCGGATCACTCATCCACTTCGACGATATGGCACACCACACCGTGACCCTTTGTGGATACAGTCGTGAGACGACACTGAGATGAGGATTTTTCCATACCTCAATGGCGCCTCAAAAAATATTCTTAGAATAAATAATCGTTTTTCCAAGGTCAGTGATTCCATATTGGTTATTCATTATTTCCGGTAATCAAGCCTTCACCTTAAATGTCAATATGTGTGCTATTACAATATGGAAGAATTGTACGCATATCAATAAATTAGAAATCAGGAACTTAATATACTTTCTATCATGTTTTTCGGACCACCCGGTATAAATAAAAAATAAGTTTTAAAGAAATCCAGTTCAAATGTAAATTTGTGTTTGCGAATTATTTTAGCTATATCAAATTTTAAATTGTGTTTTTTCTCTCAGCAATTCTTAGAAACTGCCGATGTGTTGGTTTCTTGTTTATGAATGTAACTGATATGTTCTTTTAAATAAAATTTAAAACTTCGTATAGTTTGAGCAATAAATGATGTCTTCATATTATCATATATCATATCATATATCATATCGAGATTATATCGTTTATTATTTTTCCCGTGTTCATTTATCTAGCGCCAAGTCTGCTTTCAATGTTCAAGTTTAATATTGCCACCTCGTTTGAAATTAGTACCAGCCACATGAAACTTTCAAAATCACATAAAAGACAAAGAAACCAGCTTACATTTCCGACTGAGTTCTAAAGGCTAGTTTACGTTTCTAGTCATTTATACCGTCTATTTCACGATAAAATGTACCGAAAAATAGGTGTTGAATTATAAATATAAACTTGGTAAACAAACACTATACATTTAAAAAACAAACACTACAAGTGTTTTTAAAATGTATAGTGTTAATATCGTTTATTATTATCTTTGTGTTTATCTATCTAGCGCCAAGTCTGCTGTCAATATTCAAGTTTATTAATGCCATCTCGTTTCAAATTACCAGCCACATAAAATTTTCAAAATCACATAAAAGACAAAGACACCAACCTACACTTCCGACTGGGCTGAAAAGGCTTGTTTACATTTAGAGTCATTTATACCATCTATTTCACAATAAAATGTACCAATAAACTACTGCTGAATTTTAAATACAAACCTGATAAACACTATGTATTTCAAAAACACACAACAAGTGTTTTAGATAAAAATAATTAGTTAAACTAATCACGCTATGAAGACCTATTTTATTAATCTTCGCTTTATTTTCGTTTTATGACATAACTTTTTCATAGCCAGCTTCAGTGCATAAAATATAACTCTACTCATAGATTTACTGTCTTTTATATATATATATATCACGGTCCTATTTCAATTTGTAACAGGTATTGTTGTACAGTGGATTGGCGTCAGTGCTATTATTAAACTTGATAATTGAATAAATTTGGGAAATCTTGTTGCTTTGTTTGGCGTGTGTATGTATCTTTGGTGAATTGTTTGACTAACTATTCTTCGTTCTCATTCTTTGCTTCTACTATCAAAAGGATTATATATATAAACTAAGACATTTCTTGTGTACGAATTTTACTTCTTACATGTGCAGATAATTTTCGCAAATATAATAATCGATCTTTAGTAATAGATTTACTGCACTAAAAATCCCCGAAAAAAATGCAACTCTTTGTTGCTTTGAAGCTGCACTTGTGCCTTTATTTTACAATTGATGAGAGCTTGTACTTAATTATTTTGGCGAACTAAATTATTTGTTATACGTCTATTATGTTCTACAATGAATTTACTGCATATGAAAGATGCTCCTTTTTTCTTAATGTTGTTACCTACATTAAGTAAAAATGACTCTTTCAGAAAGAACAATAACAGTAAAAAATAGTTAAATAAATAAATAAATAAATAACAAAGAAAAACAAGAAATATTACAGGCCTCATTCAAACTTTGAAGTAAATTTTCAGACGTCTCAGATTATTTATAATATCATTATCGTTAACAGATGTATCCTATATTATTTTTTTTTTTTTTTTCATTCATGCGCCACTTTTTCATTAATCGGAAAAGAAAGTTACTCGAAATATGAAATTGCGTGTTTTTTTGATAAAATAGTTTAAGCTTTTATATGACTGATAAATTTCGAGAAATATATGACTTTACTGGAAAATCATTTTACATTTATAACAGACTTAGCAAGATTTCATATTGTATATCTTTTATTTTTCTTTATTTTATAAAAATTCAATAGTTATAATTTAAGATTTTCATGACAGATGTAAACTTACATTAAACTTCTCAAATAAGTTTCGTTTACACGCGATCTTTCTTGGGAGAAAAGTATTCCTGTTATCCGATCAAACGTGATGTTCTAAAACCAAATCGTAGTATTTCCAAAACACTACTGGCATACAGAAACCTTCGTAGAGAACGCGTTGTTTTAAATGACGACTTGATATACAGATCTCACTTGAACAATTCATTCATTTCTCACCACGTTTAGTTCGATCTATTCTCTAACATATCTCATTCAATATCTACTCAATATGCATAAAAGAAGGGAAATATATCAAAGCCCCCTGTCTATCAGGATCAATATCCCGGCTGTTTCCTGAAATGATAGATAGCTGCCGTATCTACCAGCTTCGAACACATAACCGCGATTTGATTTATTTTCTTCCTTTTTCTTTTTTTTTAAGAAAGTACTAAAGGGGGTAAAATGCTTACAACAAAGTAAGCGGAGGCAGTAAATTTACAGAAGCGAATCGCTCTCTGGAGAAAATACTTGGGTTTCAAGCAGATCTACGAGAACACGAATTTAGAGAGATTTACGCAAAAAAAGTATAGATTAAGGAAAAGGGAATTTCTCAAATCTTTCCGAAGTGGGAATACGAAAGTAACTTGTATTTCACTTTCAGTTTATGCTTTATCCGGATATATATAAATAAAATAAGATATATTCGAAGATTTGGTGTGCTGTCTTAAGGATGCTGAAATGTCTTGATTTATTAGAAAAGGTATATAAAAGTGTGATCTACTTCGAGAAGAGAAATGTTTTATTATTGTTTCTCATCATTGTCATTATAATTAAATTATAAAATTTTTAACAGCTCATTTATGGTTTATAAACTTTCATGTGAAATTTTGTTTCAAAGGATTTTAAAATTTTATAATTTATCTAGTACGTAATTATAACTTTACTGTTATTTTTTAGTACATCATTAAATATTTAGAACAAACTTGTAAAACAGAAAATTAATTATAAATGCATGTAATGAATAAATAAATAATAATAAATTACAATAGTTGTATCATTTATTCAACTAATAGATGAAATATTACTTTCTTTTTGTGTGTGTGTGTTTGTGTAAATGGGTAGTTTTAGATTTTTAGATTATGGGTTTATAAATATGCATACAATTTACAATTTGTTTCGAAAATATCAAGCCAAAATCTAAAGTTTTATTTAACTCTTTGATGCACAGAATTTTATGTTACTCAAAAAAACATAAATTTGTTTATATTTACAAAGAAAATAAAGCAATTAAAACTGATAACAATATTTTTTAATATAGTATATAGTATTTTATGTATTTTTTAAATAGATGCATTTGAACATAAATAACAACTGGCATAAAAGAAAAAGAAAAAAAACAGCAGTTAATGACTCAGGAACACCTTAACTGTGTGGTATGTTTCTCATACCACTATGCTCTTTTGAAAAACATGTTTTGGAAGCATATAAAAAATGCATGTCTAGAGGGGAAAAAACTGCGCTGTCCTGAACGAAAAGTTGCATCATGTCTGTGTCGGAAAACATTAAACGTATGCATAAATACATGAACAGTATAGTTCTTAATAAGCTAGATGCTTCTTTAAATGCACCTGTATCAATACTTTAAGTAATTAAGTTCTTTTTTAAGAGACGAAGTGTCAGAACAAATTTTAAGGGCACGATGCACGTAAGTGTAAAAGTGCCAATTTTCTGTTTGGCCGGGTGATTTGAAAGAGCATGGGGAGGGTTGAAAACTGAGAAAGATTTCCTATACGAAGTTTTAAAAGAGGAATCGCACTATTAACTAAAACATCAAGGAAGAGAAGCTGATTGCAATTTTCAAACTCGAAGGTAAATTGAATATGGGGATCAATAGAATTCGCAATTTGAAGAATGACAGAAATGTCAAAATGGTTTTCGATCAGAATGGAAGTGTCATCCACGTGACGTAACCAACACTTTAAATTTAACACCTTTAATAATTTTTTCTCAAAATAATGCATATAGATATCGGCAAGAATACTAGATAAAGGATTACCAATACTTAAACCATCACGCTGTTTATAAAATTTACTATTTAATTCAAAAGTAGTTAGTGAAACACAAAGTTTAGTTATATTAATAAACTCTTTAATTTCAATGTCAGAATAATAATATTCGTGTAACTTTTTTTCTAAACAAATAAACCCACATTCAGTAGTTACTTTGGTAAATAAGGATTTCACATCAAGAGATAACATTGATCAGTCTTCAGGATTCAGATTATTTAACCTATTAAAAAAATCGTAAGAATTTTTTATCATATGAATATTAGTATTGCATAAAAGAGAAAAAATAGAAGCTAAAAATTTAGAGACAGGATAAGTGGCAATGCCAATATTTGAAAAAATAGGTCTTAGGGTAACATCATTTTTATGAATTTTCGGTAAAGCATAAAAAATACACAAATTGCTGAAAAGAGGAATACAGGTGATTAAAGAACAATCAAATATTAATAGCTTTTTGGACAGAGGTAAGAAGGGCCAAAGTTTTAAAACGTTTTAATCTTCATGTTATTTTCAAACTTTTTAATAAATTATAATTCTCCTCAACTAAATCCCTTGTTTCCGAGCTTTATAAGTGGGATATCTAAAATAGCCCTTGTAATAAATATCATTTGCCTTACATAGGTCAAACTAAAAGAAATCTTGAATGCCCTTTACGCGAGCATTCCCGGTATGTCACTAACCAAGACATTTCTAAATCTTCTAATGCGAAGCATAATTGGAAATCTATAGTTTCATTTTTCAGTAAGCTAAAATTACCTTTTATGCCAAATGCATTTCAAAGTTAGATTTCCTGAAAAATTTAGCTATCTGTCTTAATCACGATAAAATTGTTAATTAAAAATCTAATTCCACTTTGTTGTCTACAGCTTGAAAAAATTTGTTTAATTCGATCAAATAATTTCTTTCACTTTGAAAACAAAAATAATAAATAAAAATATAAAAATATAATACAATGCAATAAATTAAATGAATAAATAAATAAATAAATAAAATGTATTTAAAATAAATAAAATAAATAAAATAAAAGTAAGTATTCGAATAAATAATTTAAAAATCCCTTCTCCGTGCTTTTTTCTTTTTTTTTTTTTTTTTTTTTGTGTGTGTGTTTCTCTTGTATCCCCTTTTTTGGTTGTGTTCCCTTTTGATTGTTTTTTGCAGGCTGCTTTCTTTTGGTTGGTTCTGTTGCTCCTCCCTCTTTGAGTTTTACCCTGCTTTTGTCTTGCTTTTCCCTCCGAGGTATGTGTTTCCTGCACCTAAAGAATAAAGGCCGCGTTCTTTCGAAACTAGTAGTGCTTACATTAATTTTATGGTGCGTAAAAAAGTTTTTAAATTTAAATATTTATTATACACCAGTTCTTAAATTTATTATTGTAATTTAAAATAAACTAAATATTCCCTCACATTAGGAAACAGCTTTAGAATAGGACCTCATTGGCAAAATTTGGAATTTGGCACCTAAAAGTAGCTGGTATGTTTCTCACCAAAATCTTTACTTTTGGAATTCCGATAGCCATTTTAATTCATCGCTAGAAGGTCAGAAAATATAAAAAGTCACCAAGGGGATCCTATGTTCATATTTTATAAGTGTAAACATAGAGACCAGTAAAGTGGGCGATGTCCGCTAGCTCATTATATAACGCATGCAACATTTAAGCTTAAAATTCGAATTTTAAAAAATTGTAAGAATTACAGAAATAAATTTTAATTGTTAATCTATATCTGTGAGTAATTTTCAAAATGTTAGCTTCATTCAATCAGTTTATAATAAAGTCTTGTTATTAAAATAATTTAATTAGGCCTTATGGTGTTTCAGTGTAACACTGTTTTATAGCGCAAAGTGTAATCCTTGAGTCGTTGCAATTATATTTTTATAATTCCGTTGTATTAATATATAGACAATTTGGTTAATTTTATTTATTATTCTATAATAATCTACAAATATAAAAATAAAATAATGAAATATTGTCACATAGATCTCGTGAAGAGCCAAAGTGAGCACTCGAAGTGAAATAACAAACGTAGTTTATTAGCAGAATAAACTTGTAACACAGCTACACTCGACTGAGAACATCCTCAAACTGAGGAACAAGTCGCTTACATACAATATTCGAATATTCCAGAATACAAGATTAACATAAATTAAAATATTCTAGAAACTACTAAAATAGGAAAATAAATATGCAAAGGTAATTATAAGAATTTAGAGGTAATTATTTAGAGTCTTTAAATTTACTTGCCCCCGCCTGGGATCGAACCGAGTTCGTCTGGGTGGCATTACAAAGACGTACCTCTACGCAACGGCGCGCGGATGTAAAGTTACATAATATTTGCTCAAAGTTATATTTATTTCCTCGCATTGCACTCATCATAATGTATATGTATTGTACAGTGGCGAAGCGTCCATGGAAGCGATGGATGACTTCACGTAAATGAGAAGGATCGTATCATAGTAGCGTCAACTGTTGGCTAATATGTACCAAAAGTTGATAGGCACCAATGTAAAGCTCAACTGCATGTTTTTTTTTTTTTGTTTGTTTTTTTTTTGTGTGTGTGTGTGTGTGTGTGTGCATCAGTGCTTGAGCTAGATCTGCCACACAATTTTTGTCTTTCACGCATATATAAACACACAGACAGACAAACATTTTCTAAAATTAATCAAATTATGTTCAGGACATCTTAAACTGTATAAACACATCGATAACCGGGCATCTAAAATTTTTACAAATCTAAAACTCTTCAATAAATACAGATGAATGTAAAAAGTGAAATTTTTACATGCATCACCTTTATAAATTGCGTGAGTTTTACAAAGCAAATTAAGTGATGACTATACGATCTTGAACTTTTTATCGAGGGTAATTTTTAGATGACTATTTTCTACTCATATTATTCTTTCATAGAAACATCAGTAACATCGGTAAAATTACATGCATAAGATATTTTATTGCTACTTTAAATAGATGATTAAAGTGAATTGAATCACATGAAAGTATGTTCATAGTTTGTAAGAGCATCATAAATAAAACATAAATCTATTTATAACTTTTTATGTTTAAAATTTAATATCATTTCTTAAAGTAATTCTCAAATAAATTATTTTTTATTACTAAATCCCTACTAAAAATAAATAAGTAAATATATATATATATATATATATATACTTTTATTATTAAACAATGGAAAATTTACTACCTATTATAAAAACTTTTTCCATATTTATTGTTAAATATTTCTTTATAAGTATGAATTAATATCTCTATTCGCATTATTTCCTGCAAATATGTCTATATGTGTGTAGGATTTAATTAGAGACTATTACATTCAAGTCTCCTCTATGGTTAGATATTTCTAAATAACTCATTTAATAATTTCTTCTTATTATTATTTAATTATTTGTATTCATTGAATAATTTATTATTTATTCCCTTTGTAAATCGTCAACTAGTTTACAAAAAAGCATTTGTTAATTATTTTGAGATTTTCAGATGAAAACCCGAAATTTCCTGATATATTTTTTTAATGTTTAAAACTGAATATCATCTGCCAACTGTGATTCACAAATATGCGATTTTTACATTAGTAAAATCTTCAAAATAAATACATAAATAGAAAAATATATATATTTTTATAAAAAATATATATTTTCATATATATTTTTATTATTGTTATTATTATTATTATTATTATTATTATCTTCTTGACCGTAATTCTGAAATAAAATAGGTTAATTTTTTATCATTTTCAACAAAATACAAATATTATTATTAATTTTCATTATTAAACAAGAAAAGGGTATTCCACATGTAAAAAATCTAAAATTTAGTCCATAAAATAAGAAACCATTTCCGTGTTTATAATTAAACGTTTCTTCGTAGACGTGATTTCTTAAATTTCTCTATACGTATCCGTTTCTCAAAAAATGCATATATGCAAGGATTTAAATCAAGAGTATATCACTTTCATGTCTCCTCTTTCGCTGGCTTTTCTGATTGAGTCATTCATCTCCATTCCAGAGCTGCGGCTCAACAGCAACAGTTTCATGAAAACGTCTGGAAAATTTCCGAGAAGGATTTTCCTAAATAGCCCCAAATTTATTCGCTACTTACAGAAGAAAAATTCTACTTTCCAAAGGAAAAATTTTCGTTCTATTTAATTTCACTGTATCACAAATCTCATCGTTTCTGAGGATTTAATAATAACAGATAGTCTGGAATTACCATTATGTTCAGCAGATTTCAAAAGAAATTATATAAATTGCTGGCCGATTAAATATAAACTCTGTCCGGATTATTCCTTATTTATTTACTGCTGTATTATAACAAAAGAAATGTTACAATTTTATTTAAGAAAAAGTAGCCTTTTAATATTGTCTAGAACATCTATCGGTTTCTTTAAGTTTAGGGGAAAAGGTGATGGTATAAACTCCGGAAATTTTTATTACTATTACAATATTATTATTCATATAAAAAAATTTAATTATTTTAATTACTAATGTCATTTTTTTTCTTTTTGTTTCTTTTTAGCAATTTAATTGGTCTGTGAAATCGCACTTTTTTTTTCACGGTATGTATTTTAACGGTATGTATTCACGGTATGTTTTTAAATGTATTTTGATGCGCTGAATTCTGAAATGCTGGTCTTTCCTTCCTATCATGTAAGGGTTTTTCACAAAGTAAGGATCAATATCGAAAGAATTCATACAAAGTCTATAACAAAATTAAAACTTTTTACGTATAAAATGCATTAAAATAGACTATTATTTACACATTACCTTTAAAATACGTTTCTTTACATCGAAGCTCCGTTTAGAGCAATACTTGAGGTCGTTGAGTAGGGGGCATTCTCTATACAGCATCCAACAATAATCTACTAACATGTTGACACTCCATCGTCCCTTATAACCTACTATACATTACTTTGATGTCTTGATGAACTAGCTCTTCTTGTTCTTCACTCACATCATCTAGATTTTTCGGAAAATAACTTAGTTCAAAAATGCAGCTTTAAGCTAAAACAAATCCCATTTTTTACCGAAACTGTACGTGATAGAAATTTTTTAATAGTTTTTTCTTAATCAGAATCCAAAAATACACCAGTAAAACACATCAATTTGAAGAAAAAAATTTCATAGTAGACAAGTTGTCATTTTCTGTAAAGTTACAGGCATTACAGATATTTTTTGGATGTTTTAAAAGAAGATAATTATTCAACTGTTTCACATAGAGATATATGTCATAGCATGTACCAGCATCAGAAATACAAAACAAATCATCTGATGTTCTTTTTACGTTTGTAATTGTAACTCTGAACTATAATGCTTAAGTAAAATATTCTACATTTGTATCATCCTCAAAAAAAAAAAAAAAAAAAAAAAAAAAAAAATCCATGCAGAGTATTTTATTTTACTCTTTTATACTGAAACAACGAGTCAAATATTTCTCATGTAATATACCGGAAACTTACTACATAAAATAGGAAATATTTTACATATTTATATTTAAAAATTTCCTGATAAATGTTTTTACTTTTAAACTTTTTTCTATTCGCATCAGTATCTTCAAAAATGCATCTATGCAAGGATTTAAACCACGAGTACATCATCTATATATGTCCAGTTTCATTGGTTTTTCTGACTGAGACATTGATCTCTATTCCTGATCGGACTGAACAGAAACGGTTTCATGAAAACGTCTGGAAAACATCCGAGGAGGATTTTCTTAAATAGCCTCCAGATCCGTTCGTTACTTTCAAAAAAAAAGTTAAGCGTTCCAAAAGAAAAAGTTTCTGTTTAGTTAATTTCTTTGAATCGCAAATCGTGTCGTTTCTAAATTTTAAAATTAACTGATGGTCTGTAATTGCTCTTATGTTCAGACTTATACTTATGTGTAAGACTTCAAATGAAATTACATAAATTACTATTTGATTAAATATAAACTAATTAAAATTATTTATTATTTCTTTGCTCTTGCATTAAAATAAAAATATTAGAACTTTGTTATTAACCTGTAAATGCCCGAATAATTTTTGCTAAATACCATTAGCTGATTATTTCACTTCTAAATTAATATAGACAATAGACAGTAAAATACATTAACTTAAACAATTTTTCTGATAGTTTTAAATTTAAACCTATCCTCATTTATTGACGTTTAGTGTTCTAGCGAGAAAACTTAGAGATAGAAAAACTTAGAGATAACAGATGAATTTCCTATTATATGTTCACAAAGATCTCGAAAGTAAAGTTTTGTAATATATATTATTATTCAATTTGATTTAAGTTAGTATACCTGCGCAAAAAGCAAATATATGTGCGACGAATGAAAAATCATAAAATGACTATCCAAATTATGAAATAATAATTAATAGTAAGCACATAAAACTTTCAGGGATCATATAGAGTGACGCTATAAACTGTCACTAAAACTCAGAAATCATTCCAAGAAACCACAAGAAATATACGTGACATTTTATTAGCTGTCCTCAAATGAGGACACTGTGCGCTAACGGGTTAAAGGTATTTTTATAATGTGACCTAGGACAACTGAGTTGGTACTTTTACATGAGTATAAAATATGATAACATAATTAAGATCGTGTTTATATATATAAAAGATTTCTTTTTATCCATTTACGGTTTAATTAAATTCGATATTTTTAAGACCATTTCTGTTTTGCGGTTGATTCAAATTTTAATCTTTATTTTTTGAATAACTTTCTGTTTACACAGCCGCACAGTTGATTCTAAATTGAAACTATTATATTGGAAAAACTTTATTTCATAATGCTTCCAGCTTACCATAAATACAAAGAATGAATTATTAAAGTTGATAATTTTTTTTAATTAAATTCATATTTATTCGTATGTATATTGCTTTAAAATTACACTTATTTGAGTGAATTGATTTTAATCCAAATCCTCCCTCCTGAAAAACTTATTGGCATTCCTTTTGGAAAAAATGGTTACAGCATCTACACGTATGAAATCTAAACATACTATTATTGCAACAAAAATTATATGCATCTTATTCATCTCTTTATTCAGAATTTAGATTGAGTTTGTTAATATATATGATTATTGTACACATGCATGTAAATCAGGTTTTATTAATATTAAAGCTACCTTCAGCGTAAAATAACTTATTTGAGAAACAATTCAATGACTACAGATCCAAATCAAAAATTTCATAATACATGTATGGCTAGAAATATTAAGAATTATAAAATTATATGGTTTGTTTTATTTTCTACAGTACAATGCACAAACTTCACAAGCAAATAAATTTTTGTAGCAACGAAATAGAAAACAGACATCGACAATTTTTTTAAGTTTAGTTAGCATTACGTTAGAATATTCGCTGAAAAAATACGTCGCTGATTCAGATTATATTGTTCAGATTTACTTTGACAAATACGCTGTTTATTCAGTTTTTGTTATCTCGGGAGTTAATGAAAAACAATTCTTTCTTTCTTATCTTTTTACTTTTGCAATAAAATTCACTGAAATACGGGCATTGAATAATAGGGTTATCAGATTGGACGTTTTCCCTGTAAGTTTTTCAGACTTATTTTACGTTATACTATTCAACTTTTCTTTCCCCCCCCCCCTCCCCCCGCTTTCTTTAACATTAGACTCCAAGTAACTTTTTAAATATTTTGCAAAGTTATTGTATTTATTTTAAATATTTTACTTTTCTGAGGTACTTTTTTGTGAATAAATATATTGTGACCATATGTCCTTGAAATTCGAGAGCAGTTCATAATTTGAAATTTTATTTCGAAAATTTAAAATATTGTAGAAAGGAAATTATTAACAATAATTATTAACTTCTTGATCCCCATTTACTTATCGCAAACTATATCTCCGTAATTTGGTAATTGAAATATCTTTTAATGTCTATATTATATATATATGTATATATTATAAATGTAATGTGCATGCATATTATACAGGTGAAAAAATTATTTTCAGTTGAGACAACTCATTTTTTTCTCTTTTTAAGGAAATGGGCTAAACTCAATAAATTTTTAGGTAATTTTCTCTCCCATTATATATTGTGACTTTAAAAAAGTTATTTTTAAAAAGCTTATTTGGCACACTGAATATAATTTGGTATAAAGTGGAAAATGTCAGCTGAATGCGATAAAACATTTCAAACTAGGTTAAAAACAAATACCTTCCTCTTTTTAAGATACATTTGGCAACTCTACTGAATAATGATCTATAAAAGTTTTGTAATCAAACACCCATAAATTGCAAAAGCACACAACATCTATTTCGGTTTTAAATAATTCAGTTATACACCACATTCGTCAACGCAGTTGATTTATTATTTATTTCAACTCTACTTCTGCGTACATTTTTTCATTTGATGAAGAGTCGTGATTGATCATTTCAACCCCAAACAGTTGTGGTGGTATTTTTTAATTACAGCTTAATTAATATTGTATGATATAGTAACAATAAAACATGAGTAATTTTTAACACATTTCCATTTATTTATTTATTTTTATCTGACCTGCAAGTTAAAATATTAATTTACATTGAACCTATGAAAATGAAGTATTGCATAAGAATGAAGTACTAATTTTCTTTTTATCTAAGAAGTACAATAAATAAAATCTTACTTTTTTAAGACACATTTTTAAGGGGGTTTCTTCTGCTTTCAAGAAATCTTAAGGAAAAGTCTAGTTTTGTTGATATATACATATACGTTTTTAGGGAGTTTTCAGACTGACTACTTTGAACATTCAGAAATTTAGAATTTACTTTAAATTTACCTTGTTTAAAATTAAATATATTTTAATTTCAATTACATTTCTTTCTTTTTTTTTTTTTTTTTTTTTTTTACTTTATTTATTTATTACGAGGGTTTAGCTGGAAAAGTTTTTCGGGAGTCAGGATTAAACTTCAATATAGTATATTTTAAATCTAAGAACATGCAAACAGTTTATTATTATTCTTTTTGTTGTAGTCGTATTTGGGTCGAGTTGCTTGTTTTTTCTTGTGGGTCGTGTTCGTGTTGAGTTTACTGAAATTTTTAGTGTAGTGAGGAAAGTATTGTAATCATGTCAAAAATCCGAATTTGAGATTTTGATGTTTCTATACGTTTCGAGGTCCCCTGAGTCCGTTTTTACTATTTTTACGATGATATATGTATGTGTGTGTATGTATGTGTGTATGTATGTGCGTGTGTATGTGTGTGAGTGAACACGCTAGCGTCTAAACGCTTTGTTCGAATACGCTGAAAGTTGGTACGCATATTGTAAGTCACCCTAGTACAAACCCTATTGATTTTGGTGTATCTAGTACTTATAGTTTTTTTACAGGGACACCACGAAAAATTCTTTATCATTATGGCCTATGGGGCCAAATTCTTAAAAGTGTGATAGCGTCTAAACGCCTTATTAATCTTAGCAAAAAATTTGTACACATGTTATAGGTCACAGTTGCACCAACTGTATAGATTTTGGTGAATTTAGCACTTACAGTTTTTTTACAGGGACACAAAGAAAAATTCTTTAAAATTATGGCCTATGGGACCAAATTTTTAAAGTGCAATAACATCTAAACGCCTTATTCAATTGAGCTGAAAATTTACATGAATATTATAAATCACTGTTGCACTAACTATAAGCATTTTGGTGAATCTAGCATTTAGAGGTTTTTACAGGGACACAACGAAAAATTCTTTATCATTATGATCTATGGGCTCAAAATTCAGTAGTTTTAAATAAAACATCGTGTAATATATGGAGAAAAATACTCAAACACTCTATTATAGTTTTCTATCTTTTGTTTGTTTAACAACTCCTCTTTCTTTACTTTATCTACAAAACTGTTAATTACTGAATGTTCGGAAAGTCGAGTGGAGTCACTCCAGATTTTTTTTACTTTCCGTATTGTAATCATGTCAAAAATCCGAATTTGAGATTTTGATGTTTGTATACGTTTTGAGGGACCCTGAATCCGTTTTCACTATTTTTACGATGATATATGTATATGTGTGTGTGTGTGTGTGTGTATGTGTGTGAGTGAACACGCTAGCGTCTAATCATTTTGCTCGAATGAGCTGAATGTTTGTACGTATGTTGTAAGTTACCATAACCCGAACCCTATTGATTTTGGTGAATCTAGCACTTATAGTTTTTTTACAGGGACACCAAGAAACATTTTTTATCATTATGGCCTACGGGACCACATTTTTAAAAGTGTGATAGCGTCTAAACGCCTTATTAAACTGAGAAAAATATTTATGCACATATTATAGGTCACAATTGCACGAACTGTATAGGTTCTGGTGAATTTAGCACTTACAATTTTTTAATCGCGCACAAAGAAAAATTCTTCATCATTATGGCCTATGTGACCAAATTTTTAAAAATGCGATAGCGTCTAAACGCCTTATTAAATTGAGCTGAAAATTTATATGAATATCATAAGTCCACTGTTGCACTAACTATAAGCATTTTGGTGAATAGCATTTATAGGTTTTTATAGTGACACAACGAAAAATTCTTTATCATTATGGTCTGTGGGCTCAGTTAAATTAAAATATTGTGTACCGTATGGAAAAAAATACTCAAACACCCTGTTATAATTTTCTCTCTTTTGTTTATTTAACAACTTCTCTTACTTTACTTTATCTACAAAACCGTTAATTACTCAATGTTCGGAAAGTCGAGTGGAGTCACTCCAGATTTTTTTTTTTTCTGGGTATAGGTTTAGTTTTTAACGGGTCGTGTCGAATTGATAGCATGTTGAAGAAAATTTATAATAACAAGCAGAAAATTGTATAATAGAAAGATAGATACATAACTGACATAAATATGCTAATTATTCATTATATACATTTTCAGATTTTTATGGTAATAAAGTAAACTTCAATGACGAATACACGAAATATCAAAAGTCTCTATTTAACGGACAATTTTTCAATCTCCAATGTAAATCCTTTTGATTACTTTAACCCATCTAAAGAATCAGTGTTATCTTTATTAATTATTATTATTATTAAGACTTTTAGGTCAGATTCGAGTCGTATTTAAAACGACGAAAATATCGCTCACGGCTTCGGGTCGATTTAGCTGCCTTATTTCGAGTCGGGCTACTTACGATTTAACATGAGAAAACGTACACAGTTGAACATGCCAAGACTGTAACACCTTGTCTACAGCTATTGCAAAAGCAAAAAAAAATGTCCAGGCCAGGTTTCGTTCGACCTATGCTGTTATATGGGGGATAATTTGCCCTTTGCTCAGATTCATGGCGTTTCATCCTCCCAATGAGGAATTTGCGCACATGGGGGATTTGAACAAAGTCTAATTTTTCTGGTAGTTTTAGGCCCATAAATTTCAAAAAGTTTATTAAACATGCAAAAAAAGTTCTCATTAATTTACAAAATAACTTTAAAATTAACCAAAAATCACGTGACTTCAAAACGCTGCCTGACGTCACACTTTATGATGCTCTAATGTTTACATTTTGTTAGCCTGGTTAGTAAGCAGCAATTCGTTTTAACTTACGTAATTATCAATTGTTTATGTGATTTCTGAGCATTTCTTTTTTATCTTATAATCATTTAATATCATTATCACCATTTCCCATTATCATTATTTTCAATTGTTTTCTTTTCATGGCGGTTGTCCAATGTTTTCGTTTAATAGGATCCTGTGGAACGCTAAAGAATAACTTTTGAGAAGCATTAGCCGTTGCATTAGTGCAACATGGTACAATACAATATTTATACTACGATTTTTTTAATATCCGTCATTATAATAACATACAAAACTTATTTCACTGATTCAAGAAGCAAAGAAAAGCACGAAATCGAATGTAAACAATGATTACTTCCGTTTGTTGTCATATAGAGTGACGTCACGATATATTATACTGCGTTTTCTCGATAGAGTAAATAGTGCGATGTTAAAATTGTTATAAATCACTCATTAGATTTCAAATAAAGAAAATGTATGTATTTATTTTCTTACCTTTTCGTTTTCTATTATATAAAAATAAAATCGGAAAACCTGCAAATTGTCTGTCAGTTGTTGCTCGGGTAGCTTAGTTCATAAAAAACTGGCACATTTGCTATAGATTCAAGATCAAATCGTTGATTGACCACTTTTCACTGTTGCTAAATTTAAGTCAACCTTTATATCAATATTATGTGCATAATTGTGCGTTATTCTTATTCAGATACTTTCCTTAATTCTTTTTTTCCATATCTAAGAAATTTAGTTCTTCTATGAATATCTAATGATATCTAACTCAAAATCAGAGAAAATTATATAGACAAATTTATTTAAAAACAATAAAAAATAAATTACAATTCAACTTTAATGTAAAAAATCATAAACATCAAACTCGATAGATGTCAACTAGTTTATTCAAAATTCATTTTTCTAAAATTTTAATTGAAACAGGGTTCCGATACTGATTTGTTTATTTCCATTTCACATAGTTTATTTTTGGTGACAAGTTTATTATAATTCAGACAAATATTGTTCTAACGCATTTTTGTTTAAACAACAACACTGAATTTATATCGTGCTGTTTGTTTAAAGTTGTTTTAAAAACTTTATGCCGAGACTAAAAGTTGAATAAATTGGAAGTGACAAAATGAATAAATAAATAAATAATATATAATATAAAGTTCGCTTTATTTTTAACTGGTAATGCATATTCTTCTCTATCACATAAATATATGCATAAGCAAAGTAGAAAAAACAGACGTCGGCACTTAAGTTTGAATATTTTATCCGTATAATATTCGCCTAAAGAGGCGACGCTGATTCACATTACGTATTTGAGGTTTACTTTGACTAAAAGGCTGTTTATTCAGTTTCAGTTTTTTTTTTTTTTTTTTTTTTTTAGTTTGCTTTTTTGCATCGTATGCTTCTAAAAAGAAAAAAAAAAAAAAAAAAAAAATCCCTTTGAGAAGACGTGGATATTTCCTAAATTAAAGCTCAAAAAAACTCATTTTGGGTAGTTTTTTTTTTCGTTCCTTGATACTTTTTTTTTTCACCGTAATAACATAAAACTACGTAAAAAAATGTATGCATACTTAATCAACGGGATACATAAATATTTGCCATATCAAAGAAAAGATGCTTCATGAATATTGTATGATGCAGTAAAAAATAAAGCACAATTAATACCGTTTTTTAATGCATGCTTTAGCCTTTCAGAGTTAGTTTAAAGTTTTCTGTTTTTAGTGATGATTAAATAATTAATTTCTATACAATAATGTTGCCTATTAATGAAGTAATAATTCTATTTCAATTAGGAAACTCATTAACAATACATTACTTAGCGTAAGATTTTTTTTCTCCTAAAAAGTCTTTTTTTAAGAAAGAGATTGATATTGTTTGAAGTATACATTTTAGCGTTGCTATGTATATACCGTTTCTTAAATTATCTTGTTCATTTTTACTTCTTTTATACAAAGTACAAGGAAGTATAGTAATCCCGATTTGCGAAATGGATTTGTATCTCGCATAGCTCAGAAATGAATAATCGTAGAATGTTGTAAATTTATATGCGCGACTGTCAGGATGTCTATTTGTACACCTGTAGCTTTGGTTTTAATACGAGTTCCCGCTTCAGAGATATCGACGACTTTACATGAATTTTCATGACGTCTGTAAGTAAGTGTGTGTATCTCGTATAACTCAAAAACTGTTGAGCGTAGAACGTTGCAAATGGGTATATAGGTGTGTTATAACATCTAAAGGTACATACAAATGAAACACTTCCGTTTGAAAAGTCGTTTTCAAGCGTTCCAAATGTATGACTACAGTCGGCAGCAAAAGTATCCGAGCACTAGCAAAAATTCCTATTTAAAAAAAAAACACTTAACACTGTTTTGTTAAATAAATCCTTGTCGAATCATGTTCTTAGACTGACTAAGAAAAGGATTCGATAAGAATTTATTTAACAAAACTGCATTAAGTGTACTTTTTATACACAGGAATTTTTTCTAGTGCTCAGATACTTTTGCTGCCGACTGCATTTTCAAAAAAACTTGCAAAATTTACGTCATCGAAGTTGCAAGCGTTCCGTTTGTATGTAACCCCTAGTTGTGCACGTTGGATGGTACTCACGTTGTGCCCAACACGAGTTGCTATCGTGCACAGCAACAAAATAAAGTTCATGGAGTTCGATAATATGGTCACATTTCCCGGTCGTTAACTGATGGTATTGAGCTCGCCGACGTCTCAGGGGCATTTTCTACGCTTCTTCGGAAGTCGCAAATGCTACACAAAACCTCAGAGGCTGTTTATGAGAAAGAAAAGTTGCTGGCCTTTATAGCCCGAATAAGAGTACCACGTGATCAGATGCGTGCGCAAATTTAATCATTTGCATATCCATCTCACCACTATCGCTCCTGAAATTTTCATGACGCTGCATGCATTATTTCTTGGTGTTGCAAGTTCACTTTTGAGGAGTTTATGTTTCCCCTAATCTCAAATAATCGGATTTATTTTTCGCTCATTCATAATTGAAAAACCGTAAAGAAATTTTTAAAAGCTAAGATCCCGATGTTGAAAGACCTCCATGGAAGATAGTTCTCACGCCTTGTTTTATAGAGTAGACAATTAGACCTTATTCCAAACACCAACATTACCGACTTCAAGAACCATTGATGTCCCATCATCAGACTGAGTTTGGAAATGAACTTCGCAACCCTTAGTACATTTGCTAACTTTCTTGATTTTGTGATCAAAGCTGGTAGATTGCAAGTGTCGGTTTGATCCGAGGTCGCGTTTATCGACGTAGCAGTTCGGAGTTTTCTGTGGTTTTCTCCAAAACTCGAGTAAATACGGGCTAGGACCCCTTAGAAAGGCCGCCTATGGAGGTTACCCCATTTTTAGGCATAGGACCTTAGTTTAGTCAATCGGTATTATTCCACACAACCAATCAACCAACTTTCTAGGAGAATTTTACTGTAACTAAATAGCATAAAAAAAATTTGCAGTTTCAAAGCTCTACTAGAGTTACTATGGTGTGTATTTTTTTCCCCTGATTCTTCTACTACTTTATTTATGTATTAATTTTCTATAATATTTTCCACAATGAATTAAAGGCAAAATTGACTGGCCTTGTGGCCATAATGGAAAATTCATAAAAGCAAAAGAGGTTTTTTAGTTTCGAGAATTACTGGTCGCTTTTCAGTTTTATTGTTTGAGATGGTTTTTAGTTGCATTTAGAAAATTAATACTGGAAATAAATGTTGTATTTACATTCGTTGATATACTGTATAAAAGCGACTTTTTTTTTTTTTTTTTTTTCCTGCAATTTTTCTGAAGTGAATTCCGTAACATTTCAAGTGTTTTTTAAAATCTATCTTAAATATTCGACCCTAATATATGGAACACAATCAGTTGTACCTTTTCATCCGTTGAGATTGCGAAAGAATTTCACTGAAGAATTTTACTGAAACTTTATGTGAAAATTGAATAATATGATTTTTCATGCTTCACGTATTTGCAACTTCGGCACAATAGTAATAATCCGCGATTGTAATGAAATGCTCGCCCTCTGGTGGGCTAAGGTGAAATTATCACACCACTGCATATCATCATATTATGCAATCGATTTTCCATGATGTAATAGCGGAGAAAGAACAATTATTAATCCACGTGGCTATTATATTTACTAACAACTGCAGTTCAGAGAGCGCCATCTATCGATCATTACAAACGCGGATAGACTCTATTATAAAATCTTTCAAAACGGCTGGAAAGTATTTATTTATAGTCATCTGTCTATGTCTTCGGATATCTGCTCACGTCAAGCTTTGAAAGTGCTTGGGAAAATACAGGGTGTTTATAAAGTCCCGGACCCATTTTGATGTTTAATAACTCATAAAATAATGAAGATACAAACAAACTTATGGCATTTATTGATGGAATAACTCATATATATTTTTTTCAGGTTTGAATATCCTTACTTTTGTAAATATCGTCTGCGCGTGTGGTTAATTTCAGATAATTTCATTTTCCAGTCTAAATATCTGTACTTTTCTAAATATCGTCTGCTTATAATTTGCATTTTTCTCTCTTTTGTTTTTGGCAACTATTGCAATGTTATGTTTACTTTTGATGTGTTTGTTCTATGTAGTACTTTTGTATGTGATGTTTTATTCAAGCGGCAGTCGAATAATTACCTAAAAGTCAGAATTACAACCGCAATAGCCTCTGTGGATGCCGACATGCTTGCCGCTACCTGGCGTGAAATTGACTATCGACTTGATATTCTCCGTGCGACGAAGGGGGCACACGTGGAAGTTCATTGACAAGGGTCATGAAACTTTTTGAGTCTATCTAACCATTTATGTTACTAATTTTAATCTATCTTTATTATTTTATGAGTTATTAAACATCAAAATGGGTCCGGGACTTAAACACCCTGTATATACAGTTAAGGTGTAAGTGTAATGCATTATGATTATTTTAAAAACACACTTAAGTTTTTACTAATAGCCTGTAAGTATGTTTGTAATTTGTTTATTTTTTATTTATTTATTAGAAATATAATGTTTTCATGGTTTTTTTTATGTTTTTAGAAAAAGGTTTGTTTGTATCTGCGTCTATTAATATTCAAAATGATGACCAAATGAAGCATTGTATTAATGTCAAATAACTACATATATGTAATAGTCCATATTTGAAAAAAAATATTTATATCTTCGAAAAAGTCTGGCTGACAGAATTAACAATATTTTTTTAATTATTTTTCAGTGTATGTCTGTGAAAGTGGTATGTTTAAAATAATATGAATTTTTTTTTAGTTCGTAAAATATATTTTAGTGTTTTTTAGGATAAATTGTTTAGAAAGTCAAATAAAGTCACTCTAGATTTGAATACGGACAAAAAAATACACCTTTTCACCTTCAAAACATATACTATATAAAGAAAGTATTGTATTGATGAAAAAATTCAACTATGAGAATTTGGAGTAATAATATGTTTTATTGTCTCTTGAATTTATTTTAACTATTTTTACAGTGATGCATGTATATGTTTATGTGTATATATGTAATGTTTATATATGTGTTTGGTTGAACATGATAACGTCTAAACACCTTATCCGATTCAGTTAAATTTTTAGAAGTATGTTATAGGTCGCGTAGCACAACATATAAAAGCTCTTGATGAGTGTAGGACCTATAATTCTTTTGCAAAGATACAAAGAAAAGTTCTTTATCAAATAATTTGAACTGACTCAAATAAATTGAAGTAAATTAGCGTATATACACTACATTCGATAAAAATAAAAATTGGCAGGTATGTTGTAGGCCCTCTTCGCAAAAATTACACAGGTTTTAAGACACATTTTTTGGAACAGGGGTACAAAATAGAATTCTTATACATTGAAGTTTATAGACTCAATTAAATTGAAGTTCATTTTAATAGTATTCAGTTACTGAAAATATAAAACTGATATAATTATATTGCTTTGCTATTGTATGATCCTTATGAGAAATGATATTCGTGTTACTTATAGTTTTTTCACAAGAAAGGAAATTTACAAATATCATGTCCTATTGAAGTTAATTACATGAAGTTCATCAAATAATTTAATAGAGACTAAAACCAATATATGTTTTGAAATTTTATTACAGAATGGTTGTTACTGGAACTTGCTTGCTTAAAATTTATGCTCTTTTACAGGAACGAACAAAAGTAACCCAATATATTATCGTCCATTGAACAAATATTTAAACTTTAGAGAAATATTCAAACATCTTATTATACTTTTCATCTTTTATTTACTGAATTATTAAATGTTTCATAATTGTTTAAATGCATTAGATTTTTTAATTTAATGCTATCTTCAAATTTATGAGGGAATAAATAACTTTATTAAAATAATTTTTAAATAATTATACATAAATAACATACATGCAATAATAATAATAATAATAATAATAATAATAAAAGAGAAAACATAAAAGAGAAAATTATTCCCACGAATTTCAAATTAGAAAAAAACAGTATATATATATATATATATATATATAACTTTTTTTCTCTCTGTAGCACCAAAAAAATCTGGCCTTTTTATCATGATAACTTTTAAGCATTTGACAACTTCTATTTTGAAAAAAAAAAAAAAGTTAAGGGTATTTTTTAGATAATTATGACCATTTTTCGAAAAAAAAAAATGAAACTCTTTTACTAAGTTTACTTTCTTAAGGAAAAGGACGGAGAAAGAAATTCTTTAATACATCTTTCTGAAATAAATAAGAGAAAAGTTCAATTTTGCTCACTTAGTGAACTGTCCATAAATATTTAACGAACGAGAAATGATCGTTCTTTCTGATAAGAGGGCAAAAAACATCAAAAAGCATTACTTAAGAAAGAAAAAAAAAGAAAGGAAGATAAAATACACATTTTTCCTTTTGAAATTTCTGTATATGTTTCATCAAAGAGAAAAAATAATTGGTAAAGAAAACATTGCTTGAAGGAAAGATGTCTTATTTTTATTGAATTATCTAAAAAATACTTAAATGTATACAGTTTATTCTCTAAATCAAATGCTGTTTACTTTCAATAATATAGAAATTATATCTGTATGATATGAGATGCGGTGATGGGTAAGTCAAATAATTACCTAAAAGTTATTTCAAGAAGTCAGTGTTCACCAGTTTTTATATTATAGAAAATTATCTATATTATATGAGGTATATTATACTATAAAATGCAAAATGCTATTATATGGAAAACATGATCAAGTCAATGATGTTTACATCTAATGAAATGATAAATAAACTAAAGAGTTTTAATATGCATTACTGTTGTAGGGCGACTAAGGCGCCCGTTGAAAAATGATCATTTTATTTTATTTATTTCTCATTTTAAATAATTCATTTATTAGCAGGCCCGTGCAAACTTTTCGCACTTTATTTATCTCTCCTTTATCTTAAAAATTTTAAATTATTATTATTATTTTATACACGTTATCTTTTCATATACATGAGCAAATTTAATATTTTATCATTTCTTTTTCTTTTTTTCTTTTTTCTTTTTTTTTTTTTTTTTTTTTTTTTTTTTTTTCACGTGAAAGCATATTTTATTTTATGCTGGAAAAAAAATGGCAACAATTAAAGATTTAAATGTCTATTTTAAAGCTTTTATTTTCATATTTTAATTAATTTTAAAAAATCTAATCAAAAATTCGTTACAAATAAAGTACCAAATGAAAGGAGCGATTTTTCTGAATCCGTCGGGTTAAGCAGCTTACCGATCGGACAATTAGGTTTTTTAAAATTAACTAAAGTATGAAAATTAGGAGATAGAGTCCAAGGAAATCTTTAAAGCCTATCTCTTAAGCCTAAAGCGTGACAAAGTCAGGCGCTGATGAGCGTAACTATATATGCTGATAATAATAATATAAATGAAATGCATGGAATAACATAAAACTAAAAAATCCATATATGAATGAAGCATGCTTATGTACAGAATATATGGAATAAAAAAAAAAGGATTGTCTCGATGAACATTAAAAATATTCGATTGGGGTCATAGCATACTAGGCGAATTTTTGTAGTGGTTTTCTTGATAAAATGAAAGTAACTCAGAAAATTTCCTTACAATATTTTTAGAAAAAGTAAACTGGAAATATGTTGCAAATAATCTTCAACTCACTACTACGAAACTTAGTTATAAATCAACTTTTGTTTATTTTTTGTATAATAGAGAAAAACGAAAGAATGTACCTATAATTCTAATTGACGTAACTTAAAAATGTCTTACAAAATCAGGACCTAATTACTAAAAAGATTCGGAAAGAACAAGCTTCCAGAAGAATTAAAGAGGTCCCCAAAAAGACTTTTAAAATGGGGTCTCGAAGACTTAGTTTAATATTTTCACATTGAAACATTTTTGTTTTCTGAGAGAATCTACCTAAAACAAGAGCAAGTAAAAACTATTTTGATTCTACTATTTAATCACAAAAAACTGAATGTTCTGACTTAATAAATTGTTATTCAACCATATATTGTGGGTAGGAAACGCCCAGGCGAAATAATTCGAAACAACCACACTGAGAAAAAAATATACCGCCTTCATCTAGAATGAAGAAGTGATCATTTTCTAAATCCCTTAACTAGAAATATAGATTTTCGAGCTATGCACATAAGGCACGCCAATAAACTGAATAAACGAAATTATCGAGAATTTCTAGTCTACACATTTCTGGATGGTGAAAAAATATTCTGAATGTTCTGAATGTTTTGTAATGCGAGAAATTGTCGCTTGATTTTCTAGAATTGGGTAATAAACCAAGATTATAGTTGTTGAAACCCGCCTCTTGTATTCGCATTTATTTGCAGAGATTTTTAAATAACTCTGTCCTCGATAATATAGGCAAATGCTCTAGAATTCTAATAGGGGTTTCTAGAACTCGCTTTCAAAGGAAACTAGAATTTATAAAGATGGCATGTAACTATTTTTTCTAGAGCCACAATTTAGATTCTAGATGTCAGTTACAGAATTTTTTCTCAGTGTATAAATATAGCCACTGATATTTTACCTATAAAAAAATTCGGAAAACTTTCTCTAAATGAAAGGGCAGCATATTATAATGTATGGAAACAATAAACAATTTATAGTGCTGTACCAAAATATTTTATGTATATTATAAATTCTCTTTAAAAGTAATATTATAAAAATAATTGTTTAATCCTATAATATTTTATTTATTTAAGAACTATTCTTCTATATTTAACAGCATTTAGATACACTAGATCGAAATATAAATAGAGTAACTAGTAACTAAAGTTGGAAAAAGTTTAATAATATGTACTAACCGCGTGATTTTTCTTCCTTGTTTCGATACACATATAATGTGATTCGCAATTTATAAAGTTAGACTTCAATTTCTACTCTTTCCATCGAAATAGTGTCATTTTTAACCCTGTTTCAACCTCATACTGTAGAATGATTGTAGTTTTCAGTAGTCTAATTTTTAAAATTTATGATCCAATAAACCCGCTTTTGTATGGCAATTAATTTACCTTCTCGCAGCAACAATAGATAAAATACTTTTTAACGACCAATCTTTTCTCCATGTTTACACCGGAGGTTATCGTGGCTCACCTTCGCCGATATTCTGGATTCATCATAAAAAAATTTAATAGCCGAGCGAAAAGCCACTCATTGTTGATTTATGAGGCTGTTGCCAACTCCGCGTATATTGTTTTACATAGTTTAACTACCGGGTAATTTTGAACAAATTACGTTCCTGATATTTCTCGTGGGTACGTTCTGCGAAAAATGCTAATAACTATAAAGCTGAGATTTTTAATGCGCCGGCTGCTTGTAGAACGATTTAAAAATTTTGGCGGCAAACCGGTATTTTTCTACTTTTATTAATCAATTCTTTTTTTTTTTTTTTTTTTAAACTTTAACGTGTTTATTTATTTATTTTTCAAAAAGGGTATAGATTAATTGAAATCATATCCTGAATCCTGCATTATTTAACGAACCGTAATTTTGGGTGTAAAAGAGTAATGAAGTATGTTTAACAACGGAAAAAAATGAAAAAGAAAATCATAGCATATGTAGCCTATCGTGCAAAAAATCGTGGCTTTCTAATAATAAAATGTAGTACATACCACATTTCTTTTGCATTTAAAAATACCGAATTAACCAGTACTTACATGAAAACTGGTTTAATTTATTTAGCCGCACCGCATTTAAAAATTGAATTACTTAAAACAAAATTAAAATTATGTTTTTTTGTTTGTTTTTTTTTAACTTTGTTGAATAAATTTCTAGTTCAAAAACGTCATTCATCTAAAATGGTGGTTATTTTACTTTCAAATATTTCGATAGGATAAAAAGAAAGGAACAAATTACACTTCAAATATAAATTATGAAACGCTTTCCAACATTAGCATGTTTTTGCTTCAAAATAATTTCCCATATTGTATTTACTTTAACTAGTAAAACTCTAATAATATCTAGTGTAGTAAATAAACATGGAAGCCATTTTACACATTTTGTAAATTTTATTTTTGATTAGTTTAAAAACTTGTAACATCACTAAAAATCATATCAATTAACATTAATCTAAATTCAGTGTTATATAGTAGATATTTTTTAAGGGTCTATAAAAAAAAGAATAGTAATATATGCTTCACATAACATAAATAATTTAAGTCAGTTAGAATGTGCATAAAATAATTGAAAATTTACATAGATAAAAAAATGTCACGCTACTGTAATTTGTGCAAATTACTTTAAGGTACTATGTTCAAGATTTGCAAATATTTTAGTAGAAAAAATGTTTTAATCTAAACTCGAAATCTCATTCACGTAATAGTTATTTATCTTAAAATTTCGTGCAAATTTTTACACTTAATTTTCTACCGAGATAAAAACGAGCATAATGTTTAGTTATCAAAACGTCGATGAGTGTGTTATTGTGAGATTTTTAAAATTACTTAGTAAATAGCAATTATATTTAAATCAAATTTTTAAAAAGGTTTTTTATTATTTTTTATGATACGTTAAGTATAATATTACAATTTTACAGTGATTTTTTTTTCATACTTTATTGTATTGTAAAAACAAAATTTTCTTTGTAATTGTACATTGAAAGAATTAAAACTTTGCTGACAAACTTTAGCCGTGATTTCAAATTAAAGTAATCTTAACCTTAAAATTTACAATAAATAAATGCCAAATTATGGTAAGTATAATAAATAAAGCATAAAAAATTTATTCACCGAAAAATTTACGTATAAATTTTGGCAGCGTGATTTAAATTTTCTACAATGTAAAAGAA
This sequence comes from Salticus scenicus, assembly GCA_963930645.1. Taxonomy (NCBI): domain Eukaryota; kingdom Metazoa; phylum Arthropoda; class Arachnida; order Araneae; family Salticidae; genus Salticus; species Salticus scenicus. Next base: position 175,704,907 of record OZ005650.1, read on the forward strand.
GATATTTGTGATGACATTTCTACAGTTATTGCTATTACTAAAATTTATCATATAAATAATATTAAATGTTGAGCGCTTTAGTAATTTTCTTTTTAATATATTTATAATAATTATGACATATATATCAGAAATTTTAAAAACTCGTCCAATTGTATATTTTATTGCTATATGTAATAATTTTGACACGACTGTAAATGCTTGCAATCTTTTTAATAGGAATTGCTCTTAGACTATTTGCTTACAAAAAAGTGTTTTTTGAGTAGAATTAATTTCCGTGTAAAGATAGATACCGTTATTTCTAAGAACACTAATATGTCTTAGGAGTGGAGTGGGTTTAATGCTACTCCGCACTGAACAATTGTCGACGGTCTCGGATTCATACCTAGCGATGGTCCGGAGTCATGCCATCACAGTTTGGATTCTTTGCGGAGGGGGTGGTTCCCCCGCTTCATTAACTTCCAGAGGTATTAATTTACAAATATAGAGGAGGTTGCAACCACGATGGATTTTACGTACGCCAGACGTCATCAGTGTACACGGCGGCCTTCAACCGGCACAAACATCGATCCCGCAATCTTCCAATTACGAACTCGGCGTTCTATCAACCCCTCTACCGCGGCCCCAATGCGTCTTAGGTGATGATAGCATTTTTTTTTTTTTTTTTTTTAAATAGGAGACCATAACCAGTTCAATCATTGCAATATTTATTTATAAGTAGGAAGTATGTTTAATTACTTAATGCCTTAAATATTGCTGAACCTTAACTAGATGAATTAAATGCTTTGATATCGAACCGGCAATATAAACCTTTACAACACACATTAACATGTTGCATTCGTGAATATCCCTTTTCTTCCTCTATTATTTTTAACACAGTTGTTACCAATAAAAGCTGATTTCTCTAGATTATCAGCTTTATTTTTTGTCTATTATAAAGAATCTAAGATAAAACAAATAGATTGCTTCATTATATTATTATCTTCACTTCACCCTTCAGATAATAACCCTTGCTTAGTGATATCTAATAAAAAATATATAATCAATGCAACATAATTATTATCCGTATTAATAGCATTTAATATCATGCATCATTAATATCATCAATACTCATTATAATACCATTTATTTGTGCATGTATGAATTATGATTATTAATCAATTAATAATATTAATTGCTCCGAAAGGATTATACGAAGAAACTGACCGAATAAAAGTACAAAGTGTAAATGCAGCTACCAAAATTAATTACATTCAGTGTTATTTTAGACAAACTAATTAATTAATTATTTTATTTTCTATTAAAGTTTCAAATTTTTATAAGATGAATTCTACAAATTTTTTCAGTCATAATAAATGCAATATTAAAAACAATCGCATACGTGTTCATAAACAAGTTATGAGAAAATATATTAAAAATTAGAAATTCCATTTAATCTAAAAGACTTGAAATATTTTTTTTTTTTTTTTTTAGAATTTTTATTCTAATGTAGATATTAATTTCAAGTCACATTTCTACAAGTATTCATAGTGATAAATTTGAAGCAACTATTGTTGAACCTAGCCATTGTTTCAATACTGTAACATCCTGTTTTAAGTTTGTAACAAAATTGATCGAAATGACTCTGGTATCCAGAGAAAATATATTACCAGCCATTATTTTTTAAAAAATCGATAGACTTTAGTAAATCGACATATTTTAGAATTTGTCAAGTATAGGAAGTGACACGCTAAATAAATTAAACTTAACTAAAATGGTTTCATACGTCATTTTATTTTTAATGTATAGAATAGAAAAGAAACACAGAAAAGAAACCACAAAAATTTATATTTTAAGATTTTTTGCAGTAAAAATTTCAAGGGATAGTTACATATGTTACCGTAATCATTTGAAACGCATGCTATATATATATAATAAGTCTGTTCTTTTAAATGATTTTAACTTCTGTTTAAGTAAGGTTTGAATTAAAAAAAAATTTCAATGGGTGCTTTTTTAAAATTTTCAAAACATTATATGATCAATTATATGAAGAATTGTGTATATATGTATATATTATACAAAATATATAGATATTTCATTTTGTTTACATTCATTAAAATCCTTGCTTTGTTTCCTTAACATCGTTCTGTTTTTATTTCTAAAGAGTACCACTATTTTTCAATAGCAACGTTTGTGTTATTTAATAGTTAAAATTATTAAAAAATATTACATTTCAAAAATACTGAAGCTAAAGTGTAAAAATGGTTTCAAAATTAATGCCTGAGAGTACTTCGTGTTTTAATTGCTAAGTTTTTGACGTACTGAGTTCTAAGTTCTCTCTTACTTAAAAAATAGTTTGGTGTGGCACTCACACTGCTTTCCTTTACACTACATTACTGTAGATATATTATTACAGTTTAAAGTTGAAGATACGAGGTACTGTAGTTTGAAAATTCTTGGTATACATAAAGTAACAAATTAAAATAGTTTTAGAAAGATTCATTTAACATAAATTTCTGTGTAAGTAGCGCCTCTCTCAACCACCAGTTTAAATATTGTAGCTATATTCATGAAACATTAAAGGTTCTATTAAGTTTTAAAATGTGTTCCAAATTGTTCAGAGAATTACTGAGCATATCGCTGTCTGAAACATAGTAGCCAATTTTTGAGAAGTACTGTGAATTATTTTTTAGCTAGTATATACTCATCAAACAACATATTTAAATTTAGCTCAGCCAAATACATAAATAAAATCCATGGCATAACTTGCAATGCACTTCGAGCTTCGTTCAAATATAACGCTGATATTAAAACCCAAATAAACTACTACGTCAGAAACGCCCTTCTTTTTGCACTGAAGACGGTACGCTTAAGGCTACCAAAACAGCTGTATGCATCGCAAATATTTTTCTTTTGGCGTTTCTGACGTAGTAGTTTATTCGGGTTTTAATATTCCAGTGGCAAGTCTCCTGTTATTATAATGCTGATATCAGAACTCTTTTGTGAGGCCGTGTAAATAAAGAATAAAGGTTTTTCATGTTATATTCCATGTGGAACATACTTTTGTTCAGAAGAAAATAATATGTTAATTTCTTTTAGTTTACTGCAGTCTAAAAATGTTAAACTGTACCTAGCAGATACTTCGCGCCTTGCTGTATTATATTTGATATCTGTTGTGTGTCCCTGTAGACGAACCGTTTCTTCTATTTCAATAAAATGTTTACTGTGGCATCCCTATATGATACAAATTGGGAATACCGCTTTCAAACTCTTGCTAACATATGTTCTTGAATTAGTAGACACACAAGCAAACACACACGCAGAGAGACAAACCAACCGTTAAAAACCTGATTTTCGAAATTATTAGACCTCAAAACGTGCAAATATAACAAAATCTCAGTTTCAAAAACGGGACCTAAAAACAATACTTTTTATACCATATCTAGATGAGATAGTAGAAATAATATAATTAATGATAAAGAAAATCATTCTTTTTATATAAAAATCCCATTGCTTGTAAATAGTAAGATTTATCACAATGGTTTGTAGGTCAAGGAAAGTACATTACTATCCATTCATTTTGGTCAAAATCGTTGGGAGCAGATAAATTGACATCGTTCAAAATTTGTTAGACATTCGGTGTTTACTCAAATGCCACCCAATAAATTTCAATCTACTACACGCACCCATTTCTCATTGCATTTTCAATAGTGTAGGATTTACATGTAAAAGGAAAACCACTAAAACAGATCTAGGAAGCTCTTTGTGGTAAATATTCAGTTGAATAACTATAATTATCTGATTATCAGGATGATCTAAAATGTGTCACATAGTCTACAAATAATTTAAACGGCAAATAATACGTTCATTAATTTATCTCTTTTGCACTCAATGGGTTTATGATGAAGCAGTGTCTGAATGACAATTAATTCTCAGTAAGTGCTTTGTGAAAATTTACATGACAATGCAATTAGTAAAATTTTAAATGGAAAGTGAAATATTTCAATTATTTTAATAAATAATGTATATAATTGCACAATTTCTTTTAGAGTTTTATTTTTCTTTTTGAAATATTCGTCTAAATGTGAATCAAGCGTAATAGGTGAATAGGTAATAAATAGTACTTTTAATAGGTAATAAATAATATATTTAAGGTGAATAGATAATAAATAGTATCTGACGTATAAATTTTAAAATAATAAAGCAAAATTATTTGAATATTGTCAAGATATAAAAATAAATAAATGTATGAATTAAAAAAATAACCAATCATCAATTGTACGCTTTCAATCTTAAAACTAGCAAAATACAAGCGCGTGCACATTTTCGCACATTCTAAGTACAAACTCTCAAAATTCTATTTCTAAAAAACACCTTAGGAAGATTCTTTTTAGCTAGGCCATAATAATAAAAATAAAGAATATTTTTATTATATATAAATCTAAACAGAAAAGTTAATAAGTTGTACATAAGTTGTATATATAATATTTGTGTACATAATAAAATGCATATAATATAAAGATAGCTTCATTATAATGTATATAAATAAATTTAAAGAATTATTAAAATATATATGATATATATATATATATATATATATATATAAGGTATCAAAATATGTTTTTAGTCGTACAAAATATTGAAAATGTGAAACAAAATCATAGCATTAATAACAAAATCAAGCATTATTTATGTATATATATTAATGTTTAATATGTATCTATATATGTATTTTTTTAAGCTATGAAATACTGTTCCCTCAAATACAATCATCACCCTTTAAAACTATAAAACATATTATTTCGTACTGAAATACTTATATTTTCCTTATCTAGTTTTTACCTTTTAAAATGTACGTAGTAAGTATTGTTTTTATGTATTAAATTATTTTTCTTGTCTCCGAGTTTAATTTTTACTTTGCAAAAATGGTTCCATCTCATATTTCATATCACTTCCTCACCCTTTATTAATCAAAATGTTTGCGATAGAAGTCACTACCATCCAAATAGAAAGAGTGCACACGTACTAAAAACTTATTCAAACCTGACTTTAAAACAATTTTCAGATATCTTGGAAGTCTTCATTGAAGACTATATCTTCAGTGTGGAAGAAGAAGTAGAACAAACAGATTGGGTAAATGTTAAGATATCATAAATCCCTCATTTAAATTTATAAAATCAATTTATTTCCTAAAAATATATAAATGGATAGTTTCATTTTCCCTAAGTTATAAAAAGTTATTTTAAGATTTTCTTTTTTTTATGATTACGAATTTTGAAAGCTAATAATGGTAATTTTTTCAATCTCACCCTAACTTGAACGAATGGTGCTTTCATAAGATTATGATAACATTGGTTTTAATAAAGAAAAAAAAAGAATAAACTAAAATATAATCCCATAATAAAAAAATAAAAATATACAAACTAAAGACCGCGCAAAATACTTTCAAAAGAGACCAAAATGTTAATTAGTTTCAGAAATAACTATGTGGGAAATAAAAGCAACAATAGATTAATTGAAAAGGAAAGGCGAATATAGAGAGAAAAGGAAAGAAGAAATATTAAACTATTTTAAATTCAAATTTTACAGTATTAAAGTATTACAATAGTAAACTATTGCAATATTTTTAATACCAAGTATTGCGGCTGTTTTTTCAATATTAAGCCTTCTAGTATCTTGCTAGAAAAATATTAGAAACTTCTGACACGATTTTTTTTCTCATCACTAGCATAATACCTATTTGCAAATAAATATGTGACAAAAAATGTGATTTTGGACTATTCCAATGTATAATAAAAAATTAAAAGCTAATTTTCTAAATTGATTAATTTCATGATATAAAGAAGTTGAAAGGGAAGGGGGGGGGGGGGAGAGAGAGAGAGAGAGAGAGAGAGATGTTGTAGATATGTAAAATCGTGTTTAGGTATAATAGAATCACAAATAAATTTTAGGTTTTGTTCCAAAACTCAAACCACGAAATTACATTTGGCAGGCATTGACAGTGCTGGTGAAACATTTGTGAATGATGGAAAATCCTAAAGAAAAAAGAAAAAAAAAAACTAAGAAGCATGCGTTCACTCGACATTCGTAACGAATTTCGTAAAAAAAATTATGAAAAATCCTTTACAATATGTACTGATTTGCGAGAGAATTTCGCATAAAATTTCTTATTTGTATAGGTAATACATACAACTGTCGATATACAGATAACACAGAAACAAAAAATACAGAAGCAGATAAAGAGAGAGTCTTAGATGTGAATTACTGTGGTTTTTTTTTTTTTTTTTTTTGTAAATTTTTATGAATTAGTTTAATATGAAAATCATAATTAATTTATAACTCAAAATGTATAAAAATAATAGAGGTAAAATAAAGATATCTATTACATTTTTTTTTTTCCATGGCTGTCAGTAATGAGATGCTTGAAGTAAAATCATTAAGAAAATGACATATGGTAACTTTTAAAAATTATAAATATTTAAAATTTATTTTTGATTAAAGTTAAACAAAAAATATTAAAAATGTAAATGAAAATATCCTGAAAATTTCTTTAGAGAAATTCTTTAAATACTTTAAATAAATTCTCTTCTAGCTATTCAGTATTTCATATCTTAAATAAACATTTGCAGTTTGTGCAGCAGGTCAAATACTAACAGATACTTTATTTTGTTTATGAACCTTTCACGACTGCTTGCAATTTAAAATTTTCCTTTAACTTTTCTTTCAGATTGACAATTCTGCTAATTTAATGAATCAGTTTAATATCAAAATCATAATCAATTTATAACTCAAAATGTATAAAAAATAATAGAGGTAAAATAAAGATATCTATTACATATTTTTTTTTTTTTCATGGCTGTCAGTAATGAGATGCTTGAAGTAAAATCATTAAGAAAATGACATATGGTAATTTTAAAAAATTATAAACTTTTAAAATTTATTTTTGATTATAGTTAAACAAAAAATAATAAAAATGTAAATAAAAATATCCTAAAAAATTCTTTAAAGAAATTCTTTAAATCCTTTAAATACATTCTCTTCTAGCTATTCAGTATTTCATATCTTAAATAAACATTTGCACTTTGTGCAGGTCAAATACTGACAAATACTTTATTTTGTTTATGAACCTTTCACGACTGCATGCAATTTCAAATTTTCCTTTAACTTTTCTTTCAGATTGAGAATTTTGCTTCATTCATCAAGAAATTATTGATTTTCGATTTTTCTCGCTTTTATTAATAAATGAATCTTCTTTGAACCAAACGCAATTTATATATATTTTTTTTTTTTCTTTTCAAGAAAAATCGATTTAATTGTGCTTTTAAAAGTAAAGTAGAGCAACAAATAATAGAATAATTGAGTAAATTTCTACAAGTATTTCGAAGATTATTTTTAAAAAGCTTTTAAATTATGCCCTACTATATTTTGTTTTTTATACTATAAAATAAAAATTCTTTTCAGATTTCTTTTTTTATATATATTATTATTTATTTTTCATTAACTTAATTAAATTCATGAATATCTTTGAAATAATTATTAACTTCGTTTCTTTTTTCCAGTATTTTAATGAATAACTGGAATGCAGTGTGAAAGAAATTTTATTATCCACCGGTTTTGAAAATTGCTTTTCCTGGAACAAGGATAATGAATTTAGAAGAACTATCTATTAGCATCCACGATTTTTTTTTCTTTATTTAGGAAAAATTATTTATGAAAAATGGTTTTCCTAACTGCATTTTCTACGTAAATTTTCAAGGTAAAATGTTGCATACCAATTTTCAAATGTCAGGAATTTTGTATAAAAATCTTATAGTACCTCTCATATTTATTAGTATGCAGTATAATCTTGTACATGTGTAAGTACAAAGGCTTAGAAAAGTCATCTATTTGTCTTAAAAACTGAATATAGAAAATGGTTTATTAAAATAATATTATATACTAATATGCTTTGTTTAATATAAATCGTATATGGCCTTTAAATTTCATGTAATATTTAATTTATTTCAGTAAACAAATATACCTTAAACAAAAATTCCAACATTACCTTAAATTTCTTAAACTTTTATTTAAAAAATGCACATCAAAAATGAATAATATAAAGAATTTTAGTTCACAGTGCGATAGACGACTGTATCAGGGACTGTTAGTCACTGAGCTTTAATTTCAATTACGAAATTTCTAACCATATATTTATGACTCAAACAGCTTCTAAAACAACAGTATTAAACAACAATTATTTTGGAATTTGAAGTTTAATCAAAATAAAAAACCTTAATATAACTGATATGAGAGTTTTACGATAATATATTAGTTTCTAGATTTATCTTTAAAAATAAATCTTAATCTTTATAGAAATTTATAGTACTTTTTCGTTAAAAAAGTCTTAAAAGGAAAAAAAAAAAAAAAAAGGAGGAGGGGAGGGGCTATAACGGTAAATTAGAGTAATATTAAACCAATTATGATAATCTTATGCTAACTACTAAATAAGATTTATAGTTAAACAAAGCAATATTGGTTTTCATTTTCCATTTTATTTTAACTTATTTTCAATTTCCTTTCTTTCTTTTTTTTTTTCCCCTCTAATTGTGCCTACTGTTATCATCTTAACGATAAATTATCAAATTTACAGGCTATTTAAAAATCAAAATACTCCGCTAAAACACAAGCACATGAAGGGTGAATCCCAGACCGTCTCCAATTGCCCAATGCGTAGCAATAGTGCGACGTTAAAAACTCATTCCACACAAAAAATACACTAAGTAACTCCTAAAAAAATGAATAAATAAACTACTTTTTAAGAAGCAGCTAAAGAAAGAAATTTTGAACAAAAATTATAATTTAGAAGCAAAAATCTTGTTTAAAGAAATTTATAATACTTATAACTTATCCAAATAGTTTTCTCATTTAAAGTTATCCCTGTGACTGTTTAATCATAAAAATGTTCAGATGATTATTTGGCCCTATTTTTTCACCGTACAAATTTGTGTAGTTCATGGAATTTAATAGAATATTAAGTAACTTCTTCATAATTTAAAGTTTATTTTATGTTTCGGAGCATGCTTAAAATACATTTTACAAAGCATTTATTCTTAAAATAACGGGATTTAAACATATGCAAAAGGCAGTTAAGTAACATATACTTTTAATTTGCGATTTAGATACCGCCTTTCAACCCTATTTCCGATTTTCACTAAAACTTGGTAAATTCATTTCTTCACTGGAAACAAACAATTATATGTGAAAGGACATCCAAAAGGGAAATTGTGTGGCGAGTTTGGAGAAAATCGGTAGCGCTGTTTTTAGGAAAATCACTTCTGAGACATAAAAATGGCCTACTTATATAAAATGCCTAATCAATTTTTCTGAAGTAAAAAAAGAAAAAGACTAATATGTACTAAAAGGGATTTATAGCAACTTTGAAGAAAATTGTTACAGCCGTTTTTGAGATAGGGACTTGGGATCCTGCATCCGGTTTTCCAATGTTCATCAAAAGTTGGCAAAAGCATCTGTACTATTCACCTATAAGATATTTCGTCATTCTATCTTTCTTTTCGTTTATGAGATACGATAGTCAGAGAACTCCACACACAAATATATACATATGCATTAAACATTTTCTAAAAATGACTTTTTTTTACTCAGAAGACCTTCAAACATGTAAATCAAGTAAAATCTCGATATCGATTTTTTTTTTTTTTTTTTTTTTTTTTTTTTTTTGACTGAATAAAAGGCTTCCATTACCTACGGTAGTCGAGTAAATAAAAGTAACAATAATCAAAAAACTATACTACAAATGGGATTATTTTTCTGTGAAAAAAAAAAAAAAAAAACTACAAATTTTTCTGTAAAGTATTAAATAATATTTTTGTTTAGAAACGCGAATGGCTATTTCCAAAAAGTAAATTTACGCAAAATACCATTCTATATAGTAACAATTGGGTTTTTTAAAATTCGATATTGAATTTAATTAAAAAGAAACGACCATCCGTAAGTATAAGTAAGAATGCATAGAGTTCATTTGTAAATTTAAAAAAAAAAAATTCTATTGTAATAATAATTCCTATAGCATAGCTGTAAAATGAAAATACATTACACTTCTGCTATAGTTTTATGTTTGTAGATTACGTGCTCTGTTATTACTATTAACTATTGGACCATTATTATTCCCTTTATGCGACTTTTCAGCCAATTCAATGCATCGTTCAAAAAAAATCATCTCTAGTTCTTAATGTATTTAAATAGTTTTTTTTTTTTTTTTTTTTTTTTTTTACAAACCTTTTTTTGTTTGTAAGTAAAATAGACATAAAAATCAGTAAAAAACATAATTTAATTTAGTACGATAGGACATTTTTAGTCCATTCTTTCATATAAAGGCAAGCGTTAATGGTTGTGCGTTCCTTGACAAGGAACTAATTGAAAATTTTTAAGATGAATAAGTGAATAATAATAATATTACGTGATGAAAAAATGTATTAACTCAATGTTGATTGATCACGAGTTAACTCATTTCATTAACCTATTTTATCCATTGTCTTATTTAAAAGACAGCTGAAAAATACCATGTGAAAATCAGTATTTGTTTGATGGGACTATTTTGTCATCTGGAATACATAGGGGTTAGGGTATGCTTCTGCTCGTGTATTCCCAAATTTCACAAGCTCAAGTGATCGATGAAGATTAATAGTTTTTTTGCCCTCCTCTGTAAAGAGATAAAGGATTTTTAACGGAGAAGAAATTGTCCCTTTATTTTCTTCTTTTAAAACTACAGAAAACCCCTTAAACATGATTTTCAGGTGCGTAGTGCGTTCTTAGAAAAAGGACAACAGATAAGAGAAGGATAAAAGACACGAGTTATTTCTAGTTTGAGACCATATACATTTTTCAAGGAAATGACATAAAACGATATTTAAAAAGACTTAAAATCAAAATATTCGTGTTTATGTTTATGTTTATTTTAATTAATTATTTAATTTATTTATTTATATTAAAGATAGTAAATAAATTTTAAAATAAAAGTACTAATTATGATTGCTTAACTTGAACACGAATAAAAATATATTATTAATAAATATTAAACATTAAAGATAGGCATTAATTGCAAAATAACTTTAATAAACAAATATCTGAATCACTGATTTTCTATGGGTATTAAATTTAGCATTACGAATAAAGTTTTTGCTTTTTTTCTCCTTAGAGCGACGTAAAAAGAATAATAATAATAAACATAATCATGAAATTTCTCACAAAATTTAAAATAATTAATATCTGAAGAAATAAGAAATAAGGACTTAAGCAGAAAGTTTGCTAATACTAGAAAAGAGAGAAAAAAAAGATTTATAGTCAATATTCGAATCGTATAAACCAAACAATTTTGTATTATAATCAATAGGAAAGAATTTTAACTATACCTGTACAAAATAGATATATAAAACGTAAAAGACTAATAAATGAAAAATGTAGAAACGGAATTTAACTGCGTATAAATATACGCAGTAATCTTTTTTTTTTTTTGTTGTTGTTGTTTGTTTGTTTCCTTTCAAGACAGACAGGACTAAAAGGCATACATATTAAGACTGAATTCATAGTCACTCTTAAATATTGTTGAAAAGGTTTAAAGTGCTTAACACGAATGAAAATGCAGTCTTCAGATTTTAACTGCCATCTTTAATAGATCTGAACATTTTTATGCAGCCCTGACAATCTCGAGGTTAACCATACCATATTGTATACAAAGCATTATTTTAGTATTACTAGCATTAAATGTTGATTTCTTTATGATTTTTACGGTAGTAAGTTATTTAAATGGGGTTTATAAAAATCTGTTTTAAAACGCAATACATTTTTTTTTTTTTTTTTTTTGAAGGGGGGGGGGGGGAGCGGGATGTTTTTGTACACATACCTATGTATAGGCCCTATTAACACCATATTAAATAGGGAACATTCCATAGTGAACAGAGTATCGTTATTTAAAATTTTCCAAAATATTTATAGAATATCGGAACGGACAGATGGACAGTCAGATAGATAGATATACAAATTGCAATCATATTCACACTTAAGAATTGTTAGAAAGGGTTAAGCACGCTTAATGTTTATCGGAAATGCAATTCCAGTCACTTTCCAATAATAGCCCATAATGTAACTGAATATTTTTGTGTGGCCCTACAAATCTAATACGGATCATACTATACTCTATAGAAAATATTTTTGTGTACATATGAATAATACACTTCAATTTTACTACGATATGTGAAAAGTCAAGTTATTAAAATTTGGTGTATAGAAATGCCTTTCATGGAACGGAATGCTTTGGAATACTTTCGGGAATTCTTGTATACAAATCAGCGGTGGTATGTACTCCATTTTTTTTTTTTTTTTTTTTTTTTTTCTTTTAAGGAACATCCGATGGTAAACTTGAATAACATATTTCAGTTTCATTAAAATTTGTGAGAAGTAAAATTATTATTATATGATTTTTAGAAATACCCCTCATAGAACACAATGCTTTGGAATGTTTTAGGTGTCCCTGTAGACAAACCAGTAGAGGTATTCACACAATTTTAAATAAGAAATATCCAATAGTAAAATAAAATAATATATGTCAGTTCAAGAAATTTCATGAATATTTTTGAAAGTTAGAACGCGGACAAAGAGAGACAAACCGAAGTCATTAACACTTTTCAAACTTGTTAGGAAGTATTAAAAGAGAGACAGAGACAGAGAGAATACATAAACATCTATAATGCTATTTATTTATTTATTTTTAAGAAATGAAATATAGATCTACTATAATCGCACTGTAGGTGTTAAATTAAGGCGAACACAGGGATTAAAATTTTAGTCTCTTATTTTATATGTACGTTATTTCTCCTTTTTATATAAAACTTTCAGGCTCCGCCCGCTTCGCTGCTCACTATATTTAAATGAATTTTCAAAAGAGTTGGATTGGTATTCATTTTTTTCATCACATGATAAATAAAAATTAAAAAATATATATTGAAATCGCTCTAAACCTCGCTTCGGGTACCTGCTGCCTACGGCCTTTTTTTCTCTACCCGCACTACAGCGGGTCCGGGTTTCCACTGCCTGCAGAAATATCTTTCCAGGATATTTCATTTTGGATATTTATCGACGATAGGTAGATCTGCTATTATTTAAAAAAAAAAAAAAAAAAAAAAAAAAACTACGATTTTAAAGGTGACTGTATCTCAACATCTATTAAATATTTTAGTTTTTGAACCGTGTATTTTATAGTTCCGTCTATTTCCACTATAGTATCATATCATTCCGAGCAATATAATAAATGAAATAAATAGTATACTTTCTTTTAAAAGGAATTAAATTCATAAAAAGTCAGTTTAATGGTTTCTATGATATGCTACGATTTTTTCCGATAAATACTATAAATTAAAAAAAAAAAAAAAAAAAAAAGAATGAATGAATGAATGAATGAAAAAAGAAAAAAGACAGAGAAAGAATATATATATATATATATATATTTTAAAGGAATAATATTTAAAAGTGAAAAATAAAAAGTTCTTATACTATAAAAATTATGCATAAACTGTTATAAATAAGTTTTTAAATTTAAAATTTAATATAATAAATTTTTTCTTCTACTGTATTGCCATTTTATTTTCAATATATATAATAAATTAAAACAATCTGGTGTGTCACTCACACGACTTTCTCTTACCCTGAAATTTAATACTATAAATACAGGTTGGAGATTAAGGGGTAAGATAGTGAGTACTATTATGTAAACCTATGTAAAACAATTCAAATTAGGCTTCGGAAGAGTTTTATATGATAATTAGTTCTGTGTGAGAGGGGCTATGCACCTACATTTATATAGAATTTAATTCTGTTAATAAAATTAAAAGTTTACTTAAAATTATACAGACAATTTTCACACGCAACATTCATTGAAACTTATCAATCTTGATCAAACTTTTCCGGCAACAAACTTATATTAACTTCAAAATACGACATTTGGATCTCCTAAAATTATTCGTTTTTAAGTTACTCTAAGAGACACAGACGAAGATCAAACGTTAAAAAACTTGACTACGGTAATCAGGAAGCCTCAAAATGTATAAATATACAAAAAACAAGCGATGAATATTTAGCTAAAAACGTATATTATTTACCATATCTCTATGAGGAATTTATTTCAATTCCCGAACAGCTTTCTTGGAAATGGTAAAATATTATTAGTAAAGCACATCTACTAACAAGAAATAACTAATGTGCTGTGGCCACCACACGACTTTCTTCTATATTTTTTTATACAAATTCGTAAAAATAATTTATTAAAATTATTATTTAAAAAAATTATCTTCCATGATAATGCAGACGATTTCCATATTAGAGAAGTAATATAACACTAAATATGCAAAAAAAGTTAAATTTATTTATTTATTCTCAATATTACATTAAAAAAAAAAAAAAAAAAAAAAAAAAAAAAAAGTGTTAAAAATGAAAAAAATCGATAACTTTATTTTGAATTATCGCAGATCGATGGTTCAACCATTCGTTTTAAAAGAATTGGCGAGCTCTTTTGAAAGATATCCATCATGAAATCCATCATGAATATCCATCGAGGAGGGACTTTCCCCCAGGGGGGGAGGCGAGGCTCCTACATACACAATTTCTTTTTTCCTAGTTGACTATCTCTATTACAAAAAATATATATTCGTTTCATTTTGTTTAGTGCAGTCTATAGATGTTAAACTGTACTTACCTGCAATTTCCCCTATAGACGTAATGTATTTGAATACTTTTGAGTGTTCCTGTACACGAACCATTGGCTTCATCTCAACGAAAAGCTTAGTGTAAAATCCCTATATGATACACATTTGGAATACCGAGTTTGGAATTTCTGCTACTATTTGTTCTTGAGATATGCTGATAACAGACAGACACACAGACCATTCGCTAAAAACATGATTTTCGTATTCAGGGGACCTCAGAACTTGTAAGTATAACAAAAACTCATGTTCGAAAATTTGACCCTAAAACAGTACTTTCTCGACCCTATGGGTAAGAGAAAGTAATAAATTGTGCAATAGCCGTTGCTAAGAATGCAGACGATTACAATGGAAGAATAAATTCATGAAAGATGAAACATAAAAGCCAATATTTAAAATTGAAACAAGAAAAAAAAAGTTCAAATTCGAAAAAATCTCGATGAGGTGCACACCTACAGGGTCCCAGGTACCGATATGACAAGTTTTATAGCTCTGTGATCGGTAGTGTTAGCACCAGAGCGGAGACAGACACAGACACTTCTCTTTATTTATATAGATAAGCGTCATTTTGCTGAAAATCAGTATTTATAAATCTTATCTAATAGTATTATTTTAGGGTAATTTTTTAGATAAATGTTGAAATATCAGAATTCTGGGATTTTCTCTTTTTTTCCGTGTTCGAATTTTCAAGATTTTGTGTATAATTTAGACAAAAAACTACATAGTTAAGAACAATTTTCATTCTTATGTAGCTATTAATCTAAACATGTTTAACAAGGCATTGTACAATAGACTTTTAAATTGCGCTTTCTAAATTTTCGAATTAATACCGATTGAGAACACTTATGTCCCACGCCTGTTTGTGATGCTCTCACGGAAATCTAGAGGAACTTAAGCCGTATTATGAGCGAGTTTCATAGAAAACCACGGAATAATAGCAGCAATTAGCATCCAATGAAGTTCAATATTGATTGCCCAGGTAAGGCGCTTCAGCAGGCAGTGGTGACCGAGATCCGACATGACATAAGCGACGAAGACGCTGAAAAAATTAGCGGTTATCAGAATCGAGGTTTAAAAACAATTTCTTTCTTTCTTTTTAAGCTATTATCACTTTCTTCTGTATGTATATATAGAAAAAGTATTGGATTCATGAAACTTTTTGATGTATTTTCATGTTTTGGGATGTCCTGAAGACGATTTGACTGTTTTTAGAAAATGTTTGTCTGTATCACAAATTTTGTGGATGTTGTATCTCAAGGACCAATAAATAAAATTTAAACAAAGTTTGTATATCTCAGGAACTACTGTACAGAATTACATATAAACTTGTATGTAGGTGCACCTTAATTAAAATTAATGCATGTCAACTTTTGGTGTGAACCGCTCAGCAGGTGGCGCTGCTACACAGTGTTTTCTACAATTACGAGGGAGGCTATATCTCAGGTTCTATTGCGTTTTGTCAAAGAAAACTTAGTAAGTGAGAAAACCATTATAAGATATTATGCTTATTCAATTTGAATGCTTATCGACCAACATATTTTGTACTATACAGCGATTTCCGCAATTTAAGGAATGGCTATATCTCAGAAACTACTGCACAGAATTGCACATAAATTTGTATGTAGATAGATGCATCTTAACAAAAATTAGTGCCCTCAACTTTTGGAGTAAACCGATTAACAGGTGGCGCTGCTACACAGCGATTTCCACAATTTAATGGAAGGCTATGTCTCGGATTCTATTGCGTATCATCAAACATAACTTGATATGTAAGAAGGCCACTATGAGACATTATGTTGACTCAACTTGGATGCTTATCGGTCAATAGGTGGCGCTCCTATGCTGCTAATTTAATCAATAAGTGATGGCTATATCTCAACGTTTGTGGCATGTAACTGTACGAAACTTGATATATGAGATAATCATTATAAAAACGCATTTTTTAAGATGTTATTTCTGTACTGATAAGTATAAAGGATTTAAGTCCATATTCTTGATTTTTCAGGAGACGAAAAATAAAGTTAAACTAGCTAAAAACAAATAAGAAGAATCGATTAGGAAAAAGGGATTATGTTGGTTTATACGCTTTATACCATTCAGTGATTGTCAATCTTCATTTAATAAAGGGAAAAATTTAATTAAGTGTTTTATACAAAGATTAATGCTAAATTTCTGACTTGAGTCTTTCTTTTACCAATGGATTTTCTCAAAGACTAAATGACATGGATTTAAATCCTTTATACCAATCGATAGAGAATTTTTTTCTGGGTCTGACTATGTACTTAACTCAAAATCGACATTTTTGGACTTAAATCCTTTATACTTATCAATACAGATTTATAGGCGATAAAACTGTATTATTTTGGCTACTTAGTGTTAGATTTCCTTAAGATGAAAAGGATTTGCATTTATCATGTTAAATAATTTTAATAAATAATAGATTTAATAAATTATTCGCACTTAGTGAATTTGTACAGTAAAATATAGAAGAAAGTCTTGTGGTGGCCACAACATACTATTTTTTCTTGCGATTCGGGTTTAGGTCAAGTTGACTAAATTTTTTTCTGCGTGTCGGGTTTTGTTTTCAAGAGGTTGAGAGATTTCAAAACACCTATTAAAAGATTTTATCATAATAAGCAGAAATTTGTTTGGTATAATTTTAACCTCTTTCCTTTACATACAAACAAACAATGACTTTTATTTATATTAAGATTATCGAAAGCAAAATAAAAAATCAATTTATTAAGAATTGCAAATGTACAAATACATTCATTAAAGCACGGGCAAATTCTTTTCTTTCTTTCTTTTTTTTTTTTTTTTTTTTCTTTTGTGTGCGTGTGTATCTATATATATCTATAATATTAAACCTTTTGAAACATTGTACAAAAGGAAATATAAGTGCTGAAATATATCTCATTAGGAAAGCGAAAATTTAAATAAAACGAAAAAGAAATAATTAGAATTCAAATAATAAAAGCATATAATATACCTAATACGTCTTCATGGGCATCGGTTGATTATTGTATGCAAAATTAGACGAATTTCTGTAAATCTGTTTATATATATATATATATATATATATATATATAGGGAGGCGTGTGTTATAGTTAATCAACAAAACTTTAGATTTATAGAAGTTTAAATATCTTGAAAGAATTTATAAAGAGATATCAACTTACAGTTCAGTTATTAATATACAATAATTAGTCATGTACGTCTTATTCATTTGAGAAGAAAAAAAGAAAAGACAGAAAGACAGAAAGAAAGAGAATATTTGTCATTATTTAGTGTAAATGCGCTTAGCTAATCGAACTTAATAAATACATCATATTGAAATAAATAACATACGGTAAAATACTTATACATATATATATTGTATATTGAATAATTTAATTCCTTTGTAACACTCAGCAAATGAAAGATATATATTAGTAAGCATAATATTTCTTAAATGCATCGACTAACATTTACCAATAAAGGAAACGATCCTCTTTAAAGAATGCGGGGTAAGAAGCAAACGTTTCGGGGGACGTATAGCAAATTATTTTTCGGCTTTTATTGGGTAAAGCTGTTTAAGAAAAGGAAGTCCTTAATGATATTTTTTTGCACCTGGTCAGCTGTCACAACTGTCAAACTGTGCTGTATGGGATGTAGCCGCTTCTGCTAGCGGGAGTTATGTGCCTCGCCTCGCCCCCTGCTGCCCCGTTTGGAAACTTTGTTCTTCGCGTTAAAGGTCGTGGTTTAAATGTTCACTTTGCAGTTGGAGTTGCAGCATTCTTTTTCAGTTTACTTTGGAACTCTTGTGTAAAAAAAGAAAGTATTATTCGGATAACGTAAACCTTTGCACTCGGAAATTGCTTTTCACTATTGAAAATAACACTAAAATATGTAAGTGAAAATTTCATTCGCTTTATCCCAATGTCCTATTCAGAGGAATTGTCAGATTTCTTATATATATACATATATATTTATTTATTTATTTATTTATTTACTTTTATTTTATTTTTTTAATTTTATTATTATTTGTTTACTTGGGTTTAACTAACTTTTAAAAAAGAATATGTTTCGTCTCAAATTTCAACAAAATAAATAAATTGGCATAAAGCGAGTTAAAAAACGTTAAAACGAGTTAAAAGCCTCTCTTTAAAGCATTCTTCTAAAACAAGACTTTTTTTTTTTTAATCCATTGAGTTTTATCGGTGTATATATTCTTCAGTGGCAGTTATCGATTGATGAGGATAAAATTGAATAATTTAAACACAAATACGAAAAAAAAAATCTTTTGGTTAAATAATGTAACGTTTTGAAAAAATGCCAAAATGAAAATAGAAAAATATGCAGGCATATCAAAATATACAACATAGACTTAAGAAGTAAGCTGTTTTCCTACATTTTCATATGCGTATCCAAAGAGGATTTTTAGATATTATCAGATCATGATACATATTTTTTAGGCATTAGATGTTTATAGTACGGAATCTACAATTTGTTTATGCAATACGTATAGTTTTCCTATTCTACAAAATGATAAATTTCTATCGTGATGTAACGAAAAAGAATTATATGCATTTACATTGAAAAGATATTTTTCTTTATTTAGCTTTAGTTATTCAGAATTAACATTAGGGAAATATCCCACAAATAACCCATTAATAGAACAGCTCAACTGAATCTCTAAATGAAACAGTATTGAAAACCTTATGCGAAATACAGATAAAAATACGTTTTAAATAAAATCTGGTACATAACAATCATACGACTTCCATTATTCACTACTACACATTTTATCACACTCTTTGAAGACAGTGTTTACAAAATTCATAAAATTGACCTAATTAATCAAAAGTTCCACCACTTCTTCTGTAGCAACCAACTATTACTAGAAGAGCATCTAAAAAAGAATTAATACAGCGGGTTTAAAGAAAATCGGTTTTATGAGACAGCCATTTCCAAAACTAAAACTGACCTACCTAACCATGACATCTACAAATTTCCTGTGGATAACAATCTGATACATATTAAATGAAAAGAGTGAAAAGAGTGAAAAGAATTTATCGAATTTGAAGAAAATCTTTAGAGCCGTTTTCGAATTACTGATTTTCGGACTTCCTTCCAGTTTTCTGATGTTGGCAAACCCTCAGGTACGTCAAAACTGCCTTGATTACAAAAATGTATGATCATCAGAAGATACCACCCCCCCCCCTACACACACACACACACATGACCAATTAAAAAAATAAAATAAAATAAAATAAAACTCAAATTTAAAAAGACCTTTATTTGATTCAGGATACCTTAAAACATACAAATCAGGTGAAAACACAATGTTGAACTTTTCGTCCGAATATAATTCCTTCCAATAATATGATAGTCGGGTAATAAAAGTAAAAATTTATGTTTGGATCTTATAAAGAATGAAAGAGTTTAAAAAAGAAGTTATACAAAAGTGAAAAAATAAATTATTCACCGTACGTACATTTACAAGAAAGGAAAAATGACAAATCAAAATGATTTAATTTTTTTTCCTCCTCCCTTTTTTAAGTATCATTTAGATTTACATAATTTGGAATTACACTCATATCCTCTAGAATCACAACCACCTACATTAAAAGCTTTAATGCCTTATATCCTTTACTTATTATCCGATATCTTTAAAAAATCCATATTATTCAATGCGTTTTTTTTATTTATTTACACTCTATTAAAAAAAAAAAAAAAAAAAAAAAAAAAACGATAAGAAGAAGTGGGGACAAAAATTGGTTTATGGGGTGGTATGGGTGGTCCGAATGGGACAAAAATTGGTAGATGTGTTGATGTGGAGTAAAACAATTGATTACAGTTTCAGAAAATTTGAATGATTTAATCAAAAGAAAGTGCCTCACAAATTAAACAAGTCAATAACGCGTTGGTCCACTTCTAGCCCTTATGTACGCAGTTATTCGGCTTGGTATTAATTGATAGAGTTGGCAGATGTGCTCCTGTCGTGCCAAATTCTGTCCAATTGTTGCGTTAGATTGGTAAAATCCCGAGCTGGTTGTAGGACCCTTTTTATGATGCTCCAAACGTCCTCAGTGGAAGAGAGATCCGGGGACTGAGCTCAACCCCACTGAGCCACCTATTAAGGGTATTTGAAGTCACTGAAGTACCAGTTGCACGTAGGATCGACGATAATGATGAATTGGTTTTTGATTCCATCAAAACCTGTATGTGTGTCAATTTGTGTCCAGTTGGCATTACTCCTTCTCGGAGCGGCACTTTTTTTTTTGTTATAAAGTATATTTATTTATTTATTTTTACTTTTAATTAATTATTTATTTATTTTGCGTTATTTTCGAAATTGCATAGGCTAAATATTTATCATCATCACAAAATCTGTTAATTAGAACTAAATGTAAGTGACTTTGTTTTCTTTGAAACTAATTAGCTGGATCAGAACTGTGATGACAATTTAGGTGCAGCACGGAGAAAGATCTATCAATGAGTATTACACTGGATTAATTCAAAAAGTAAAATTCTAGTTTATTTCGAGTAACATTTCTAAATAAAAGGTTTCTATTCAAACAAACATTTAAATGCAGAATCAAAAGAAATTAAATTTTTGCCTTAGTTACTATTGTTCAAGCATTTGTTACAAAGGTTTCAGCAAACTCTTTGAGACAGTTAATAAAATGGCTCTATTGTTTGAAACGTCTGAGACAGCGATTTTGTCTGGTAGGTTTTTTAGATTTTGGTATAAAGAATGTAAACTATTGTTATTAAAACAAATGTCTTTGTACAAAAGAGGAATTCACAAATGCTTTTACTTCTAAATGCTAATTCTGAACGAACCTTTCGATCATTTTAAATGTAATTCAAGAAAAATAATTCATGGGTAAATAATTTTATGTTATTTTAAAATATAATGAGTGTTTTTAACGATTAAAACCAACAAATGTTATTAATGTATGTTTATTTTAGTTACAAATAAGTTTTACAAAAATAACTATATTTATTTAAAAAATAATAAATTGAGACATTGTAGAAATTAGTAAAGATTTTTTTTTTTTTTTTAAGATCACATAGTATAAATGGAATTAAATGTATCTCTTTTAACTTAAGGCCCCGCTTCACTCACCGCCGTCGGAAGTCGAAGCTAATATTATTCTAAGGGAATTTTTTCTTTACAAATAACTTATTAACTAATACATATTTTTAAATTCTTTTTTCATATTCTGAAAATTCCCAGTTGTTAAACTGACGGACCTTTTTTAAAAAAAATATTTTTTTTAATTTTTTATATATTATTTTGAGCTGCAAAATACGAATTTTCAATATGTGAATTTTTTTTCATTTTGCAATTTCAAAATAAAATATTAAAAATTAAAAAAATACATTTTTAAAAAAGGTCCGTCAGTTTAACAGTTAGGAATTTTCTGAATGTGAAAACAGAATTTAAAAATATGTACTAGTTAATAAGTTATTTGTAAAGAAAATTTCCCCATAGAATAACATTGGCTCGGGCTTCCGGCGACGGTAAGTGAAGAGGACCGTTAAGTGAAATTAATATTTGATTGCCCCTAATTTTGTCTGCGTGTGTCAACAATAAATGAAACGAAGAATAGAATCTAATTTCGTGAGAATTTTGAGTAAAGAGGATTAAGGTGCAAGAACTCTGGAAAAGGCATTAAAATTTCAGTGAGTTCTGTTATTACAGTTAAAATTTATTTTAAATTAATACTTTAAAAGAAAGACATTAAAACTACTTCACACACCACAAATTTTAAGTCAGCACAACTGGTTTCGAAAGGACGTAGCCTTTCTTCATCAGGTGCAAACACGTGCTACTGACTTGGAGGCAAATGCAAGAATGCAAGACTCATGCAAGTCTTGCATTTGCCTCCAAGTCAGTAGCACGTGTTTGCACCTGATGAAGAAAGGCTACATCCTTTCGAAACCGGTTGTGCTGACTTAAAACTTATGGTGTGCGAAGTAGCTTTAATATCTTTCTATTGAGTGTACGCCAGTTTTTGAATTTAGTTTTTGGTAATACTTTAAAATTCATTAGGAAAAAAAATAACACATATTTTTATTTACGGTTAATATTGAATTATTTCAAATGCCTTTCTCGGCATTTCTCGTCAATTCAGAATATCTAAGAGTGAACAAATAAAAATTTCTTAGTTTCGAAAGATAAAGAAAAATGTTATTAGGCCGAAAGGTACTGGTAAATATAATAACAGAAGTTTGCGTAATTAGCCATGGAAAATCAGATATGTATTAGATATTTTATAGTAATTTCTCGCTATGATTTTTAAGATGTATAATACATAATGGTACTTTTTTAACGGTGTCTAATATTTAGGAATGCACTGAACAAAATATTCGATTTTATAAATTTTTATAAACATGCAATTAAATGTATTTGAAGAAAATCCTTCGTGGTTATAACCTAGTGCCAGAAAACAGAAAAGAATTTGGTAAGGAAGAATCAAAATTAGAAAAATTTTTAATTCGCGTAAATATTTATGAAAAATTAGATGTATGTTAAATATTCTACTATAATTTCTCTAAAATATACAATACCTCATGATAATTCTTTAACTAGTTTCTAATAGTACGCTAAACAAAATATTCTTATGTATAAAGTTCTATAAACAAGAAATTAAATATGTTCAATGGAATATCTCTTGCGGACATATTCAGTCGAGTGCGATGACTAGATATTGTTAATATTGGATAAGAAAATATAAAGAATCGAAAATTATGCTTACAAATAGAAAGAAAACTTTTTTCGGGTATATATATATATTAATAGAAAAAAATCAAAGCTCCACCTCATTATTTTTAGTAAGCTCACTTAGTTTTACAAAAAAAAAAAAAATCAAAAGAAAAGAAAAATTATTTATAGAACCTAAAAACATTTGCATTTTTATAAGACTTTCGGGATCAAACCATATTAAAGTTTTATATTTGGAAAATGTATAAAAGAAACCCTGTGGAACAATTTGAATTTTTTTATCATCTAAGGATTTAAGGAAACATGTATGATGTATAACTCTAGATAAATTTTAATAAAGTGGGGTGCAAAGATTGAATATAAAAGTCAATTGTGCATTGAAAAGATAAATCAAGAAAATATGCATCTGATGATTTCTTTTCATTGCGTAAAAAGGAAGATGCAGTGATAAAAATATTTAAACACTTTCTCGGGATATCAAACGATATTGAACCGTTTATATTATATAAGTATTCTTATATTTTTGTTGAATTATTGAATTTGTAATTCTAATATCAGAAAAATATTTAAAAGTATAGAATGCAAAATAGTATAATGATAACATTTCATAATTGTACGTCAAATATTTAATTTGATTTTTTTACGCCTGTATAACATACAAAAGCATTAATTTTTATTTTTATTATTATTATTATTTATTTTATTTTATTTTATTTTATTTTTGTTTTATTTTTACAGTAGTTATTAATTAAAAATAATTTATCTACTAATTAAAATAAATCAAGAAGTGATTAAACATGCAAATGAAAATATTTATAAAGTTCATGGAAGTTTTTATACGAAAAAGCTACCATCTATGACACTATAATAGGAAAAGTGTTTTTCTTCTTTCATACTATCCCTTAAAATAATAATAATAATATATTTATTGTTTAACATTTCTTTATCTTTTATTTAATTATGTTTTCTTAAATTTACTTGTTTTTGTTGTTAGAATGACAAATGAAAATACAAACGAGATTGAAATGATTTTTTTTTTTTTTTTTTTAACAAGTATTTTCAAACATCTTTTCTTAGATGTCTCAGTAAAATTCTCTATTTTGCCGAAGAAATCTCATTATGAAAAATTGTAATATTACTTTGTTTTAAGAAATACTGTGGTAGTTAAACCCACTCTATAATAATTTTTTATAATGCTAAATCTAAATTCAATGAATATTATAATATCAAACAAGAACGTACCATAAATTTCACTAAAGCTAACTCTATAAATCTGAACTAATTTCTATGATCCAGACAGATGTTAAAACAATTATGTTTCGTGAGATCTATTTAAGTTTTGTTAAATTTGTGAATTTTGAATTTGCAGTAAACTAAAATTACTTTATTAATATAATGGTAACTACAGATAGAAATATAGTGCATAAAAGTGGCAGTGACGATCAAAACAGCTCAAAAATATCAACTCCTAATTTCAATAATGCTTGAATATTTTTCGAAATAATCTCTGGAAATGTATACAGTGGACATATTTCAATATTTGAGGCTAGACTGGAACTTAATCACTTAATGTGTTTTTATTTTTTCCTCTATGTGTCTTTCCGTTTTTTTTCTCACTATTTCATTTCTACAGCTTTAGAGACAAAGAGCTTTACACTCTAAGAAATTTCAGTAAAATTTCGAGAGTTGACCTTTTAAAGTATACGGCCAGCTCCCTTCTTCGAGGGGGAAAAAAAATCAAATTCCCGTATTTTTTAACAAATTGTTTCAAAATATAGAATATTGACCACTTATAAAAGACCATTTCCCTTCTTCGAAAAAAAAAAAAAATCGTTGCAGCTTTACTAACATGACTTTATTTTTACGGTCAGTGATTGAAACCCTTATTGTCAGGCACCGACAGTAATTTAATGCGTTTTTTTTTTTTTTTTTTTTTTTTTTTTTTTTTCAGTGTGCACATATTTCTAATGAAGTGCTATAAAATGCAGAGTGTTAATTTTTTATTAAAGGTCACTTCCTTTCTTCGAGAAAAAGTCATGGTAGCTTTACAGGCATAACTTTATTTTTACAGTCAGTGACTGGAAAACTTATTAACAGTCACTAACCGGCAAAATGTGCTCCATTTTTTTTTTTTTTTTTTTCAGCATACTATATACTAAACATTTTTATTTCATCAAAAAATTACATGAAATAACTTTTCTATAAAGCTATAAGTTTTACCATATGTTTGTCTGAGAGTACATGGGTAATGCATTAAAATTACATCTTTTTTTCATAATTTACACTCATAAATTGCAAAAATGTAACATCTCAATTTTATAGAATAACAGTGTAGTAAATTCTTATCGACAGTTAACCCCTTAACGCGCGCTGTCCTCGCTGCGAGGACACAAAATTTAAGATTCAGCTGCAAAAATTCATCCCGGAAATATTTAGCAAAAATTTACGTTTATAACATATCAGAAAAGGCCGGTTTTTTTAACCTTAAAATTTAAAATTTCTTTTAGTTTAATTTAGTTCACGAATTCTGGTGGCAGTATAATTTAAGTGATCCGAATTGCCTTGCACCACAAAGTGTTAAGGATGTAGCCACTAAATAAGAAATTTTCAGAAAAAAATTTGCAGTAACTGTAAAATTTTCTGTATTAATAGAAAAACAATTTTTCATAGCAAATATTTTTATAAATTAAATACGGTAGCTTCAGGGAGAATAACCCCGTTAGCGCCACCATACAATTCATTTTTACAAAGTTCTATACTCTACTCATTTATTAGTACGACAGGACTACTGCTTTCTGTCAGACATTTCGCGTGGTCATCATTTCCTGTGTTTCACCTTGAATATATCAGGATGCTTTTTTTCTTTGGTAACAAGGTAAATTACATATATATTCAATTAAAATTGAGATAAAACTTGCAAAAGAAATTGTAAAAAGGGAATATAGTAACCGTTGACAAGGAACGTACAGTCGGTAACAAAGGTGTCCGAACACTAGCAAAAATTCCTATGTAAAAAAGTACGCTTAATATAGTTTTGCTAAATAAATCTTTGTCGAATCCTGTTCTTAGTCAGTCTAAGAACAGGATTCTACAAGGATTTATTAAACAAAACAATATTAAGTGTACTTTTTTTATATAGGAATTTTTGCTAGTGTTCGGACACTTTTGTTACCGACTGTAACTTTATATTTTAAGTTAAAAAGTCAATTATTTATTTAATTTTGTTTATTTAGTTGTATATTTATTTTTTTACGCTTTTTCCATTTTTAGACCCATTAAAAAAATGTTTTTACTTTTTTGCCTCTCACATCAAGTTAAAAAATATATATATTTAAAATAATTTTGAGAAAAATCGTGTGAAAGAAATTTTAAGACATGAATATAGTAATCGTTGCTGAAGAATGCAACACAGTTATATACCGAATACCTTTATATGGAAGAATAGACTAAAAACAAAAGTCCTGATGTACTAAGTTAAAATCTGTTTTGTATAGAATTTTCTATCTATTAGGCTTCAGTTTCTTCTTTGTTATTATTTTTTCAATATTTTATATCATTTTTCTTCATTCATTTGTAGCGTATGATCCCTCGTTACATTTTATGTATCAATCCATTAAAACAAAATATCAGCAGAAAACAAAATGAGACGAAAAAAGAAATTGAACCAAGATTAGGCTCATTTAATTTTCATTTTTGTCTTTGTTGGCTTTATTTCATCGGAACAAACTGTAATTAATCATCAATTATTATTCAAAAATTTGTTTTGTTCGTACTTATGTTGCTGTTTTTGTTGTTTATCTAAATGGCAATATTTTTATAAAAGAGAATTTTTTTTTTTTTTTAATTAATTTATCAAATAATTTATTGCGTGAAAAAGAAATTTCTGATAACATTTAAATGAAAAATGCAGCAACTTATCCCCTACTTTCTGTTGAAATTTATGTGTAATCAAGAGCTCAAAAAAAACCATTCTAAGTATTTTTTATTTTTAAAAACAACATATTTTTCTTCGATGTTAGAACAGCGTTACTGAAAAAGGAAATTATTTCTCCTGTATAAAAAAATTATTATTTTAATTTTTTTTTTTTTTTAATAGGTAAAATCATTAATGTTATTTCCCACACACAGTTACATTTTATAAAATAAATAAAAATAAAATAAAATAAAACATATTATTTTACATTAAAGTTAATGAAGTGTTTACTAAATGTATTAAATTAATACTACTTACTTAAAATGTAAATGCGTACATTCAAAACACTGTAATAAAATGTAAAAATTATTGTAAATTATTACGCTTTGGCCACCACAAAACTTTTTCTATAGTATTTTCTATAACAGAGTCACCTAACTGTTAGCATGCCCAAAAGCTTAATCACCATAGCTTCTCATGAAACAGATTTTACTTAAGTACCTAGTTTGATGCAGTTTTAATCAATAGATGCTGAAATTCAGCCATCTGAAAAACCGTAGACGTTAATTACAGCAGAGTCACCTATCGTCCGATATACACCCAAGTTGAAACAGCATGGTACTTTATAATATTTATCTCACGTATCACGTTTAGTACATTTATGTATCATAGAAACTGAGACATAGACTTCTTGTAAACGAAAAATATTCCAGTTACCTGACATCCGATATGCACTTAAATTGAATCTTCATAGTTTTTCATATTATCCATCTGATATACCAATTTTAGTTCACTTATATATTACATAAGTTGAGATATTGCGTTCCTGTAAACAGTTTTAAATTGCAGCATAACAACAACAACTGTAGTTCGATGTGTACCCGATTGAATAAACATAGTTTATCGTGGCCTTTATGCATATCAATTTTTATGTAATTATACGCTATAGAAGCTAAGATATAGGTGTCTATAAATTCAACATAGCTATTGAACAATATATCCCAAAAAATCTAATCATCGCCTGTTTAATTCAAGGTCAAACAAAATCTAAAGTTTTATTGAATTCCATGCATTGGTTCCTGAGATACAGCATCAACAAAACTTTGGTAATATGCGAATAAAGACACAGGCAAACAAACATTTTCTAAAACCGTGTTCATGATATCTTAAAACGTGTAAATTTATCGAAAACTAGAAGTCGAAAATTTTCTAAAATCTAATACTTTCTTCTTATGTATACAGAAAAAAGTTTAAAAAAAAAAAAAAAAATGTCTACAAAAATCTGTATTCTTTTCCTTCTTTAATAAGGAAAAAGAAAAAAAAAAAAAGACGAATTAATCTGAAAAAAAAATCTAGAAATAAAAAAGCATATTATTACAAAACATTATTGCATTACTATCCTTTAAAGAAATGGGGTAATCTCTAACAACTCTCTCTTCATCTTTTTTTTTTTTTTTTTACTGAATTAAATTTTACAGCAATAACACATCTGTAAATAAACTATTTTCACTAATGACATACATAAGATATAAAATTTTTCAAAAATGTCAAAAGGGGTCCACATAGGGTTAATCGAAATAATAACGGAGAAAAGAAAAAAAAATCTTAAGAAAATCATAAACTAAAAAAAGCAAAGAGATGAATAGAAACAAAAAAAAAAAAAAAAAAAAAAGAATAGAAAAGAAATCTTTCTTCTAATCAAGCAGTGTGAATTGCGAAAATTTTTATAAAAGCTTGATGGTTTATTCGACAAAATGATTATTTTTTTCAGAGCTATACAAAAGAATTCAGATGCATTATCGTTTATTAGGGCATTATCCTTATACTTAGAAGTGCATTTTAATGAGGCTGTATTTTTTTCTATGTCAATGAAATTTTAATGCATTATTTAAGTTGCTAATTAAAGTTCTTTGTAGAAACATATAATAATAACACTGTTTTAATTAATGTATAAAAAGTATAATAATAATTAAGAGGAATTATTGTCTTCCATTTTTATTATTATTATTATTGTTGTTGTTGTTGTTTCTTTTAGTACTCTCTAAATAACTTTAACAACAATTTTCAGTATGGCGACGAAAAAATGTATTTTTGCAGATTGCAAATTTCTCTTCAAATTATAAACGTCCTAAATCACCTATTTATTGCTTAAAATACATTTGAAATAAATCCAGAAATAAATCTTAAGGGCTAAGGCGCTGGATTAAATGGATTAAATCGTAACCTCAAGAAAAGAAAATGTCCATTGAACAAAATATTTCCTTGATATTTGTAAACAAACATTATAAAAGGCGCAGCAAATACGAACCAATTACTTTTTAGTGCTTTCACGATGCATTCTTGCATACTTTTATCTCCTGAAGAAAAGTCATACTAAATTATTTCAAACAAAAACAATTATCTATCTCACTTTTTTTTTTTTTTTTTTTTTTTAAGATTCAACAATAATTTTTCGGTACTTATTACTGCAATACATTTTCTTGCATCGAAATAAATTTTAATATATCCCCAGACCATGAAAAAGGGGAATTATATAAGTTTGAAGCCTCTACACACACACACACACACACTCTCTCTTTTTTTTTTTTTTTTTTTCCCACTGATATTTAAAATGAATTTTATAGGTTGCTCGGTTGCTTTGCGGATTTAAAAATAATAATAATAACATTCGCGCATGCTCAGTTAAAAATTATTTTTTCTAATTGCTCAGATCTTATTGAATGTTCCACACTGTTAAAAATGTCAACCGAAAACTACTGGTAATCATTTATCTTACGTTTTATATAAAATTACAGAGAAAAATAAACGGAGATGTTTAAAAATCTATGTTATAGTATATGCATTTTAATGGCAAATGTTAATTTAATATGTATTGGTAAGAATGCATTTATGACATAGATTATTTTTCTAAAATAGAAAGGTTCATTTTAAAACTTTTATTGAGAAATTAAATAATAAAAATTGATAAAATACAGAATGAAGATTGAGAATCTCGATTACTTACTTTTAACTAAGAATTATTGTAAATTTACAAAGACTCTGGATAAACATTTCCGTAAATTTATAGGGGTTTTTTTTTCTTTTTTTTTACAGTGCACATGTATACATTTCATATTTTATTTTTTATAAATTTCATTAGAACTGTCACGAGCTTTCCAAACTTTGTATAATTTAGTTTAAAATTCTTCTTCATATAATCAGAAATAGTTCAAATAATTTTAATAAAAATTATTATATTTTTCTGATTACTTATTCTATGCTTAAAAAAATAAATGCACAGCAAAATAACACCTACACAATATATCAGATTAAATTTTTATTATACATCACAAATAATACAAAAAAACATCACGTGCAGAAATTATATATCGGTCTTTAATTAATCACACATTGGTGGCTAATTAAATATAGAATGTAATCAGAAACCCTTCTTCTTCTCTAATTTATTGTCTGTCCTTTAAATATTTTTTGCAAGAATATATTTGCTGGAATGTCCGAGTTTGAAATTGTCTTTTAAATTACTGTTTCATCCCGATAACTATGGAAATATTTGATCAATGAAACAGAAATATAATAGATTATGTATAATATATGTATATATATATATATATATATATATATAGGTATTGTAATGACTTTAGACTAATAATGACTTAAAAACTCACTAGAGGGCACTAGTTGTCCAGTGCTGAAAAAAAAACTTTCGATTGAAGAGAGACTTGAGTATTGTTTTAGAAGTGAATGATGTAACTCCGAGATGTGTAAACGCCTGGTTTGAGGACCGGTCATTTTTTTTATTATTTGGTGGTCCAAAGATTAGCGACCATTTTATGCAATATGTGCTAACGTGTTTTCGTTTACTTTTTATGTATGTGTGTTTGTGTCGTATAGTGTTTGTAAAAAAAAAAAAAAAAAAAAAAAAACACTTGGAAACAAATATAAGACAGCATTTAATTTATAGATATTTCTTTTAAGAGCTATACTTGAATATTCAAATTTGAAAAAGGTAAAATAAACAAATGCATATTGCAGCCATGCTACCCACGCTTAGTATTGAGGACGATTCTAAAGGCTTGGAAGGGTGTCAAATAGATCGACAAGTTGGGATTTTTGTAAACATCCTGTCATTCGGCGTTTCCTTATTGATTATTTTTTCTCAACCACATGGATTATCACCCCTATTTTAACACCGGACTCGTTCAATCAGCGTTTGCGCAGAGGCTTCCGTGATCGCAAAAAACGTGGTTGAAGAATATTAGGAAAATAGGGAACTTAATTTTGATATTTAAATTACTTATTAGACCCACATGCTCATAAAGGCTTTTTTATAATATTTTATAATATTTATGTATATAAATATGTTTAAAATTAGTATCTTTTCATGCACGAAATATATCCATTATAAATATATAGATATTTCAATGGAAATTTCGTTAATTATTAATTTAAAAATTTGAAAAATAAAAGTTATTTCAAGATTTGAAATTTGATAACAGCTTGTTCCATTGGGAAATACAAAACAGATAAAGTGGTAAAATAACCAGAATTGTTAATTTCAACCAACAGTGGAGTAATTTATTTTCTTTTCCGTCAGAATCCATATTCATAGATCGACATATTTATTGAAATTTCGTGTTTAATTTTTCCGAAATCTGTGACGTAAAAATAGTAGACTAGACGTATAGTCAGACAGAATTTACATTTATAACATTTTCGAAATACAAACTGCTAAAACGCCTAAATGTTTTAATTATCTTATTATTTTGAATTTAGCTAGTTAAAGTATATTACCGGTTTTAATTTCAGTAACTATAACATGTGAATTTTTAATAAGAATATTTTTCCTCTTTGTGGAGAACAGAGCAAAATATATTAATATTTAAAAATGGGAATAGTTATGCAGTTTGTTTTCATTTTCCGATAATCCTGCAATTTAGTTTATTAAAAATTCAGTTATCTAAAATGATATCTTATATACCATAAAAATGAAATTATGTTTGATTTCTTTAAATAAAAAGTTTAATTTAGTTTTATAGTAATGATTCTCTTTGACAATGATTATCTTACGAATTAATTTATAAAATAATAAAACTTTATTTAAACTGAGGCTAAAATTTAATGCAAATATTTAGTTTTCAAATGTTAAATTATTTTTAAAATATAAACTAATAATGAATCTACAAAATAGAAAAATCGTTAAACTGTAATAAAGTAAAATCGTAGTAAAATATTAAAAGTTAGTTATCAAAGAGTACTTTAAACTTTTCCAAAAAATTTAAAATTGGGAATTTTATTTTATTAAACTCATTGTTTGTTCCATTGTTTTCCAAAAATTTTAACATACTTAATATTGTTATGTCACATGTATGAAAAATTTCATAACTCTAAGACAGCAACTTGCAAAAAAAGATTTACAAAGTTCACCCTCATAAAATTTCTTTGTATTTCCTCCAATTTAAAATAATAATAATAATAATAATAATAATAAACTTTATTTTAATTTTTAACTAAGAAAACAAATTTTGTTAGCGAAATATAAACATATATATACTTTATTTATTTATTTATTTAGAACTGAAAAAAATAATAATAAAAATAAAATAAAATATTTATTAATTTAAGCATATTCCCTAATGGAGCACATTTAAACAGAAATTTTTGTTAAAATAACAACACTTTTCTCTGGGTGTGATATTTAGTTTGTAATATACATATTTCCTCCCAATTAAAATCAACCTAACGTCATTATTTTTCACTCCTTCCATTATTTTCTATGACTGCTTAAAATATCGGTGATTTGTCTTTCAATTTTCAAAATAAAAATTAATAATATTTTCTTTCAATAAAAAAATTAAATAATCAAATAAAATATTTAATTTATAAATAACATTTATATTTATATTTTACAAATATAAATGTTAAAACTACTCTTGAGAAAGTCATTCTTACATTTTAAAATGTTTCATTGAAAAAAATCTTCTTTTGACATGAGAAAAGATCAAAAATTACTTCATCTTACACTGAGAAAAAAAAAATATACCACTTTCATCTAGAACGAATAGGTAGTCCTTTTCTAAAACCCTTAACTAGAAATAGAGATTTCCGAGCTATGAGTATAAGGCCCGTCAATACACTGAGAAAAAATTCTATAACTGGCATCTAAAATTTAAATTGTGGCTCTAGAAAAAATAGTTCCATGTCATCCTTATAAATTTCTTATAAAAAATTTTCAAGTCCCCTTCAAAAGCGAATTCTAGAGACCTCTATTAGAATTCTTGAGCGTTTGCTTATACTATCGAGGACAAACCTACTTGAAAATGTCTCCAAATAAATGTGAATACAAGAGGCGGGTTTCAGCAGCTATAATCTTGGTTTATGACCCAATTCTAGAAAATTAAGCGAGAATTTCTCGTAATACAAAAGTTTCAGAATATTCAGAATATTGTTTCACCATTTAGAAATGTGTAGATTAGAAATTCTCGACCACTTCGTCTATTCAGTTTATTGGCGTGCCTTATGCGCATAGCTCGGAAATCTATATTTCTAGTTTAAGGATTTAGAAAATGACCATTTATTCATTCTAGATGAAGTCGGTATATTTCTTTTCTCAGTGTACCTTGTTTAAATTACTTTTGAAAATATTATGGCATACATCAGAATCTTGATGAATGTTTATTTAAAATGAAATTTTTCTTTCAATAAAGCAAACAGAGGCATCAAAGGTAAAGTGCCAGCCAAAGATAAAGTTTCCTTAAATCTAGTTAGTTGCGCTACGGTATTCAATGATTTTTTTTTTTTTTTTTCTGTTATTTATACTTCTTTTACTAATGTCATGTTTATTTTTATTACTTCATAGTGATTGTCATATTGATATGCCTTTCTTAAGTATTATTTAGTCTTTTTAGTAAATGTCAATATTTATTTCCGAAAAACAGATTCCCATTATATCTAAACGTTAGATTATTGTCCTTTTGTTCTATAAGTAATTTAAAGCACTCGAAAGCCTCTTGTGAATGTTGTCTTCTAATAAAAGGACTTTCAAAAGTCCTTTATATTATCACTGATATGATAGTTGTTATTATTTCAGCAACAACTCTCTCCATTTCTAAAAGACAATTCGAAACATGTAAATATTCTCAAAACAGGTCATTATTTGAATTAGATTAATGTCGGAAAATATGCTTTTTTTTTTTTTTTTTTTTTTTTTTAGAAAGGAAAAGAAGGTTGAATCTTCAGATGAATTACTTTAAACTTTTTTTTTTTTTTTATATACAATAACTGCACAATATCGTTTCTGGAAACCATTAGTGCAGTTTGTATTCTTTATTCTTAAATGCGAATCAATGAATTGAATCATTCCGTTTACTTAATTATCCTGAAAATCCGAGATTTAGCATAAAGTAATTATTATTATACAGCAGAGATTTTAAATGTTATAAATATTCAAGTTTCGTTTCTTATATCCAACTGAGAATGCATTTTTATTTGTTCTTCAAAAGAAGCAACAAAAATCCCATTGGTAACATAAGGAGAAAGAAAGAGGGGACCTGACTGATATACAGCCTTAAACTAAAGGTTTCACCAGAAGACACGTTTAATCCTTGAATGTTAACCATATGTCTACTAGACTACGCTCAGTATAAATAAACCTGCTATACCAAAGATTTAAATGGCTTGTTAAATATTTAAAATATATATACACCACAGTGCGTATTAAAATCACATTCGTCCTGAGGCAAAGTGAAGTAAAATAAACACATTCCAAATTCCGATACGCTTTCCTTTCAGAAAAATCATCATTACTTTACTAAAAGTTCACGCTTTTCTTTTAATTTTTTTTTTTTTTTTTTTTTCACTTAAACTCTTGCTTTTTAGTTATTTAAAAGTAGAAACTAGAAATTGTCTTTTAATAATTTTATAATTAAGAAATGAAAAAAAAAAAAAAACACTTGCGAATTAAATTAAATTTTAACTTATTATCGCGCTTTGAAGGAGACGTTCCATAAAATTGTTACTGAGAAAAGTGATGGTGCGCGTTTAATTTGTGACTATGCTGCAAGTGTACAATTTTCGGCAAAGAGAGATAACGGTGGGATTGCTGTGATTTATTTTCTTTTTCATTTCAAAAAAAAAAAAAAAATCACTGTGTAAATAAAAAAATTACTTAGCGTGTACAAATGACATTTTTCTTGCTGAAAATCTACTTTTGAGTTTATTAACCGGCGATGCTGATTTTATTAAGCGGCAGTTTTAAAATTAGATGAGGATGTATGTGACTTTTGGAAATATTTGGATTGTATAATTTCCTAATTATATTTTCATTGGTTGTCAAAGTTTCAAGGATTCTTTGCGTGAACACACCACCTCTTTCACAAGATGCATTTTTTAACAAATTCACACTATTTTTTTTATCTCATTTGAATAACATGATCAGTTTATTTTAACGTTTGCAAACACTATAATTAATAATTCTCTTACACACACACACAAAATTATAATTTTTTTTTTCCCCTATGTTTCGACATGTGTTCCTGTATATGTTTTCTTTTGGGTCAGAAATTTATTGTATTATTGGCCGGTTTCTCAGTTTGTCAGTCATAATGCAAATTTATCTAATAGTATTCCATTATCTTTCACATGCATGTTTTCCATGCCTTTCTTCATTATTCTCAAACTTGTCCTCACAACCCAATGTTTGACACACACACACACTCACAAAATTGTATCTGACCTATTTAGTTGCTATTTCATTGGTTCACATGTGGAGATAATTACATTTTCTTTTATTAAATTTTCACAGGAATTTTTTTGTACAAAAAAACTAGTTACAATAATAATACACACATACATAAAAGTAAATAATTTTTTAGTTAGCTTGCAGTAAATTCTGTTATGTTCTTAGAGCCTGTTTTATTTTTCAAATACATACAAAAGTGAAATTTCCGTACATAGTCTGTACGTTTTAAAATTTTTATTTTTATTAAAAAAAAAAAAAAAAAAAAAAAAAAGTTTTTTTTTTTCTTGTGTAAAGAGTAAAACTCTTGCAGAAAGTTTTCTTTCAGCTTAAATTAAATATTTAATTATTTAAAATTTCTTAATTAAATTGGAAGGTTTGCACCACAGATGTATTTTAAATGGCCTTGAAATCATCTGTGCGTTGTAAGAAGTAGTCTGTGCAGAAGTATGTGGCTGGTTCACTCTTCTTTTTTTTTTTTTTTTTTTTTTAAGACTATTTCTTGCTGAGCAGTATTATGGAATTATCTGTATAACATACAGTATCCTTTTTAAGAAAGATATTGAATATTAATTGGGCTCGATAAAATAATAGTTCAATTGTAATTATAAAACAATAGTATATTTAGATTTTTTTTTTTTTTTTTTTTTTTTTTTTGCTGTTTTTTGACAATTTTTATGAGTTATATTCTTATCACCTATTTCAGGTCTACTCAGAGTTTATGCATTAAAAATTATATTATTATTTAGATCATATTTTTGTGAGAAATTCAAATGCTAATTCATTTATTAAAAATTTTGTTCAGGAAAAGGAAATTATTTCATACAAGTAAATTTTAATATTTTTTTACCAACACAAGCTATTGAAATAAAGTTGGTTCATTAATTTATATAAAAAAAAAAAAAAAAATTAGAAGGCATAAAAATAAATAAGAGTTAAAATAAAATAAAATAAATAATTTTTCTTGAACTCTTACATGTGCGCTTTTATTGTGACATAGGGCTAGATTTTTTTTTTTTTCTACACATTTTTACACATACAAGGGACATTTCATTATGTCACTTTGCAGAATGCTGGTTGTCATTTTTGCACAACATGAAGCCTCTTCTGCTTTTCACATATTGTTCAGTACGCTATGTTCAGTTAGGCATCACAAAACCATCATATCTGTCATAGCTATTGTTCCATTATACACTCTCTGGCTCACTTTGTTAGAATTTAATTTTCACGTGTACGATAATGGTCTTTTTAATCAAAAATGTTTGATTTTTTTTTTTTTTTTCATATTAATGCAATATTAAACTTTTTTTTGAAAATTAACAAAATACAAAAATTATTTGATTTTCATCTTTCTGGTTACTGATTTCCTTTTCCTTATTTTCAACCATACATACACTGTAATGAATGATTATTTTTAATATTTTACACATTTTATATATCATATTTATATAATTTATTGATTATGTAATTTGTTTCAGAATGTCACTTTAGCATCACGATGAATGAATATGTCTCATTGTTCCATAACTGTCATTATTATTATTGATTTTTTCAAATTTATTGTTATATGCCACAATTTTTTATTGTTTAACAAAAGGTTACTTTACATGTTCCACAATGGTATGCAGAAATCTTTGGAATTGTATTACACTGTTGTGTAGGTGAGAGAGAGCGTTCTATATTTTTATAATTTTCGTCCAGTTTGACGATTTTTTTTTTTCCTCGTCGCTGGGGAGAAATATGTGAAGTCGTTCCTTCACATATATGAGTTTTAATTATAACTTTAAATAAAGGCAATAAATAATTATTATATTTTCAATAAATTAAATGGCTAATAAAAATAGATAACGAAATTCTAAATTACTTTTATATTTATTCGCTTTTGTCTATAATAGATATCTTAATTCTAATAATACTTTATCCCTTATGCTATTAATAAATCGTCTGAGAACAAAAAACATATTCCTTTTAAATGACATCTCTCAAAATTATAAGCTCTTCTAAATCATTTAATAAATAAAATATAAAAAAAATATTATTTCCATGTTATAAACCGTTGGATACATAATTACATTTTCATTTTGTTAAATTGCGTAAGATTATTTATTCGAAGCTAAATTAAGCAATACATTTCCGTTCTAATATCATTAAAGAGTAATTTATATTTTTTTTATCACAGGATGTGCAATAAATCCTAGTCTGAGTGTCTCCCTTAAATAACGGTCTTCTGGCGACAAAACTTGGCATAAACTGCTGTAACGAACTTACTAAATTCAAAATATTTATATTAAATTATTCTACAAACAAAGGATTAGCTTTGGCTGGAAAGTTTGGCACTGTTTGAATAATTTTGGCGTAATTCATCAGTCTGATCTGAATTGCAAGAGAGTCAACTTCAGAATTGGCTCTACAACTGTTGTTAGCATAACATGTAACCCCGTAGCTCTCTCTCTCACCTCTACTTTTTGCATTCTCGTACTTATGGTCTATGTGTACTGCCACTGTTAAGGAACTTTTGATTTCCAAAATAAATACATTATGCAGCGAACAAGTTGTCTTCTTTTATTATCACGGCAATCTTTTCAGCTTTATGGACCTGGATAATTAATTGGAACTTTCTACAGTTGAATCCCAGGAATTCTACTTGACAGGTATAAACCTTTAAACAGCTAAAAAACTATAAAAATAAAAAGTGCAAAATCTTAATACCTATTGTTTTCTTAAAATAATCTGTCCTTTTTGTGTAACGTATTCAGGTGCAGTACATGGCAATGCAAAATGTTATGCTGATTAGTATAAAGAAAATTATGAGAATCAGTAAAAGGTTTCCTGATTTAATCATAAAATGAAGGCTTAAAAAAATCTTCTGCTTATTTAATATAGGTTTTTACTTTAAATTGACTTTAAGAATACGATGTCCAGAAGATGAAGGATTAGCATTCCAGTTAGTAATAAAAATTTTTGAGTACTGCATTAAAATAATTTAATACTAATCTTTCCATTTATAAAGCTATATTTTATTCCAAAGAATTTTAGAAGCTATTAATTTGGTTCATCTCTTTGTTTAAAAATGTCCGAGCAAAAAAAAAAAAAAAAGAAGAAGAAGAAGAAGAAGAAGGAGAAGAAGACATCATCAACAAGTGATACATCAGCATTACTATATAATCAAGATGTGAACACATTTTTGGGCATGTAACAAGTATCTACGATTAAAAAAAAAATTTATATAAATATCTATGACTATAGTAACAATTCGTTCCATTTAAAAAGCAGAAAATAGTACTTGGTTGAAAATGAAGGCCCTGAAAATTTTTCCCAGACGAAATATTCATAGCTGAAAATCATTTCAAGTAAAATTAATGCTATTCGTGAAATTCGAATATTTAACTTTTTCTATACTACCTTGACATAAATGACCGAAAAATTTGGATTTTAGACTTTTTACAAATGTCTAGGAAAATAATTGAAGAATTATCTTAAAATTTTTGCCGTGTAAATAACATGTTTTAACTCATATATTCCAGCAAGCGTTTCTTCTGGAAAACAAAAAGAGGACCAGTTAAAATTTAAAGAAAAAGCAGATTTTTGGGATCACCCTGTAAAACATCGTGCTTAAAATGCGTTGTAGCTGTAACGTGTGATTATGAAGCTTCTTATAATTATCTGTCTTTATTTGTGTTTGAATATCACCACAAATACTATTGGGTATATAAAGTTCTGTTTAAGATTTTTAAGAAAAAATTGCCCATTTCTTTATTATTATAACATGTAGCGTATTTAACCCAATTCAACGTCATTTTTTAGAAATTGATATAGTACATCAGACCATTGGCGGCTCGTGCCTCGAAAATTGATGAAGAGGCACACTGTATTTTACGCTGTATTCATTTACAGAATACAAATTTACATTTAAATAAGTATTTTTAGTTAATTTTAGTTAATACCGTGCTTAAAAAAAAATATGATTAAAAATACTTAAATATTATTTTTGAGCTCTTCACCTATTTTTGGTTCACGAGCCGCCGCTGCATCAGACTGCAATCAGATTATAAAATTATTAAATATCTCATGAAATATGAGCAGTTTTACTAAATAATTTCCAATAGCGCATGCGCAAGCATGAACAAACTCTTTTTTTTTTTTTCAAAAGTTTTTATACAAATGTATTTAGCTACTTACATAAAAACCCCAAGCAAATATTTTGAAATTTAAAAAAAAATTATCGTCAATAGAATTAATTAAATTTCATATCCTCTCGAAAAAGGGGGGGGAGGGGAGACAGTAGGGTGTTTTATTAGCTCGATACATTCAGCTAATAAATTATGCAAAAAAATTTTTGTTAATGAACATTTTCATTTAATAAAATATTTGATGTAAATAATACTTCATCAGGTATTTAACATTTTTATGTTGTATTTGCAGTATGTTGTGTCTCATGTAGTATGACAAGTTTTCTAAAAATGGCACTGTATTGGGTTAACTACACTTCAGGTTGTGATACATATATATATGTGTGTGTTTTTGCTTATTTTATTTTTCCCATTTTCGTCTTCCGGACAAAATTTTTGCTGAAGCTTATAAGGTATTGCATGTTCTTTACACACCGAAATTTCAAGGTAATTCGTCAAGTTTTTTTTTTTTTTTTTTTTTTTTTTTTTTTTGTAGATTTTTTTAAAAAGGCCTAAAATCGAAAGGGTCTGGTCATTTATAGCAAGATAGGATATTAACGCAATATTATTAATATATATATATATATATATATGATTTGATTTTTCAATAGGATATTTAAATATGTATATATATGAACATTGATTAAATCTGATCCCGTGTGAGCCTTTCTATTTTTTCTGCGCAAGGCGCACGTGAATGCGAATTTTTTTTTCTTTGTGAATGAACGAAAAATATAAAACAAACGTTTAAAAATAAGTTACTTCATTTTGCATGAAAGGCAAAATGCCTGAAATTCTTCACTGCAGCAATGATTAATATGCATGTATATTATGAGGATACGATGATTAATATGCATGTTCACTTTCATGAAAACAAAAAAAAAGGGGGGGGGGCTTTAGTATAGGACTCCTTTGGTGAAATTTTAAATTTAGCACTGAAGTAACTCGGACGTTTCTCGCAAAAGTCTTTACTAAGGCAATTATGATATCCGCATTTTAATTTATTAAAAACAATTTACAACCAAAAAGTTACTATATCAATGGCATCCTAAAATTACCAACTCAAATTCAAACTTAATTATCTTGTTTCTTTTTTTTTTTTTTTTTTTTTTTTTTTTTTTTTTTTTTCATTTTGCACACGCGCTTTTTATTTCCTAATTCAAAATTATTAAAAAAAAAAATAAAAAATTTCAAAAAAAAAATAGAAATAAATAGATCTGAACTCTGAGACAAAATCTGAAAATCTATTCAAGTGCATTCACTCGAAAAATCTTCTATTCTGCATTTATGCAATTTATTAT
This sequence comes from Salticus scenicus, assembly GCA_963930645.1. Lineage (NCBI taxonomy): Eukaryota > Metazoa > Arthropoda > Arachnida > Araneae > Salticidae > Salticus > Salticus scenicus. The sequence continues at coordinate 175,746,466 of OZ005650.1, forward strand.
GGTGATGAGAAAAAAAAAGGCACCGTTATAACCATTCTCTATTGTAAAGAAGCATCAGCATTTAAAACTATCAATTAGTAGCACATACAGTCGGTAACAAAAGTGTCCGAACACTAGCAAAAATTCCTATGTAAAAAAAGTACACTTCATACGGTTTTGTTAAATAAATCCTTGTCGAATCCTGTTCTTAGACAGTGTAAGAACATGATTCGATAAGGATTTATTTAACAGAACCGTATGAAGTATACTAATTTTAGATAGGAATTTTTGCTAGTGTTCGGACACTTTTGTTACCGACTGTATAGGATGGAAATTCTGCATAAGGCCGGTTATTTATGTATTTAAAGCTTGGAGACAAACATCAACACTAGTTTTTTTTTTTTTTTTTTTTTTTTTTTTAACTTTCCGAACACTATAGTGAGGAAAGTATTGTAATCATGTCGAAAATCCGAATTCGAGATTTTGATGTTTCTATACGTTTCGAGGTCCCCTGAGTCCGTTTTCACTATTTTTACGATGATATATGTATGTGGGTTTGTATGTGTGTATGTGGGTGTGTATGTCTGTAAGTGAACACACTAGCGTCTAAACGCTTTGTTCGAATAAGCTGAAAGTTGGTGCGTATATTGTAAGTCACCATAGTACGAACCCTATAGATTTTGGTGAATCTAGCACTTATATTTTTTTACAGGGATACAAAGAAAAATTCTTTATCATTGTGGTCTATGGGACCAAAATCTTAAAAGTGCGATAGCATCTAAACGCCTTATTCAATTGAGCAAAAAAATTATACACATATTATAGGTCACAGTTACTCAATCTGTATAGAGTTTGGAGAGTCTGGCACTTACAGTTTTTTTACAGGGGTACAAAAAAAAATTCTTTATCATTATGGCCTATGGGGCCAAATTTTTAAAAGTGCGATAGCGTCTAAACGCTTATTTAATCTGAACAAAAAATTTGTACACATGTTATAGGTCACAGTTGCACGAACTGTGTAGATTTTGGTGAATTTAGCACTTACAGTTTTTTTTTATAGGGACACAAAGAAAAATTCTTTATCATTATGGCCTGTGGGACCAAATTTTTACTTTCTTCTATATTCAATAGAAGAAAGTCTTGGATTAGTAAAAATTTTTGACCTCGGGTTTTTGATGAATTTACACGTTTTGAGAGCTGTGGAACACGATTTGACCATTTTTAGAAAATGTCTGTCTGTTTGTCTGTCTGTTTGTCTGTCAGTCTCTGCGTGTGTGTGACAAACTTTTGTGGCAACTGTATCTCAGGAACTACTTCACAGAATTTCATACAAATTGGTATGTAGTTGCACCTTGACATAAATTAGTGCCTATCAACTTTTGGTAAAAATTTTCTTACAGGTTGCGTTGCGATCTCGCTTTTTCTAAATTTTTAACATGGTGGTATAGTACAAAATTTTGTATAAATTTGCATAAAGAGAATTATTTTTTAATAATCATTATGAAATTTACCAGAATTATTTATAATAGAGATAGTCAACTGGGAAAAAAATTTTGTATGTGTAGGAACCTCGCCTCCCCCCCTGGTGGGGGGGGGAATTCCCCCTCGAGGGGAGTAAATTTTCATAATGGGTATCTTTCAAAAGAGTTCGCCAGTACCTTTAAAACGAATGGTTGAACCATAGATCTGCGATAATTTAAAACGAAGTTATCGATTTTTTTTTTTTTTAATGTAATATTGACAATAAAATTGACTTTTTTTGGATATTTAGTGTTATACTACTTCTCTAATATGGAAATCATCTGCATTATCATGGAAGATTTTTTTTTTTTTTTTTTAATAATTATTTTAATAAATTATTTTTACTGAGTGAATTTGTATTGGAAAATATAGAAGAAAATCATGTGGTGGCCACAACATACTAGTTAAAAGTGCGATAGCATCTAAACGCCTTATTCAATTGAGCTAAAAATTTATATGAATATCATAAATTACTGTTGCACTAACTATAAGCATTTTGGTGAATCTAGCATTTATAGGTTTTTTACAGGGACACAACGAAAAATTCTTTATCATTAGGATCTATGGGCTCAAAGTTCAGTAGCGTTAAATAAAACATCGTGTAATATATGGAGAAAAGTACTCAAACACTTTATTATGGTTTTATCTCTTTTGTTTGTTTAACAACTCCTCTTTCTTTACTTTATCTAGAAAACTTTTAATTACTCAATGTTCGGAAAGTCGAGTAGAGTCAATCCAGATTTTTTCAAAACATGTCAATTTGTCCAATCCGAAAACATTTAATGGCGTTCAAATATTTAAAATTTTAATTAATTTCCAGAATAGTATTTTACTTTTGATTTTTAATAAAATTAATTGTTTAATTTTTATTGCGCTATTGTTTTGAAGGAAATATATATATATATATATATATATATATATATAAGACTGAAAATATCATAGAATATTATATCATAGAAAGATATATTTTATACATTATTTAAGTTTTTTGTTTCAAAGTCGTCAAAATGAAATGAGCACTAATTATTTATAAGTATCTAAAAATATATTATTACCTATCAAGATTTAAAATTTATTTTCAGTTTTCAAGACATTAAGCTTATTTTTTGTTTCGAGGAAGAATTTGTGATAAATTAAATTAATGACATTTTGATTACTAAAGGCAAATTGGTGCCTTTTTCTCACTGAAATTAAAAACTGTGAAGTTTAAGAGTTCCGAATACGTTAAACGCTTACAATTAAAACAAAATTATTTTAAAGAAGATGCAATCCATTTTAATAAAAGTAATATATTTTTCTGTCTTTTCATTAAAAAAGACATGGTTTTGAAACACTTCTACAGCGCTTTCTTAGATAAAATATTTCAACACATTAAGAGATAAATGTGTGCTCCCATTTATAAAATGGAAATATTTTGCCACATTCCGATCAGAATAACATTATTTTCATAGACTTTTCATTTCATCCATGTTGGGATTAAGCGTCAAAATTTAAAATAATTGAAAGACCCCCCCCCCCGACCCCACCCTCTTTTATTTTTAGGACTGAGGAGTATTAGTCTCAATCTACGGATTTTTACGATAGTTGGACATTTATAGAAATCGAAAATTTATCGAAAATATAATTGAATAATTTGAAAGAGATGTTATAATTTGAAAATAATAATAATAATAATAATAATAATAATAATAGTCCTCCGTACTAAACTAAATTCTGCTTTTGCCAGAATCTTATCAAAATCTTTTTTCTTTTCTTTTTTTTTTTTTAGAAAAAGAAAAGAAAATTATTAATAATTAGTTTCGAAACGGACAGTATCTAAAAAGTTTTTTTTTAATAATTTTGAATTAGGAAATAAAAAGCGCGCGTGCAAATGAAATCAAAAATAAAATAAGATTCATAAATGGACATCATTTAAGCTCCTGGACTCAGTTCAATGATATAATAAGAAAAAATGACAACATTAATCCAACGAGATAAATAAATAAATAAAGTAGAGTGATAAATTGTAACCCTGAAACGGTCCAACATGAACCATGTGACATGAACCCTCTGGTAACAGTTTATTTTCAATAAATTTCTATGGCAACGGTTTGAAGATTGTACTTGGCGAATGTTATAACCGCCAATGTTTTTGTTCACTTATGTAATTCAGTATTTTTTTGTTCTAAATCATTTTAATTTTTATTTTACTTCTTTTTTATTTCGTGTAATCGAAATTTAACCGACAAAATATTTAAAAATAGTTGATAAATTATTATTTGTTGTTAAATTTAACTCTTTTAAAAGTTTAACCTTTCGTTATAAATACTCTTAAACTTTGTTGGGAAATGATGAAAAAAAAAGTATTTTATTATTACTTTTTTTTTTTTTTTTTCACTTCAATATTGAAAGTAATTATGCAACGCAGATAACACACATTAAGATCTTATTCCGTTAGTTAACATTTACAACGTTTATATAAACATGAAAAGGTAAGTAATAGTGGTTAGCATTACTGGTGGCTAACTTAAAAAGTAATATAAATGTCTTCGTTTTCAGATTTTGTCAGCTTTTATGTATGGTTTTATATATATATATATATATATATATATATATATTTGAAAAGAAAAAATAAATAAATAAAAATAAGCGAATGATTAAAAGGGTTTTGGGCTTAATAATCACTTTTTCAAAGATTTTTTGTGATTCAAATTTTAACAAAAGCAATGAAAATAATATTAATTTTGAATGTAACCAGAAACTCAAAAAATAAAAATAAAAATAAATAAATAAAGACTAATTATAAGCAGAAATTAATTCAAAGAAATTTTTATATAAAATTTTATTCAGTGTAAAGATTTGTAACTGTCTTTTTTTTTTTTTTTTTTTTCCTGGTAATACATTACTGCTGAATTAATATTTCTTATAACACTTAGCTTATAATAATTTTCAAAAAAATCTTTTTCTTTATGCATCATTAAAATCACTAGAAACAATAAAAAAAAATTTCATTTACGACATTCTAAAACTAACAGATTAAGATATTTGAAGAAAAGCACGTTCATTACATAGTAAATTGCTGAAAGAGAATGAAAGATAGGGAAAAAAATAACATATTTCTACTTGACAGAAAAAATTTGTTAGTGTTAACTTGTTCAATAAAAATATTTCATTTAAAAAAAAAAAAAAAAAAAAAAAACTTCACATAATAATCAAAAAGACCAATTTAAGGAATGGTTTTTCTGCCAATAAAGTTTTAAGAATATAAGAAGTATTCATATTAAGAGAAATTTTAAAAAATATTAAAAGAAGAAAAAAAACTTATTTTATTAGATTTTTGATACCTATATTTCTTCTTTATTTTTTCAACTACAGTTGGAGGAATCGTATTTCAGCAAAATTGTTGTACTGGTCACACTTTTTTTTAATAAATGAAACAATGCAGCAACCACACATAAAGTATATATAAAGGACGCAAACTGAAATTAGCCTCTTTTGCTTATTCTATCTTCCACATCTTTTCTTGCATTATACTTTTAAGTGCACGTATCTTTTTTTTTTTTTTTTTCTGAATGCTGAATTCACATGCATTTAGTAAATGCCTGTTATATTAAAATGAAATAAAATATCTTTATAAACACCAACAGAAATTAAGAAATTACAAAATATATATCGAATGAATGTATATTTCAACATTAGGTTTATAACTTCAACTTACGTAAATGTAGAACGTGTTTTCGTACACTTGATGAAGAAAGATATAATCTTTCAAATGTGTTTTTGTTACTTCTTGGAGTTACTTTTTAAGAATTTTTAATCCTGCTATTGTGTTTTCCATTGTTTTTAAAAATTCTATTCTTATTACATTTGATCATTGAATGTTTATAAATTTTCAATTTCAAACACTTCCTTCAAATATTAATTTGAAGTTAGACAAATTTGCTTGCAGTGCTTAAACCTATTACAGTCGCTAACAAAAGTGTCCGAACACTAGCAAAAATTCCTATGCAAAAAAAGTACACTTCATACGGTTTTGTTAAATAAATCCTTGTCGAATCTTGTTCTTAATCAGTGTAAGAACATGATTCGATAAGGATTTATTTAACAGAACCGTATGAAGTATATTTTTTTTACATATGAATTTTTGCTAGTGTTCGGACACTTTTGTTACCGACTGTATATTTTCAACAATTTTAAAATTCCTTTTTTTTTTCTGTGTGTGTGTGTGAGTGTGTCCAAAAATTCACGATTTCTTCCCTTGTAAAAGTGTCATAGCAGGAAAGTCGTAATGGGGACGTTCTTCACATTTACAGTCGGCAGCAAAAGTATCCGAGCACTAGCAAAAATTTCTATAAAAAAAGTACACTTAATACTGTTTTGTTAAATAAATCCTTGTTGAATCATGTTCTTAGACTGACTAAGAACAGGATTCGACAAGGATTTGTTTAACAAAACTGTATTAAATGTACTTTTTTACATAGGAATTTTTGCTAGTGCTCGGGTACTTTTGCTGCCGACTGTACATTGCTTAACTTGGTTGGTTGGTTCCTTTTTAATGGCACAAAGACATACTGCGACAGAGGCATTATATTATTTAGGTAACAGTATTTAAGCCAGTAATACTCAACTTTAAATTATTATATACAAGTTCGACAACAGAATGGATTTGTTAAGATTGAAAAGTTTTGGCCCAAGTTTCAGCTAAAATTTTACACAGAAAAGGTTAAATAAAATCTCTTAGCCTTATTTTAGTAATATTATTATGCTTACAGAAAATGAAATTACTTCTCTTGCACGTGAAATGTTGTACACGACTCTGACTGTTTGTTTACATTACCATTGTTGGCTCACTTTTATATACTAAACGGATTCGGAATAAGTATAAATAAGGCAATAAGCCAAATATTTATTGAAGTTTCCAGTTGGAATGAATTTTAATACATAGATTAAAAATATTAAAACCTATGAGTATCTAAACAATATATCAATTTACGCTTATGTAAATATGATTCTAAAAATAAATCCAAACAAGTGGTATTAATCCATTAATATCTAAGATATTTCCATATCTGAAAATTGTATTTACATTCAGTATACCGAGGTACATTTTCATTCATAAACATGAACTTTTTTTTTTCAGATGTAAAAGCGAATAATTATATGAAAGAAAATCTGAATGAAAGTCGTTATTTTCCATGGATTTTTATCAAGCTGTTTGTATAATGAAACTATTTATATGCACGCAATTTTGTTTATATGCTTGAAAATCTTTGATTTCTGTTCAACTGAAACCATATAGAAGGAAAATGAGAATTTATCTAATATACGCTTAATTATTTTTACTTGTAAATGATGCGTTCAAATCTAAGCTCGTGAAATATTTCGTAGTCAAAAAATTCTTTAGATATTGTTATTATTAAAAATAATTATAACAAATAACACAAATATAATTTTCACAAAATTATGATTTTATAATTATGGATTTATTTTTAGCTTTTGTGTCTTTATTTATTTTTCACTAATGTTTGATTCAATAATTCAGCTTAAACAGCTATCTATAAATAAGTATCGTAGTATGTGTTTTGTATCTTTCTATCTAGTTATGGTAAATTAATAATTTTATCTGCAAAACTAGTGGCAAGACTAGCATTTTTTGAGGGTTGAGAGAAAATTGCAGACGAAAAATAATAAATTGAATGAATGCTTAATTTCGTGTAATAAGTAGAGCTGCCAATATTTCGAATTCATTCCATAGCATTAAATAATTTTCTTCTATATACTTTTCGTTTGTACCACTTGCTTTATAAAGTAATTTTCTCCAGTGTGTAACCACGATTGAATAAGAAGAAAATTACTCTTAAAAAATTGTGGTATAAAAGAAGGCGAGTGCAAACAATGCTACGGAATTAACTATTAACAGCTCTGGATATGTATAAAAAATTTTATTTTATATTAAAACGAAAAAATTAAATAATTTTATTAATTTAAAAAACCTACGTAGTTTAATTAATTCTACATCCTTCTTTAACATAACTCAACTGAAAAATTCATATAAAGTAAAAATAATTAAAGGAAATACTTGTTCTAGAAAATTCTTAGCGATGCATGCTTGATAAGAGTTTGTCTTCAAGCTAATTTGATAGTTAAAAAAATAAATAATTAAATAAATAATTAACATTTTCTATTATATTTCTTACTTTTTACTCTTTTCCTGAAATTAGGAAAACCTGATTTACATTAAATCTAATACATAATCTAAAAACAACACTTCTTTCCTTTTTTGTGAAAAATAAATAATAACCCCATTCTCGTTCCCTCCTTATTGGGATCATTTATTTAATACATAACGATATCATAAATGAAATTATTTTTTGAAAAAAAATTGGGCGGAATAAAACGCTTGTATAACTGTTTCATCGCAATATAAACAAAACAAAGATATTATTTTAAGTAGGAAAATGCTCTGAGATGTAACACCCTTTTCCTTAAAAGAACATTTTCAGCTTCTCACTTTAATCTCTTTTAATCACAAGAACAGGAGAAAAATCAATCATTGACAGCTGTATTATCATTTCAGTTATTGCATTTAATATTTAAAAAATAGTAATGATGATGATGATAATAATAAACAACTCTTTAAGTATTTTAAATTGTTATAAATATCTAGCAGATATTTATAACTTATATGTGAAAGTTTAAAATTCACTCTATACAAAGTTACTATTATATCATTCATATGCAAATATAACCTCTTCGGACCCGAAGCTATAATAACAACGTAAGTTACACTTGAAGGCTTTTAGAGGTATACGTTCACATTGTAACTTACAAAAAAGTAAAATTTTCTTACATTTATAATTTAGGGGGTTAGTAATGTACGATACAAATGTATGGCTTTAAACAACTAAACTCTAAATTATTAAGTTACATAAATCTTCCTAACTGTAACACAATTAAAAATTTTATTACCTTAAGTAAATCAATCAATATTAGTTTTCTTTTTACTCTGGCAAGTGTCTAAGTACTTAATAAATAATTATAAAAATTGCGTACTTTTCTTCGAACGTGTGGTCGACTACTGTTTTGAAGTCGTTTTACGAAAGTCGACAAAATAACATTATATTTCAGAAATAAATTTAGTTTCATGCTGCCATATACCGGTATCTTTTTAAAGCCAATTTATTCAGCTTTTTATAAGTTTGTGAAAATATAAAAATATTAAATTGTATAGATTTTATAAAGGAAATAATAGAGGTCCACATATGAGGACCTCTGGAGCGAAGAGGTTAATATTATATTTAATATATATATATATATATCAACTTTAACTGCCCAAATGCTACGAACTCTGCACTATACAGTCATAACGTGTACTATTTTTTGGCTGTTTTGCATGCTGTTATAAATGTATCTTACTATTAAGTTCGTTTGCACTACAGTCTAACTTATCTAAATGTATAGACACACATTAAATGTTGCATGTAACCTAAAATTTTACTTTTGATTATACAAGTTATGTTTGACCACATATTAAACCAATCGACGAATCTTAATGAACGCGATCTTAAGGTGATAACCAATGATCACTGACTTATTACAGACACGTGTTGATTGCTAAATTTTGTGAACATGTACAACTCACTCAAACGACACAAATATTCTTGCTTTACTTATTTCTCAGAATGTTTAGACAAGTTAGACTACAGTGACCTATAGTCAATATGACTTCAAAACTTATTATTACAATTTATTAAAACACAGATAATTAAATTTATTTACTTACATTGAAAGTAGAGTACTAATCCAGCAATGGCTGATACGGCCACTAGGAAAGCTGCAACACTTAGTACAGCCAAAAGTAGCTGATTGTGTCGCCATCGTGCAAACCGAGTCGACAACGGTTCGGGCTCCGATTTTTCAGAAGGCCATTCAACGTCTGGAGCCATATTTTAAAACACTAGTTATTGTTTGTTATATCCTAATACTTGATCGAAATAATCCCAGAAATATCAGCACATCCAAAAGCTTACAGCTTCTAATATTATGTAATAATACGAAGAATGCATTTTCCACGTGTGAGAAAATTTGAATGAAGTGACAGCAGTTACAACAGATCATTGATGATCTGATTTTATAACAGTTTCATTTTCTTATATTCAAAAATTTCCTAACGACAAAATGTATTCAAAAATTTTCAAGTTTTATAAATTCAAATATGTGTATTTGGCACATGAAAAAGTTTATGAACAACATTTTCTAAAATGCCTTTTACCATTTTCATTGAAAATTTTTAACTTTTGCTTTAGAATTCATTTGGCATGTTGTTTAACTAACATTACGAAGCAATAATGTTTATATAATGCAGAAATTTTTATATAGTAAAATATTATTTAAGTATTTTTTATAAGAATTTAAATTTTTGCAAAATTTTTATTCATTCATAATTTTCGTGCTGTGGACAATCGTATAAAAAAACTATGATAAGTCATATAAAATTGTTTTGAAAGAAAAATCACAGCTTTTAAATATTTTTTAAACAAATGTGAATATTTTGTAACAGTCACTTTTAGTACCAACAATTGAAAAGTTAATATTTATATCTTATTTTCTAAATTAGAATGAAATTTTTTATCTTAAAAATATTTAATTCGTTTGAAGGGTTGTAAATACAAACATTCAAAGTATTCGAAAACTTTTTATTTTAATCTGTAAAATTTTTGTGTGAGAAACCTACATAATTTTCTCAAAAATTACCTACTCTGAAATGGAACAAACACAACAAAATTAACACTGAAAGATATTTATCCTTATTGTTCAATCAATTATAAAGCTTTCTAATTATTTCTTTGAATGTATGCACTTTTCGAACTTTTTAAACTGTTTCTTTAACAATATTCGCCACACAAAAACTTTTTTTATTATTATTGTATGCTTTCGTGCTTCGAACAAACCCCGAAAACACGAGATCCTTAAAATCCTCTGCCTTCATTCACAATAAGTCGGAGAGATCCGAATGTATTTCCCGAAGAGTCTGCCAAGACTTGACGGAGCGAGCGCATGGCAGCTGAGAATTTTTAAGCTTCATAAGTTTATTCCACTCGCCGTTTTCCGTGCTGCCATCTGACGAAATGCACCCGAATCAACTCAGAATAACAGTGAAAGAGTTTAATACTCCGACGTGATGCAAATTACAAAAAACTCTTTTACTTTGTTTCTGCTCTAGAGATAGATATTGTTTTTAGACAAGATGATGAAAAATTCGTGGAAAGAATTTAATTTATATTCTGCATATCGTCTGGGAATGATTCAGGTAGCAATTTGATAAGCTAGTGTTTCGAGGAGGAAAACTCCCTCACTTCTGTAAGAAAATGAAACGTGCGGAGCAGAAGTGAAAATTAATAAGTGTTGAAAGATAGAAATTCATATTTTACAAACAAAATAACATATTTGCAATAACTAGTTTGTAAAAGAATATTCAAGGCACGTGTCCAATACGCGTTTAACTGAACGATCTCTTAAAAGATGTTTCCGATACTGACGGCAAATCATGCCTGAGTAATTTCCCGTATTTTCAGTTTACTCAAGAGAAAAACGGAGGTGTTCGTGTTTTGAAACTATTACCTATAAACAAAACAGTTTGTTAAAAAGTATTTCAAAAACATTTTTAAGATAATATTTTTGTATAAAAATTTATATTAATAGAGAATTCTTGAACATTCGTTTTATTCTTGTTATAGATAAGATTTTTACTTTCTCTCAAACTATTCCCGAAAATGTAATATGCTTTATCTAAGAAAAAAAAAATTACATTTTAAAAATTAGTATGTTACATCTTTTTTAATATTGCATACTTCTTCACATCCATCCTTTCCTAAAAGCCCAAAATAAAATAATCCTATAAATCTCCCATTCGTATAAATTTTATATTTCTAACAAGGCAGAAATTTACTGGTGAAACTTTATCAAAATTAACAAAATAATTTATTATTCTTGATTATCTAATATTAATTCCAGAGTTGGAATCACAAATGGTATGCTATTTCTGTACTTCAAAAAAAATACTTGTAAAAATTCAGGAGAAATAAATTTCCCTTTCCTAGTTATTAAAACAATAAAATATTCATAATCATCCAGATCAGAGGATTATAATATCATGAAAACATTCTTTAACGACTATCCTCCAAATTCATCATTGATTGATACATATCGAAAATAACAAAATACATTGGAGATTCAAAATTACAAAAGAGGCATTTTATTTTTCTTGGTATAATAAACATAATCTATAGAGAAGATTTAAATTTAAAAAAAACATACCCACATTACACACCCATCACACAGGGTTTAAACTTTGGGTTATTTCATGTTTGGATATTTGTTTATAGGCATAAAGTACCCCTACATAAAATAACATTGTGTTATTTCAGGTTTTACATACTTGTAATTTCTTATCAGTTTAAACATATAAGTATCAACTGTACAACTGTATTTTGTCCAAAAAAAAAAAAAAAAACTAAAAGCTCAGATATGTTTCCAAACTTTCAGTGAATTCGATTTCACATTACATTTTATTGTACTTTCTCCCGTTTATAAACTATGTAATTTTCTGTGCTATTCTGTTTAAGAAAAGAGCTTCTGAATATTGAATGTATAAAAATTTACTGAAATAAAAAAGTGTATTTTAATTTTTTTATAATTATACTTAACATTGTATTATTTTTATGATAGAAGAAAATATAACAGTTATGTACAAAAAACTTTTAACAAATTTAAAAGTTTGTTTTATTTTATTTTATTATCGTTCAAAACCTGGTTTAAACATTACATATATTTATATGAATAATTAGGATAATTCTATATATTATAAATGTATTATGTATACTATATATTATAATAATTATACATAATAATAACATATGATAGTTATAATAATCATATATAAAAATTATAATAATTATATACATTCTGAATAAATGTATTATGAACATAATATAAATATATTTATTGATATTTAGGAATATTTTGTGTATAACTTTGTAGATCCATTTACAAGTTATTTATAAGAAATATTTTTATGCTTGAATGGTAAAATTTCATGCGTATTTCAGAATTTTTTCAAAATTTAAATTTATGTTTTAAAGTTTAAATTAAGACGGGAACTAAAGGGGATACACGGATTTCCTTGAATGTCTATAAGATATCTTCATGGTAATTTTTTAGGATTGTCTAAAATTAGCAAAGCTGCATTATTTTAAAAAATATTCAAAAATTATAATAAAATTTGTAATTTCATTTTTTTAATTTAAATTATTTTGAAGAAATTTTAATATAAGTTATATTGATATCAATGCATTAGTATGCAAAATTTCTTAATTTTAAAACGGTACTTTACAAAAGAAAAAAGCTTTTTATTGTCTATTGTTTTGGTATTTGGTATTTATTTGATATATATTTTTTAAGACTTATACTTAAAATAATTTTTGTTTCGAACGATCCATATTACATAAATTAACAATAACTATGTACAATTTCCTATATACAAATGATGACTTCACAAATGTCAATACTTCATCCAGTTCCCTGTTATTTCAGAAGACAATCCATGTTTTCAAACAAATTTCGAATTATTTTTTAAATGCTGAATTAAAAAAAAAAATTGTACCTTAAAAAAATAAATAAATAAATAAATAAAAGAACGAGCAAATAGTCAAAATTCTTAACTTTTTTTTTTCTGTTGTTTCGCTTTGCTTTGTACGGTTAATGTAGAACATTGAAAAAAATGTCAAAAACATTTATCTGTAATTGCTCAAAAATATATTAAACTAACCAAGTACAAATGTTCATTTATGTATACTTATATCACATTAAAATCGTCAAACAAGTAAAAGGCGTTTAGTAAAAGATTTAGAAGTTTTAAATTTTAAAAATCTTTGCTCTTAAAGAATTACCAAATCAAAAATCAATAAAAGAATTTTAAAATAGTGTTAGTAGAATCAGTAAATAGAAGCAATTATCAGGAATCTGCAATAACTATAACTTGTCATAGGACTTTTTTTTTTTTTCCTATTTTGATGAAAAGTTGGTAATCAAATTTAACAGATTTTATTCTGTGTAACTAAAGTTTTAAATAATAAAATATGATAAAACTTTAGCCTAATACCTTTGAATATTTAAATATAGCAATATCCTTAAAGTTCGCTAAAAATATTTAGAAATTATCTTTGGAAGATTTAACAATGCTGTATATTAACTGTTACTCGGATTTTGCAATTATTAACGTTATAAAAAGTTTTTAAATGATAGTTCTTTTTCAATATTGTCAATACAAGTTAATTTAATCAAATGACTAAAACTTAAATTCAAAAATGGATATAAAACTTCTGAAGAAATAAAATCAATTTTCACACGCATTTACAAACTTGAATATCTATCTATAAAGCAATTTAAAAAGTTAGATTGAAAGCAAAATTTACATCAGACAAGGGGAATAAAAAAGCAAATCTAAATCAATTTTGTGTTTGGTCTTCGGATGAAAATACGCAAAAGCACAAATTTTCTTTGCATCACAGAATACTAGAGTTTCTTATGTTTGGCCGTGTAAGTAATTTGATTTAGTAACTATACAGTCTGAAAAAGTCGTTTGCATAAATCATTAGTTTTTGTTTGTTTGAAAAATTACAAGTAAAAATAGTATAATTTACGTTAAAAAAAAAAAAAAAAAAAAAAAGCTTAAATCGATTATTTTCAAATAAAGATATTAAGCTTTATGTTTATACAGTGCAATGGGTTATCATTAGATGACTTTTTGTTTTTATATTTTTAAGTGTTTTTAAAAATGTACATACTTTTAATTTCGGATATATCTTAAATGAAGTAAGTAATAATCTATGTCGTTTAAAAATTCATAAATTCAATTTTGTAAAAATTACAAAGTCTAAGTTTTTATATGTTCCTGATCCCTTACAGTTACATGTAGGGAAATAATCTTGATATAACAAAATAAAAAAAATAAAATTAAAGCATCTTTCTATGGTTAAATTTAATCAAGTAATTTTAATGTTAATTTTTTTTTTTTTTTTTTACAGATGTCTTAAAGGATCCGTTAAAAAATAATTTAGAATAAATCAAGTTTGAAATCGGATACAACGCAAAATAATGTTGCCATAATTATAGCAAAAATGGGGTTCTTGTTCATATAAGATGTATACATAATAAGTAAGGCTACTACAGTATTTTAAACATAACTTTTAATACATGTTCTCGAATAATTCTTCTTTTTTTATTTTACTACATTTCTTATGAATGTATAAAAACTAATATAAATATAAACAAATTCAAAATAACAAAACACTCTAATGAGATAAATCGTTTACAAAAATTTTAGAGCAACACCTGATGCACTATAAAAGCTTTCGTAAACTCATAGAAAACTGATTACACTGAATTGTAACTAACCACACTAATTTCAGTTTTGCCACGAAAACTAGTGCACGTAGTGTGGAGTATACGAATACGCCCATAATGTAACAATTATAAACTTCTAAATTAGATAGCCAGTGTTTTGTGGTGCGAGATAAAACATGGTTAAAAGAGCAAAAGAAAAAAAAAAGAGAGAAAGAGAGAGAGAGATTTTTTTTTTTTTTTTTTAAATGCTTCACAAAAATGTCTGAGAAAAAACTAGTTGGCGTAGGTGGACTCTGCTCAATTCTTCATCATATATTTGTTATAAAGTTCTACTACAGGGTAGACTATATTCATGTTAGGAGAAATGGATTTGACCTATCCTAATAGACCGATTCATTTCGATCCACCCATTCAGTTCGATACAGTTATCTTATCCTAATTTGTTAATTAGTTTTATCGGGATCAGTTTCGTATTTTTGTTTTCATGCAATTCCATTTGAAATTGTATGCAGTCCATACAATTTCAAATACAATGATCCCCATAATTCAAGTTTGTGGGAAATATTGTTGCTCTATTCTCTTATGTTAAGAAAATCTTAAATTTCGAATAACTTAGGAAGTTTTCAAATTACAATATTTATAACCAATGATGTTCAAACTAGTATCATAAATTATTAAGATTAAAAACTATTAAAAGTTTAAAATTATAAAACATTTCACGTGTATAAGTAATATATAAAAGGTAACAAACCACTTTAAAACACGTAGATACAATATTTTTATTAAAAAACTACACAAAGCTTTTCGCCATTATAACAATAGCATCATCAGGTGTAATTGCGTTACATAGAACCAGCAATATATAATTTTGTTAAATTTTTAAAATTTTTATTGTAACCGTAACTTTAAACCGTTTGAACTTCTTTATTTATATACACTGTTAAAAATTTCTGTAAATTTAATGTAAATATTTATCCAGAGTCTCTGTAAATTTACAGAAATTCTTAGTTAAAAGTAAATAATCGAGATTCTCAATCTTTGTTCTGTATTTTTACCTAGTTTCATTATTTAATTATTTAATTGATATTAAAAATGACTGTTTCTACTTTAGAAAAAGCATGTTAAGCCCTAAATATAGTCTCACCAATAATTAATTAAATTAATATTAGTTATTAAAACGAATGTATAAAATAAGTTTTTTAACATCTCCGTTTATTTTTCTCTGTAATTTTACGTAAGATTTAAAATAATAGATTACACAGAGTTTTCTGTTGAAATTTTTAACAGTGTATTGCTGGTTCTATGTAACGCAATTACACCTGATGATGCTATTGTTATAATGGCGAAAAGCTTTGTGTAGTTTTTTAATAAAAATATTGTATCTGCGTGTTTTAATGTGGTTTGTTACCTTTTATATAGCATCATAAATGACGTTTCAAAAGTTTTCTGACATCTTTATGATGAAAATATTCCTCAAAAGGGATGCTTAAGCGAAATTTTGCCCTATTATTCCATTTAAGAGCTTTGTAAATTTAGAATAACTTACGAAATTTTTTTAAGTTGAATGTTCATAGATAACTACTTTCATCCCAGCATCAAAAGCGATAATTAAAAGATAATCTGACATCTTTAAAATAAAAATATTCCTTTTATAGCACATTTAGGCAAAAATTTCCCCTATTCTGCCTTGTTAAAAAATTCGTAAACTTTAAACAATTTGCGAAATTTTCAAAGTAGAATGTTCAGAGTTCGTGATGTTCGTGCCAGCATCATAACTGATATTAAAAAGCTGATCTTACATCTTTATGATAAACATATTTCTTTTAATGTGAGTTCCATTTAAGTGAAATTTCGCCTTATTCTCCTATGCTAAGAAAATCGTAAATTTCCAATAACTTACGAAGTTTGTAAAGTAGAATTTTGTAAATCAATATTGTGCTTGCCAGTGCCATAAGTGATATTTTAAAACTTTACGACTATTTGCTCTTGAGATATCGTATACACAGACTGATAAACTCACACGCTACCAGGACTACAAACACCCTACAGACGGACACCATGTCAATTTTGTAATTTTTGGATTCCTCACACCTGCAAACGTGTAAAAAACTCAAAAAACCGAGGTCGAAAAATTTCACGATCACCTGAGTTCCCTATACGTATAGTATGATGTGTAACTAAAGGGATCAAATAATTTGATCAGTTTTAATAATATTTTTTTATTATTATTATTATTATTATTAGTTTTTTTTTTTTTTTTTTTTTTTTTTTGCTGATATATAAAGATTATTTTTTTTATTTTATATTAACTATATAGGGATCTAGAGATTATATAGAAATTTAGATTTTTGCGATTTTTACAAAATTCAATATATGGAAATTTCTATGATATTACATCTTTAATTACTTCAATTAAAACTTTCTGTCATTAGAAGACTGCCCTCTTTAGGCGCGATTATGTAAATAAAAGCCAGATAAGGATAATATTCTGAACTTTTTAAATTCATTGACATTAAATAATATGCAATATAATCGAATTTAATGTAAAATTTTATGTCATTTAAAAGATTTTTATGATATTTTTTCATTTAATGAGTTCTCATTCATTAAGATCAAATGAAGAGTTTAGGAAACTGAAAGGTGAAAATATTTTTTTTTTAATTTGAAAATACAAGGAACAGAATGTCCTCATGTTTTTCAGCGAAGATTAAGTTACGATATTAATTGAAGGAACTACAACAAATTGAATAATAAAAAAAATATTTGAAATTACTTTGAATAACTTAAGGAAAGAAGCGATCAGTAACTACAATATATGTTTAAAAAAAAAAAAAATCTACAACTTTTCACTGAATTTGCGTGAGAATGGTATATTAAATTGCAGAGTTTTAAGCATTAGTTTTTTAATTAAAAAAAAAAAAAATAGCATGTTTATTATTTATAATAAAATACAGAGTTTTTAGCAAAGTTAACGTAACTGTAGAAGTAATATACTGCAATGCGAATGCAAATATATTAAATACTTTATGGAGTATGAGCGTTTATAGAAAAAGTATATTAACTAAATATGTGCAAACTTTTTTTTTTATAATTTGATAATTAAATAAATCAACCAACTAAAAACCCTGCGAATATCGTGAAAATATAGAGACACATGCAGAATTCTATGGTATTTTTCAGATGTTGAATGAAACGTATTTCTTTTTATTAAGATGATATTTATAAGCAGCTATTTTTATTATAAGTGGATTGGTAATTATATAAAACTAAATAACTGGTAATTATTTATTTTAAATTATTAATTTAAGAAATCTTGCATTTTGTATATGTATGTCTTGTAATGGGTAAAATAAAATTCATCACAATATACAATAAACATCTCCTCCTTTATAAATATGTGTATATGTGTATGTGTACTTAAATCATTAATACGTCTGTAAATATATATGAGTTTATTTCAGCTTATTTCTATCTCCTGTAAAAAAAAATTGAAATACTATAAAACTAATATACCTTTTTTTTTCAATATATATAAGAAGAAAGTATTGCATTCTTGAAATTTTTCGACCGCAGGTTTTCGATTGATTTACACGTTTTAAGAACACGATTTGGTAATTTTTAGACAATGTCTGTCTGTTAGTTTGTATGTGTGTGTATCCTAAATTTTGTAGACTCTGTATCTCACGAACCAACGACTGAAATTTAACTAAACTCTGTATTTAATTGAACTTAGACCTAAACTGCTGTTGATTACATTTGTGGATCAATCGTTCAACAGGGGGCGCTGCCATGATCTTTTTCATGATTCATAATGTGGCAATGCACTGAGAAAATAATATACCGTCTTCATCTAGAACGAATACGTGGTCAGTTTCTAAATCCCTAAACTAGAAATATAGATTTCCGAGCTATGCGTATAAGACACGCCAACAAGCTGAATAGACGAAATGATCGAGAAATTCTAGTCTAAGCATTTCTAGATGGGGTAACAATATTCTGAATATTCTGAATCCTTTGTATCACGAGAAATTCTTGCTTGATTTTCTAGAATTAGGAAAAAAACTTAGATTATAGTTGCTAAATCTAGCTTCTTGTGTTCGCATTTATTTGCAGAGATTTTTAAATATCTTTGCCCTCGATAACATAGGCAAACGCTCTAGAATTCTGAGGGAGGTTTCTAGAACTCGCTTCCAAAGGGGACTAGAATTTATAAGGATGACATGGAACTATTTTTACTGGAGCCACAATCTAGATTCTAGATGTCAGTTACAGAATTTTTTCTCAGTGTATAGTACAAATTTTCGTATAAATGTAGATAATGAGAATTAATTTTAACTTTTCAATGTGGAATTAAAATATATATATATTCATGATAGTGATAGTCAACCAGGAAAAAAAATTCTTCAATATACAGGGGCATCACTTTCCTCCTAGGAGGAAGTACCCTCGAGAAAGTATGAATCTTCATTATGGTATCTTCCAAAAGAACTCGTCAATATCTTTAAAACGAATGGTTAAACTATAGATCTCTAATAATTTATAACAAAATTATCTTCTGTCACTGTGTTATTATTTTTGCATTCATCATAGAAAATAATTTTGATAAATAATAATTGCAATAAATAATTTGTATTGAGTGAAGTTGTACTGGAAAATATAAAAGAAAATCTTGTTGCGGCCAAAGCATGCTAGTGTTTTTTTTTTTTTTTTTTTTTTTTTTTTGACTGTTTGTTTGTTTGTTTGTTTGTTTTTCCTTGCGTTATCATAAAGTAGTCCAGTCCTAAATTTGAATAACCCTTTGTATCCCACCGGGACTTTAAAGTCCCATAAAAATATTTTTAATGTTTATAATTTGTATTTTAATTAATTGCAATATGTATTTCTTCAAAAATCTTGATATTTTTATTCATTGAAAAGTTATTATCTTAAATGGTATCAGTGGTTATATTTAACATATATAAACACCTCTCAGTTGTTTTGTTAGCTATATTCATTCGTACTCTGCTATTACTCCTATTTAAAAAAGAGTATTTATATATATTACCTTGGAAATAAATTTATGACTAAATACAAGATTTATTGTTTTATGGATGGAAAAGTTTGGGAATGAAAAGGTTAAAATATCCATTTTATTATTAAAATTATGATTTAATGTTCAACTAAATTTTAATGTTTATTCAGGGTTCATAGTGAACCAATATAAGTTGCTATTGTTTTTATTTTTAAAAACATTATAAAAAGAACTTGTCGACAATAGGGAATTTTTTAACAATATATTTCGATTTTTTAACTTTATAAATTTTTTATATTTTACAAAAAAAAAAAAAAAAAAAAAAAAAAACTTTAATTTATGTTAAACATTAGCATTGAATTTTCTGCATGATAATTTTTCAAATAAAGTTTCATCAAAATTCCAGCCCCTGTTTTTTAATCATCTCATATCTTTTTAGTGAAATAAATGACTTTTATATTAATATCAGCTTAGAATAATTGAAGCAAGAAATTAACCAATTATCCGTCTAGACCACCTTCCTAATTAAAAAATCTTTTTTCCAGGCGAAGCAATTTTAATGAAGATATTCTGGGAAATTTTAGGGAAGAATTAACGGCATTAAGATGTTTTGTTTATTAAACATATTCACTTAATTATTATTAATTTTTTTAATCTTATCACGAAAGTTTGGTGGTGATTAGAAACTTTTTTTTTTTTTTTTTTTTTTTTTTTTATCGTGGTACTCTTTTAAAATTGACTTATTTATGTACTGGTAAAGCCGAGAAAGTGAAAACAAAAATATAAGAAAATAAAAGTTTTTGAAAACTAACTTTCAGTAATTTATTTTAATAATATCAGGTACGATAAAAGAAAATTTAAGGAGGAAAAAACACAAAAGAAACTTCCATTTTAGACTTTGTGAAAGAATTTAATGTGACTATAGTCAAAGTCCTTTTATCTCTAGTTTTAAGAACTATATAAAATCTCATACAAAAAAATAAGCTCTATATTAATTTACCAGAAAATACTTTCATATGATACAAATTTGAAAAAGGCTCGTGCAAAAGCACATTTTCTAGTAATAAAAATTTTTAGGAAATCAGGAAACTTTACAGGGTGAAAATATCAGCAAAAAGTAGTCATAATTTTATTTACGATAACTTGAAAAAAAATTAATTTTAAAACTTTTAATTTTTGACAGGTATTAAGACTCTTTTATCTATCTGTCACAGCTTTTCGAATAATTATTATATATATATTTCTTTTTTTTTTTTTCTTTTTTTTTTACTTATTTACTTTTTTCTTTAAAATGTAAGACCTAATTTTTTGTCAACAAAAGCCTTGCGCCAGAGATTACATGCAAATAATACATAGCATGAACCTGAAAAAGATTATATACGTAGAAAATTATCCTGCAATTAAAATGACGAAAAGGAATTTTAATAGAAAGCTGCATTCTTTAAAACATATGTATATGTATATATATATATAATGATTAAAAAAATTGTCATTATTTTTTGGCGTAATTATGCTTCTACTTACAAAAATGCTAATGTTAAAATGTTAATTGTTCGTCATTTCATATATTTATATGTCATGTAAAAGGTGTTAAACTTTTATTAAGTTTTGTCTAAACATCACGGAGATATTGTGCGCGTAAGATTATATATCGATAAAATATTTTCTCTAGTATTCTTATTTAATTAAAAAAAAATAATAAAAAATAAAGTAGAAATATTTTTATGACTGTAAGAGGGAGATAAAGCCTTTCTTAACAACTATTAAAATTTAAAAAAGTTGCTATTTTTTAAGATATTGTAAATAGTTATGGTCATTTTTTGCTGATATTTTATTCGTTCAACGTACCTGACCTATTAACGTTATAATGGTTCTAAAAATTGAAAAAAAAAAATTGAAAAATTTTAGAGCAATCATATTCTTACATTCTAAACAGAAAAGATAAAAAACCAATTATATATATATATATATATTATGTGTGTGTGTATTGAAAACCTTTTCAAACATTTCAGTAGATGAAACCAAGTATCACATGAAGAACTAAATAAAACATGAATAAATATTTCTGAAAAAATTAAGCATCCTTTATTTAAAACATGCAACATCAATACTTTTTTAAGGGCATAGACTGATAGTAGAATGCAGATTATGTGTTATTTCTGTCTTACTGTATGCAATTTGCTGAACATTTACAGTAAGTTATACCCAATATCGCCCAAAAGACGTGTAAATAATGTCAAACTCAAAGAGAGAGAAGAAAAACCAATAGAAATATATATATATGTATATTATAGTTAATTTCTTCAATGGAAATTCTTCGAATATCATATATTTAAGAAAAAACATGCGAAATTGTGTTTATACATTGAGAAAAAAAAATTACCATATTTATCTAGAACGAACAAGTAGTCAATTTCTTAAATTCCTAAACTAGAAATTTAGATTTCCGAGTTATGCGTAAGAGTTAAACAAATAACTTGGATAGACGAAATGATCGAGAATTTCTAGTCTATACTTTTCTAGATCGTGAAACAAAATTATGAATATTACGAATTAAATGAGAAATTCTCGCATGATTTTCTTGAATTGGGTTATAAAACAGAATTATAGTTACTAAAACTCATCTCTTGTGCTCGCATTTATTTGCAGAGATTTTTAAATAAGTTTGAGCACGATATTATAGGAAAACGCTCTAGAATTCTAATAGGGGTTTTTAGAACTCACTAAGAAAGGGAACTAGAATTAAAAGGATAACATGGAACTATTTTTACTAGGACCATAATTCTAGATGTGAATTACAGAATTTTTTCTCAGTGTAAAGTGAAAGTAAAAAGAATAAGTGTTCTTGCAATAAACTTTGTTTTATACAAAATTTTACTACAAAAGAGGAAAAAGAGTAAAAGCAATTTTGATGATCCAGGCCATTTTATTGGATCCATTTCCAGGCAGATTCTATAATTTCCCTACAAAAAAAATTTTTTTGTCTTCTAAAATTACAGAAATTTACTTTTAAATTACACTCCAATCTTTCAAAAGACACTTTTTTTTTCCTTTGGATATAATCTGTAACTACTGATGCAGATATCATCTGGTGGGTACATAATTTTTCTGCCCAATTCTTGAATAACATGAACAAGGAATTATGTAGATTTCTTGAAATCTTATAGCTTCATGCCCTGTTTAAAAAAATACTGAAAATTTTTAATGAATAAAAAACTAAAATGGAAAGGTCAAAAATTATTTTGATAAGTATAACAAACTTTTTAAATGCAACAAGCAGATGACGATATTTTTCAAAATTTCGAAGCATCAGTTTTTTAAAAATATCGAAAATCTTTTTCTTTCATTATTATTTTTGCTTTTTATTAACTATATAAAGAATATGTATTAAGAATAATGTGTTCATAAAATTTTTAAATTCATTAAAGTGAATCAGTATTTTTATGTTAAGTTTCAAGAGATATATTTTTTTAATCAAGGAAAATAATTGTTCTTTAAAGCTTAAAATTTGAGACTGTAGCACTTTAATAACAGGAATGAAACAGTTCCACTTTTTCAGCCATCAGTATTTATATACAGAAATTTTCATCATATTTTTACGGTTATTCATGCGATTTTAAAGGTTAGAAAATTTTCTAGGAAAATACTGGTGGCAGAAAAAGCGAAACTTTTTTATTCCTGTAATAACTAGTCGGTCTGCGAACGCCTAGCACTTGATTTTTACACACGTATTTCCAAATTTATTTCGCCTTGACAGTGAAGAAATTAGGTAAAGAAATATAAACGAACCGTATCAGACCCTCCCAAAAAGAGTTTTTACACATATAAAAAATATATATTAGTTTCATTTGGTTTAGTGCAGTCTATAGACGTTAAACTCTACTTACCTGCAATTTCCCCCATAGACGTAATGTTTTTGAATTCTCTTGGGTGTCCCTGTACACGAACCATTTGCTTAATCTCAACGAAAAGCTTAGTGTAGCATCACTATATGATACACACTTATAATACCAAGTTTGGACTTTCTGCTATTATTTATTCTTGAGATATGCTGATAACAGACAGACATACATACACACACACCAACCGCTAAAAACATTATTTTTGGATTAAGGTGGACCTCGAAACGTGTAAATATAACAAAAAATCACTTTCGAAAGTTTGACCCAAAAACAATACTTTATCTGCTATATATGTGGGTAAGAGAAAGTAAAAAGAAAAAGATTGAGCAAAAAATGAAACAGATGCTACAAATACCCTTATGTATTTACATACAGTTTCGTTTACTCAAAATAAGAATGTAACTAAACTTTCTTTCATTGAACTAAACTCTGAAAAAAAAACTAATAGTTCAAAATCCGTTGCAAGAATAAAACATACAGATAAACGCAAATTTATGGAAATGTATTGAATAGCGTGAATCAAATCGGCTAAATGTATCCCAAAAAATTATTAAATTAAACATAACACTAAACCTTATTAGAAATTCTATTTAAAATTAAAAATTTAAATATTTTAATTGAAGTCTTTATCGGTATAGAAAATTAAAAGAGAGGTAATAATTAATAACTACTGGAGCAATTAATTGGCGAATTTTAAGATGTCGCTCTACAACCATCTTCTGCTTATTGTGGCTCGTTAGACCAAACTAATTGATTGAATTTATATATATAGTGAATATTGTGGACTATTTCATATTTCTTTTAACCCTTCCTGGATATATTTGTTTTGAATCTTTTGATTATATATTTCCCTTGCATTCTACAATTTTGTAACATTATATATATATATATATACTAAAACTATAAATGCGCGATCTATCTAATTATGAACAAGTAATATAAAAAGAAAAAATTTTAAGTCAATTCCTACTTACAAACACTATCGAAAAAGTTTTTTTTTTTTATATATATATATAATTTTGAATTAGGAAATAAAAAGCGCGCGTGAAAAATTAAATAAAAATAATTATAAGATAAAAAAAAAACTTTTTATATACCGTGTTTTAAATTTTCTGATGAATCATAGAGCTCTTATCATTGTGCATAAAATTTTTAAAGTGATAATGACGTCAATTTTTGTGAGATGCATAATTTAACTTTTTTATAATTTTTTTAATGTTCACGTTTAATTAAATGTATTTCTTTTTATGTCAAAAAAAATGAACTCGTATTTTTTTTTTTTTTTTTTTTTTTTTTTTTTTTTTTTTGGCAATAATTAAATTATAGCTAATATTTTGATGGCTCTTTTAACGCTATTAGGATGTTATTAATTTCATATTTTAATTAATTATAAGAAAACTAATAAAAAAAAACGAAAATCGGACTTCGAAGTATTGTGTTGTCACCGTTTTTTGGGCAATCCTGAAAGTTTCAAATTTCTATCTAGTCGGGAAGTTAGTTAAAAATCGATTGCAAGACTTGTACAAGATATAGGGATAGTGTTAACTAATAGAGGAATTGAAAAAAGGGTAGTATTATTCATTTACTAATTAAACACATAAACTGAAACGTAATTCTATTCTAAAATCAGAATGTGTGTTATAGGACATAATGTCCTTTGTATACTCGTATTTTGTTTAAAATTGCTTGTTTCAAAGACAATAATTTTTAATCAAGTGATTTAGCATTAATGAATTAAGGTATTTTTATTCTATTCATAAAATGTAAAGAACATTTACAATGTATCTATACATGTGCGCTAAACATATATTTTATAATATCCTAATAACTCTGCGTAATACTTTAACAAATAAATTATGTATTAATATGGGTATAAAAACTTTCTATTCTGACGTAAACCCTTTGATTACCCTCAAAATAAAGTCTGAGAATGTAATGACACTGAGAAATAAGTATGAAATCAATCATTATTAAACATTCAATAAACATCAGATTTTCACGACTAATAACTTCGGGAAGTGATACTTCATTCGACTAACATCACAACCAACTTCATAAAGTGCAGCAAAACGAACGTACACCATAATTAAACGTTTATTGTTAGTAGTAGTAGTAGTATAGTAGTAGTATAGTAGTAGTACAGTAGTAGGGTAAACGCCAGCAATGCAAATTTCCTCATCAAAAAGACTACCTTACAATAAACCTTTAAGAGAAGAAATTTCAAAATCTAGTAATTATCCAATCTTAAATGAAAGATCTTTTTTTTTTTTAATTTATGACAATAAAGGAATATTTTTACTACAGAAATCGCGAATGCCTTAAACATTATTACTACATTTCCTGAAATGTGCAATTTTTTCCCCTGTGTTTTCTGTGAAAAAGAAAAAGTTTCCAGAGCTGTGATTAACTACAAATTCAAAATAACCGTTTGTAACTTCATCTGCAATATCAGAAAACTTTGCTACAAGTTTTTACAGCATAGACACCAGAACTTTTTTTTACCTGATTTATTTTAACTTACTTAAAAAATATTTATTCATTGCATAAAGTTTACTTAAATATTACTCTCAGATCCAATAAGTATAGCATTACTTTTTGATAAAGTCAACGCCGAGTCAGCATTAAAGAAAAAATACTCTTATTCCACATATTTTATTTTCTATCTTTTCACAGTTGAGAAATTTTCAAAAGCTTATCCCTACATTAATGTGATATGAAAGTGTGATTATAAATCAAATTTATAAGGAATATTTTTCAATTTAATCTGCTTACTGTACAATGCAATGATTTTATATAAATGCTGCACAAGGAAAAAATATCTAGTTTTTCAAAATAGATTATTTGGAATTCATACATAAAATCAGAATGGATATAAATTTCAGTTATTTGTTTTTCTACTGAAAAAGAGAAGCAGCTACATGCTTTTTTTTTTCTTTTTTACAAATTTTATTGCTTGCGTATTTATTCAAAATGCTAACAAATGTATTCTTTACTCTGTTGGAATAAATTGAAAAAGAAAATATTTTGTTAACAATCTGTTTAGGTAAAGAAAATATTCAAATGGGTGCAAGTTTACGGAAACGTATTCCTTTTTTATAAAATAAATAAAAGCAACGAATTGTAGACACACCAAAAAGTTTGCTCACTCAAACTATTTATTCAAAACATAAATTTTTATATGATATTTTAATTTTTGCTTCTCTTTAAGAATTGTAGTTGTCAAATAAAAGAAATGAAGTATTATTTGTATTGTAGAAAACTTTTAGCCTTGGGGAGGTGATTCTACAGAAAAACTGCAGTTTCGAGTCACAAAAAATAATATTTAAACTATTGTTTTTTTTTTTTTTTCTTTTTTTTTTCTTTTTTTTTTTTTTTTTTTTTTTTTTTTTTAATGTAAAAATACGATTCTCTTTCGATATTTATTTAAAATTTCATAAAATAAATATATATAAATCAATTTTTTTTTTTTTTTTTTTTTAATGTCTATAGAAAGTGAGATTTATGTCTGTGAACTGTTGCATAGTTTTATCATTTAAATAATCATATCTACTGTATTTTCCACCGCATATATGACGCAAAAAAATGTATTTCCCTTTAAAAATATATGAATTTAGCATCACATAACAAATTTTTGTTCTGTTTATTACCAGAAGGAGTGAATTTTTAAAAACAAAACTTCTCACAAAATTTTGCATGACTTTTATAGACACTTTAAAACTTAATAAATAAATAAATAAAGTCATTAGGCGGTAGTAATTCTTTTTTCTTAGTGAAAAATGAAGTTATCTGGTGTGGCATCCATACGACTTTCGCTTGCCTTACAACTGAATACCATAAAGACAAGAAAACAAATGCTGCATATAAACGTAGGGGAGACCGGGGCACAGTGGACCACTTTTACACCCTTAATTTTTTTTTTTTTTTTTTTTTTTTTTTTTTGAACAGAAAAGCAATGTACTTGACAAAAATAGGAAACAACTTCTAAGCCCTTCTTAATATGTCTTAATTTTTTTATAACAATATTTTTAATATATTATGAATTAAAAAATAAATTGTGAGCACTCACAAAGTGGACCACTGTGCCCCATCACCGGGGTACAGTGAACCAGCCTCTTTTGTTCATATTAAATTAATATAAATTTCTTTTTTTTTTTCTCTAAAATTAGTTTCTTATACTAATCTAGTCTAAATAACATAATTCCATCATTTTCATGAAATAAAATAAACAAATAAGAAATCAAATCTCAGTAAGAAAATTTATTAAGTTTAAATAGATATTGTTTTTTTTTTATTCTTTTATTAATATTATATAAATTAAATATTTTTTTTTAATTTAGATATTAATAAATATTATACTACTATTCAAATATTTAATATTTTGTAATTATTTTGAGGTATAATTAATTTACATTGTATTTGTAGGATAAATTTAAATAAAATATATTAAGCTACTTCTTTTGCTTTTCACATGTGATCTCTAAAAACATCAAAAATAATAAATAATTCCTACTATTTATTAAATTAGATATTTGCTTTCATTAATACTATATAATTCAAATAGTTAATAAATTTAGATATTAACAATAATTATATTACTATTCAAATACTTACTATTTCAGAAATTTATTTATTTTTTTTTTTTTTTTTATTCTAACATTAAGATATTTATTAGTTTGAGATACACTTTACATTATATTTTTATCTATAAATTTAACTAAAATAAATATATTAAATCTAATTTGAACTTTTAGGCACACTGGAAGGTGGTCCACTGTGCCCCGTGTCAGAGTAAAACAAATAATAATAATAAAATAATATATAGATATAAATATGCTAATAATTTTTAGGAATTTAAAAACAGCAATATCTTGCCTTCTTTAACAGCTATATAGTATTTATAGTCACTAGTTCAATCTTTATAAAATTTTAAAAACTTCAATGTGAAAAAATTACTTTGAGCATCTCAAAACCTAAAAACTGCTCAAAATGGTTATATTACTATTCCCCATGTGATTTTTTGGCTGCATACAACTAGTACTATGCTGCCATACATGTGTATCCCTATGAACTAAAAGAGTTGAATATTAATAGATTTAAATAGGGGTGGTCCACTGTGCCCCGTCCTCCCCTATATTAAAAACGACCAAAATAAATTTAGAATAGATTTTTTTTTACATATATTGCTGAATGTCGTCACCTTCCACCCCCTGTTTGAATATATATATTTATAAAGAATTTAAGGTTATTATTAAAAAGTATTATTTCAAATTATTCAGCCAATTTTCCCCACCACCACTCCTTGAAACTCACCAATTTTGATCAAACTTTTCAAGTACCAATCCCTTATGATCCACAATACACCACATACAAATTTCCTGCACAAAACACCACATACAAATTTCCTGCAATTATTTGTTTTTAAGTTATGTGAATAACAGACATACATACAGACCAACCATTAAAAACTTTATTTTCGTATATTCAGAGGCCCTCAAAACATATAATCATTAAAAAAAAAAAAAAAGAAAAGAAAAAAAGAAATCAATGTTGAAAATTTTATTTCAAACATAACTTTTTATATGTGTATAAGAAATCAATTATCCCTCCTAAGCTGTTTCCCTCAACTTAGTAAAATGTAGTAAAGTACTTCCATTAGTTATAATCCTTTCAAAAGAATGTTTCCGCTTAATTTTGAATAGTTGTATATGTTGTCTATAAATTACATGCACACCACATGCTTTACTTGAGTTTAGTAACACATAAAAAACACAACACGACTTAAAATGCACCTCCATCAATTTTCAAGTATAGTCCTAATAATAAACCCCAATCCTTTTGGTTAGCCTTGTAAAAGAATGGTGAATGATATTTGAACAATGTTCGGTACGAAACATGTTTTATACATATTAAAATTAAAAGGTCATTTTATTTTGTTTAGTGCAGTTTAAAAATGTTGAACTGTACCTATCAGAAATTTCGCTCATAAACATAATGTATTAGAACTTTCTCGAGAGTCCACGTACACGAACCATTTTTCTGACCTCAAAACGAAAAGTTTAATGTAACATCTCTAATGATACATATTTAGAATACCGAGTTCGGACTTCCTGTGTATTATTTGTCTTTTAGTTATGCTGATAAAAGACTCACACACAGACACACACAGAGAGAGTAGGGATGCACCGAATATTCGGTACCTATTCGGTATTCGGCCTATTCTACCATACTACTAAATATTCGGTTTGGCCGAATCTAATCGGCTAGCCAAAAATTCAGTTTGGCCGAATATCAAATTATTTGGCTACTATTCGCTCGATGAATATAAAAAAACTCAATTTTTAATAAAATCTTTTTGCAAAAAAAATAGAACCTACTCCAAAAAGCAACTACTATTCAAACAACTTTAAAAAAGAAAAAAGAAAAAAAAAAAAAAAAAAGGATATGAAATGGAACTGTAAATTGCGCCTAAAAGTATAAAATAATTTCCTTCGCCAAACAACCTATAACACTACAATTAATCATAACTTTTGAAGTCGGCACAAAATTAAATTCTAGATTAAAATTAATTCCACCGCACTTTAGAATGTAGGAAAAGAGGGGGGGGGGAGCTAAAAACCCCATAGAAATAGTATGGGAAGCAAACCGAAACAACTCACAATGTCAAGTGTGTTAAAAAAAAAAAAAAAAAAAAAACAGGCTCACACCGGAAGTAACAAAAGGACAAAATTGACTAGAAAAAGACATCGAAGAGCGAGAACGGGCGGGCTGGGGCATTGGTCCTGTCGTCCAGGATTAATACGTCTCGCCTAGTAGATGATGCTCTGAAATTTTATAATTCACTTTTTTTCACTGTCTTGAACTGTTTCCGAGATAGGAACGCTAACTCCACTGTTTTCCATCAGGTGGCGCTGTAGGTGATTGAATCGCGTAGCACATGTCTACTTTACTATACCTACATACCACTTTTATGACTATAGCTGCAGCTGTTCAACAGTTAAAAGGGTTGGGACTGACTTTTTGGGGCATCCTGTATTTTTTTTTTTTTTTTTTTTTTTTTTATCGTAAAGATATTACAATGGGACCTATTTCAGACCAAGACCTTTACAATAAAACAAAAAAGTATCAAAATCGGACCATCCGTTCATAAGTTATGAGCTAACAAACAAAAACAAAAACAAAAAAACATACGCTTTGAATTGAGAATCTCCTCCTTTTAGAAGTCGGTTAATTAGAGCATTTCTTACGAAGTTATAAGCTTACAAACACCAACAACAACACATAGCTCGAATTAAGAACACCCTCCTTTCTGAAGTTGGTTGAAAACGACTTTGCGCTAATCGATGTGACCGCTTACAGTAACAGTACTTTGAACCACAGAGTATACGTGTCATCCGCTACGCTGCAAAGTGTGCAACGTAGTTCAAGTGTGCACAGTCTAGGAAATTGCGGACAAACAACTGCACGTTTTAAGCGTTCGATTTTTAGCAATAATGTCTAAAAACTGTCTTTTCGTAGTAAATCGATGATGTTCTACAACTTCGTAATTAACTTTTCTCCCATCTTGAACCGTTTTTGAGATAGGAGCGCTAATTCCGCTGTTTTTCACCAGATGGCGTTTTATTTTCTTTAGATTGTAAATATATTACAATGGGACCTACTTCAGACCAAGATCTTTACAACAAAACAAAAAGTATCAAGTAACCATATTTTGAACTATATAGCGTATGTCTCACCAGCTACGCTACAACGTGTGCAATGTAGCTCTAGTGTGCATAGTATGTAAGAAATTACGAACAAACAAATGCACGTTTTTAGCATTGTATTTTTAGCATTAATGTCTAAACTATCTTTTCGTACTAAATCGATGATGCTCTGCAATTTTATAATTCACTTTTCCCCCTGTCTTGAACCGTTTCCGAGACAGGAACGCTAGAATGAATGCCTAAACTATCTTTTTGTACAAAATCGATGATACTCTTCAACTTTGTAATTCACTTTATCTCTAGAACCGTTTTCGAGATAGGAACACTAACTCCGCTATTTTCCACCAGGTGGCGCTGCAAGCGGTTTAACCTTGTACTGCATGGCCACTTTGCTATACTTACATACCATTTTTATCACTATAGCTGCAGCCGTTTAGCAGTTAAAAGAGTTGGGACTGATTTTTTGGGCACCCTGTATTTTCTTTAGATCGTAAAGATATTACAATGGGACCTATTTCAGACCAAGACCTTTTCAACAAAACAAAAAGTATCAAACTCGGAGCATCCGTTCAGAAGTTATGAGCTAACAAACATAAAAAAAAAACATACGGTTTGAATTGAAAACCTTCCTTCCTTTTTGAAGTCGGTTAAAAACTTTTAACCATTTGAAAAAATCCTTACATGACTGCTATTTTTAATTATCATTAAATTGAGATTTTTCAGAGTAATTAAGAGAGATTATATTTAAATGAAAACAACTGTTTTATGTAGTTTCAAGTAACATAAAAGAAAATTAATTATTAGTTATATTGATCATAACAGTTAATAACATCTAACAAAATTTGTCTTTATTAATAACTGTATAACGATGTATGTTTCTAAAGTTGAGTTAAGAAAGAGCATACATAATCCACATGATGTTGCGATGTAGGAAATTTCAAGAGATCAAACAACGACCACATCTCAACCTGGCAAGAAATATTACACAAATTATAAAATAGCAATTCTGAGTTTATCATTGAAAAATGATTATGAAGTGCTTTGACATGCACGAAAAGAATCACATCTCTATCCCACAATTTATCTACGTGTGAGGCATTTGTGTCTATTTTAATATAGGCTAGCCAATACTTTATTGTTATTTTTAAATTGATTTTTCTCAAATGCTGCATTTTTGGGTTGCGTTATTTTTCTGGAGTGAGTGCGATAAGATATTGTTATTTAAGAAATTTTATGTGTTTATTAAGAAGCCTAGCAGTTAATAATTTTCTTTGACTATGAATTCAGCACTACACCACTATTTATGTATAGTAATATTTTCTAATATTTTTCTACATTTAAATAAACCACTGTTACTGAATATTAATAGTTTTTTATGATAATTTTTCATAATCAAAAAAATAAAATATTACTAAATGTAAATGATATTACTGAAAAAGTTCAAAAACAATTAGGTGATTGACACCTAATTCCTTAATATATAAGAGTAAATAAGCCAGTCGAATATTCGATATTTGGCCGAACAGTTACTATTCGGTTTGAAGGATATTCGGTATTCGGCCAAATAGTTAGTATTTGACTGACTGAATATTCGGCATTTGGTATTCGGCCAAAACTGCTGTTCCGTGCATCACTAAGAGTGAGAAAGACAGACACACAGATCAACCACTAAGAAAATGATTTTCGAATTAAGGGGAGTTCAAAACGTGTTTACATGCAAAAATTCAATTTCAAAAATTTGACCAAAAAAAAAATACTTTCTATACAATATATGTGTAAGAGAAAGTAAAAAGAAATAGGATTTAAGAAATACAAGCAAGTTTCTTCACACAAGTTCGAAATTTATTAGGCACTTCCTATTTATGCCGCTTGGCTATTTCAACAAGATCTAGATCTTGTTGAAACATGTAACGCTCTTTTTATCAATAACTTTCGTGTACTAGTAAGCAGTTGCTTTTTAGTAGACTAATGTACTGGTTATTATACGTAATACCCTGTAAGAAATAATGCATCCTAGTTGACAAGAATAACAATAAAATTCCCTTCATTTAGCTTTCTGGATGTTTTGTAGAATGGACTAGGCAGTCTAGGCTCATGTACTTCTTTGCTTGGCATCAAACCCATGTAAGTTGTAGACAGGGATATGCTCAAATTACAGTGGCTGTTCGCACATTTTTTAGACGATTTTGATGGAGTGTACTGAAGCAATTTCACTCATATTTCGAGTTTTATTTGTTCAGTTTGATAGCCCTTGTTCTTAACTAACATTCTACATCATAATTTCTATGATAATAATGCTTTTTTATAATATCGGAAGATGTATATTTTTCTACTCCTCTTGAACGGCTTTCCAGAGTTCACAAAGCGTTGTAGGTCGGTGTTTGGATAATGTTGATTTTAAGAGTCGAAAAACACAAAAATCCAACAGTGATACATCAGAAGATTTAGCAGGAATGTCAGTGAAGGGTATGGTTTTAATTCCTGTTTTTTGTTCCATTTTTTTCTAGAAAAGCAACTGCGGATTGTGATGTGTGGCTGCTTGTTTTGTCTTGATACAGTTCAACGGATTGATAGCATTGTGGATAAAGATCTGGATTTTCATTTTTTTTAAATTGGAATTAAAATATGTTCTTGAGAGTATTTAGAGTTGATTTTGACATTTTTGTCACATTTTTTTGCTTTTATCTTGCGCTTGTATTAAAAACCAGTGGCAATCATAAATCCTTTAGAAAAACTTTCTTTTGATGCTTTGAGCCATGTAGCAAATTTTTTTTCTCCACTTTTGTGATAATAAATTGACCTTTTTTTATTGCAACCACTTAAATAGACCCAAGATTCATCTGTTGTTGCAACATTTTTCCATTTTTCTCGTGATAAATGCTTTTCATAAAGATTTCACTAAAAACTATCTTTGGAAAGAGCGGAAACCTATCCTTCCATCCACTGCCATTTTAAAAGCGCATTTTTGCATCTAAACAAAAATTCTAAATATCAGAAGATAAATAAAACTTCCAAAAATATAACTGTTGTGAAAATAAAATTCTCCATGCAAACGATTTTTTCTTACTGCGAAATAAAATCGTCTAAAAAATGTGCGAACAGCCTCTGTATTCTCATTTTCCATCGTTTCAATTTTGTGTGGAAGGGAGGACCAATTTCATGTGACTTCTTCCTATGATGTAGTAGGAAGTCACATAAAATTGGTCTCCTAAACTTATTTTGCTTTTTCTACCAATTTTCCGTTCAAATACAGTTACACTTTTTCTGTAAATTAATCTATATCTATTCTATATCATTATATAAAGCGCAAAAAATTGTATGTTTGTGGAGGGTAATCTCTGAAACTACTGAACCGATTTAAAAAATTCTTTCACTGATCAAAAGCTACACTATCCCTGATTGTTATAGGCTATATTAAATTTTGATAAAATAAATTATAGTTTAAAATCTGAGCATTTTAATTAAAATCCCCATAAAAGCCATAATAGAAATGGAAATAATGAAATATTAAAAAAATTAGCTGTTGCCAACATAAAAGAAACATTTACATTTTGTTTTTAAAATATCTTGACATGAAAAGAAAAGAAATATATTTGCACGTGAATTAAATTGAAATTCATATAAAGCTTTGCAAAATGTTAAACTTACACGTTAAATCTGACGTCATTATAAATTTAAAGTATTTATTTTTCTAATAATATAATTTGATCGTTACTTCTAAACTTTTATTAAATTATTTATTTTATAATTGTTGCCCAAAAAATTTACGGGTTAATTCATTTTTCGACATATAATAAAATATATTTTCTCGCGAATAATAATATAAAAAGTGAATTAAAAAAATATCGTCTGCATTTCATTATGCATTTGTTAAAAGAATAATTGAGAAGTTTAAATTTATTTGACGACTATTTTTAGCAACTAACAGTTATGACAAGTAGCTCAATATACATAGCGCATACAACCATTACTGCAATGCAAATAGCATTTAATTATTTGAGTTACATTATGTTGATTAGAAACCTATTTAATCTATGCTCTATACTAATATATAAAGAGGAAAGGTTTATATGTATATCAGGGATGGAACACGGGCGCAGAATTCATACCGGAATCCGTTTAAGAAATTTCTCTACCTATAATATCGTTGATTTAAGAAGTAGAAAAGTTTCTTACATTGATAGTGGTATGAATTCTGCGCCCGTGTTCCATCCCTGATGTAGAGAACGATCGCTAGAACTAAAAAGCCGATTTCTATTTCTTTCTTTTTTTATACTAATCAAAAGTTACACTGTCTCTAAGTGCTAGAGGCTATAATAAATTTTGGTAAAATACATTTTTAATTCAAATTTTCAATATTTTAATTGAAAACAAAGCATAGATTTGATATCAGTCGTCCTTGGCGATTTTTGTATTTCGAGATCGAAAACGTAATACGAAAATCTGTATATTTTCGTATTAAATACGAGATCTATGTTTTTACTTCAATTACCGTACTACCGTAGGTAGTGGAAGTATTGCATTCGGTCCAAAAATTTGATATAGAGTTTTACCTGATTTATATGTTTTAAGGCCTCCTGAGTCCAAAAAAGTAGTTTTTGGCAATTGGTCAGTGTGTGTGTGTGTGTGTGTACGAATGTGTGAAATTTTCCGGGTGTCATATCTCCAGAATTAATAAAGATAGAACTACAAATCTTCACAATTGATTCAGGTCTGATGTACAGATGAATTTTCCAAATTTTGGTGAAAATTGAAAAACCGGAACTGGGTAATCGAAAACCGGAAATGGGACCGTAAGCCCGTACCTCATAAACAGCCCTAACGATTTTCTTCAAAGTTGCTATATAAACAATCTATTAGATGTCCTTTCGAATGATATAATTGGTTAGTTCAGGAAAATTGATAAGCGTCCTCTATAAACAGCTCAATTTCAGATCTCATAAGTGCCTTCCTTTAAAAACGGCTGTACGAATTTTTTTCAAACTCGCCATGTTAACTTAATACTAAATATCCTTTTGTATGTAATTATTGTTTTCCGGTCAATAATTGAGTATGCCAAGTTTTGGTAAAAGTTGGTATCTCAAAAACGGCTCTAACGATTTTCTTGAAAATTGTTTCATTAATTCAATTTAGATAACCTTTCTCAAGTATTACGTGCATATTACAGGAATACTAACGGTCATCCTGATTAGGAAGTTCAGTTTTAGATCTCGGTAATTCGTGTTTAAAAAAATAACTATCTATTTTTTCCCCTTATTTTTTAACTCACTATGTAAACTTTGTTGTAGTTGTCTTTATACGTGTATCAAGTTTCTCTTACTGGAAAATCTAAAAAAAAATGCATGTACTTAATATCTCCAAGAAATGTATATAATACGTTTAATAGTGGGTAATGGAAGTCGTGTGGTTGTTTCACACCAGATTTTGTAATAGTATATATTATACGAATATTGTTTCATATTATTGATTTTTCCCTTAATATACATTATTAAAAACCATCAGTTATGGAAAAAATTAAATATATTTGCGAGATAACTTGGCAATCATTTTTTTTTTTTCCGCCAAGGATGATTGATATAAAATCTTTTCCGAAAGCAAGTAGCGCAATATACAGCCGCTAGGGAATTGCAAATGACATTTGATTATGCAAGTTTCATTATGTTGATTGGAAACACGGTTCATTTAAAATAAATTAAATGTGCATTCGCGTTAGAAATCTACTTTTGCATAGGGCTTCTTTGGCGATATTTAAAATTTGGCAACGCAATAGCTAGGACGTTTCACTCGAAGGACTTTTCGTATTTACGATAACCTTTTTAATTCACCGCCAAAATCACAAAAAATATTAACGATCACTAATGGAGAACCATTATTAAAACAATAACCAGATTACTTTGCGGACGTTAAATTTAAGAAAATTAAAAACACATAAGCTCTGTGTTTAATAGAAATTAATATTATAAGAACAAATAAATAATAATTAAAGCAATTATGACGTCAACTTTATCAAACACATATTCATGTTATAGGTTTATTTTTCAATATTTTTTATTCATGAGTAAAGACATGCTTCTTTTTATGAAATAAATAAATAAATAACATAAAGTAAAAATTACCAACATTTAACAACTGATTGAAAAAAATAATTGTAAAATTATATTTTGACTTTTCAGTTGATAATATTGCCTGACTATAACATATAAACTGATATTTTTTTTATTTTTTGCATATCAATTCATCGTTAACTAAAATTTGTTCATCCGTGCGAAGTAGGACGGGTCAGCTAGTATATATATACATTTTTAATTTCTCAAAATGAGATAGTTAATTCTTCAGAAATACTTTTTTTTTTTTTTTTTTTTTTTCTTCTTCGTATTAATCAAAAATAAACCGATTTACACATAATAATAAACAAGTTTTTATTTACAAATATAAGCCAAAAAACGCTTGTAAAATTTTTATTGGTAAAATAAATTATTGAACCGAATTTCACTATTTTCATATTCCTATTAAGAATATATAAATCCCTTAACAGATGTGTAATTAGTATGGATTATGCCTTATTGATAATAAATAATAAAATTTAATTAAAGGACATCATTTTTATTATGATATCGCAAATGATAAAAGTGAAAACAAAACAAAACAAGATTATAAGAATTGCAGATTACTTAAATTGGTCAAAATATATTCCACTTTTTTATCTATTCCTGTGAAATTAATTAAAAGGGTTGAAAATGTTTGTTTTGGCCATATAGGTGTTTTTGAAGAGATTATTTATTATTCACTGAAATAAATTCGCAAGGGATAATTACTTTGAATTGTCAACACGTGATATATCAAAATTATAAAATAAATAATGATAAAAGAACCCGACCAGGAAGGAAAAAAAATACATAAAGACTGATTAAAGTAACTAAAAACAAGATTTTCTGGCTAGGGACAAAAAGTCACATGTAAGAAAAGGGAAATGAATAATTAAGCTAATATTTAAGCATAAAATTTATTGAGAAAGCGATAAATGGTAAAAAGATAAAACCACGCACATGAAAAAAGTTTTCAATATTTTTTTCACCTCGTGTAATTAATTATGTTCAAACAGAAAAATGGATATTTTTCTCTTTCCTAATACATTTTAACAAAAAAAAAAAAAAGATAACAGTAACAATAAAAGTATAGAGTGAGAAAATTAAAATTAAATATATCACAGAGATATGGTAAGGGAAAAAAAAAACACTTATACAATCTTTCGAAAATTCATTTTTTCAAATTATGCAGTAAATTGGGTACATGTTCTTATTTGTATAGCAATTTCCTGTCTGTCTGTGATGCTGCAAATAATTGAAGAAATAGCCACATTTCATTGAAATTTCAATTTATTAATAGATAGTTTATTTCTTTCTTTCTGCAATTTTGCATCATTTCTAATTTTATAGGCTATATGGAATATTATATTTGTATACAGTCGAACACCGTTATAATGAACTTCAAGGGACCAAAGGTTTTGTTCGCTATGGCC
This sequence comes from Salticus scenicus, assembly GCA_963930645.1. Lineage (NCBI taxonomy): Eukaryota > Metazoa > Arthropoda > Arachnida > Araneae > Salticidae > Salticus > Salticus scenicus. Next base: position 175,785,484 of record OZ005650.1, read on the forward strand.
GGTGGTTCGCTATATCCAAACCGTTCGGAAAACTGATAGAGTTCACAAAATGTATAAATCATTACTTGCTGTGTATTTTTAATATGATGCATTAAAAAAGGATAAAATTTATTAAATATGATCATTAATGAAATAATTTGACTAAAATCTCTCACATTAAATTGGCACAATATAAATTATATTAACTAAAAATGAAGACAAATGGAAATAAATAAATTTACCATTATTTTTTGCTTATTGTTTTGATAAAAAAAAATAATTAGTAAACTTTTGCTGGCATAATGCCAATTTCAAAACACTTTATGAATTTCTTCGTCCAATACCTTAATTGACCCTAATGAACTTTCTTCAACTGTTTGTTCAGTCGACAAAAACTTATTAATAACATGCATTGCTGTTGTAGCATCTTGAAAGGTGGATATTACCCCATATGCTCCTGTTCTTCTGCATCAAATGCAGAATTTTCAATTTCAGATAGATTCATTTTAATTTCTTCCACAATCTCTTCGTCAGTCGGATCTTCATATATAATGACTTCATCATCACATATTTCGAACAAATCCATCTCACAATCTGAGAAAGATGAGCTTTTGTGCTTTTCTATCCACATCGAAATAGATAAATCTTCCTCTTCTGCAACATTCTTTGCTTCTTCAACATTCGTTCCATCTTCAACATTCTTTGCTATGCCAGCATGTCGAAAACATTTTCTGATTGCAGAATCCATACCAAACCGCTAAGAATTTTCGAGCATTATACGTGCATCAAAGAAAAGAAACGTCGCATTTTATATTTTTATCATATCCCTCTAAAATTCGTAAAATGAGCTATTTCCTGTAATGACATTTAAGGTTTCTGATGACATCCTGACCATAGGCTGTGCTACAGAAATTACATTCGAGGGAAAGAGTAAAATTCTAATCGATTGAAACTGTGTATCGTTGTTGTGTGCACTACAGTTGTCAAGCAGAAGTAGAATATTCTGCTTTCTAGCTTACAGTTCGCGATTCCACTTTCGAAGTTCTTATCCAAACAACTCGAGAATTCATAAGAAACAGGAAACCGTTTGAGATTTTTGAAGCATCTGAGGCGTTTAGATTTTCCAATCAATAGAAGCTTACACAGTTCCTTTCATATTGGCACCACATAAGAAATGTGATTCCGTCTTTCAACTATTTTCGGCCATTACATTTCTCTCCGTTAATTTTAATGTCTAATTTTGTGTCAACTTATAAAAAGTGCAGGTTCATCAGCAATAAATATGCCATTCTCGTCATACTCACTAGAAATGACATTCCAAAAGTTTTCTTTCCTTTCATCGATGCCTGATGTCGAAACATCTCCCGATTCCCTAATGATTTTTCCGAAAGATATATTATTCCGCTTTTCAAACCTATCTAATCATTCATTAGAACACGAAAATGGAATTCCAAATTTACTGGTAAATTCATCAGCTTTTGACTGAAGCATTTGCCCAGACATTGGTACATTTCAGCTTCTTTGAATGCTGAACCATTTTAATAAAGCCTCTTCCCCTTCTTGATGTTCAGCTTTTCTCAGTTTTTTGTGGAGAGTCCAAAGATGAATAATTTTTTTCGAAAAATGTTAACTTGACTCCTTCCATTTTGTATTTCTCTTATGACAGTTACTTTTTCTTCGATTTACAATGCTGTACGCTTGCTCGATATGATGGTTCTTAAAAGCGAATTTTTAACTTGTAAGTCTGGAATTAGGGATTATGATGATTCTGTAGATTTACACAGGTTTTCTAGTGATAAATACTCAAATGGGTGAACGAGATTAAATTCCTTCCATTCTACCTGCGTATGTAAACACTGAATAATCACTTCTCTTTTCCTAAAACTACATTTTGTTTCATGCAATTCCAACTGTGTGTTCTAAAAATAGATTCTGCCCTTCCCTTCTTCTACAATGGTTTTCAGATATTTTGGCCCTTTTTATACATTTTTTATTGTATATTTTCCTGTTTTCATTCAAACTGTTCTGGTTTATTAATGCTTATGTCGAAGGTCAGAACATTTATAGGGTTATTCCAGGGACTCTGAAATGGTCACTCATACAACCAAAAATCATATATTTAATAAACAGAATTATTACTGACTAGTAGACGTTGCCCTCTTCGCTGGTCATTATATTAAAATGAATTCTCAAAATACAATATCATTAAAGAAAAAAATCTCAAAGAAAAAAAGAAAAAAGAAAAAAACATTGAAATCAGTTAAAATTTAAGTTAAGGCTCCCGCCACCTTCGGTAGCGCTTTTCCCACGGAGCACCCAATGTCTTCAGCGATGCCTTACTTCCTTTTTATTCCCCTTCCCTCGCGGGTAAAGTCGAACGTTTTGTAAAATTCCGCCAAAGGGCATATTGCGTACACTTAATCAACATCCACATGCCAAAATTCGACATTCTAAGGTAATTTTGAGCACATTTCAGCTTCAAAACGTGTTTTGCCCCACCCGCCCCAAAGAGGCAATTTCGCAAAATTCCATTAGAGTGCAAGTTAAACATACCTAACCGACACATCAAAAAATCTAAATCCTGAGATTATTTGAAGCAGAGATATGTTTTAGAACGTGTTCCCCCCCCCTCTTCCCCCGCCCTTACAGGAGGAAAGGGGAAGGGAACTTCGCAAAATCTCTTTATACTATGAGTTAGATACACATAACCTACCCAAACATCACAAATCTCCTAAGATAATTTAGTGAAGAGTTACACATGGACCCTGTGGCAGAAATTTATTATGCTTTCTGCGACAAGCTTCATCAACACCAAAATCTTTCTTCAAGAATAGTTTGTGAAGTTAACATTTACGAATTCAAAATAAATTATTTTTAAATAGTAAATAATATTCAGTATAACCAATGTATTTAAATTTTGACTAGGCACAAATGCATATATCTGCACTATTGCAAGAAAATACTCTTTTTTTTTTTTTTTTTTTTAAGAAAGGTGAAAATAAATCTATTGATCTCAATTGCTTCAGATTTTTGGTTCACATTAATATAGAATATTGTTTATAAAATATTCAATGAATTCAAACCATAAAATGCAGTAACACATCAAAAATAATCTGCAATTTTTTTAAGGCATTTAAATCATGAAATGTCTAAATTAAACAAATGTTACAAATACTTTTAAAATTTCATTACTTTTTTTATATTAAATATATATATTTAAATACACAAATGCACTTATTTCATAAGGTGCAAACCAAACAACATAAAATCGAATACAGATCTCAAAATTAAAATACAACAAATTAAAAATAAAAATTAATATAGAATACCTAATATTATAATGAAATATAAATAATTTACAACATTTATAGTTTTTGAGATTATTAGAAATATGCACGATAACATTCTAATACACAAGATTCATTTTTTGTATTATATACAAACAGCATAAAGATGTGTATTTGAAATCTAAAAAATGTGATTTGACATTAAAGAATTCAGAATGTATAATTATACCATCATTTAAATACATAAAGTAAAACAGAATACAAGATCTAAGTAACACAATTATAGACAAAGCATAGTCGAAATATTTTCATAAAGATTGAGGCAAGTGAAATATTTAATTTTTAAGGAAATGTCGAAATCTGAAATGTAACAGATTTCATACGTAAAATCTACAATAGAAAATAATGATTACATATGAATGAAATAAATAGAAATCAATTAAAAGTAATATTTGATATTGATATCTATACGAATAAGTAAATAAAAATAAATAAATAAAAGCATTTGCTGTTTAATTAGTATTTATTCAAAACAACTACTATTAGATAAAATTCCTTTTGCTTACAAAAAAAAAAAAAAATCAAGAAAACCTTTGATTTGATTTTTATTCAAAATAACTATTTAATTTGCAATATTTCAATTAAAAAAATAAACATTTTTTTAAAAATTCAAATGTTTAAAAAATGAAATGAACAAGCTGTCGAAACTCATGATAAGAGTATTTTTGTAAAATAAATTAATAATTTTTTTAAAGACTTCATATGCTTAAACAACAAAATTTAAAGCTAAGAATTTTAATCACAATTAAAATAATTAACGATTAGTAAAGAAAAAAATTAAAAAAGTTACCAATTTTATAACTTAAGATACCCATTAATATTTATTGCTAAGATATTTTACTACATATAAAATGCTAAATATCAATAAAGTATTTTTAAAATTAATTTCTTAATTTTCTATTTTTTTAAAGCAAGGTTTGAAGCTTCATTTTTTATTTTGCGTATAACTACAGATGTTACAAATTTCCCCCATAGTCTCATTTCTGCATATATTTGTGAAATGTATTGCATAGTTTGAACAGAACATTAAAATTAATGCAGCTTTAAAAAATTTACGTGTATTTACTACCACGCACGTATGCACGCTTCGCATACATTGAAGAAAAAAAATTACTAGATGCAACTAATTTGTCGTGCGTAAATCAGAAAATGTATGAAAATCGGTACAGCAGCAATCACGCACTTAAAAAAGAAAAAAAAAAATCACTGGATGCAGATATTTTCTTATGCATGAATCTGAAAATGCATGAAATATGAAATTAGGAAAATGGTCGCAAAGTCACATTCTTTCGAAAAAGCATCTTTTTGCAAAACAATAAATACACACGGCATGGGCGAAACGCGCGGCGCGAAAACAAAGTTTGAAGACACGAAAATGAAGTTCCGATTTGAAGAGTTTACCAGTGAAAAGTGTCGATACACCGAATGACGAATCGCTAATGCATGCCGTATCAAAGCTAACTCAAGTGAGTTACATTCGCTTTATCTCCTCTCCTTATTCGGGCCGCGGTAGCCCAGTCGGTAGAGCGCCGGCCTCGTAAAATCTGTCGTGGCCGCAATGTCCTCCATGTTCCCACAAAAAATTATACCTCTGGGGGTCACCGAAGCGGGAGAGCCATCCCTTCCGTGGAGGATTAAAATTGCGATAGCATATCTCCGGACAACCTCTAGGGGTGAGTCCCAGACCGTCGCCAATTCCCCATCTGCGCAGCACTGGTGTGACGTAAAACCCAACCAACCAACCTCTCCTTATTCAGGATTGAGGCGATCGTATCTGCAGAAACGAAAATTTGTTCTGCAGAACAGTTTATAAACCATTCTTTGAGTTTCTTTCTCTCTCTCTCTTTTTTCTTTTTTTTTTTTTTTTTTTTTTTTTTAACACAATGGCAAAATTTATTTGACTTAAGTAAAATCTTTCTGCAAGAACATTTCTGTTTCTGCGACATTGTCACCGTGTCGCCGAGTTTCTGCCACGGGGCACATGGATAGCCCCCAGAACGGTAGGGTGGAATTTCACAAAATCCCTTTGTAGCGCGTGTTGAGTACACATAAGCAGCCCACACATCAAAAATTGCCATCCTGAGATAATTTAGGACAGAGTTACACATGAAAACGTATTTTTTTGCCCCCAAACTTCCAAAGGGGGAGGTAGGATGGAATTTCAAAAAATCCATTTGTATTGTGTGTGTTGAATACGCATAACCAATCGTCATATAAAGAAATCACTTTTCTGAGATTATTTGGAGCAGAAATACTCTTAAAAACGAGTTTTTCCCCTTTCCGCTCTTAAAGGGGAGAGAGGCAGAGGAAATTTCGCAAAATCGCTTTATAGTGCGTTTTGGGAACACATAACTAGCCCGCACATAAAAAAATTGCCTTTTTAACATAGTTCGATTCAGAGTTAGGCATAGAAATATGTTTTCGGCCCACCCCCGAGGGGGGGGGAGCAGAGAGAAATTTCATAAAATCCCTTTATAGTGCGTGTTCACCCGGCATATAAAAATTAATCTTATTGAGATTATTTGAAGCAAAGTTATGTTTGGAAACGTGTTTATTATCCCCCTCGTCCCCAAGTGGGTAAAGGGGAAAATTTTGCAAAATCCCGTTACAGTGGGTGTTGGATAAGCGTAAATAAACCACACGCTAAAATTTGTGACCTCAGCTCTCATAGATTTCCCTGGACGGATTTAGCGCTGAAAGGCGGGCTTGAATGTGCCCCCGTAACTCCCCCCTCCCCCCCCCAAAAAAAAATCGAAAATCGCAAAAAAACAAAAATGATTTTTTTGAAATATTCTCAAGAAGACGACGCTTGGCAGTTTTTTACATCATTGTGCTATTACTGGTAGAGTTCTACTCGAAAATCTGTATTTTACTAATTTGCCTACGAAAATCGTTTTTACCCTCTTCCCACCCTAAAAATCCAAAATTCCAAAATCGCAGAAAACGATTTTTTTTCTTTTTTTTTTTTTTTTTTGTACTCAAGTCTAGTCTCTCCCTGCCAAGTTATGCTTATAAAAATGTTTTTGCCTTGAAATGAGAGGGAATCGCGACGTGAGAGTCCCCCCTGTTCAGTGATATAGCCCAAAAGCTAACCGGCACCAATTCAAACTAAGGTCCAACCACATATCAAGTTCGGTTAAATTAAGTTCATTAGTTCATAAAATACAGTGTTCGAGCTCAGTTTGACAGATATTTTCTAAAATTGGTCGAATTGAATTCAGGAAATCTCAAAATGTGTGACTTCATCGAAAACCGGAAATCTAAAGTTTTTCTGAATCTTATACTTTTTTCTTTTACAGGGTGTCCTTGAATTCATGGGCTAGACTTTAAAGTTAGGTAAAATACAAAAAAGAAGCATGTTTTGTATAGCAAAATGGGGTTGGAAATTAAAATCTTCTGCGAGCCCTGAACCCAACCTTCCTACGCTCCAGTTTCCGTTTATTGTCTATTTTTCGCTTATTTTTTGACATTAACATGTTTTTTTTTTTTTCCGAGACTTGAAATTGTGTGATTTTTTTGTCTTTTCATGCAATTTTACATTAATTTTTAACCATTCTCCCGGTTTTTTTTTTTTTTTTTTTTTTTTTTTTCACATTTTAAAGTGTGGTGCATTCCTATTTTTCCCGTTTACACTTTTCATTTCCGACCCCATATTGCTATATAAAAAATTTCTTTGTATCTGTTTTACCTGCCCTAAAAGAAAGTCCTGTGAATTTAGGACCACACTGTATATACAGAGGATAGAATAATAAATCCACTTTTTAAAAATAAGTAGCCAATTTCAGTTAATTCAAATGCAACGAAATCTCAAAACGTGTAAATTCATCGCAATCCGGAAATCGAAATTTTTTCCGTATATTCTACTTTCTTCTTATACATGCAAAAGCTAGTAATACATCCACTTTTTAAAAAATAAGTAGTCAATTTCAGTTAATTGAAATGCAAGGAAATCTCAAAACGTGTAAATTCGTCGAAAACTGGAAATCGAAATTTTTCCGTATCTTCTGCATTCTTCTTATGCATGCAGAAGCAAGTAATAAATCTACTTTTTAAAAAATAAGTAGTCAATTTCAGTTAATTGAAATGCAAGGAAACCTCAAAACGTGTAAATACATCGAAAACCAGACATCAAAAGTTTTTCCAAATCTTATACTTTCTTATTATATATGCAGAGATATAATAATAAATCCGTTTTTTAAAAAGTAAGTAGCCAATTTCAGTTAATTGGAATGCATTATGTTTTGTTTAAAAATATGTCTTTAACAAAAAGTCATATACAAAAATTAACAACAAAAAAAAAAAGAAAAGAAAAGAAAGAAAGAAAGAATTAAATCTTAAATAAATTAGAAAAGAAAATAGAACTCTGATAGACCAAATCCTTTTTTAATTTAGGTATATTTTCAACAGTATAAACTTCAAGAGTATAGTGATGCTACATTATACAAATTACTGTGTCTATGGTTTTATTAGAGTTTTCGGAAATTGCCAGATATAACAACTTTCTACTTCAGGTATTTTTAAGTATAAAAGAATACGTGTATAAAATGGAAAAATGCATAAAAATAAAAGTATTTTTAAATACCTTCTTTGCATTGTAAGAAAATAATTTTTGTATTCTGCACATCTGGCTAATCATACCTTTCAAATGATACATTTTGAACCTCTACTCCCATAATTAGTATGCTAAAAGTGTACCACAAATTTCATGCTTGCCTATTAATATACAGATAGATAAAAACCTTTCATCTAACCCTATATATGCGTAATGCTACCAAAAATGTCTCACTTTATATTCTGGATTTTCATTTGAATTTTCTTTAGAAATTATCAGGGGCGATTGTATTGTTATCATATTTTGAAAAAATGTTTTTCGGTCAGTTGGGGTATAACCGTTTCCAGAAAAGCTTTGATTCTAGCGTCAAAGCACTAAACTTTCATTTTACGGATGGTGACAAATTATCTAGAAACTAGAAACATGAAAAAAATCAGCTTTGTATAAATCCTTGTATTTGATCACATGCGCTGGGATTTTTATCGCCTCCGCAGCAATGTGTGCTATTATCCACAGACCAGACGACATAAAGGATTTTCTTTCAAAACAGTTTTATTAATTAGTAATGGATTAATTATTGTTTATTAAATATGAGCCTCCAAAGGAAAGAAAATATGAGTCGAAAATTTCTTCCGAAAAATATCGAAGATTGGATTACATTTTCCAACCGAAGAATATCGAAGATTGGATTACATTTTCCAACCGAAGAATACGAATCTCGAAAATTCTACGAATAATGTTGTTACAATTGTCACAGATAAAAAAGATGCATTTTTCTATTCATGGTTTAAATGGTTTGATTATAAATTCAAATTGCAAATGTTCAGTCAAAGTCTTTCTGAATGGTTCTAGTTCGTAATTACGTGAGTTTCGGTGAAAACCACGGAAAACATAGTACGGCTAGACAAATAAGCGCGACCTGTGGGTTCTTTCAAAAGACAACAAGTCTAGTTTTAAATGTCTTAAATAAATAGTTAAAAATATAGATATAATGTAATGGTAAGTTACAAATCAAATCTTGTAAAGGGCAAGCTACAACTCAACTCTCATACTGTTTAAATTGTGTTTCCCGACTGCAGTTTACGATAATAGAACAATTACATTGCTTGCTCTTAAAATGCATTCTAATTATTTATATGTATGTTAGTTTTTTGTTGTTTAGACCATTAAATAATGATAACCTTAATAGGTTATGGGCCCAGGATGCTTTAAATCTGCGTAAATTAAACATCTTCAAAATTCTGAAAATCGAAGTGAAGTACAGAATTTGTTATGTCTAACAGCGAAACATTACGATATGGCTCAACTGAAGGTACAAATCGATACGCTAGAAGATGCTGAAAATTGGAGTGAGTGGTAGTGGCAAATTAAATTGCATTTTGAACAATATGATTTGACATCTATAATTGGTGGAACTAAAATTTATCCAATCGCTGAAAATGACGAAGTCGATTCGAATGAGTTGGCGAAGAAGGTATCTGAATGGCGGCGTTATAACGACAAGGCAGTCACACTTATTTCAAGTACGTTGAGCGCTTCTGTTGCTGAATTAATGATGACGTACTCAAATGCAAAAGACATTTGGGACAAATTAATGTATCTGAACAATTTAATGTAGCCCTGTAAATCTAAAGGTTAACAAAATCATATTCTATACAAAATATCATTTGAACATATTAACAATAAATGTATAAATTTATTTATGATTTTTACGATAGAAAGTTCCTTAAATGTAATTTTTTAAAACGTCTGTCCTAATATGCAATGCATTGGCATTTTTTAGGTGTCCCTGTCCACAATTGTTACCAATTGCACAGGACATATTAATGCACATTATAACAGGAAACCTTCCTTAGTGAATTTAGATAACATACATAATTTTGTAAAAATTCTGAAAATATTTACGGACACGGACGTTGGGGGCAGGCAGACGGACAGATAAATACACAAATTGAAATCATATTCACACTTAAAAAATGTTAAAAAGTGTTAAATCGCTTAATGTGAAAAAAAAAATGAAATTTCAGCAAATTTCCAATAAAAACCTTTAATGTAACGACAAACCGAAGTCATTAACACCTTTCAATTTTATTGGAAAGTGTTAAAAATAGTTAGAAAGCGATAAAAACTACTAATATAAACAAAAATGCAATTGCAGCCTATTTCCAGCAACAGCTCTTAATTTAATTGAATATTTTTGTGTTGTAGCCCTGTAAACCTAATACTAATCATACTGTATTCTACGGAAAGCATAGTGAACGTGGATAACATACATAATTTTGTAAAAATTCTCAAAATATTTACGGACACTGGGGGCGGGCAGACGGACAGACAGATACACAAATTGAAATCATTCACACTTAAAAAATGCTAAATCGTTTAATGTAAACAAAAATGCAATTTCAGCAAATTTCCAATAATACCTATTAATGTAAATGAATATTTTTTGTGCGGTCTTGTACATCTAATGCTAATCATACTGTATTCTATGGAAAACATTCTTTTGTGCACGTGAATACTATATTTTAATTTTATTAAGATTCGTGCAAAATAAAGTTCTTCAAATTTGGTTTATAGAAATATCTGTCACAGAACGCAATGCTTAGGAATACTTTCGGGTGTCCTATATACAAATCAGTGATGGTACTTACTCCATTTTCATTACGGCACATCCGATAATAAACTTGAATAACATATTTCAATTTCATTACGATTTGTGTAATATAACGGTATTAAAATATTGTTTATAGAAATACCTCTCATAGAACACAATGCTTCGAGATACTTTCGGGTGTTCCTGTACACAAACCAGTAGAGGTATTTGTAATGTTGAAATCCATCACCCACAAATGATTTGTTTGAATCAATTCATCTTGTTGTTGCTTGGAGTGTTGTGCCGCTAAACAAAAATTTACAAGTCTTGAAAATTTAACACATTTTTATTATATTTGTTAAAAGGACTCACATCATTGATTAATACAGGTTCGTATTTAAAAAATATTGTTCAGGAATCAAGCTCCAGAAAATTCCGAGGAACAAGGGAGAGAGAGAGGGCAGCAAAAAAAAACTACGTCTTTTCTAAACCGTGAAAAGGCAAAAACTGAGGGTCTGCTCTTTTCGATCGCACGGGAGAACCATCTGGAAGGGGAGTCATATGACTGCATTATCATTATTTTCGCCAAAATGAAAGCCAACTTCAGTTCTTTGTTTTAGATATTATACTAATGTTAATTTTTGAATTTGTAATGACGGTTTATAATTGTATTAACCTTTTAATCGCCAATTTTTATGCCAAACGACCTTTCGACTAGAGAAAATGACCGTTATGAACTGAAATCATTAATATTGGGTAATTTAAAATAAATTATATCCGGTGTTGCAATAATATAAATTCTGACAATGAGTTTTCTTTTTTTTTATGACTATTTGAGAACACTTTTTTTTATAATTACGTTTAATGTCAGAATTTCTGTTAGATATTATTTCTTTTATTTTCTTTTTATCCCATAAAATAAAGTACTTTTCTATTTAAAAAGATAAACACTTATTTATGATTTAGATATAAAAGATATACAATTTAGATTTCTGAATGATGTGTGTTATTGTTTTATGTTAATAAATAGTGTAGGTCGTATGTATAATTAAAATTGTGTAATTTTAACGACATTTAAAAATAATTCTTTTTTTTAAATGCTTAAGAACAAATTACGTAAATATAATATTTCACTTAAAATTTAATTATTTTTTTTTTATTAGAATAATGCATTCATTTATCATTAGATTTTATTTTATTTAAAAATTCAATTAAAATTTAACCAAATATATGTGAACACCTTCACATATTTCTCCCGGCGACCCAGAAAAATAAAAAAATCTCTCTCACTCCCTAGTATGTCACATAATCACAATGAAAAACAAATAATACAAGAAACCTGCATAAGTCCAAAAAAAAAATGTATATCAATGCAATATTCAATTGTAAATATACGTATGCACATTATAAATTTGTTTCATCATGAAACATATTGGCATATGACGAATTTGCATCATTCTAAATATCATTGTGGGCACCACATTTGAAGAGTTCTGTTTTCTTTTAGAGTCTGGATCCAGATTTAATCGTCAAGAAAGCTTTCAAAATAATACTGTTCATTTTTATTTTTTTATAAAAAATTTTCTTTTCAATGTTCTTATATGTGTATAGAAATATGATGTTATACTTTAAAGTTATTTCATATTACACTGTAAACAATACTGAATGTGCATATAATACTGCAACATATCAAATAACATCAATGTTAAACATAGAAAAAAAACAACACATGAGTACAAGTAAATTAAAAAAAATGAACATAAAATGAGAGGGGAAAAAAAATTATATATAAATGTATATACAAATAATAGAAAATATCACAAAAGTGAGAAAAAAAATTTGTTTGTGCAATTCCACACAGGAGAGATTCAAAAACGACGCCCATTGGACAGTCAAAAAAAAATATATATCTCCCCTTAATCTTGTATGTAGCAACAAGTATATCGACTTTGGCTTATGGCCATTGTCCTAGCGGGATAGGGCTTGTAGAAAGACCTGACCTGTTAGGGACAGGCCTCCGTCCCCCATCAAAGTCAAAGACTTCTGTAGGGACACCTCGCAAAACTGGGTATATATATATCAATTGAATTGTATTAAACAATTTTCAAAAGAAGTGTGGGGGGTCTCATCACAATGAAATGCTACTCTCCCGGGTAAATTTTGAACGAGTTAGCATTATCATAGAGGGTAAAATTAAAAATGAAAAAAAATATATTTAATTAAAATTCTTAGTACTAACAAAATTTAGTGTGATGAGATAAAGACCACCAAAACAACTCACCAAACCCAATGAAGCATTTAAAAATAATATAGCATAATAACAATAATAATAAGGTAATTACCACATATTCGAATTTTGAGATTTTAACTTTAAGTCATTGCACTATTGAAAAGTTTTGTGTATAGTATGTCAATAAACAGTATTGTAATTATCTTTTAAACTTATGATATATTAATATTTATCAAAATGTAAATATTGTTAAACATTTTTTTTTTTTTTTTTTTTTTTTTTTTTAACTGAATTATAATAAATTTTATTAAATTTGTTGTTAAGAAAACTGTAATAATAAGAACTAGAAAAGAGAAAAAAAAAAAAAATTATGTAATATTTCACATAGTGTTGTGTCATCCATTGTAATTAAAAAAAGAAAGAGAAAAAAGCAGAGTATATTGGTCCAGCCAATTGCCTGCCTACAATGTATGACAGAACAAAAAGAAACATAAAAAGAAACTTATGCATCAAGGCCTTTTCATATAATGCACAAGCCCTTGCAAAACATTACATAATATGATATTAAAATTTAATTCCTGTTTCTTAAATTATAATTGTGGCTTTGTCTTGAATTATAATTAACATTTCTATTATGACTTGCTTCATCAAGTAAGTGGCTGTATCTAGGTGGTGCAAGAATAAGTCTGTCAATATGGACTCTAAATGACAATCTATCAGGCGCTTGTAGTCTTTTAATTGTAAATGAAACCGGTGAGTGTTTTTGTAGAATAATAAAAGGTCCTGTGTATTTTGGTTTAAACTTATCAACGGATTTTAAATAAACAATGTCATGTACCGCAACAGGTCTTAATTTAGCATGTCTGTGAAAGTGTTGATATCTCTTATTTTGATTATCTTTTATGTTAGAGTAAGCTTTAAGGTAAATTTTATTTAAATCTTCTAATAATTTATGTGTATCAACATTTTTGTCGAGAAAAGGTTGATTCATCTGTTGCTCAAAAGTGTCAAAAATTAATGAAATTTCTCTTCCAAAATGTAATAAGTTAGGTGAGTACAAAGTAGATGAATGTTTAGAGCCATTATACAAAGATTTATGTATAAACAAAGAGTTTTCAAATGTATGGCCTTCAGACATTAAAATGTTTACTGAATATTTAATGGATTTATTGATCCTTTCGGACAAAGCGTTTGATTGTGGATGTGCTACAGAAGAGTGTGTAATTTTTATACCAAGAGTATCATTAAAAGTGTTGTAAACATTGGATGTAAATTGAGGACCAAGATCCGAGAGGATAACTGAAGGTCTACCAAAGGTGGTAATATAACTAAACAAACATTTAACTATTTTTTCTGCTGATGTATCCTTTAATGGATAAAGTTCCATATGGCGTGAGAAAATGTCCAACACTGTGAGTACTGAGTGACCATTATTAAATGGTCCTACTAAATCAACACTGATGGTATGTCCAGGATGTGTGGGTGTGTATGTAGGTTGTAATGGAGCTGGAAGAGTGTTATGATGTTTAGCCTGTAGGCATCGTGTACATGAAGCGACAAAGTTTAATGTATCTGTGTAGATTCCTTTCCAAAAGTATTTGCTTGATAGGAAATTATATGTTTTATTTAATCCAAAATGAGATAAATGTGAAATTGTTAATGTCTTAGCTTTTAGTGAATTAGGAACAATAATAAGATATGAGAATGTTGAGCTATTGGGACATTGCTTTTTATACATCAGTACCTTTGTGTCTGGATGAATAAAATAGTTTGGGTATTTTCTTGAAAAACCTTTCTTTAGAATATCTGTGTAAATTTTTGACAATACAGGATCCTTTATTTGTTCATTTACAAAAGTATTATTAGAGATTTCTAAAAGTGGGTCTTTATTGTTCGAATCTCCAGAAATTAAGCAATTAGTGTATTGTTGTTTGATTTTGTTACAATTGTTATCATTAAAATGATTAACAACATTACTATTATCATGTACTACAGGTAGAGGTTGTTTTTCAAAAATTAATTCAGGATTAGAGTTCAAATCTTGTTGATTGTGAGTGAAGTCACATCTCGAAAAATAGTCTGCTAAAATATTTGATGAACCAGGGATGTGTTCAAAATCAAACGAATATTCTGAAATTTCCATTAACCATTTTGTGGTAAGGTCTGTAGGATTAGTTGTTTTTTTGTATCTTTTTAATGGAGCACTGTCAGATAAAATTGTGAATTTTCTGTTGTATAAATAGTATTTAAATGCAATTATTGATTTGTAGATAGCCATTAATTCCAGTTTTAGTGCAGGGTAGCGTTTTTCAGATGGCTTCAATGATTTAGAAAAGAAGGCTATTGGAAGTAATTTATTATCATGTTTCTGCATTAGTACCCCAGCAATGGAAATATTTGAAGCATCTGTATTAAGGTAGAAATCTCTATCCCAATCCGGTAGTCTGACCACTGGTGATTCAAAGAAAATTTTTTGAATTTTGTGAAAAATCTGTTGATGTTCAGTAGTCCAATGAAATTTTGATTTTGGTTTAGTCAGATCAATTAAAGGTTGTATTAGTTTAGAAAAGTTGGGTACAAGGGATTTATAAAATGTTACAACACCAATAAATTTTTTTAATTGCCTTTTAGTTGACGGTGTAGGAAAAGAATTAATTTTGACAATATTTGATTGTATCGGGGAAATACAATGATTTTGAATATGAAATCCAAGATAATTTACACCAGTTTTGTGAAAGGTGCACTTGTTAGGTGCAAGGGTTAAGTTGTACTTTATCAAAATTTGTAAGATTCTACTTAATTTAGTGCATGTTTCCTCAAAGCTATTTGAGCCAAAAATGAGGTCATCTTGATAAGCATGTATTCCCTCTAAGTCAATTTCATCAATAATTGTGTCCATTAAAGCTTGATATTGAGAAGCAGCATTTTTTAATCCAAAGCATAGTCTTTTGTATTTAAAACTACCAAACATAGAAGTAAATGTTAATTTATCTTGTAAATCTTCAGGAAGTGCAATCTGGTGGTAAGCCTGTTGAAAATCTAAACATGTGAAGTACTTGTAGGCTGATAAGTCAGCAATAATTGTTTGTATTTTGGGTAAAGGGTATGAAGATCCTTGAATTATTGAATTAAGCATTCTAAGGTCCATTGCAATTCTATATTTTTGTTTACCTTCTGCGTCAAGTTTTTTTTTAACTAAAAGAATGGGGCAAGCCCATTCTGAACAATTTCTTTCAATAATTCCAGCTTCTACAAGTTGATTTATTTGACTTTTAGCTTCTTGTTGTAATGATTGTGGTATTGGAAAAGGTAATGTTTTGATTGGGAATTCAGTGATGAATTTTAAATTTGGTATAACTTTGTCTGTATGCCCTAAAGTTTTCATAGATTTAGAAAAGGCTGCAAAATTTGTTAACAAAATATTCTTTAATTTCTTTTCTTGGTCTCCTTGGAGATGTTTGACATCAAAATCCAAAGGAGAGAGTTCCTTTCTTCTTAAATTTAATATTTCATCAGAAGCTTGAATGTAATTCAAAATTTGTGTAGTTGAATCAGTAACAATTTTATTGTTGCTATCAATTTCTGTTTCCTGTGGAATAATTTCATCAATTTCTGTTAGGGTGCCCATTTTTGTACCTTTATTTATGTGAATACTTTCTTTAGTTAAATTTTTAACATAAATTTGAAATTGGCCTTTATTACAATTATTATCATTATCCAGCATTTTTGAAGCACTACTATTTATTACTGAATCTATACACAATATATTTGCATTATTTTCTGTATTTTCAAACAAATAGTCCCTGTCAGACAAAAAAATTGTATTCACATCTATAAATGTTTCCTCTTCAGGTTCTAAAAATATTTTCTGAGAAGCCCTAACTGTCATTTGTTTACATTTTTGGGAAAGATTTTGATTTTTTTTCTGAGTTTCAGTATTTTTCGCAACACTACAATTGTTTAAGTTTTCATCTTCTACGAGTGTATTTGCAATGGGAATAATTATATCTTTAAGTTTGATACTGTTTTTATACAAGTCTATTATTACATTATTTTGTTGAATAAAGTCCCATCCAAGTATGGCCTGAAACGTTGATTCATTAGGAATGTCAACTATAAAAAACTTCTGTGAGAAAAATGTGTTATTTATTTTGAAAGAAGTTTGAATACATGAAGAGAATTGTACGTTCGAATTTACAGTCTTAATCGTTACTGGTGAAGACAAGTGTTTATAAGTTAATTTCTCTTTTAAAGATTTAAAAGTGCTTTCAGAAAGCAATGATATCGAACTCCCTGTGTCGATTAAACCGGTGATAGCATTTTTAGCTAAGTTAATTTCAATTAAGGGTAGTGTAGGTGAAATTTTATTTACATTAAAAATATATTCATTTTGAATTTCTGTAGTTTGTGTGTATTTGTTATCAGCAATATTTATTTTATTCACAGTTTGTGAGGCAATTGAATTTACTTTTCTTGTACTAGATAGTTTCATAGTGTCACTTAGATTTGACAAATCAAAATTAGGATTAGGTGCTGATGTTGTCTGGTGTAGTTGAGATGCAAGGCCATCAGCTATTCTACATCTCGATTGTAGTTTAAATGCCTATTGTCATTTCTCTTGAAAAATCTTCCTCTCGAAAAATTATTGTTTTGGGTTTGGCTTCTTTGCCATTTATAACATTTATTAGCTACATGGCCTTTACGGTTGCAAAGCTGACAAACACTATGAAAACCCTGTTGTTGTGATCCCCTAGCCTTATGTGTTTTAAAATTTTTTTAATAATCATTGTGTCGACTTCGTGCAACATGAGCATTTTGTGAATCTGATAAACTGTTTACTTCCTCTTTTTTTTCTTTTTGTCCAAACGACAAAGCATCTACTTTTTCCGTTAGTTCAATTAATTTTTCCGATAAAGTGTTGACAACTACACTATCATTTTGTTTGAGGAGAATACTTTCATTCAGGTTAATCTCTTGTAATTTTTGAGCGCGATTTACAGCTAATTTATAATCCGAAATTCCTTCTTCCATTATTTTTATACGTATGTTAGATGGAATGGAGGAGATAAACCTTGTAAATTTAATATTATCAAGTGCGCTAGTGTCCGTGATCTTTTCGTAAATAATGTTTGCGAGAATGTTCAATCTGTGTGCGAAATTTTTTATGGATTCTTGAGGGAGCAAATTCAGGTTGTTAAATTCTACAAGTGCTTGAGTGGAACTCATGGGAGTAAAAAAGGTTTTAAATTCTTCCTTAAGGAAGTCTAAATCATTTGATTTATACAACTGGGGGGATTGTGTTAAATATTTTAATGCCGCCCCAGACAATTTTCCTTTCATGACTGCCACTGCTTCTTCAGCTGACAGCCTATTTATTCTTGCATATGTAGACACCTGATCGAAAAAAAAATCAACTAAAGATGGTTCCCCATCAAAATTCATTAACTGAATATTGACTGTTTTGGCTTTCGCCATAATTAATTTTGCCTAACCAAATTAAAATATTGTAAATAAACTATCTAATAAATATTTTATGTGACACAAAACAAAAATTGTTAATACCAAGCATTCTTGTTTTTTTATTTTTTTTATTTTTTTTTATTTATTTATCTATTAATTATTTTGGCATATAATTTTATTGTATTGTATGCCACTTTCGTAAACAATAATACTTAGTTCTATATGCTCATGTATTATTATCCAAAAAGAAAAAAATAGATGAGCATACAAATGATAAATATTGTGTAAAAATATAAAAATATCGTGAAATCAAATAAAATGTATTGAAAATAAAGAATTATGAATGAAATAAACCAATATTATGAATGAAAAATGTTAGAATTTGTACCAAGCATTTCTGCTGCTCTGATTTATTTATTTATTTGTTTTAATTAAATTTTGGTTGATATTTAAAGCAATAAAAATATTGCATGAGAAATCTCAGCAAAAATACTTAGTCTCTCTATATATATGCAATAATAAAATAAATATTTGTGTTCATGCCATGAATTATAAAATAAATATTTGTGTAAAAATGTAGTGATAATTATGCACTATAAATGAGAAAAATTGTGTTTATGAAAAATAAACATATGAATAAATAAAGTTTCAAACATAGCAAGCAGTTTTGCCCAATTTATTTCAATTTACAATTAATATCATAATTATTGTTATTATTTTTAATTGATATACTCAAACTATTACTTAAAACAATCGGCAAAACTACTTAGCTAAATGTATATTTAAATATATATATAAAGTATTATGCAGTTAAAAAAATGAAGTATTAAAATTGAAATTACTTCATAAATATTTATTTATTGAATAACTAATTTATCAGTCTCCAAATTATGAAACTTTCAAATAAAAAGATTACTTACTGTTTCTCTTTTGTTTTATTATTATTTCACTTTAAAAAAAAATATATTTATTAAAAATAATAACTTGAGCAGCAAAGTTTATACCGTTTATCAATAGTTCGAAGACTACGATTTTATCGCAATAAACTATTTACGTGCCTGGCTTTTTTGTATGAAATTAAAAAAAAACACTTCATAAAGAATTCACACACGCACGGTTTTTCTCCTGTATGAGTGCGTATATCTGTCACGCGCTGTGCACGAAATCTTGAAAAGACACTATCACTTTAAAAAAAAAATTTCGAAGATTTGAACTAAAAGCACATTTATATGGCTTTTCTCCTGTATGAGTGCACGTAAATTTATTCATTGTGCACAAAATTTTCCCTTAATTTTATCATGATGAACCATCAATTATCACAAGATGAAATGCATTATCGGTAAGAACTCCGCAGCCGAGGACGATTTTAGTCATGCAGGTATGAGATATCCGGAATTTTATAAACATAAAACCTATTTATATGTTCCGGAAAAGTACGCTCGAAGATTTGTCTCCTTGTCATGTTATGGAATGAGATGTCTTCAGGGACAGGGAGATGAAGCATTCCTGGCCAGTGAGTGATCCGCTGATTACACTACACAGAGAAGGGTTCCGCCTTGGGAGCAGGGACCTTGTAACACCGATACGATCTCAATGAGCATTCTATATCAGCACTCCATTCAGCATGGACGAGATCAGGAGAGGCGAATCCGTGCTTTGCAAAAAAAAAACGAACCTCCCATGATTCTAACAAAAATTCGCTTTAGTTGTTATCCAAAAACCATGTTGCGCCGTTCCATGACTGCACAATCCAATCAGCCTCTTTCTAAAAAGTTCTGTTTATAAGCAGAAGAGCTGAGTATATATATTTTTTTTTAAATGCTGTCTTGCAGAAATTAAAAAAATGTTTGTCCATTATCATATAGCAGGAGAGGTGTATTACAAGACGTTCTATAGTTCTGAGAAAATCAATTCAGTCTGCCTCTCTCTACAAAAATTCGAGAGTTCCGATAAAACAAACATGATTCAGTGCACCCCTCTCTCTCTCCATCGATGCATTCTCGGAAACCGGCCTTGAGCACCAAGTTCTGTAATGTTGAAATCCATCACCCACAAATGATTTGTTTGAATCAATTCATCTTGTTGTTGCTTGGAGTGTTGTGCCGCTAAACAAAAATTTACAAGTCTTGAAAATTTAACACATTTTTATTATATTTGTTAAAAGGACTCACATCATTGATTAATACAGGTTCGTATTTAAAAAATATTGTTCAGGAATCAAGCTCCAGAAAATTCCGAGGAACAAGGGAGAGAGAGAGGGCAGCAAAAAAAAACTACGTCTTTTCTAAACCGTGAAAAGGCAAAAGCTGAGGGTCTGCTCTTTTCGATCGCACGGGAGAACCATCTGGAAGGGGAGTCATATGACTGCATTATCATTATTTTCGCCAAAATGAAAGCCAACTTCAGTTCTTTGTTTTAGATATTATACTAATGTTAATTTTTGAATTTGTAATGACGGTTTATAATTGTATTAACCTTTTAATCGCCAATTTTTATGCCAAACGACCTTTCGACTAGAGAAAATGACCGTTATGAACTGAAATCATTAATATTGGGTAATTTAAAATAAATTATATCCGGTGTTGCAATAATATAAATTCTGACAATGAGTTTTCTTTTTTTTTATGACTATTTGAGAACACTTTTTTTTATAATTACGTTTAATGTCAGAATTTCCGTTAGATATTATTTCTTTTATTTTCTTTTTATCCCATAAAATAAAGTACTTTTCTATTTAAAAAGATAAACACTTATTTATGATTTAGATATAAAAGATATACAATTTAGATTTCTGAATGATGTGTGTTATTGTTTTATGTTAATAAATAGTGTAGGTCGTATGTATAATTAAAATTGTGTAATTTTAACGACATTTAAAAATAATTCTTTTTTTTAAATGCTTAAGAACAAATTACGTAAATATAATATTTCACTTAAAATTTAATTATTTTTTTTTATTAGAATAATGCATTCATTTATCATTAGATTTTATTTTATTTAAAAATTCAATTAAAATTTAACCAAATATATGTGAACACCTTCACAGTATTCACTCCATTTTCAATGGGGAACATCCGGTAGCAAACCTGAATAACATATATCAGTTTCAAGAAATTCCATGTATATTTAAGGGAGTTAGAGCGCGGACAGACAGACAAACCGAAGCCATTAACACTTTTCAACCTTGTTGGAAAGTGTTAAAAAATGCACACAGTTATTTATATGAAATTGCGGCTATAATTATTTTTGTTTAACAACATCTAATAGATTCCGAGATATATCTTTCAAAAATTTGTGCCATTACAGCAACAAACACGTGCTAAGCTATATATTCACCAAAGTTAGACCAACAGTTGTTATCATCATCATCATAATAATTATTATTATTATTAATTAAGTATCATGCATATAAAATTCGATGCAATTCAATGACATAGATTCTGCGATAGAGCTTTCACGAAAATCTGGTATAAACCAGCATACAATCGCTAACTATTGTTTCATATAAATGGTGTTGGTGTTAAAGTATACTCCATGATGGTCGTTCAAAGTTACTCTAGCAAGGCCGCGGTCAGGATTTTTTTATTTATTTTATTTTTATTTATTTATATATATATATATATTGGGGGGGGAGAGAATCACATTTATAATACAAGGTCACCGAAACAGAATGATATAATAATGTACACACGCACACACAAAGAAAAGCACATACGCATACACAAACGGGCCCTGATTAACTCCATGTTAGACCCCGGGGAACACGTGTTTTCGTGGGCCCGCCTCCCTCTCGCTATGTGCACCAATCGGCACAAGTACATACATACCCATTTATAGGACTAATATGGCAGAAATTGCATTATATGATACCATTTTTCCTATTTTTAGGCATAAAAGGCAAAATGATATTTTCAGGGCCAGTTTTATGGCCTTCTGCTACCCAGGTCACACGCCCCGCATGCCTTCTTGTTAATCGGCCCTTGCACGCAAATCTTTCTTTATTCGTTTTAAAGATATTGACGAGATTTTTTAAAAGTTGCCTATATCGAAAATTTGAAGCATTGCTCCTGTGTGTCCAATTTCTTTTTTCTACTTGATTATTACTACAATTCTTTTTAATTTCATAATGATTCGTTAAAAATAATTCTCACGTTTATAAGAAATTTTCGTTTATACCAAAAATCCGGATGGCAACGCCATCTGTTGGACGATTTTCACCAAAAAGCAATAGGCACTAATTTATGACAAAGTGCAATTGCATATAAATTTATATGTAATTCTGTGCAGTGTAATAAGTCCTGAGATACAATTGGAACAAAATTTTCCTCACACACATATAAACATTTTCTAAAAATGGTCAATCGTGTTCTAGTATCTCAAAACATGTAAATCCATCGAAAACTGGAAGTTGAAAATTTTTA
Organism: Salticus scenicus; assembly: GCA_963930645.1. NCBI lineage: Eukaryota > Metazoa > Arthropoda > Arachnida > Araneae > Salticidae > Salticus > Salticus scenicus. The sequence continues at coordinate 175,808,066 of OZ005650.1, forward strand.
TGAATCCAATACTTTCTTCTGTTGAGTACAAAAGAAAGTAAACAGATTGAATTCATGACGTAGGATAATATATTATAGCTATAGTACGAAGGTGGATGAAATTAAGCGAATAAATATAGCGAGATTAAGGAAGAATGGGTTTTACGATGCTCTAGAGCTTAAATATATATATATATAAGGATAAAATGGGAAGATCCCTTAAACTGAATGAATGAGTTTTATAAAGTCATTTGTATGTGGGTTAGTATTTTTTAAACCTTTTTTTAGGTAGCAATGTTTGCTTAATACATGAGACTACACGGGAACAATCATTCGTCATTTATCTCGGTGGTAGGGGGAGTGGACCCTCCCTTTGCCTTGCACATAGCATCACATTAATACAAATCATTCCCATTTTTTTTATGAAACTGAGTGACTACAAATAATTATTTTCTTAATTTTTTTATCGTTGGTTCCCTAAATTCTCTCGTGGTTAAAGTTTTAATGGATAAAATGGTACTTCTACCTTGTTTGTTTACACTGGCGACTTTGAACGAAAATTAATCTAATAATTCTCGGAAAATTCGAAAATAAATCCTAAATTAAAAGTATTCTCTAATATTAAACTGTAATACGATTTTATTATTTCTTACATGTTCTACTTTTATAGAACATAGTTGATATAACGTATTTTAAAGTTTTGAACTTTTTTGACGTGAACTATTCAGCTTAAGCATGCTCAAAAAATAAATTTTGAAGTAATTTTATAGGAATAAATGATATTTTTTCCATGTAAAAATGTAATGTGTGAGTTTAATTTTACTTTAAAATTTATAATATCGAGTTTCAAGTAGGTTATAAATATACGAAAAATGGAATTTCCGAAATTTGTAATTTAAATAGCAGATATTCATTATAGAAAAAAACTGGGTATATTTTATAACAATAACTATAACACGCACACATAAGCACACTGTTAAAAATAGTTTCTTAAAAGTGAGCTAAATTGTCTCAAAATAGCTCCGAAACAATATATACTTAAATCTGAAAATTCATGTACTCATTTTTGAGTATACTGACATGCTCAAAAATGGGGTTGACCAATAAGAATCCCAGTTTCTCCATGTTTGACATGTCAATATACTCAAAAATGAGTACATGGGTTTTCAAATTTAAGTATATATTGTTTCGGAACTATTTTGAGACAATTTAGCTCATTTTTAAGAAACCATTTTTAACAGTGCGCGAACATAACAACTTTATTTAAATAACAACTTATAGTTATTTAGATAAAGTTGTTATTATAAGATAACAACTTAGTTGTTATCTTATAATAACAACTTTATCTAAATTAAATGCGCATGGCTGTTAGCGTTACCCGAGAAACACCACGTGGAGGTCGCCATGCATCGTTTCTCACGGGGAGTTTTGATAAGGCAGGTCCCCTTGCCTACTGCCAGCAAGCATCCCGAGGTAATTTAGTCTTTTACACTACGAATGCAGCAGCAACAACATACTTTCAGAAAATTCCTCAATTTTCGGAATTTCTTTTTTTTATGATGTTGTGGAGAAACAGAAACTGGTTGATTTTCGAAAACCATTTCCACTGTCTGAGAAAGAACTGATTCCACTTCGATTTGAAACGGAGGTTCGTCAGTAGAATTATCAGGCAGTGCAGTAGAAACTGTTTCTTTTTCATCGAGTGTGTCCACTACCTGAGACTGAACTGGAGTCCACTTCGGTTTGGAACGGAGGTTCATCAGTAACAGTATTAGGCAGTGAAATAATATTATCAACTTTTGGCAGCTTTTTTATATCCAACTTTGGATGCTTGCGAATACGAGCTTTATATAAAGCTGGGTTATAAAATTTTTGACTATCATTATTCATTAACAAATAGCGTCCAGCAAAGATGGAAGTCACTGGACACGCATACCTTTCCCGAGCATCATCCATAGTATGATGCTCGAAAAATTTAAAAATAAACCACATGAGAAACTTTTTTAAAAAGTAACTCACGAAGAAAACACCCAAGAACGAAAGATAAGTCATTCTCAGATGAAGGTCAGTAATTAGACTAAAGGAAATTGTTAAAAAGAGAAGCTTTTCATTGTTGTAATTTTCATATATATAAACATTGTTGTTTATCAAACAATTATTACTTTCTCTTACCCATAAGGTAGAGAAAGTATTGTTTTTGGGTCAAATTTTCGAACGCGAGATTTTGTTATATTTACACGTTTTGAGGTCCCCTGAATACGAAAATCATGTTTTTAGCAAATGGTCTGTGTATATGTCTGTGTGTCTGTCTGTGTGTGTGTCTGTGTGTCTGTCTGTTATCAGCATATCTCAAAAACAAATTATGGCAGAAAGTTCAAACTTGGTATTCTAAATGTGTATCATATAGGGATGCTACAGTAAGCTTTTAGTTAAGATCAAGCAAATGGTTCGTGTACAGGGACAATCAAGAGAATTCTAATACATTACGTCTATGGGGGAAATTGCAGGAAAGTAGAGTTTAACGTCTATAGACTGAACTAAACCAAATGAAACGAATATACATTTTTTGTAATAGAGATAGTTAACTGGGAAAAAAATTTTGTGTGTGTAGGAGCCTCGCCTCCCCCCCTGGGGGGGAAGTCCCCCCTCGAGGGGAGTAAATTTTCATGATGGGTATCTTTCAAAAGAGCTCGCAAATACCTTTAAAACGAATGGTTGAACCATCGATCTGCGATAATTTAAAACAAAGTTATCGATTTTTTTTACTTTTAACGAAAAAAAAAAACTGAGAATAAAATGGACTTTTTTTTGGATATTTGGTGTTATACCACTTCTCTAATATGGAAATCGTCTGCATTATCATAAGAGATATTTTTTTTAAATAATAATTTTAATAAATTATTTTTTAAAAACAGAATTATTTTTTAATAACCGAATTATATTCTATGTAAATGTAGGTGCATTAATGAAACGGGGGGTTGAGGGGGGCGGTAGCCCCCCTCACACAGAACTAATTATCATATAAAACTCTTCAGAAGCCTAATATAACAGTACTCGTTATCTTACCTTTTTATCTGCAACCTGTATTTATAGTGTTAAATTTCAGGGTAAGAGAAAGTCGTGTGAGTGACACACCAGATTATTTTTTATTAAATAATTGTTGCAATTATTCATTCAATTGTTGAACTGAAATATTGGATACATTCTTTAAAAAACAAATAATGACAAAAATTTGTGTAACACGAAAATTAATTTTGTATTCCATGCCGATCAAAATAAAATATGTCATTAATATAACGATAAAGTTAACAGGGAATGATATCATGTCAAACAGAAGAATCATTCTATAAACTAGGTTGCAGAAAGTATTAAAACTCCTGATATTTTTTATTATATGCTGTTGAAAATCAGTTGCCAGATGGTATGAAGTTTTCAAACTTCATCAGTTGTAACTATATCATGATGAAAAATTTCACCATAACTAAATTTCAGGGCGCCCATAATGCACAAAAATGTGTGAAAATATTTAACAGTTTTATGGCAGTGTCTACTATAGCCTCCAAATTTATGTGCTGCGCTGTTTTGTGTTGTACATTTTAAAGCCGACTACAACGCGAATGGCTTAAGTCTGAGTGAAGTACCCTTCGTGGAGATCTTTTTAAGCAGTTTTGTCTATATATATAAAAGAGTAAACTCACTGATTCAACACAGCCGGGGCCATTCTATGGGAGAAAGAGTCGCAAATTTTGGTGAGCACGCTGGTTTTAGGACCCTGACGCTCACTAACACGAGGGACTTTGCGAAATACCCCTGTTCCTCTCTGGGGGTCGCAGAAGGGAAAAACACCTTTATAAGCTCAACTCGGCTCCAAATAGATTCACAGTGAGGAAATTGCAGAAAGAGAAACTAGAGTACAAAAAAAATCACTTTCTGCGATTTTGGAATTTTTTATCTTTAAGGGGGGGAAAGGGAGTAAAAACGATTTTCGGAGGCAAATTTATCAAAATATGGAATTTCGAGTAAAACTCTACCAATAACAGCATAAAGACATAGAAAACCACCAAAAGTCTTCTTGAGGATATTTCCAAAAACCCATTTTTGTTTTTCTGCGATTTTCGATTTTGGGGTGGGGAGTTACGAAGGGGCAAATTCGAGCCCCCTCCCCCCTTTTAGCGCTAAATTCGAAATGAAAAATCTATAGGAGCTGAGGTCACAAATTTCAGTGTATGGCTGATTGTAACGGGATTTTGCGAAAGTCCCCCCCCCTTTCCCCTTTGGGGTGCGGGTCAATAAACCCGTTTCCAAGCATAACTTTGCTTCAAATTATCTCAGCAAGATTAATTTTAAAATGTGGGTTGTTTATGCCTTCCAAACACGCACTGTAAAAGGATTTTACGAAATTTCACCCTCCACCCACTTTTAAGGGCGGGGGGGGGAGGCAAAAACACGCTTATAAGAGTAACTGTGCTCCAAATTATCTCAAGCTAGCGATTTTTGATATGTCAGTTGGTTATGCGTGCTCAAGACACATGCTACAAAGAAATTTTGTAAAATTCCGTTCTATCCTCCCCTTTAGGGGGTAGGGAGTAGGCAAAAAGCATGTTTCCAAGCATAACTTTGCTTCAAATTATCTCATTAAGATTCATTTTTAAATGTGGGTTGTTTATGCATTCCCAACACGCATTATAAAGTTTTCTTACGAAAATTCCCCCTTCTCCCCCTTAAAAGGGGGGGAAGGGGCAAAAAATCGCTTTTAAAAGTAACTCTGCTCCAAATTATCTCAGGATAACGATTTTTTTTACATGTCGACTGGTTATGCGTGTTCAAGACACACACTACAAAGAGATTTTGTAAGATTCCGTCCTACCCCTCACTTGGGGGTAGGGGGTGGGGGAAAAAAACATGTTTCGAAGCATAACTTTGCTTCAAATTATCTCAGTAAGATTAATTTTTACGTATGGGTTGTTTATGTGTTCCGAAAACGCATTATAAAGGGATTTTACGAAATTTCCTCACCCCCCCCCCTCCTTGGGCAAAAAAACGCTTTTAAGAATAACTCTGCTCTAAATTATCTCAGAATAGTGATTTTTTGATTTGTCGATTGGTTATGCATACTCAAGACGCACACTACAAAGGGATTTTGTAAAATTACAGATTATCTCCCTTGGGGGTAGGGGGTGGGGGGCAAAATCATGTTTCCATGCGCAACTCTGCTTCGAACTATCTTAGGCGATTTTTTATGTGCGAGCTGGCTGTGCGTTCCCAACGCACATTCTAAAGGGGTTTTGTGAAAATTTCTCTTCCCCCCCCCCTTTAAGTGTGGGGTGGTGGGAGGCAAAAACACGTTTTAAAGAGTAACTCTGCTTCAAACTATCGCAAGAAAGCGATTTTTTGATATGTCAGTTGGTTATGCATACTCAACACACACAAACTACAAAGGGATTATTTGAATTTCTGTGCTATCCCCCTTGAGGGTTGGGGGGTAAAAAACATGTTTCCATGCGTAACTCTGTTCCAAATTATTTTAGAATGGCAATTTTTGATGTGTGGACTGCTTATGAATATTCAACATACACAAGGTGATTTTGTGAAATTCCACCCTACCGCCCCTTAAGGGACGGTAGGGGTAAACATGTATTTATGCGTAACTCTGCAGTAAATTATCTTAGGAAGGTGATTTTCGGTATGTGGGTCAGTTATATGTATCTAACTCGTACTATAAAGGTATTTCGCGAAGTTCCCTCCTCCTCCTCCTTTCCTTTAAGAGCGGGGTGGGGGAGGTGTAAAAACACGTTTTAAAACATAACTCTGCTTCAAATAATCTCAGGATCCCTATTTTTTAATGTGTCTGCTAAGTATGTGTATGCAACATGCACAATAAAGGGATTTTGTGAAGTGTGGCGTGTAGGAAAACCGCTACTGAAGGTAACGAGATATTTAACTTAGATTTTGTCTGATTTTAATGGGTTTTATTTTATTTTTATTTTTTTATTTTTTTTTTATTTATTTAATTATTTTTTTTTATTTTTTTTCATTATTATTAATGTTATGGTATTTTGAGAATTCATTTCAATATAATGAACAGCGAAGCGGGCAAAGCCTGCTAGCCACATATAAAAGAAAGTTTTTTAAAAAATTACAGAAAAATCAGAACCGGTAGCGAAGAGCTAGACATGAGCTCGAACACAGCATCCCCGTCTACTAATTTGGAGAGCAGAATCTCTCTGTCACTGATGCAGCCACTAAATTTATGATAAATTAAACATCCAATTTTTAACGATGTCATACTACAGGTTCAAAATATCTTGACCTAGGCGAGACGTATCAGTTTGTTTCCACTCTTCCCACAGTTCGGTTTCATTTTCATGGCTATTTTTCCTTAATTTACTAACTGATGTTATTTTTTCCACACTTGTAATTGCGTGATTTTTTTTTTTTTTTTACCCATGCTTTTTTCTTTGAATTTTTTTTACTTTTTTTCCCTCCTTCTCTCGTTTTTTTCACATTCTAAACTTTAAATATTGGTCTTAGACATATGCGTAACAATATATATTAAGATCTTTAAAAATAAAAGCAGAATTTTGTAAAATTGATCATAAATATCAAGAACTTCATTTTCAATAATTAAAAATTTTATATTTTTATACGATACCCATACAAAATAAAGGTGGAAATTTCGTAAAATCCCTTTACAGTGCGTGTTGGGAAGGCATAAACAACCCACACAAAAAATTAATATTGCTGAGATAATTTGAAGCAAAGTTATTCTTGGAAACGGGTTTATTGCCCCCCCCCCTCACCCCAAAGGGAGAAAGGGGGCTTTCGAAAATCCCGTTACAATGGGTGTTGGACACACGTAAATAAGCCACAAACTAAATTTGTGACCTCAGCTCCTATAGATTTCCTTGGACGAATTTAGCGCTAAAAGGGGGGGGGGGCTCGAAACTCCCCTCGTAACTCCCCCCAAAAATCGAAAATCGCAAAAAAAAAACAAAAATAGGTTTTGGAAATATCCTCAAGAAGACTCTTGGTGGTTTTCTATATATTTATGCTATCATTGATAGAGTTTCACTCGAAAATCCGTATTTTTATAAATTTGCCACCGAAAATCGTTTTTACATTGCTTTACTTAAAAGAAAAACAAAAGTCTTATTAATAGGTACCTGCAAGCAGAGAAAATAATTACTAATGTGAGAGATTTTGTGTTTTTAGAAATCAATCATTTAGAGCACTCAAAACTACTTTATATCCTTTTTTTTCCATTGATTAAAAAGTGAATCATCCCTATAATCTTCGACCACCTTGAATGCTGTTTTAGAAGTACCAATGGAGTCCTCTCCGTCTCCATTTGAAAATATATTAATTAAACGGCACATGTATCATTTCAGTTTCTATTGCAGGAGTGTTAGTTCTTCCATTTTCAAAATATGTATCAAAGAGCCTTAAACATTTTGAATATTCTCAATCGTTTCTGTGCTTATACCAATGGTGTATAATCTTCGTTTAAGGTTCCGTGCCCTAAAATCCAAATAGGTACTAGAAATTCCCGACTTGTTCCAAGCATTAAGGAATTTAAATTCTTGAAAAGTAAAAGCACATAAGCTATTAAATATTTTCATATCATCTAATATTGAGATATAAATACTGGATTTATATCTATACAATGTATTTAGATATAAATACCTTGGCTTTTAAACCAATTTTATCGAATTCTTCACATTTTTCAGAATTATAAAAATTCTGTTGCATTATTATATTACTATTATATTTGACCAAGAAAATGTAGCGACGCCATCAAACCGCTATTTCTACGATAGAATCTCAAAGTTTACCGATGAACAAGCGGTTAACCTTTTGTCCAGAGGTATGTCTTTGGACTCGTATCCCTTAGATCACAGGTTCGAATACAACATACCGCACGCACTTTCTGCATTGGTAACTCGGATGGTTACCTAACCAGTTATCAACTTCACTCTATGTCAGTAGATGACAGCACCACACCTTCCCAGCGACAAAGCCTGCCAAACGTTCCAAGCACAAAGCCTGTCACGCCTCACGCCGTGCGACTTTACAGACGGCAAACTGACAGCACGATCTGGTAACACTGCCGTCTACAGGAGTAATATCGCTCGTACGACGGTGCGCTCTCTGGGAGGGGGAGTACTGTAGAGACGTCATCAAAACCCCATTTTTACGTTAAAGTCTCAAAGTTTACCGATAAACACGGGGTTAACCTTTTGTTCAGAGGTATGTCTATGAACTCCTATCCCTTAGATCACAGGTTCGAATACAACCTACCGCACGTACTTTCAGCAAAAGGATATTTTTGAAATTATAGATAATAATACGTTAAAAGAATATCATAGTGCACTTTGAAATATAAAAGATTGTTTCACGAAAACCGTAAATAAGATTAATTGAAAAGAAGATAAATATATTTATACTTGAAAAATTTAGAAATCTTGAAAATGACTCTAGTTTTGGAAAAATAGATTTCCATGAGTGCATTTTTATGGGGGCATAATTTCTCTTTTTATAATTAGAGAATAAAATTCTGTTAATTAATAGCTTATTATTCTAATCCATAGTTTTCATTTATTTAATATTTAGTTTTTAGTTATAGTTTTATACCTATGAAATAACACTAAAAGAAGATATTTTTTGTGTCCATTCCAAACAGAAAAAGTGAAAGAAAATCCGAAAAATATTTACCATTCGTTAAACAAGCAAAACGAATCCCTCTTGTATTTTAAATTCTCTATACCGACGATATTTGTACGTTAAACTAACGTGGAATAAATAGCGTGGATGTATTTCTCTTCAATCTCATCATACATTTTCTCTTCGAAAGCCAATTTTGATTCTGAAATCTAAATTCAACGGCTCTCGATCAAAACTAAAACCTCCCGGAGATCAAACGCCATTTCCCCATTTTTTTTTTTTTTTTTTTTTTTTTTCCCTCTCTCTCTCTTTATAAAACAGCCTATTTATCTTTTTTTTTTTTTTCCTCCTATCACAGGCATATTTGTAGAAAATCAAGTTTGTTATCCCAATGCAGATATTTATTCTCGTGGTAACGGGTGTGAATGTTTACATTTAAGCCCATGAAAAGTTACTCAAAAGAGGAAAAAAAAAAAAAAAAAAAAAAAAAAAAAAGAGATGAAATATGCAGTGAAATAAACTTTATTTTATTGAGATTGCGTTGAAAAGAATATTTAGAATTGAAATGAAGAAGTAAAATACATATTGTAAATCTCATGCATTTCCTTAAAAATTTGAAGCGGTTTTCATGTATGATGAGAAAATGATCTTTCAAGTATTAGTATCCTAAGACAGCAAGACATACTTTACAAGCAAAATATTTTCCATTGCTATTTGCAATATCCAATATATGCATAGAAATAAAGAAAAGAAAAGAAAATGATATTTGCATTTTTTACACGAGCGTACTAGATATTTTCTACTTTCTCTTACCCGTGTATTGGTAGAGAAAGTATTGTTTTTGAGTCAAATTTTCGAAATTCAGATTTTGGTATATTTAGACATTTTGGTCCCCTGAATTCGAAAATCAGATTTTAGCGGTTGGCTTCTGTATGAGTATGTGAGACTGGCTATGAGTATAATTTATGAATAAATATTAGCAAAAAGTCCAAACTTCGTATTCTAAATAGGTACATATAGGGATGCTACACCAAACTTTTCGTTGAGATCAAGCAAATAATTCGTGTATAGAGACATCCAAAAGAATTCAAGTACATTACGTCTATGAGCGAAATTTCTGATAGGTACAGTTTAACACATTTAGATCACATTAAACAGAATGAAATGAACATATATTTTTTGTATGCATAAAAGCATGTTTAGTATAGGATGTGGTATACAAACCATTCACCATTTGTTTACTGAGCTACACAAAAAAATTCAGATGCATTGGGATTATACATTGAAATTGTTGGATGTGCATTTCAAGTTGTGTTAAGGCTTTTTCATATACTGAGCTAAATTTGAGTACACTATGCGATGTGCATACAGTTTATAAACGATATATATACAGAGCCACCCAAAATTAAGGGAATACATTTTTCTCTATTAAATGAAATCGATGCAAGTGCTTAGCTAAAATTTACTAAGTAAATGAAAATTGCTTATGAATGATAATTAATTTCTCATATACGCATATAGCAGACAAAGTGTTATTTAAAACCAATTTTCAAAAGATAATTTTTGCTATAATTACTTTTTTTTAATCTTATATATTAAAAAAATTTATGAAAACTAAAGTCAGTCCGTCTGGCCGTTCTATCCGGCCGATTTCCTTCATTTTTTTTTAAATGAAAGGTATTTAGACACAGATATGTCATCAATCATTGAAATTTACTCAACTTCCACCTTACTCAAGTTATACTCAAACTCGATTCTTCCCTGTACATTTCTTATGGGACACATTGACTCAAGCAATTCGAATGCTCATAGCTCTTCTTCTAATGAATGGATCTTGATCGTTTTACTCTCAGAACACTCAGTGGATCAAGCTCTTTCTTTTGAGCTATTAACTGCTTAAATTCGTTGAGATTGAGGAAAGTTATGCTTGCACAATCAACTTTACATTCAATTTTTTCAAGATTTTCCTTCACTCAAACCTCTATAACTAGAGTTCTAATTAACGTAGGCTGTTGACACAAGTCTAAGAACACTCAGTGGATCAAGCCCTTTCTTTTCAGCTATTAACTGCTTAAATTCGTTGAGTTTGAGGAAAGTTATGCGTGCAGAATGAACTTTACATTCAATTTTTTCAAGATTTTCCTTCACTCAAACCTCTATAACTAGGTGTAAAAACTTGGTTGAGGTGTCTAAAAAAGGTCTCGGTCTGTAGATATGTTATGAAAAGATAAAAATAAAAAAAAGTCGAACGGTTCCCCCCCCCTGGGGGGGCAGGGGTTAAAAACACGTTTACGAGCTTAACTCAGCTCCAAATTACTTTACAGTGAAGGAATTGTACATAGAGGGACTAGAGTCAAATACTAAAAAATCATTTTCTGCGAATTTGGAATTTTCGATTTTGAAGGTGGGAAAAGGGGGAAAAATAGATTTAGAGGTGGGGGGAAAGGGGAAAATTAGTTTGAGAGGAAAACCCGTTCCAGACCCACACATGTAGCCCCTCATTTTAAAGGTCTTGAAATTTCATGTCGATTGGGGGTGTTTGTATACAATATAGTGCGCCCCCTGGTGGGGAAAAATGGAAATAGGTGATTTTGTTGTTGAGCCTATCATGTTACACCTTATTTTAAAGGTATTGGTATTTCCTGAACGTTGGTGATTTTGTACAGAACACGCTGCACCCCCTGGTGGTGGAAAGTGCAACTAAATGATTTTGCAGTTGACACCACCGCGTGACACCTTATTTGAAAGGTCTTGGAAATTCAAGACGATTGTTGATAAAGGTCTTGAAATTTCATGTTGATTGGGATGTTTGTATACAATGTAGTTCGCCCCCTGGTGGTTAAAAATGGAACTAGGTGATTTTGCAGTAGACCCTATCATGTTACAACTTATTTTAAAGGTCTTGATATTTCCTGACCGTTGGTGTTGTTCGTATAGAACACGCTGTGCCCCCTGGTGGTGGAAAGTGTAATTAAAGGATTTTGCAGTTGACACCACCATGTGACACCTTATTTGAAAGGTCTTGGAAATTCAAGGAGATTGGTGATATCCGTATACAACATACTGCGCTCCCTGGTGGAGGAAAATGGATTTTGCAGTGCGTGCGTAGCATGCCTGCTATACGTTGCTGCAGCCACAGACAGCGGTAACACGAGTCAGAGGTTCGTTCTGTTCAAGGTTAATTTTTGAGAATTTTTTCATGTTATTAGCGGCCTGCATATACGTGCCGCAGGAACTGGGTCACAAACCCGAGTTCCATTCGGTCTGAAATATTTTTTTTTTTTTGTTACAAATGATTTTTTTTTTTTTTTTTGTGATGTTTTCATTTAAAAATAGAAATTCAAACAAAATAGAGTTAAAAATACAAAACCATACAAATTTAAGGTGCATTTAAGGCTATTATCATGGGCCCGGGCAATGCTGGGCGGGTTCGTTTCGTTCCAGGTTAATTTTTTGGAATTTTTTCATGGTATTAGCGGTTCGCGTATGCGATGCCGGGGCACCGGCATCACAAGGCAGAGTTTCGTTCGGTTCGAGGTAATTTTTTTTTGCTACAGCTGATTATTTTTTTTCGCAATGCTTTTATTCAAAAATAGAAATTCAAACAAAATCGAGTTAAAGATATAAAATCATACAAATTTAAGGTTCATTTAAGGTTATTATCACGGGCCCGTGCATTGCCGGGTGGGTTCGTTCGGTTCCAGGTTATTCTTTGGGAATTTTTTTATGTTGTTAGCGGCTCGTGTATGCGCTGCGCAAACACCGGGGTCACAAGGCAGAGTTTCGTTCGGTTCAAGGTAATTGTTTTGTTACAGATGATTATTTCTTTCGTGATACTTTCATTTAAAAACAGAAATTCAAACAAAATCCAGTTAAAGGTATAAAATAATAGCAATTTAAGGTTCATTTAAGGTATCATGGGCCAGGGAAACGCCGGACGGGTCAGCTAACATATAGTCTTAGTATTAAACGAAATAGAAAATGAAACATAGCATCTGTTTATTTGGAGTACTTTGTAGAAAATGATGTCATATATAGTATTTCTATTTATAAGCATTTTTCAGATTTTCTTTTAAGCGAAATGTAGTAAATTATATTAGATGTTTTAACTTGAAGTACATTTAAATAATGATGCGATGATTTTTGAAACATTACGGACAATAAAGTGTCCGTCGAATTCGACGGGTTCCAGCTAGTTTAAATTACTTTTAATACGAAAATCAAAAGTTTAGCAGATGATATCCGTGTATGTCATTTATCAGCATAATTTAAAAACAAATAATTATAGAAAATTTAAATTTAGTACTTTGAAAATCAGTACCTTATTCGTAACGATTTTTTGATTAGATTTTATAAAATTAATTAAAATGTGAAAATAACAGCTTTAAAATAGACATTTAAATTTTTAATTGTTGCCTTTTTTTTTTTTTTTTTTTTTTTTTTTCCAGCTTAAAATGAAATATGCTTTCACGTGAAAACAGATATAAAATATTAAATTTGCACATGAATATGAAAAAATGACGTCTATAAAATAATAATAGTTTTAAATTTTAAAGGTGACGAAAAGAGAAATTAAAGTGCGAAATTTTCGCACGGGCTTGCTAGCAAATGAATTGTTTAAAATCTCCTTATATTATTAAAATCTGTGCGCATCTGTCTGTCTGTCTTTCTGTCTGTCTGTCTGTCTGTCTGTGAGAAATGCCTTGTGACCGCTAAAGCTCCGGCGCTCATGGTCGCAGCGCCTCGAAACCGGTGTCGACAGACGCAGAATTTCTTCATATCGACATCGCGATAATTCGCTAAGCGATGCGACCCTAATTAGCAGAAATAATTATTAAAACGTCGACCCATATCTACTAGTCTAAGATTCGGCTGCATAATTGCTACATTCATCGAGTATGTAATCAAAATCAGAGTTTTATATTCAACTAGCGAGCTTCGCCCGCTAGCGGGTCAGTATTTTCAAATGAATCACTAAAAATAATGAATCACTAAAATTAATGAATCACTAACAGAAACTTTTAGTGTTAAGAAAAGAAATTAAAAAAAAAAAAATCATTTTTGATTGGGTAAAAAGTCGGGCCGGGTCCCCACTGCCTTCGGCAGCGCAGTCGAGTGCGCTCAACTTAAGGGATACACGCGATGCGCGCGCGTATTCCTTCCCTGACCCTGCGTGCCCCCTAAAAAAAAATCATTTCTGATTGGGTAAAAACTCGCACCGGGTCCCCACTGCCTTCGGCAGCGCAGTACAGTGCGCGCTGCGCGCGCGTATTCTTTCCCTGACCCTTCGTGCCCCCTAAAAAAAAAAATCATTTCTGATCGGGTAAAAACTCACACCGGGTCCCCACTGCCTTTGGCAGCACAGTCCCGTGCGCGCGTGTATTCCTTCCCTGAGCCTTCGTGCACCCCCCCCCCCAAAAAAATCATTTCTGATCGGGAAAAGACTCGCACCGGGTCCCCACTGCCTTCGGCAGCGCAGTCCCGTGCGCTCTGCGCGCGCACAAGTTAAAGGATACGCGCGGTGCACACCTATTTCTTCTCCACCATTTCAGGCCCTCTTAATTAACCTACGTATACCAATTTTGAACGATCTAACTCATTTGGCTGAGATGCAAAAGAAAACTAATTCAGGACACCTCAAAACGTGTAAATCTGATGAAAACTTTCGATTATATAAAAGAACTTTAAAATATCTTTCGAATGATGTATTAAAAATAATTTAATCCTAATTAGAAATTGAAATATTTAAATTTGAAAATATCACAGCGCCATCTGGCGGTACGAATTTCTGTATTCCACTGTTCGATTCCAAATGAAAAAAACGTTCTAATCATGTATTACTTATGAAATTATTTTAATTAGTAGCTGATATACAAAAAAAATCTAATCCGGGACACCTCAAAACGTGTAAATCGTGTGAAATCTCGCGCGCGGTGTACACTTATTTCTTCCCCACCCTTTTAGCCCCTCCTAATTAACCTACATATACCAATTTTGAACGGTCTAACTCAATTAGCTGAGATGCAAAAGAAAACGTAATCAGGACACCTCAAAACGTGTAAATGAGGTGAAAACTTTCAATAATATAAAAGAACATTAAAACATCTTTCAAATGATGTATCAAAAATAATTTAATCGTAATTAGAAATTTAAATATTGAAATTTTAAATTAAAGCGCCATCTTGCGGTAGAACCTAATCAGGACACCTCAAAACGTGTAAATCGGGTGAAATCTCGCACGCATCGCGCGCGGTGCACACCTATTTCTTCCCCACCCTTTCAGCCCCTCCTAAATAACCTACGTATACAAATTATAAACGGTCTAATTCAATTAGCTGAGATGCAAAAGAAAACCTAATCAGGAGACCTCAAAACGTGTAAATCTATTAAAAACTTGCGCGGTGTACACCTATTTCTTCCCCACCCTTTCAGCCCCTCCTAAATAACCTACGTATACCAATTATCAACGGTCTAACTCAATTAGCAGAGATGCAAAAGAAAACCTAATTAGAAGACCTCAAAACGTGTAAATCTGGTGAAAACTTTCGATAATATAAAAGAACTTTAAAATATCTTTCGAATGATGTATTAAAAAGAATTTAATCATAATTAGAAATTGAAATACGCTTATTAGAATAAAATTTAATTTACAATTAAAATGTAAATTTTTTGAAAATTCGATGAAATTTGAAAAGCAACTATCCCCTGTGCTGTAAACTGCGAACACAAATTTTCAAAAACTTTAGAAGAAAATTGAAGCATTTTGAAATTTGCAATTTTTATTCCTAGTAGAAAAAGCAAGTGGTAAAATATTTCCTTCTTTTCGGCGGATATGGAAATCTCTCTTCTCTTTCAAGGTCGGTTGCCATGGTAACCCACCCCATGAATCCAAATGCAGAATTTCATTCTGAAAATAAGTACGGAAGGAAACGCGCAGTTTTCAATTCAACGTTTTAAAGGCTAAAATTAAAAAATTTATAACTCATTCAGTTTTTGAAATTTTCTCTCAATCTTTTGGGAGTTAAATTATGAAAGCGAGATGTATATACAAAAAAAAAAAGAAATGATTTATCTCTAAACGCTTTTGAGTTATAAAATATTTTGCGAAAAAATGGATGTTTCGTAAAATCTAAAAATATGGATCGGTAATCCGTATTTTCTAAAAATGTTTATATGGTTCGAAAGAGGATTAAATGGCCTTTCTTTATATACCAGTTGTTAAGAAATGGAATTGTTACCCTGTCGTACAGGGCGTTTCGAAAAAGACGACCGCGAAAAAACGAAATTTTCGACCCTTTTTAAAACTTTCTTTAAAAATATAAAAAATCCGTATTTTTAAAAAAAAATTGTACCGTAAGAATCGGTAATAAATGCTCTTTCTCGTCGTACAGGTGTATTTTCGATATTTCCAACAGATCGGAAGCGATCGCTTTTCAAAAACCCACGAAAATTTCCCTCATTGCTTTTTCTTTCGAGGTAGGCTCTTCTGTAACAAAATGGCGGTCGCCCGCGATTTCGAATCGTTTTTTCGGTAGACAATGGTCGACATTTTAATTAATATCTCAGCTAATTAGGGTCGCATCGTTTAGTAATATAAGGAGATTATAAAAGGGACAATATGTTTTGGCCGGGTTGCCTAATAAAATGTGCCCGCTAGTATTTTTTATTAAATTAATATTAATTGACTTTTTGGAGAGAAATTTCATTCATTTGTTATTGAAATAAACTATACTCCACATCACAGACATATACATAGTGAACTTGAAAAGTAATGGTTGCCGTTGCGCGTTTGGCCGCTACCTCTTCGCAGCCAGGTGCAAACAGGTAGTATTTTGGGGCGTTTATACGTTCATGGCGTATATTCATCCTTTATATATCAAATTAAAGCTAATTTTTTACTGAACATGGTAAACTTCGTCTGCCAATGTAAAAGTGGCCGCAAGTAGGGGTTGCCAGCTGTTAAAGATTGCTTAGAATGAAAATAAGTGCGCTACATCGTTCGTCAGTCAAGGATGGCGATAGCCAATTGTACGCGTTTTTGAAGCTTTTGCGCATGCGTCGATTGATAGTGTTCGCAACCAATGGCACAAACAGTTGTAGAAAAGAATTTCAAAACTCCAAAAGAAATATAATTAATAAATTTTTGTGTGGTTACATTTAAAATTCCCTATAAATATAAAACATTTATTTCTCAATAAATAATCAAATTGTCTTTTCTCTATATAATTAGAACATATAATAAATATTTGTGAAAAATAATAACCCTGGTTATTCATGTAGACGAAGTGTATATTATACCAATAATGTTTTAGGAAATACTTGATATATATTTTTTTTATTATAGATTACATATTAATTAAATATTCAGTAAATAGGGCAGATTACTTGAGGTATATAAATTAAACGGAACATTGAAAAAATGATTAAATATTTATTGAAACCTATATTACATTTTTACCATGTTTTTATTAACTTCGATTCTTGTGTGTTTGTGTGTTTGTCAGGGACAAATCTTGCAATCGATTTTTAACTAACTTCCCGATTAGCTAGATATTTGAAATTTTCAGGACAGCTCACAACACGGTGACAATACATTTTTCTAATAATTTTAGTCAACTGCTTCAAGTTCCGCTGCCTTCGGCAGCGTTTATATGATTCGGCAGAGAATTTATTTAACTAACTTCCCGACTAGCTAGACATTTGAAACTTTCAGAATAGTTCAGAATAAGGTTAAAATGCATATTTTTAATACCTTTAGCCAACTGTTTCGGGTTCCCGCTGCCTTCGGCAGCGTTATCAGTACAAAGATTCCAATCGATTTTTTTCCTAACTTTCCGACTAGCTAGACATTTGAAACTTTCAGGATAGCTCAAAACACGGTGACAATACATTTTTTTAATACTTTTAGTCAACTGTTTCAGGTCCCCACTGCTTTCGGCAGCGTTTATATGATTGAACAGAAAATTTATTTAACTAACTTCCCGACTAGCTAGACATTGGAAACTTTCAGAATAGTTCAGAACACAGTGAAAATACATTTTTTAAATATTTTTAACCAACTACTCCGGGTTCCTGCTGCCTTCGGCAGCGTTACCAGTACAAAGCTTGTAATCGATTTTTCACTAACTTCTCGACTAGCTAGACATTTGAAAACTTCAGGATAGCTCAGAATACAGGCAATTTTGCAGCCGGATCTCAGACTATACTGAAAAATGACCCAGAATTTATGATTAAATGCTTAAAAAGTGACATTTTTACGGAAAAAGTGGAAAATAAATTAGAAATGTCAGTCGTATCGTTACAAATAAGATACCATTGGAAAGGGCTTTTTTTTTCTTAATCCGATGGTTTAAACGGCTTATCGATCGGACAATTAGATTTTTTAAAATTAACTAAAGTATGAAAAAAAGGTGGCAACAAATCACAAGAGTTTTATTAATTTCCTTCTAGACGTATTTCGGTTACCATGGCGCCGGGCGAAAGAATAAATAGATTTTACTTCCTACTTTACTGATTTTGTACTGGAAATAAAAATTGCAAATTTCAAAATGCTTCAATTTTCTTCAAAATTATTTCAAACATGCTACACACTTTTAACATCACAAGACGAAGTTGCAGTTAAAATTTCACCGGGTTTCCAGAATAAATAAAAAATGTACAATTTAATTGCAAATTAAATTTTATTCTGATACGCGTATTTCAAATTCTAACTATGATTAAATTATTTTTAATACATCATTCGAAAGATATTTTAAAGTACTTTTATATTATCGAAAGTGGGATTCAAGATTTCGCTTCATTTACACGTTTTGAGGTCTCCTGAATCGGTTTTCTTTTGTATCTCAGCTACTAATTAAAATAACTTCATAAGTAATGCATCATTAGATAGCTTTGTTGATTTGGAATCGAATAGTAGATTACAGAAATTTGTACCGCCAGATGGCGCTGTAATATTTTCAAATTTCAATATTTCAATTTCTAATTATGATTAAATTATTTTTAATACATCATTCGAAAGATATTTTAAAGTTTTTTTATATTATCGAAAGTTTTCACCAGATTTACACGTTTTGAGGTGTTCTGATTAGGTTTTTTTTTTGCATCTCAGCTAATTCAGTTAGACCGTTCAAAATTGGTATATGTAGGTTAACTAGGAAGGGCTGAAAGGGTGGGGAAGATATAGGCGTGTACCGCGCGCACGGGACAGCGCTGCCGAAGGCAGTGGGGACCCGGTCCGACTTTTTAACCGATGAGAAATGATTTTTTTTTTCATTTTCTTTTCTTAAAAATAAAAATTTGATTTGAGAAGGAATATGTGCGCGTAGCGCGCGTATACCTTCACACGTGTGCGGGCAGCGCGCATGGGTCTGCGCTGCCGAACGCAGTGGGGACACGGTGTGAGTTTTTACCCGATCAGAAATGATTTTTTTAGGAGGCACGAAGGATCAGGGAAGGAATACGCGCGCAGCGCGTGTATTCCTTAACTTGAGCGCGCGCAGCGCGTACGGGACTGCGCTGCCGTAGGCAGTGAGGACCCGGTCCGACTTTGTACCTGATGAGAAATGATTTTTTTAATTTTCTTTTCTTAAGAATAAAAATTTGATTTGAGAAGGAATATGTGCGCGCAGTGCACGTATATACTCTTGTTGTAAAATTTATACCCTTTCCGTGTTGATTCTCAAATTTAAATTCATTCACTACTTAAATATAATTTAAATTCACTTTATAACCTTTAAAGTTTAAGTTATTAATTAAAGGAATTATAGCGTTTAGTGCTATTTTCTCTTTTGATGCTGCCATTTGAGTTAAAGATATATTAAAATTAAAAAAAACTTAATGATAATTACTTTTAGTTAAAAGCTATATTCCTTATTAATATATTTATGTTTAAGTCTTTTGAAATAACTTTAATTACTTACCTCATATTTAAAAGCATATTTTATTAAAATTAACTTAAAGAAAAATATGTTTAAATCCTTTTACGGATTGTTCTTTTCGCTACTTAGCGAGGAGATATAATATTTTTTCAACTGCAGAGTCTTTTTGCTTAGCCCACAGATGGCGGCCGACTCGCAGCGTCGTGTTGCTATAGTTATGGGAGGCGTTCCTATTCTACAGCATCTAGTAGCTGTTACTTTGAATCCGTTTCGTGACTATAAAAGGAGGTAGGAAATATGTAATCAGTCTCTTAAGCTCTGAAGCCCTTAATCTTTTAAGCTTTTATGTTTTTTTCAGGTTAGCTCAAAGTCATGAGCTGGTATTTCGATATAATTATAAACTGTTTAGTTTTATTATGACTGTAAATTACGTTTTTGTGACTTGTTCGTTTAGTGTATCTAGTTATTTCACAATGAAAAGTAGCTTTCTATTTGAACTCAGTATGGCAGTATTTTAAGGGTATTTAACCTTTCGTCAGCAAGATTCTACAATTGTTTCAGCTGATTTAATGTTATTCATCATTTTGTTTCAACTTTAATAAACTGTTTTAATTGAACTTTTGTCTTCAATGAATGCCACATATATTTATCTTTTTTATAGCTTATTAGAGCTGAGCAACTATCATTTCACTGCACTGCTAACTCTGCTAACTTAATATATGTGGAAATTGTTTTTTTCACAACAAGTGGTTATGGGCAATTTGGCTCGTTGTCAGCTCATAGCATTAAAATTTTGATAATAGTTTTTATGGCATTCTAAGTGTTTGAAGATAAGAAATTGACATGGCAGTAAGTTTAAACCCCACGATTGAAAAATTACGGATGAATAATTATACTACGTGGGTCAAGGACATTAAATTTATTTTAATTGAAAGAAACTGCTGGAATATAATATGTAAAAAAGAAAAACTGCCTGTTGAAGATGCTGAGGCCGGAATAACTTCAAAACAAGTGGAGGATTTTAAATCTCGTAGTCGAGTTGCATTATCAACAATATATCTGAATACATCGCCTGAAGTCAGAAGCATTATTGAAAATTGTGATTGTGCTATTGATGCCTGGGAGATTTTTAAGAAGACCTTTATATCAGACTCAAGAGCTCATCATATGGGACTGTTTACAGAGTTCATTAATTGTAGAATGTCTGAGAAGGAAACGGTGAATTCTTTTGTAACCCGGTTATCAAGAATACTGGACCAGCTGCGTGAAATTGGTCATGCTATGGAGGACGTGTACTGCTGTTTCCAGCTCTTGCAACACCTACCATCCAAGTTTGAATCTGCAGTGCAATATTTGTTGCGTTGGAAGAACGACCAGTTCAAGTTCCAGAATATTGTGTCCGAGTTAACAGCGGAGGAATCGCGTCTACAGCTTCGTGAGGGTGATATTAAGAAAGATGCCAATAACAGTGTTCAGATACAGAACGTCCAGCACAAAGGTAAAAAACCTTTAACTTGTTTTAAGTGTGGCCGTATTGGCCACTTTAAGAAAAACTGTTTTTTGAATAGTAATGTTAAATTTAAACCTAGAAATTTAAAGTATAACTCCAACGGTCGTGACAAATGCAAATCTCCCCCCTCCTACTACATAGCTCAAGCTAACTTTAGTAATTTAAGTGATGATGACAGCTTTATTTTTGATACTGCTGCTTCAAATCATTTTCTAAGAAATTTAGATCTTTTTGAGCATTATACTCCTGTGGAGGGAGAGGAGCTTTTTGTCGCGATCGATGGTATTAGTTTTCCTATTACTGCTAAAGGAACTGTTAAGTTGAATTTTGGTAAAAATGTATTGTATTTAAAAGATGTGTTATATTCCCCAAAGTTACGGAAAAATTTAATATCGGGTCCTAAATTAGATGTGAACGGTGCCACATACACTGGCGGTAAGGGCCGAGTGTCGGTGTTCGGTAGAGATAAAAGACATATTTTTACTGCTAAAATTAAAGACGGTGTTTACTATTTATATCCTAATGTTTCTAAAGTTAAAAAGGGGAGTAAAGCGAATGGGGGGCACCCAGAAAATCCTTCAGTTTCTCTTGCAAAAGTTAATGAAATTGGGTATTGGCATGCTCGTTTTGGGCATGTAAGTCCTGATACTATTGTAAATACTAGCAAGAAGAACGGGGTGAGGGGCCTTCCTAAACTTAAGTTTAAGAAATTTTTTTGTGAACCTTGTAGGATTAGTAAACAAAACCGTGTGTCTTTTAAATCATCCGATGTTCATGGCGTTAAATCACCGTTAGAGAAAGTATTTATGGACGTCTGGGGCCCAATTAAGGTAACTGGTAAAAATGGGGAAAGGTTCTTTTTGTCCATTATTGATGGATTTTCTAAAAGGGTTGCTGTTTATCCTTTAAAGGATAAGTCTCAGGTTTTTGGTGTATTCGAGAGACACATTGCACGGGCAGAACGTAGTTTGAATAAAAAATTGAAAGCTATTCGTACGGACAATGGTTCCGAATTTGTAAATGACAATTTCAAATCATTTTGTAGTAAAAATGGAGTTGTTCATGAGTTAACTAACACGTTCACACCTGAGCAAAATGGGTTAAGTGAGCGGTTTAATCAAACTTCTTTAAATTGTGTTAGAGCTATTATCACGGATAGTGGTTTGCCTTTTTCTTTCTGGCCCGATGCAATGTTGTATTTCGCGTACACTTGGAACCGTTTAATCCATAGGGGACAAACTAAGACTCCTTTTGAGTTATATACTGGGTTTAAACCATCCGTAAGACACCTGAAGCCGTTTGGATTAATTTCGTATGTTGGGATCCCAAAACAGCATAGAGACCATAAGCTTGAACCTAAGGCTAAAAAGGGAGTACTAATAGGTTATTCATTAAAGACTAAGGTGTATAAAATTTGGTTGGAGGATGAGGATAAAATAGTTGAAACTATAAACGTAACGTTCTCTGATCAGCTATTTAGTAAATGCAGTGGAGCGGTGATGGGCACCTCACTGGAGGAATTGGACTTACTTCCGGAAAGTCCAGTTGATTGTCAAGCTTCCGATCCTGTTGACATTGTTTTCGGAAGTGAGCCCGATGATTCTAGTGACGAGCCCGTCGATGAAACTCCTGTAGATAAATCTTCTCTTAAACCTCTTTCTTCAATTACTTGGAATAGAAAACCCGTACCCAGAAAAATGAGTGACAGAGTTGACATCTTCTATTACCCGGACAACACTAAAACTAGATTGAGATCAATGAACGATGTCAAGCAATATTGTGATAAAAATAATTTAATTTTTGACTCTAATTTTTTTGATTTCTCTAGTAGTAATAAGTTCGAGGGGGTAGTTGATCAGCAAAACTCGAATAACCCAACTTCAAGTTTAACTCATAAAAAATCATGACTAGTTATCCCTGTACCTAAAACATATAATCAGGCCGTTAAATCTTCAGAATGTATTGAATGGAAAAATGCCATGGATGATGAGATAAATAATATGAAAACCCGTAAAGTTTGGCATCTGGTTAATTTACCGGAGGGGAAAAAAGTTTTGGGAAATAGATGGGTATACGCCGTTAAAAGAGATGAGCTAGGAAACGTTTCCCGCTTTAAAGCGAGGCTCGTGGCCCAGGGCTTTCATCAGATAAAGGGGGACACTTATGACGAGACGTTTTCACCCGTCGTTAATTTCTCAGTAATACGTTTCTTTTTTTCATTATTGGTCTCATGTTATAAATGGCATAATGTTCAATGCGATATAAAATGTGCTTATCTTTATGCACCTTTAAAAGAAGAAATTTATATGTCTCAGCCAAAAGGATATGTTGTAAAGGGGGGGGGGGGGGGAAATCTTGTTTGTAAACTAGACAAAGCGTTATATGGCCTTCATCAAAGTGGCCGGCTCTGGTATTATGAGTTAAATAAAGTACTATTAGATTTAGGGTTTAATAAATTTAACTGGTGTAATGGACCTTATGCACGAGTGGCAACGGCTGCGGGTATTTACCTATCTCAGCAACTGGCATTGGCTAATAAAGCAGTAAACAAAAATTTCAAGCTCAACGATTGGCTTAGAGACTTTTATATACCCGCAGTGACGTGTAATGCATAAAGTCCATTGTTCATATTATTTTGAAAATTATATTGTTTTATTAGTTTATGTAGATGATTTAGTTTTGTTTGGTAAAAATCAATTTCAAATAGATAAAATTCTTAATTTATTAAAATGTAAATTTGATATAAAAATTTTAGGTAAAACCAAGAAATTACTTGGTGTAGAATTTAATTATGAAAATGATTCAGTACAAATTTTTCAGGAATTATATATTAATGAAGTGTATGACAGGTTTAAATCTTATAATATTCCTTATTGCTCATTACCTATTGTAAAAGGCATTAAGTATTCGAAAAAAGATTGTCCTACTAATCAAAATGAAATTGATGAAATGTCTAGATTTCCATATCGGAATATCTTAGGATGTCTATCTTTCATTGCAAACAGGACACGACCTGATATTGCCTACGCAGTTAATATATTCAGTCAATTTCAAAATTCACCGGGGTTTAATCATTGGAATGGGTTAATTAAATTGCTTGGGTATGTTTCGTGTACTCGAGATTTGAAATTAAATTTGGATTGTTTTAATCCATGTTTAACTGCTTTCTCTGACGCTGATTTCGCGATGAATAGAGATGACTTCGTATCAATGGGGGGACAAATTTTATTTTTGGATAATAGCCCTATTTCTTGGAAAACTTTTAAGCAAAAAAGTGTTTGCCTTTCAACCATGGAAAGTGAATTTGTATCCATGTGTGACGGGGTTAAAGAATTAATGTGGTTTGATAATATATTACGAGATTGTATTGATTTTAAATTAACTTCTATTTCATATGAACCACCAATACTTTTTGCTGATAACCAAGCGGCAATTAATTTTACGAGGTCTCCTATAGAGAATAACAAATCTAAACATATTAATGTAAAGTTATTTTTCATCCGTGAATGGTTATTTGAGGAACGGTTTGATTTAAGATATGTAAATACTAAAGATAACTTTGCCGATCCCTTCACAAAGCCCCTTACTAAAGGTGATATGTCTAAATTTGTAAATAAGGTATTTTTTAAGTAAATGTATATAGAGTAAATTTAAATTTTTTTTTGAACGTATAATATATATTTAAATTTTTTTTTAAACTGAAAAATGTTTTTTTAGAGGGATATGTATGCATTTTCTTGGTGGGTTTTTCCTACGTTTTCCATTGTGTAGTGATGCATAGTTTAGTTTAACTTTTGTATGAGAGAAATTCGTAGCGCTACGTGTAATTGGTTATGTGTATGTTATGTAAATGTTTCATATATTTGTGAATATCATCGTTTTCTTATTTTGACAATGGGGAATGGGGGAAAAAAGGTTTCCTTGAAATGCTGTGCATATTTGCTCTGTATTAATATCTTGTTCTTTCTTTTAGTAGATGTGTATAGTAAATTGATAATGCTACTGATTTTTTTTTGATTGTGAGTTGGACTTGTGGACTCTTGATCTTATAATTGACAAGCCTTCTAGCTTTGTGTGAAGTATATTCTGTAGAAGACATATGTGAATCTCTCATCAAGTCACTAAATATTCAAGGAATTTTTTTTTTATTTCTTTTCTAATAAAGTTTATATTGTAATTGCTGACGTTTGTGTTTGTCGAATCAACACGGTGGGGGGCCTTGTTGTAAAATTTATACCCTTTCCGTGTTGATTCTCAAATTTAAATTCATTCACTACTTAAATATAATTTGTCTTTTGAAATAACTTTAATTACTTACCTCATATTTAAAAGCATATTTTATTAAAATTAACTTAAAGAAAAATATGTTTAAATCCTTTTACGGATTGTTCTTTTCGCTACTTAGCGAGGAGATATAATATTTTTTCAACTGCAGAGTCTTTTTGCTTAGCCCACAGATGGCGGCCGACTCGCAGCGTCGTGTTGCTATAGTTATGGGAGGCGTTCCTATTCTACAGCATCTAGTAGCTGTTACTTTGAATCCGTTTCGTGACTATAAAAGGAGGTAGGAAATATGTAATCAGTCTCTTAAGCTCTGAAGCCCTTAATCTTTTAAGCTTTTATGTTTTTTTCAGTTTAGCTCAAAGTCATGAGCTGGTATTTCGATATAATTATAAACTGTTTAGTTTTATTATGACTGTAAATTACGTTTTTGTGACTTGTTCGTTTAGTGTATCTAGTTATTTCACAATGAAAAGTAGCTTTCTATTTGAACTCAGTATGGCAGTATTTTAAGGGTATTTAACCTTTCGTCAGCAAGATTCTACAATTGTTTCAGCTGATTTAATGTTATTCATCATTTTGTTTCAACTTTAATAAACTGTTTTAATTGAACTTTTGTCTTCAATGAATGCCACATATATTTATCTTTTTTATAGCTTATTAGAGCTGAGCAACTATCATTTCACTGCACTGCTAACTCTGCTAACTTAATATATGTGGAAATTGTTTTTTTTTCACAACAACTCTCACACGTGCGCGCGCAGCGCGCATGGGTCTGCGCTGCCGAAGGCAGTG
Organism: Salticus scenicus; assembly: GCA_963930645.1. Lineage (NCBI taxonomy): Eukaryota > Metazoa > Arthropoda > Arachnida > Araneae > Salticidae > Salticus > Salticus scenicus. Next base: position 175,834,169 of record OZ005650.1, read on the forward strand.
GGGTCCCGGTGTGAGTTTTTACCCGATCAGAATTTTTTTTTGAGGGGGGGGGGCACGAAGGGTCAGGGAAGGAATACGCGCGCGCAGCGCGCACGGGGCAGCGCTGCCAAAGGCAGTGGGGACCCGGGCGGACTTTTTACCCAATCAGAAATGATTTTTTTTTTAATTTCTTTTCTTGACACTAAAAGTTACTGTTAGTAATTCATTAATGTTAGTGATTCATTTGAAAATACTGACCCGCTAGCGGGCGAAGCTCGCTAGTCTATATTAATAAAATCAGACTTTTGTCTGTAAATTTGTCGGAATCGAAAAATTTTGCGATATCTTCACGTTTCACACCCCATGAAAGCCGAAAATGACTTCAGAAAATTTGCCTGTGTGTGTGTGTGTGTCATCGTGTCTGTATGTCGCTTTTTTTTGTCCGGGCATCCTTAAAATTATATCTATAGAAATTTTCAAAATTTTGATTAGTTTTTGAATTGTGGGTAAAAACGCCTGCGCATGCGCCATAAATATTTTTTCACTAAAACGCTTTGAATGGAAAAATAAAATATAAAAATAAATTTTTAAGTTAAAGACTTTTTTATTCGCGTGATTCGCACTACAAATTATGAAAAGATTGAAATGAAGTGTTGCCATCTAAGTTTCATACTTTAGTTAATTTTAAAAAATCTAATTGTCATATCGAAAAACTGTTTACACCCCATGATTCAGAAAAATCACCCCTTTCATTTGGTACTGAATTTGTAACGATAGGTCTGATTTTTCTAATTTATTTTTCCGTTGCCACTTAAATTTCATAGTTTAGTTATTTTTTAAAAATCTAATTGTCGCATCGAAAAACTGTTGGTACCCCTGGATTCAGAAAAATCGCCCCTTTCATTTGGTATCAAATTTATAAATAAAGGTCTGATATTTCTAATTTATTTTACCCTTTTTCCGTTTTCAACCCAGATTCGGTAGAAGGTTTTATATTTATAGATACGCATTTATATATTTTTTTATTTTCCAGAAATAAAATGATATATTTTTAATTTTACGTGAATAATAATAAAAATGAGAGAAAAATAAATAGTTGACCTACAAAAGTTGGTGATTTTTTTTTTTTATCAGGAATTTGTATGTGGATAAATATTTTCATAGAGATATTTGGCATTAGTTTATATTTTTATTTAATTAAGCAGCACTTTTCTTTCCTGCAGTAAAACAAAAGTTTTGTTGTTTATGTACCTTATGAGGTTCTTTTATGTTCTCCCCTTAATTGTAAATGATTATAATTTGGATTTTATTAAAATTTTTTATTTTATAAATATCAGAAAAAAGTTTTCATTTTATTTTATTTATTTATTTTGTGTATGGAACAGCTTTAATATCGGATCCCTTTGGCAAAATTTGAAATTTGGCACCGAAGTAGCACGGACGTTTCTCGCCAAGATCTTTAATTGCACAATTGAGATAGCCAATTCAGTTCATCACAAAAATGGCCTAAAATATTTAAAGTCACCTAAGAGGTCCCATACTAAAGCTGTGCTTTTTGTATTTATTTATTTATAATATTTTCTATTAAAGACTTCTGTGGTCACGAAATTTGGTGCGTAAATTGTTTGTATGCATCCGGCACTTACTGTAACTGAATTTCACAAAATTCGATATCCCACCCCCCTTCTCGAAGTCGGAGGAGTATAAACATGTGTAAAAACATGTTTTTCCGTTTGAATTCGCTTTCAATTATCTTAGAATAGCGAATTTTGGTGTGTGGATATTGATTAGGTGTACGCATTATGTACATTAGTGGGATTTTGAAAAACTTCGAACTCACCCTCTAAGGAAGGGGAAGTAAGAAGTGGGCAAGCTGCTGCCGAAGGCAGTGGGGACCCAGACTCCTCACGTTGCGAGCGAGAAAAACCTCTACCAATCACAGCGAGAACTTAAGTTATTAATAAAGATATGGGATTTTGACAACTCATTTTAGTTAATGTCCAGCGAAGCGGGCAAAGCCTGCTAGTGAAAAATAAATAAAATGAAATGATCATTTTTCAACGGGCGCCTTAGCCTTAGTCGTCCTACAACTAACTAGTTTTCCTATTAAAAAAAAAAAAAAAACTGATATATATATAAAGACATATAAAACAGAGGTTACATAGTAAGTTTTAAAAAAGAGAAAAAGAAAATAAATAAATAAATAAAAGTCTTTTTTTTTTTTTTTTTTTTTGAAACACCAATTTCCGAGATCTATAACTGACCTGCCTAATCAGGATGACTATCAATTTTCCTATATTTTCGCATGTAACCAAGTAATACATGTGAAAGGATATCTAAAGAATTTAAGTAGCAATTTTCAAGAAAATCGTCAGAGTTGTGTTTGAGATACCGACTTCCGGTTACACTTACGATTTTCATCAAAACTTGGTGAATTCATTTGTTGACCGGAAAACAACAATTACATAGAAAATAGTAACTAAAAGAGAGTTAATACGGCGAGATTAAAAAAATATATATATATATCCGTACAGCCTTTTTGGATGAATGCACTTGACTGACCTAATTAATTCCAACTGATCTAATTACACAGACGCCTATCAATTTTCCTGATCTAACCAACTAATACATACTCATGTATATTCGGGGTTCGTGAATTGCCTGTGAATGAATGGCAGGTCTTGCAGAGACTTAGAAGTTTATTTACAAAATATTCCAGAAGATTACAGGTTTGTTAACCAAGTATCAATTTCAGTTTCACCAGAATACCCAGCTTAAATAGCTGACAACACAAAAATCACAGCATAAATTGTACTATAAACATAACATACAGAATATAAGCTGGGCCAGGCAGCTCTTACACATCAAGCAGCTTGGCGTGAAACTGATTATACTACGGGCGGTATGCAACCCCTTTATACAGCCTCGTACAGTTAGAGAAATTTCCAGTACCCTGTGGAATATTTGATACGGAAAATCGCTATATCGATAATAAGATATTCCTCACCAAAGTCGCCGAGAAGCGATAAAATCGCAAAATCCGTCGCCAAGGCCATTCTGTGCCCTGGTGAAGCTTTTAAACGGATTTTTAAAGGAAAATGATCTATTTTAATGCCGAAATAAGCTATAAATGCAGAAAATTAACATTTTATAACCTTACTAAGCCTTTTTAAATAAAATTATATAAAAATAACGACTATTATATTTACAAATTTGTAATATTGCCCCCTTCCAAGGACTGCACGTCCTAGGCATATGTGCCGGAGTACAGCCAGTGGTTTCATGGACAGCACTTAGATACGCCAGCACCAGCAGGAACAAAGGCAAATTCAAGTCCCAAGCTCAAATCTTGGTGGTTCCTTGATACTAGAAGAGAAAGGTTATTCAGGATAGTGCGGTTAAACCTCTCAACCATGTTGTCTGACTAGGAATGTAGGTACGTCGTCACACTTTTGTCTATGCCCAGTAACTTAAGCTGACCAGAATTTTACAAGCGAAAATGAGGACAAATGACACAATCTACTCAGTTCTGGTTAGAAAATGAGGACACGTTCAGATTTAAAATGAGGACATTTCTGAGAACAAAAATTCAAGCACATTTAGGCTATTAGATCAAATATACATTTCTATTGGGTGAGTCCGAAAGTTCTACCCGTTTTTGGATATGCAAATTTGCAACGGAATTGATGTCACACGACATTGTAATGACGCAAATCGTCTGCCAATCAAACATGTGAATGCCTCACATATAAATGCAGAGTGTCTCACAAAGTTAATCATCACAAAAAAAAAATATCAGAGGGTGTAACGTGGAAAGTGAGGAGCAGCATATAAGACATTGTTTGTTATACAAGTTTGATAAAAAGAGTACGACAGCCGCAGCATGTCACAATATTTGTTAAGGAGGATGCAATAGACGAAAGCACATGTCGTCGATGGTTTCGTAAATTTAGGGAAGGAGACAGAAGCTGCCAAGATCAGGCTAGGAGTGGATGGCCATCACACGTTGGAGACGACGATATTGACCAAGCTATAAGGAACAACCCGAACCCAACCGTGCAAGAATTAGTGGAGACCTTCAATGTACACCGGACAACGGTCGAGAGACAGCTGGTTAAGTTGGGTTCCACATAACCTGACAGCTAATCAACTGGATGACCAATCGCCACCTGTGTTTCTTTGCTTTCCCGGTACAAAAATGACCCCTTTTTGACACGAATTGTGACAGTAGTTGAGAAGTGGGTTGTATACCGTAACGTAAAGCGTCGTAAGACTGTGTTTCGCCCTTCTTATCCACCTGCATCAACTTCGAAAGCTGAACTTCATCCCAAGAAGGTGCTATTGAGTGTGTGGTGGAATGTGCAGGGAATAATTCACTGGGAGGTCCTGCCACTCAAACAAACCATCAATGCTGCCTACTACTGTCTACAGTTAGACAGGCTGCATTCAAATTTGGCTGCAAAACGGCCAGGCCTCATCAATCGTCACGGTGTTATCCTTCATCACGATAGTGCCAGGCCACAAGCTGCTGTCATCACTTGTTAAAAGTTACTGGGCTTTGGTTGGGAGGTTTTACCCCACCCTCCATGTTCTCCTGACTTGGCACCAACTGACTATCACCTATTTCGTGCGTTGAACAATTCCTTCAGTCAGAAAATCTTTGATAATCTTGATGCCGAAATTTTACCACCGTGGGATTCATCTCCTACCTGAAAAATGGCAAGAGGTCATAGATAGCAATGCTGATTAGGCACAATAATAGGTACTGTTCATTTTGCGTTTATTTGCTCTTCTTTATGGGTAATAAAAATGGTTAGAACTTTTGCACTCACCCAATATATCGTAAAGAATATTGCTTATTTTAAATTACCTCTGTTAAAATTACAAAAAAAAGTTAATAATTTTCAGTATTAACATCATGATAATTATTGATTAAAACTCATTTTACTCCAGGATTTAAGCTAATGTAGGACTTCCATGAATGATAGTGTGTGAAGATTAATATTTAGTATAGCAGTAATATTTCATATACCATAGAAAAACATAAAGGAAGAAGGAAAAAACAATTCAAATCTAAAATTGAAAACTCATGACATCAAAAGAAATTTATAAGTTTTATTCGAAAGTTGCAGATGCATTACATAATTCAAATGGTATAATCTTGAATTGCCACATTTCTTACCCCATAGTGAATGTTATCTTCTCATGTTCGTCAGTAATGTAGAGTAATCGATGTAACTCTACTTGCCATTGCCAGTAGCCGCTCTTCAAATCCAACATCGAGACAACCACTGATTGCCAGATAGTGTCTAATGTGTCATCAATTCTAGGAAGAAGTTAACTGTATTTTCTTCATGATGTCATTCTAAAAGACGGTAATCCACACAGAATCTCATTAACCATCCGTTTTCTGCACCAGAAATACGGGAGAGGCCCAAGAACTTGAAGATGGTTCAATGACGTTATTACGCTGCTTCTCGTTTAGTAGCTCAGTCACCTCTTTCTGCTTAGCAGCTTCGGCTTTTTCCTGAATGGATTCAATTTCTTCAACCAAACTGTCTTTCATCTCTTTTTGCCTTTTCTTTATTTCTTCATTCAATCCAGCTTTTAAATCACTCATCTGGGCTGCCAAACCTTCCAGAAGTTTCTTCATTTCTTGTTCCATACCTCTAGTTATGACCATTCAGCAGACAAATCCATTCCTAACACCAGAATTGTTTCATACTCGAGATTCGTGAATCGTCCATGAATGAATGACAAGCCTTGCAGAGGCTTAAAAGTCTATTTAAAGAATATTCCAGAAGATTACAAATCTGCCAACCAAATATCAACTTCATTTCCCCAGAAAACACAGCTTAAATAATAGCTAACAATACAAAAATCACAGCATAAACTTTATCACAGCATTAACACACAATATGAGCTATACTCGTTACAAGTGCATCAGGAAGCTCTTAACATTTCAGGAAATTTGGCTTAACTTAACATGAATTGACGGGATGTGATCCTTTTATATAGCCTTGTAGGTTTCAAGAACGTTCCAGGTATTTCGTGAAATATTCAAATTAGAGCTTAGATAATCGATATAACGATAATAAGGAATAATAGCTGACAACTTAAAAATCACAACATAAACTTTATCATAGCATTAAACACAACATGAGCTGTACTCGTTGCAAGTGATCAGTCAGGAAGCTCTTAACATTTCAAGCAACTTGGCTTAACTTGACATAAACTGACAGAATATGATCCCTTTATATAGCTTTGTAGGTTTCGACAACGTTCCAGGTATTTAGTGAATATTCAATTTAGAGCTTAGATAATCAATATAACGGTACTAAGGATTTCCTCACCAAAGTCGCTAAAATAGTCACCAAAGGGGTGATAAACTCACCAACATGGCACAATTCCACTCTGGAGAAGCTTTTCAACAGGTTATTAAAGGAAAATGAGTTTTTTTAATACCAAATCAAGATAGAAACGCAGAAAAATAGCCTTTTACAACCTGACTAAGCCTTTTTTATATGAAATTACATTTAAAAAAAACTACTATTATTTAGAAATTCGTAACAATATATATAAAATGAATGGAATATTCAACAAATTTCACCTTGATTTAATTTTAACTTTGCTCAATATATGGTGGTATTCCAGTTTCTTTAAAAATCTATAGATCATGGAGTTGTTTCTCTCTACGAATATAGACTTTTGATATAGACTATTTTTTTTAAATAAATGGTCTAAACTAATTAATAAATATTCATTACGCAAATAAATATTACTTTTGCTAAATTATATTTTGTTAAGGAACTGAAATTTAGTTTAATCTGTTTTTAAAGTAAGTTAAATTATGTTAGTTCCTAGGTTACTTAGAAAGATTCAACTCAACTTTATTGTCTGCTTAAATATTTTCCAACTACTAGCGTGAAGTGATGTTATCAACATGTGCTTGATCAGGGTTCATACTCATTTTCAGAAAAAAAAAATTCCCTGAGTTTTCCCTGAATTAGTTCCTAGAATAAATATTTTTTCCATATCGACAATTAGTGATGTTTTTTTTTTAATCCACTCACCCCACACTCGTCCTTTTCAAACAGAAAAAAAATAAAAAATAGTAGTGAACTAATTGCCTAGAACGTTTTGGATCTAAATAACTTATTTTAAATCCTTTTCAGACAAAATAAATATTAATCAGAATTGGAAATGTGTGTATATATATATAACAAACTCTTGGAAACTTAATTACCTTACATAAAAATTTGCCCTTAAACCAAATGCTTCAAAAAATTTGATTAGCCAACGATTATTAAACGACATTGTGCTTTGTAAGGGTCACTATCTACACTTTCGACCCAAAATGCAAACTGTGTATTTAAGTTTTTATCTGTACAGTCCAGATTAAACTATGTTTTCCAACTCATGATAATAATTCCTTTTTAATTATAATTCAATCCATCTCACAAAAAAAATGAAATAAAATGCTTAAGCTAATAAAATAACTAAGCTAAGCATGTGCACACTGCATCAATAAGACTAACAAACAAAATATTTGAAGCTGCTCCCAGACGCCGATTACAGAATGAAAACAAATTAAACATGGAGAAAAATCAAGCTAAAGAATCTCTTAGAGGAAAGGTGTGTCTAATTTCACGATTGGATTGTTCATGATGCAAAAAGCATGCCCAGTTTTTCATTGGATCGGCATAATGTTAGTAGGCGTTTATCAGGTTTCCACAATGACATTACAGAAACATGCAAGTTCCAGCTTTTTCTAGAGTAGATCCCTGTTTTTCCAGGTTTTGGTGCGTGTTTTGAAAGTTTCCCGAAGATTTTATGACCAATTTTTTCCCCCATAGTTTTCCCTGATTTCCAGGTTCTCCCTGAGGTGTATGAACCCTGTTGATGTTTTTTTATTTGGTGTCTCTTCCATTATTTCTACTTGCATCTTTTAATTTATTCAAATCTTATTTCTTTTTTTCATTGAAAAGTAATATTTTAATTGCAAGGTAGGCTCACCTTGTGGTATTTTGCTTGATATAGCATGCTTTAAAATTAAACCTTACATTTTTAGCTCAATGTAGAGATGGTGAAACCCTGAAGAATTTTCTCTACATTTTGAGCATTTTATCATTATTAGTTTATTATTATTATTATTCATTTATTTAATTTCTGTTCTATGAAATTAAGCTTTTCCTATCTTTCTTTTGGTTCATTTTGTTATTGTTATGTTCAAATAGAAAACTCTTGTTAATCTCCTCCTTGTTATGTTTCTATATAGTTTGTATTATCATCGGAGTTATTTTAAAGTGAGTAATTATTCTTGTTTTCATATCTAAATTTAAAAATTACTGGTCAACTTTTTTAAATAATTTTATTTTAACTAACTAGTAACCTATACTATTTAACTAAAATAACATTAACCTTAAAAATTAGGCCTTTTGCGGGTTGTTATGGCAATTTAATCATCTGTTTATTTTGCATTGTACTTCTTTTTCCTATACATATAGATAGATAGATAGATGATGTAGGATTTGTGAAATCAAGTTTTGCCCCCCTCTCCTTCTTGAGGGTAAATTCGGAAATTTTCTGAAATTGTTTTTTATATATTTTTATGTATTTGTTATATTTATTTTACAGCAAACACCTTACGTGCATCTCCATTTTTTTTCTTTGAGACATAAAATGTATGTGAAACCATGCTCTGCCCATGTGAAAACACTTTTTGCTTCCTCCTTTCCATTAGGAGAGGCAAATTCCTAAGATTCCTGAAATTGGTTTTTAAATTTTTGATTCGTTATATTTTAAAGGAAAATATTACTTTTTTTTTTTTTTTTTTTCCCAGATATAAAAGAATTTGTGAATCATGTTTTGCCTCCCTCACCCTGTAGTAATATCACTTCTTATTGGGTCTCTATGTCACACAAGGAATGTTTTCACCAAATATCATGGTTCTAGGAGCAGGAGTTTGGATGGGTGACACTGCATGAGTCTTCCACACACTCAGGATAAATGATCTTATGTATATAGATAATTCAAAATAACAAATAAACAAATTCCTAAATTTCAAAAAGAAAATTGCCACATTTCAGTTAAATATAATTCTCACATTATTATTTTATTTATTTATTTTTCATTGATAGGATATTCCATACAATCACAGCAAAACGTGAGGTAATGGAGGACTAGCAGGAGGCCAGAAGGATTCTGCGAACAGCAGACATTCATAGCCAGCAGTGGAAAACAACAGAGCCTAAGGAAATTTGTTACACTGGGCCTTGAATCAAAATTTTTCCCATGTTTAAAAAAAGGACGGGGCGCTTCTAGTAAAAAAAGAGAGATTTTCTAGATTTTTAAGGATAATTTTGAATTCTTCGGAGCACAAAATCCTAAAATTCCTTTTAAGAATCAGTTATAAATATGCATGTGAAATTTTGGTGTGGTCTAAGGATTATAGGCTACTGGTGGCATTACAGTTGATCAAGGTTGTAACCATGCTATCCCTTCTTCCATTAAGATGACCATAATTAATAATACTCTCTTAAACAGATGACCAGCAGTAAAATGAAATAAGTTAATGCATACATCACTGGAACTTGTAGCAGAAACTGCAAAGCCCCTTCCCTCCTCCCAAACTATTCAAAATAGTTATTTTATTAATTTACAAAACATTTTTAATTGAATATAATATTATGCATACAAAAAGACATATTACTCTGCTTCGTTATGATGAAAAATTATTTTGCTGTGAAAAAGATGAAGCAGTTTTAAAAATAATAGCATCTCAAAAGATGAAAAAAGGGCTGCTCTTCATGCAACTCTTAAAAAACAAAATTTTCTTAGAGGAAAGATAGTGAAAGCTGCCCTTACTAGTTTCAACCCTATGAAATGAAGTATGTAGGATCTGCAAAGGATGCAACTATGACCTTGTCAGAGATTTTGGTAATGTTAAAAAAGAATAAATTCCCTTTGTAATCTACTTATTTTCTCCAGTTTTTGATGTGCTAACCATTGCATTTGTAAATTACTAATCTATGAGAGGTACAAAATTTAGCATGAAGGTTATTCATGGCTATATGAGAAGATAGAAGCTAAATGTCTTTTATTTTCTCATATTTATATTTTCAATTTTTTATTTTATGTTACAGAGAAAATTCATATAATTTTCTGGTTCCTTGCCTTTCAGTGACAGAAACGTTGAATTGAGAGAATCAATTTTTACACAAATTAAATGTTATATTTTTGCCTTCTGTTAAACATAGTACTTAAAATATTGTAAGAAGTCTTTAATCGCTTTTCTGAAAGGATAATTTTTTCGTTTTCACTTTATTTATTTCTCTCTTATTTCAACAAGAAGTATTAGAAATTGAATCTTTCTTAATCAAACAGACATATTAAATTTTTAATTTCTAACATTTTCCAACAACAAACTGTAAAAATGTTTATTATTAAATGACATACAACTTGGGGAGAAATGTTTTAATGCCCTATTATGATTTTCTTTTGGTTTATTTAACTTCTTCTCTTATTTAAACTTATATAAACAACCACTAATTACTAATAAATGTTTGAAAAATTAGATTGAGTAACTTCAGATTTTTTAATACAGATGAACTTTAGGTTTGCATGGCAAAATATAGTTTTATATTTGCTTGTAGTGTTTCTGTGAAAATAATTTATGTGCATTTCTTTGCAGTTTTTTTTAAAACATGTTTATATTTATTTGATCATACTTGTAAAATTGATTGTACAAATTATACTTTACTAGCAGGCTGTGCCTGCTTTGCTGGTCATTAAATTGATATGATATCTCAAAATACCATATCATTAATAAAAAAATAAAATAAATAAAATAAAATTAATTGAAATCAGTCAAAATCTAAGTTAAAGTTCCCGCTCAACAAACGTCGAATCTGGAGCCCCAATGCCTTCAGCAGTGCCTTACCTGCTTTTTACTCCCCCCTCATGGGTAAAGTTGAAAGTTTTTCAAAATCCCATCAAAGTGCATATTGCATACACTTAATCAACCTATACACATCAATATTTGCCTCTCTAAGGTAATCTGGAGCATATTTAAGCTTGAAAATGTGTTTCTCGCCCCACCTGCCCCAAAGCTGGAGGGAGGGGAGTGAGTAATTTTGCAAAAATCTCTTTATAGTGCATGTTGAATACACAAACCTAACCGAGACATTAAAAAAATCGAGATCCTGAGATTATTTGAAGCAGAGCTATGTTTTAAAACGTATTTTTACACACACACCCCTCCACCAATGCCCTCAGCAGCGCCTTACCTGCTTTTTACTCTACCCCTCCCCCCCCCATGGGTAAAGTTGAAAGTTTTGCAAAATCCCATCAAAGTGAATATTGCATACACTTAATCAACATATACACATCAAAATTTGCCATTCTAAGGTAATCTGGAGCATATTTAAGCTTGAAAATGTGTTTTTTGTCCCACCTGCCAAAAAGCTGGGGGGGAGGGGAATGAGTAATTTTGCAAAATATCTTTATAGTGCATGCTGCATACACAAACCTAACCGAGACATTAAAAAAATCAAGATCTTGAGATTATTTGAAACAGAGTTATGTTTTAAAACGAGTTTTTACACCCCCCCCCCCCCTCCAAATGCCCTCAGCAGTGCCTTACCTGCTTTTTACTCCCCCTTGTGGGTAAAGTTGAAAGTTTTACAAAATCCTATCAAAGTGCATATTGCATACACTTAATCAACATATACACATCAAAATTTGCCATTCTAAGGTAATCTGGAGCATATTTAGGTACAACTATAGTATTTCCCCACAGCTGAATTTGGCGATTTTTCTTTGGCGCCGATTTGAAAAATAATGACGTCGTTCTGGACTGTTTGTGATATAATATGGCAGCCTGCATGCTATTTATTTTGGATTTATGATTTTATGACTTATGATTTTGATTTATAATTTAGCTTATGATTTTATCATTTATGATATAAGATTTATGATTTTTAGATTTATGATTTAGCCATAATCGCCAAAAATAAATCGCCAAATTCAGCTGTGGGGAGATACTATAGTTGTTCCCATATTTAAGCTTCAAAATGTATTTCTCGCCCCACCTGTTCCAAAGCTGGGAGGAGGGAAGTGAGTAATTTTGCAAAATCTCTTTATAGTGCATGTTGCATACACAAACCTAACTGAGACATTAAAAAAATCGAGATCCTGAGATTATTTGACACAGAGTTATGTTTTAAAACATGTTTATACACCCACCCACCCACCCCCCAAAAAAAAAAGCCCTCAGCAGTGTCTTACGTGCTTTTTACTCCCCCTCGTTGGCAAAGTTGAAAGTTTTGCAAAATCCTATCAAAGTGCATATTGCATACACTTAATCAACATATACACATCAAAATTTGCCATTCTAAGGTAATCTGGAGCATATTTAAGCTTGAAAATGTGTTTTTTGCCCCACCAGCCCCAAAGCTGGGGGGAGGGGAGTGAGTAATTTTGCAAAATCTCTTTATAGTGCATGTTGCATACACAAACCTAACCGAGATATTAAAAAAATCGAGATCCTGAGATTATTTGAAGCAGAGTTATGTTTTAAAATGTGCTTTTACACACACACGTCCTGGCTCTTAAGGGAGGGAAGTGGGGGGAATTTCGCAAAATCTCTTTATACAATGAGTTGCACACATATAACTGGCCCACACATAAAAAATCTTCCTACGATAATTTAGTGCAGAGTTACGCTAGTTTTAGTACGTTAGTTTTTACGTTAGTTTAGTACAGAGAATTTTATATTGAAATGAAATTTCTTATGGATTTAGAAAAATATTTTTTTAGGTTTAGGGGAAAGTCCTTCAGATGTTCATTGTCCAAGAATGCTCCTTGATTAGCAGTGAGATGGGATAAAGAAAAATGTTTGGCAGCAGTCTACTTGGAATGGAAATGGTATGAGGTAGTTCAGATTGTAAATTGGTGGTGAACACTACCAAAATAGTTCACAGATTGTAAATTGGTGGTGAACACTACCAAAATAGTTCACAGATTGTAAATTGGTGGTGAACACTACCAAAATAGTTCAGTTACACTGCAAAAAAAAAAAAAAAAAAAAAAATTAAATCTCATCATCATATCACACTCAAGAAATGCTTTATATCTTTTTGAAACATTCACTTTTTTGTATGTGCTATCTGTTATATGACAGAAAATTTTTCTGTTACATTTCTGTTATGATTGCAGACATTTTTATGTTTCTGAAACTAAACAAAAAGCAAACTAAATGTTTTTAACCTTTTTTGTAATAGTGATAATGTTTCTGTGTTATTTAACTGTTATGTTTCCAAAACTTTTTGTGTTGTCAGGGTTCGATACGTGAGCTAGATGAATAATAAACATGAAAAAACACACTTATAAGATTAACTGTTTTGGTGTTTTAATATTTAAGTGCACTGTCAGAAAAAGTCTTTATTAAATAGAGTTTGTCTTCAATTACGTTGTTTTAATCCCAGAGTCCTACATTTATTTATTTCAAAATGCTTCTTCTTCAATGTGATAGTTATGTCCTCTGCTGATTGAATTAAGTAGTCAGCCACAGAATAAAAAATTAAAAGTCAAAAGTAAAATTTAGAAGCATGAATTGCTGTTTGAATTAGCTTTGATATTGATATTTATGTACTTTTTTAAAAATTATTATTATTAATAATTTTTAATTTGTAAAGCGGTTATAAAATGGACATTTTATATATATATATATATATTTCTAATGTGTTATTAAAAGAAGAAAGCTTTTTATGATAAAAATATTTATTTACAATTTATCAAAATCTTCTTGAAGCTCAGCAGCAAATTCAGCATCAAACTCCTCTTGCGAAATCTAAAACAAAATTTAAAAATACGGCAAATAGAATTAATATTTAGTCTGAATTTACAAGCAAATGAAAATAAATTAAACACTTAAAGATTTGTTAAACATATCTTTAATTAAATCCTTTTTTACAATATTTAACAGGGGTAGAAATAAGGAAAATTAAGTCACTGGTCCTGCGGACCAATAATTTTAAGATTTTGTTGGTCCATTAACATTTTCACTGGTCCGTTTACCCATTCTATTAGACTTTTAAAAACATTTAAAAAATCGTAAAACAAAATAAATTAATTTACATGACAAATAAGAAAATTATTTTTTTGTAAATCAGTTCAAAAATACATTTGAAGTCTTGTAATAAATCTTTACTGTGAATTAGTGAAAAACAAAATAACAATAATAAAATAAATTGTAAAGCTTTACTCGTTCGGTGGACTACTATAATGTATATTTTGCTGGTCAGTTGAATTTTTTGTGGTCCCGGACCCACAGACTAATGTTAATTTCTAGCCTTGCTTAAGAAATAGTATTATTATTGGCATATTTTGATTAAAAAATATGGTATAAAAACAATGTAGTCTTTAAAAACGAAATTAATCCATCTGTTTAAAAAAAAAAAGGTTCATATGATATATGCACACCATGGCAATTATCATTCTGAAAATACAATATTATTCTACCACATCATTATTTATTTATTTGCTTTTTATTGGGAAGGAATTAAAAATTCTCGTTTGCCACAAAATAATACATGAATCTTGTAGAAAAAATTAAAAGAAATAAATAAAAGAACAAGAAAGACGTAGTTTAAAAAATAATAATAATAATTTAGGAAGCAAACTGTTAGAGTTGAAAAGCACAATTGGCAGGATATTTAACAAAAAAATCATTTATTTTAACATAGATAAACGAAAAGCACTTTCTTTTTCAGGTATTTTACATGCAAGTTTTATTTTCAGAAATTACTTTTTATTCACTTTTATCAACTTTCTTTTAGTGGCAACAGTGAATCATGTATCAGAATGAATGAGATTAAGATAACTGTTTTGAATAATGAAATTTGAGGAAAAAAATAATTTATTTAAGTTTTGTGCCTTGGCTTACAAGGGAAGTATGAATCAGTAAAATTCCTATTGAAACCAAACCAAGCTTAAATTAAAGAGTATAGTCGAAAACAGAGGGTAGAGTGCAAATTTGCTGCAACAACTGGGGCAAGATACGACCCTAGCAGTGTTAGCTGTTTCTATCAAAATCAATGAAACAGAATCCATTAGCAAGACAGCAGAGTGTTCAGTTTGAGTGAGAAAGGTCCTGAGATCAAACCCCGATGACTGCTCATTTTTTTTAAAATTAATATATATATATAAATGAAATAAAATATTCAAATAAATGAATAATTTAGGGGGATATGTATTAAATTTAATTAAAAAATACATAATGATATATTTTTAATTATTAAAAAAAAAATTCAACTATTTTTTTTTTTCTTTTCTAAAGTTTAATTCTTTTATTAATATTGTATACCAAAGCAGCTAGTAGAAAATGCTGATCGTCTGCTTTTAATTTTGTTATTTTTTATACATAAAAATAAATATTGTATTAAACTATTAAAGCATTTTATTTCAAGTAAAAAAATGTTTTTAAAATGAATAGTGCGCGGAAAATAATATTTACATTGCATTTTTTTAGACTGCTTTTAATTGTGCTATTATTCATACGTAAAAGGAAAGAACTTTTACTTATTATAATTATTCGGTTGCCCCTTGCATATGTGTACATCTCCAAAATTTAAAAACCTAGTTATACCAGGGTTCCCACTCTTAAAAGAGAAAAAAATTCAAGTACTTTTCAAGGCCTATTTGAAATTTTTCAAGGACTAGGGGAAAAATCGCAGAACGCTAGGCATATACACAAAACTTTAGTAACTATTTTCATTAGTAACATTTTTTTTTTATAATTAGAATAACTTTGCCTGTTTTCACAATACATTTTTGATGAACTGACCAAATCAAATTTTACAAGAGTCAAAAAACGATTAGTTCAAGATTTGGAATCATCATGATTATTCCAAAGTTTTTAGGTTTAAGTCCTGGTCTAGTCACTTTCTGCTCAAAATTAATGAGCAGTCCATCAAACAGGTATGAGACTGGCAAAAAAACCCAAGCAATTGAAACTATATGCAAAGCAAGACAATGAAATAAGAATTTTATGACAAAATCATTATATTAGACAATGGCGTGCACATGTGGAGATGGAGATAGTTTAGCCTTGACAGAATTTGCGCTAAGCCCATCTATTGGAGTGGAAAATTCAAGGATTTTCAAGGACTTTGCACAAAATTCAAGTACTTTCAAGGGCCCTTGAAAAAGAAAATGAAATTCAAGTACTTCTTAAGGACTTTCAAGGATCGTGGGAACCCTGTATACGTATGTGCATTTTACAAAGCTGGTTATCTCGAAGAAAACTTCAACAATTTCCAAATTGTTTGCAATGTGTGGTTTAATGTTGAACAAGATTTAATTGTGATAAATTTTCTTTTATATATTGTTCTCATCGTGAAAAGTGCTTATGCTTTGATCATTTTCTTACTTCAAATCATATAGTCATAATTAATTTGAAAATAAATTCGTAAATTTAAACATAATTTTTTTTCTTCATAAAGAGGTAATTTTACCCTATATATTTCTCAATAGTACCTTTATATAGAATATACTTATTTATTTTTAATTTCTTAATTAAATTTAATAATTATTTTCTCTTAAGTTATTCGTTTATTTTCATGTTTTGTTTTATTTCATTAATAATAATAATAATTAATAATAATAATAAAAGAGCACTCCATCGGGGTTTGAATTCAAGACGACTTTAAAAAAGAGAAAAATGCATAATAAAGAAAAATATTTTCCCTTAAATTATTCATTTATTTAAATTATAAAGAAAAATTTTAAATATTTTTTTAATTGAAATAAATTTTTTCAATAATTAAAAAATATATCATTGTATATTTTTTAATTAAATTTAATACATATCCCCTTAAATTATTCAATTATTTTAATATTTGTTTATATATATATATATATTAATAAAATAAAAAGAAAGAAAGAAAAAAGCTGAGCAGTCATCGGTGTTTGATCCCATGACCTTCACTCAAACTGAGCACTCTCTGCACCACTCTGTCTTACTAAGGGGTTCTGTTTCATTGATTTATAGAGAAACAGCTAAATCTTTTAGGGTCGATTTCTCGCTCCTGCAGAAAACGTTGTTGCAGCAAATTTTCACCCTATATTATGTTTTTGACCATGCTCTTTAATTTAAGATTGATTTGGTTTCAATAAGAATTTTACTGGTACGTACTTCCCTTGTTAGTAATATAGTAATACAGAATCTTGCGAATAAAGAGGAGTATTTTTAGAAAGGCCTGAATAGTTAGTTTGGAATCTTGGAAACCTCTGGACAGCCCCTGCCTACCTGGACTAGGTCAAGTTTAATGGGTTTGATACCGTCCAAAGGGGCGAATAACACTAGATCACTGCATGGCGACCAACTACTCTACAAGATACTTGAGCACCCCATAGAAATGAGCTGTGCCCAGAGGAACTATAGTCCTTTTCCCTAGCAGAGTCGGTTCAAGGCCACGGAATGCGGAGAGGGAGATCACATGACTGAGATCACATACTCAATTCCACCCAGTGAGATGTTGTTGTTTCTTCAGAACCTAGCAACGGACGGGAGAAGTGAAATCATAGTTCATCTGAGTGTGGCCTTGACACGACAGCCTAAAGGAAATAGAGTATAGGTTAAGACTTCTAACTGTAGACTTCCATCTTACAGATATAACTTTGTCAATGCAATTTTAATTTTCAGAGTTTTCTTTTAGCACATTACTCGACCAGCACAATCTTATTTCCAAGAATGCGCTAATAGGAGTGAACGGAACACACGCCTGGGTGTTTATCACAGCAGAAAACTTAAAATTGTTTGCAGAATAATTAAAAAATTGCAACAGTGAAAGTCCATTTTATTTAGCCTAAAGTGTTATATATTTTGGGAGTTCAAGAGAGACAAGTTGTTTAAAACAAACTATTTCTATTAAAAACCATTAGTAAAAAAAAAAAAAAAAAAAATATCAACAAGATTAGCTTCAACAATAATTAGTTCAACAGTGAACAATTTAACAATGATTAATTTAACAACAGCTAATTTTTAAAGCTTGAATATATTAATTAACATTAGTAAAAATTTAGCAACGTTAACTAATAATGAAAATCATCTCCGAGGCAATGAATTTAAACTTTAAAAAACTAATATCGGCAACCAGTACTGCTAACAATAAACTTTCAAAAACTTAGCATTAATTTAATTTAAATTTGGAGAAAAAAAAAAAAATACAATGCTAACGCAAAGTTAGCAAACATTGTTCACCTCAACTACCAAGAAACCAATAATGAAAAGTATTTATTTTCAAATGCATTTAACTCAAGACTTGCAAGCGACTGCCCGAAGACTGACGATATGACTCCACAGGCTCCAAAAAAGTAACTGTAGAGACTATAGAAACTTCAAGGTAGAACATCTTCAAAACAATAAACAAAGTCCAGGAACAAATGTCAACAGCCAACAAAAAAACTTAACTATTCATATTTAATACTGCTAAAATATATTTAATCTGTCCCTTTAACTTTCATTAAAAATTTTAAAGATGCTTTCATATTTTAAAAGATAGTATAATAAAGCTATGTGTACTGCACCTTACTACAGATGGCACCGTCTTCCCATACAACCAACGATCTATTTACACTGGTCTTTGCTTATGGATCACAGTGTATCTTACAATTAACATTTTGGAGTCACAAATACTCCCATTTACATGTGTGCAACTAATGATTGCACCACCATCTGTGTGTTAATCTGCTAACCACAGCAATTTACCAAACATAAAACTAGCAGTTGAATGCAAGAAATAAACAGATATCAAAAGCAAGTTGACATATTTTATAACACAATTCCTGACAATTTAAAAGTAAGTATACTTTTAAAGACATTTAATTAAAGGTTTTAAAACTATATTTTCAAGAATTTATTAAAGCTTCATCATACTTAAAACTTAAATATTATCAACTTACAAAATATAAACAAACGTTTTATTTCCGTAACAGAAATTGATAGCGATATTTAAAAGTGTGTTTTAACTTAATGTACAATGAATTCAAATTAATTTAGTAGAAAAATATTTCATCTGAATGAGCAAAATCAATATGAAAAACAATTATAAATTTGCTTTTTGCCAATAGTGTTGGAATTTTGTATTAGGTGTGGAGCTAGCTGAGGAAAAAAAAAAAAAATGAGAAGAGGAAAATGGGCAAAGAGGCCGTAAAAGGAAGTTGTGCACAGGAAATTACTAGCTGAAAGGAAGGAGGTACAAACATATTTTAAAAAAAAGAAAAACTGGGGAAAAGGAATTGCGATGATACTGCTTGAAGACTGCTAAATGATGAAAAAAGCCGAGAAATAATGGCCTTAAATACTTATTTTTCTGTAAAGGGGAATATGATAGCCAGTACACTAATATTAAATCAATTAAGCATTGAGATAAAATTTACATTCATTGACTGATTTTTCATGAGTTCAAAATTGATTGGATTAAAAGTTTCATATATTTTGTGAAGATATCTTTATTTCTAGATAAATCATTCGTGGTTTTATTATAGTAATGACATTCACACTTTACAAGATAACTGAAAGGAGATAAGATATTTCCTTTAAAGCTTATGTATTATCCATATTATACATTTAGAATGTGTAAAAGAAATTAAATCAATGAAAATACTGAATTTCTTGTGTCTACTTAGAAAACTTTTTTATTTCATAACTAAAAAAAGTACTATGAACTTCTGTAAGATTTTTTGTTGTTGTTATTATTGAATTGCTATTACCCAAATATATAAACTGTTCTACATATAAATAACTTCATCAATAAAAAATTTTTTTATGATGATGGTGATGTGATATATATCATGTATGATTGATATATATGATTTTTCTATATTGTCACAGAAATATATATTTCCCCTAGTGACTATTACAGCCACAAGTCAGATTTTTTTTTAATTTATTTATTACTCATTCGGTAGAATACCAGTATGGCTTATAAACAAAGGCAAGGTGAATATGGATTCTTTTAGCATGTAGTTTATAGAAGTCTCCATTTCAAGAATTATAATATAAAAAATTGAGAAAATTTTCAAAATTCAGTTCAATAACCTAAATGACAAATATAACAAGCAAACAATAATCTGGATATTAATAAAACATTAATTCCTAATTTTGCATTAATAGAATTGAATAAAAATGGAAAATGCAAATCAAACTTTATTACTCACTTTACTACAATTATTATTCATTTTATACTAAAGCTAAACATATAAACTTCCTCAAAAAAAAAAAAAAAAAAAAAATATTTCTTTAAGAAACAGAATTGATTAACTGTAGCACTAAAGTGGTAAATTAACACAGAAAACAGCAAATTTATAACAACATATAAGAAATTTTATCAAATCTATATTTACTTTTCCCCTCTTAAATTTTTTTAATAACCTAGCATCTCTAGCCAAATCTTCAATATCTTCTGGACTTTCATAAGGAGTTTTTCTTTTTCTTTTCTTCTTTGCCAATCTTTTTACTTCTAATTTCTTTGCTTTGTGCTGTTTTTCCTGAAAAAAAAGTGTAAACAATAATTTATTTTGTAAATAAAGTAAGCAAAATATATATTGGCATAAACATTATGTTTTTAGCAGAATCGTAGTTAGCAATATGTTTCTTGCATATAATTAAATATTGTATACAATCTTAATTATATTTTAAAGTTTTTTGAAATACACAATAAACTTGAAAGAAAACTGATAAAAGTGCTATCAAAACTAAAATATGCTGTAGAAATTAATAATAAATATAGATGAGAAAAAAATGTCCCATACAGCACTTATTTCACCATGTTTTTATTAACTTCTATTCTTGTTTGTATGTTTGTTTGTTTGTTTGTTCAGTACAAATCTAGCAATCAAATTTTAACTAACTTTCCTACTAACTAGACATTTGAAACTTTCACAATAGCTCACAACCCGGTGACAACACAATACTTTGAAATCTGATTTTTGAATTTTTGAATAGTTTTCTTATAATTAATTAAAATATGAAGATAATAATCTCCTAATACCTTATAAATAGTCATTAAAATATTAGCTATAATTTAATTGTTGGCAAAAAAAAAAAAAAAAAATTACAAGTTCATTTTCTTTCGACATAAAAACAAATAAACGTGATTAAATAAATAATTTAATTAAACGTGAGCGTTAAAAAATTGTAAAAAGTTAAATTATGTATCTCACAAAAATTGACATCACTATCGGTTTAAAGATTTCATACGCATTGATAAAGTGCTAATGTAGTTAGTTCTATAGCTATGATTCAACAGAAAATTTAAAAACATGGTTTATAAAAAGTTTTTTATCTTATAATTATTTTATTTTCTCTTACCCGTTAAATAGTAGAGGAAGATTTGTTTTTCGATCAAATTTTTGAAATTGAGTCTTTTTCTATAGTTACACATTTTGGAGGTTCTCTGAATCTAGAAATCTAGTTTTTAGAAGTTAATCTGTGCATCTATAATCAGCATAAGTCAAAAACAAATACTACTACGAAGTCCAAATTTAGTACTCAAAATCATTATCATATGGGGATGCTATTTGAAAACTTTTTAATGAAATGGACAAATGATTCATGTACAAGTACACCAAAGAAAATTCAAACATACTATATGTATGAGAGAAAGTTCTCGTAGGTAAAGGTTAACATATCTGTACTGATAAGTATAAAGGATTTAAGTCCAAAAATGTCGATTTTTAGTTAAGTACATTGTTAGACTCAGAAAAAAATTCTCTATCGATTGGTATAAAGGATTTAAGTCTATGTCATTTAGTCTCTGCGAAAATCCATTAGTAAAAAAAGATTCAATTCAGAAATTTAGCATTCATGTATGGTATAAAATATTTAATTCAATTTTTTCCCGATATTAAATGAAGGTTGACAACCATTGAATAGTATAAAGGGTATAAAGGGTACCTTTTTCGATTCTTAATCGATTCTTCTGATTAGATTTTAATTAGTATAACTTTATTTTTCGTCTCTTGAAAAATCAAGAATATGGACTTAAATCCTTTATACTTATCAGTACAGATATTACCACTGCACTCAATAAAATGAAATGAACACATATTTTTATATGCATAAAAGCATATTTTTAATAGAATATGGTATGAAAAACATTCATTTTATAAGGCCACACAAAAGAATTCACATATTAGGATTAAACATGGAAATTGCTGGAAGTGCATTTCAAGTATGGTTATGTCTTTTTCATACTGTACTAAGTTTAAGTTCACTATAAGGTGTGTACAAAATAAACTGACACTATATAAGGTGAAAAAATAATAAAAAATTTAATTTAATCATTATCATATCTATTTTGATTATTTGTTTTTATTGAATGGATGCAAGAGGAGAAAGGAAGGATGAATGAATGGAGAGGCCATGTGGTGCGTGAGAGAGAAGTGTTATCGTATAGTGGTGGCTCAAGGCCAAAAGAATGATTCAGAGATCAAGATAGCATTGCGTTTGTGTACATAACAGCGGACATAAAAAATGCGGCGATATTTCTCAGTGCCGTTTTATCGGCAAATAACCGGGAATATACTTTCTTGCTGATCAATTATCTAAAAAAAGGCATGGTCATCAAAAAATATGAAAAAATAAATAATTATTATAAAGCTTACCTTCAGATCTGTAATATAAATTATTTAATTCACAAATGATAAACACCATTATGTTATTTAAACTTATTTAATCGAAACACTGTAAGATTTGGCAGAGGTACCTCCTACAAAATAATCACATTCTTTTTATGTTTTCAAGATTAACATTTTTGACTTATTTTAATCAAATTATTTCTTTGTAGTTTCCAAATAAATCTCAATTCATATTATTTTATTTTATTTCAAATATCGTTGTTTTAGTTGATTTCATCTTTCGTATTATTTATTTTGCGATCGTTCTTTAGTTCAGAGTTATTGTTCTAAAGTATTCAGAGTTTATTATTAATTATATTATAAAAAAATGTCTTTATGCACTTGGCGCACTGCCTATTTATAAAAAGAGAATTGATTGAAGCACATATTGATGTGATTCAATTTATGATGAACAAGGAATAATGTTGGCAGACGATGCCAATAATCAGTTGTAAATACATTACAGCATGAATTATTACGATGAGTTATTCGATGACATCTATTCTGTTGGCTCCAGAGTGATCTTGAAGAATTATGGAAGTTTGATTATATTATCGTAGATCTGTCATGATGACGATATTGCAGCGTTATCGTAAAGAGCAGCTCCCACCAATATGAAACTTCTGGGGAATCAACACTTGTTGCATCTGAGAATTTATTTCTCCCGAGGTTAGATTACTGTGGAAGGTATATCTCGACGAATTAGCAGCACTTAAATGACATCAGGAGCATACTTCATTGATACGTGATGGATAGGCAGGATTCAACTCTGATTTCACTGATTGAATTTTAACTGTGGAGATTATTCAAAATAATGGATTTGGATGAAACATGACTTAAATAAAATGAACAGACATTAAAGTAAGCAAGTTCTGCTGCGGCTCGGGCCGCACCCGACGACCTTTTCTAACGGCAAAGCCGCCAGGCCGACCTCGGACCGCAAGCTCCTTACTCTACCATCTTCTCCGTCAGAATGTGACGGCGCTCCTTCCCAAATCTCCCGCCTAGAAGTGTTGATTTACTGGCGAATTAGTATGCGCTCAAATAGCTCACTCAATTATTTTTAATTGGAGTTTATTTTATAAATAAAAGTTAATTAAGGTTAATGAAAGTGAATTATCTTTATTCACCATTTATTTATTTTTGATTTATTGAAAGAGTAATTCATTTTTTCTATTTTTTGTTGAAAGTTTTGTAATGACGCTATCTTTTGAAAATGCGTAGGAGTACATCCGGAGTGCATTGAACTTAAGCAAAAATTCTTGGAATGAGTGACGTCATGGCGTCGGCTCTGAGAGAGAAAACGATGTATTTTTGAAAACACAAAATATCAGAGCTATTTTTTAGAAATAAATAGAAGGAATCCAGAACATATTTAAATAAATTTTCAGATGCTAATTTACCAAATATTATGGGAAATATTCTGGATTTTTTGGAAATATCTATTAATTGTTTTCTGGGTTTATTAAATAATTTTTCAGATCTTATTAACTGAAAAAATAGATTTTTCTGGATTTTAAATAAGTTATTTCCGGAGTTCAAATAATTATTTCCGATTTCAATTTTTAAAATAAATCATCTCCGTTTTTATTATCTTTTATTAAAAATTCATGATATCTGAATTTTGGAAGGAAGTTTTAAAATAATAATTTTTTAAATAAAATGTTAAAAGTTTTACCTTTTAACATAAGGCTACACAAAATAAAGCAAATACATTCTTAATTAATGGAAACACTTTACTAAATTTTACCAAGTTCAGGAAAACTGCTTAGTAAGGATAACTATTTTCTCATACCCATATGGTAGACAAATTAAGTCCAGTTTTCAATGCTGATTTCTTTTTTTCTATAATTATGCATTTTGAAATACCCTTAAACACAAAAATGAAATTTTTAGCAGTTGTTCTGTGTGCCTGACTGTCGTCACTTTTTTAACATCACTTAAAAATAAATAATTGTAAGAAATTTTAAATTTGGTACAGTGAAGGTCATATGAGGTTGGCATTTGAAAAGTTTCATAAAGATCAGTAAGTTTGAAGTTTGAAGGAGTGGTGTGGATGAAAGTTGTTTGTAATTTGGAATAAACTTTTTAATATAACAATGAAGCTATTATGTTATTATTATTATTATTACACAATTTGAATAAATAATTGTTCAATTAACATTTACATAATTCTTAAGATTGATATAAAATTTGTATTCTCATGGTAACTGATCAAATTTTTAAACATGATTTTAAGATTTTTTATTTTAAGAAGGAAAGAAGTCTGTGGCACAAAATTAAAAACTGTTATAGACAGATTTTTTTTTTCTTCTTCTTTTTTCTTTTCCCAACAAGCACAAAAGAATAGAACAATACAAATAAAAACAATACATAAAAGTTTTTTATAAGTTTCTTTTTATCATTTTTGTAAGACCATAAATACACACATACACAAGAATTAAGGTTTTACCAACATAACATATTAAAAATTAAAATGTTCAGATTAGCAAAATTAAAGTAAAATAATAAAAACTTGATTAGAAATAATAATAATAAAATTAATACAGCAAAAGAAGCAACATTATGGAGCTCATTTAATTACCTTTTTTCCTAATACCTTTTTGCGTAGTTCAGGATTTTCTTTAAGCTCTTTTAACCTTTGCTGCCTTTGTTTTTCTCTGCTTTTATCTCTAAAATAAAACATTAGCAAATGCAATAGATGGGAACACGGAATTATTCTATTTGATAATTAAAAAAGTATTTTATGTGAAAGTTATATTCATAAAATATATGTTATCCTTTTTTTTTTTTTAAAGTTTTTAAAATGTTGTACTTAAAAAAATAGTATAAGCATACATATAACATATGACACAATAAAACTCACTTTTAAATAAAAGAAATTAAATTAGAGGCAGCTTATAGCATGGATTGCAGAGCTACAACAACTTCATTATTTCTAAAGAAATTCATTATATTACCCCTTTACTTATCCCTGTTAAAGTTATATCACTACAAGAGGAAAAAATGTAACGTCAAGTAGAAATTTAATAATGAAGTTGTGAAGTCAGTCATTTTGGTAGGTGTGGTAGTTCTAGTGTAAAGAAGAATAATACACATCAAATTAGTTTAACCCACTCTACTAGTCCTTTCAGAGTATTGGGGTGTCATGTCTACAACATGGTCAAACGTTAATTGATCTTTATTAATCAAAAAGTTGAACTAAATAAGTAATTTTAGTTTTATAATCTGAGTTTACATTACTGATTTCATAAAAGAAAAAATTATTAGCTAATTAAGTTTTTATTATTATTATTATCATTATTATTAATTAAAACTTGAGCATGTTATAGACATAACATTCCAATCTCATAAAATCACCTTCTGTTTATTTTTACTTACAGAAAATATTTAAGTGTTATTCTCTTCAAAAATGTTCAAAATATAGTTTATACTTCATTAATTAAAAGCTAGTGAAATAACATTAAACAACTATTTAAACCATAGCAGAAAAATGTAATCGGACACTAAATGGTTTCACATTGAAATCTAAAATATAGTCGTCTCTTACTGATGCATTAGCGCTATTAGTATTTATTCCTAATTTTTAGTTCCCCGTCATACTAAAAGTATGGGGAACTTAGGTAATCGTGAAAAATTTTGACCTCGGTTATTTTACTTTTTTACACGTTTTCAGGTGTGAGGAATCCGAAAATGACAAACTTTTTATGGTGTCTGTCTGTAGGGTGTCTGTTAGTGAATCTGTTAGTTTGTTAGTCTGTGCACACAATATCTCAAGAACAAATGGTCGCAGAGAAGTCATATCAGTTTTAAAATATTACTTTCGACACTGGCAAGAACCCTATTCATTGCAACATTCGAATTAAAAAACTTCGTAAGTTATTATAAATTTACGATTTTCTTAACATGGGAGAATAGGGCAAAATTTCACTTCAACATCCATTAAGTAGAAAATTTTTATTGTAAAGATGTCAGGACAGTTTTAAAATATCAGTTTTGAATTCAGAATGAACATCATTAACTATAAACATGCTACTTTGAAAGTTTCGCAAGTTATTTGGAATTTACGAATTTCTTAACATGGCAGAATAGGGCAAAATTTCACATAAACGTCAATTTTGAGGGATATTTTCATCGTAAAGATGTCAGACCACTCTTGAAATATTATTTAGAACACTGGCATAAATATTATTGTCTATGAATTTTCCAATATAAAAATTTCTTAAGTTATTGAAAATTTACGCATTTCTTAACATGGCAGAATAGAGCAAAATTTCACATAAACGTTAATTTTGAGGGATATTTTCATCATAAAGATGTCAGACCACTTTTGAAATATTATTTAGAATACTGGCATGAATATTATTGACGATGAATTTTCCAATATAAAAAATTCGTGAGTTATTTGGAATTTACGATTTACTTAACATGGCAGAATATGGCAAAATTGTGCATAAATGTCTATTTTGAGGATCATAAATATATCAGACAACTTCAAAATAACATTTATGATACTTGTTTGAACATGATTGACTAGAAATATTCTAATAGGAAAATTTCGTAAATTATTCGTAATTTAAGATTTTATCAACATAGCGAAATTGAAAATTTTTCATATAAAAAGGAAATTTTGAGGATTATTGCATTGGAAAAAGTAGCATGAAAACTAAACAATGGAATTGACCCTGATAAAATAAATTAATGGATTAGTATAACATAAATAAATCAAAGTGAACGGTGGATAGCAGTGTTCCCATCAAGAAACTGGGCCAAAAAATGTGACCATTCAAAAAAAAAAAAGTGACATATTTAGGTAATACATATCCTTCTGAAAACTAAGTACATATTATAACATAATAACGAGAGTTTGGTTAAGATGATGGTAAAATTATTTATAGTCAATTAAAATTTTAAAAACAGAAAACATTAGACAAATTGAAAGTAAATACCCTCATTTCTTTGATACTCTAAACATAACAATAAAAAGTAAAGCTTTCTCCCCTTCTTCAATCACAAATGAATCATTCCGATTCACTCAACTCATGCAGTTTTCGAATGTTTGCTGATCGCATGCAATCTACAGCTCAATGCAAATGTTTTCAATGTGAGGAGGTGATATTTACGGTACGGACTTTCAAGGGTGCGTTTACACTATGGGCTTTTTTGCTACTGTTGTCATTGTAGAACTAGTTATGAGGCAGATCAACCAATGAGCGTGCTTGATTTCGAGCCGTACAATGGCAAAAGTGACAATAGTAACAAAAACGCACGTAGTGTAAACGCCGCCTCATAGTGCTGGTATGACATCAAAGCAGGCAGATGGGTAGGCAGAGTTGGATAAATTGATTGGTTGATCTCATGGAATCAAGGCGAAATGCTTACTTCTGTAAATATTTTGGCAGATTATTAAAAAAAATTATTAAAGTGACTAAAAAAGTGACAAAATAGGCATTTTTACTAAAAAAAGTGAAAATTTAATGAAAAAAATGACCAATGAAAGAAAAAGTGACTTGGTGGGAAACCCTGGGATAGCCCTATTAGGCAGGGATTTCATTCTGTCACTGTGTCAAGCTTTGGTCAAATTCATTTCTCTTAACATGATTATAATATGTCTCGCACTAGAAACTTATGAGAACATAAATATGATGGGAAACTGAGCAGAATCCACCTATGTCAACTAGTTTATTTTCTTTCTTCTAATTTTTTTCCCAATTCTTAGTAAAAATAATTCACATACTTTTCTGAAAAAGTATGTACTCTTCTTTAAAAGGCTACGATCTGAATTCACATATGCACAGTCTCAAATAAAAAAAAGTCAACAAAATTACTTTTTTTATGACAAATAAATGAATCTCATTGAGAATTCATCTGAAATATCTCATAAAAGATAGATGAATCCAACAATCGATATATATCTGATGAATTTTAGAAACTGATGGCATTAAAATTCAGTGGAAAAACATTATTTTAATCGAGTTTTCATGTGATTTATTATTGACGCAATATCTGTTTTTCAGTGAAATTTTCCTCGTTGAAAACTTAGTTGAGTCTTAGATACTGCTCAAAATGATATGCCCTTTTATTGCCTGATAAAATTTTGAGGAGTCAATGACAGTGGCGGCTCGTGCACCAAAAATTGGTGAAGAGGCACACTATATTTTACACTGTATTTATTTATAGAATAAAAATTTACATTTAAATAAGTATTTTTAGTTAATTTTAGCTAAGACCATGCTTAATAAAAATTATGATTAAAAATACTTAAATATTATTTTTGAGCTCTTCACCTATTTTTGGTTCACGAGCCGCCACTGGTCAATGAACGCCTGAAACAAAATACTATGAATCTAGGGAAATGCTACTAGGGGAAAAAATTGATAGAATTATGGGTTGGTGATACATTTCTAAAGTTTATTTTACAACAATAATAGTTGAATTATACAAGGAAAATAATGTTCTTAAATCTTAAAATAATACTTACAGATATGGAATTTCTTCATAGTTTACATCCACAGGAACAAAATTTTTTATAACTTTATTTTTCAGTTCAGGCATCTTTGGAAGTTTTAGCAAAGCATAGCATTTTGCTAATTTTTCAAGATCTAAATCTAAGAAATGAATGGTAAACAAATTAAAAATAAAAAAAAATTTGAATGAAGATGTCATTCACAATTTTCTAAATAAAATAATAATACTTTTAGAATTTTTATAAATATGAAAAACAACACAAACGCTCAACTAACAATATTTTTAACATTCTTACAGATATAAAAAGCTTCTAAGAAACCAAGTTCATGTGTGGAATTAGACCTGCAAATTATTTCAGCTGTATTAAATTTAAAATTATAATTGTTCTCCCAGCAATGCTTAGAAATGATCGATTTGTTAATCGATTTGTTGTTTGCAAATCAATTAATAAATTGTTAATTAATAATTTGTTGTTTGCAAATTGAAAATTTCTAAACATTGCTGGGAGAACAAATATAAATTAAAATTTGATACAACTAGATTAATTTGCCAGCCTAAATCTTTACATGAACTCAATTTTCTTGAAGACTTCACATCCATATTTATAAAAAACATAAAAATGTCATTCATTGTGATTTTGAAATATTTCCTAACTTTTATTGTTGAAAATCTTATATAAATCCATTTCTCTTAAATTTCCCCTTTAATTTGCACAGCACAATTTTCTCGATTACCTACTACCCAATCCTTTTGAATTCTGATAATTTTAGTGGCTGGTTAAAAGTCAACTTCCAGAGTGGATAGTTAGCAGCCCATATTCAATAGTTCTAGCTATTTTACAATGATGATGATATACTTATAAAGAAACCAAAATCACAATATGCAATTTTTATTTTTATTTATTATTATTATTATTTTGTGTGTGTATATGTTTTCAAAATTGCTGTCATTTTACGCACTGATGATATGGCTTAATCAAACAAAAGAAATTTTTTTTTTTTTTCACAAACTTCCTTTTTTGTTTAAAATGGCTACAAAAAAAAAAAAAAAAAAAAAAGAAGAAGAAATATATATTAAAGTTAACAATCATTCACATTAAAACAAAGCTATGATTAACTAGTTCAAGCTATGGAGAGGAAAATTTACTTTGAACTGGGCCTCTGATATTGGCAGAACAGATCTAAAAAATGCAGAGTTGATGAAATCCAAGAATACTTAGAGAAAAGCATGGAATTTTTGACACCACATAACATTACTACAAGTACTTTTTGACACTACATGAAGCTTTGCAAAGAGATTTGTTGATGTATTAATATTCGTTGAAATAAATAATTAATACAGGTAATAGCTGCAATTGATATTCAAATAAAGAACATATAGAAATATGAAGCAGAACCAATTCAAAATTGTATTTAAATAACCACACACACACACACATATATATATAATAAAGATGATCTATTAAGCATAGTAGAAGCCAAGCAACAGATACAAGATCAATATATATATAGCACTGGATCTTAATTTATAAAGGAAGTTTCTCAAAAAAAAAAAAAATATTTATTATTATTATTTTTATTTTATGGCAGAAAATAAGTTTTTTAAGTCATGTAATGAAGATTTTTTATTTCTAAAACTCTCTTCTTTTAATTATAAATCATACTAAAACCTTCCTTCATTTTAATCCACAGATTTTATAAATATTCTATACTTTCAAATAATAAATTGGACTCATTGGTTTATTTCGTAGTTATTATGGCTAATATTTCCTGTCTGAGTATAACAACATTAGACCAGGTTCTTGACTTACACCTGGTCTGTTTATTATTAACTTAAATGTCAGTAGATGCTGCGACCACCCATATTCTATGACAGGAAAATTACAAATACTTCAAACTTTTGAGGTCTGCATGATTCAAAAATCCACTAAAATAATTTAATGCAGGTTTTACAATACACTGCATAAAAAAAGTAGACGGACACTTCTTAACAATTTTTTAAAACCCCATCTTTGTTTAATAGGAAATGTCAATTAAAATTCTTTAATATGTTTGTACTTATCAATCTTCATATTTTTGACAGACAAATAAAAATATTCAATTATTTATAATTTTAATGTAGGGAAACGCAGAAAAGAGAAAAGATATACATTTGCACAATATATATATATTTTTTTTTTTAAGTAGACGGACACTGGTCAAAAACTGCAATTATCTAAGTGGGTATTTCTTGCGGAATACCAGTTTTGCATGTACATGTACATTTGGCATTTTGCCAATTGCTAACGTGCTTGACAAGATGGTTTTATGTAGTTAAATTTCTTGGAGATGAATGTGCCATGCCACGAGGAATTCCTCTAACTGATTACCAGAAAGAACAGATTATAGCACTGAAAAATGTTAAAGGAGTCAGAGAAATTAGTAGGCTACTTCTAATAAGCAAAAGTAGCATCAGTGATTTTCTACGTGCTTCTGAAGCCCATGGCGTAAAGAAAAAGAGTGGCCGGCCAAAGAAACTTTCGCTTAGACCAAAGAAAAATTTTTACTGAGCTGAAAAAAAAACTGGAGCATCAATTCCCAGAGTTCGAATAAGCACAGGAATTACTAACGTAACTTCTCAGACAATTTATAACTACATTAAGCACTTAGAGCTCTTTCAATATAAGAAGAGAAAACATCATCCATGCTGGAAGGATCACCACGTGACAGAACGCCTACAGTGGACTCAAAACCATATGTCTTGGACTACAGAATGGATATCTGTAGTTTTTTCATATGAGAAAAAATTTAATTTAGATGGCCCAGATGAATATCAATATTATTGGCACAGTTTGGAGAAAGAAGACGAAGTGTACTCTACTCGGCAAGTTGGTGGTGGTGGTGGCGTGATGGTGTGGCTAGCTGTTGGCTATGGTGGAAGGACAAATTTAGTGTTCCTAAGTAAGAAGCAGACTCACAAAGATTATATTGAAACACTAAGCAGTGAGCTTTTGCCATTTGCATGTGATCTTGGAGGAGAAAACTGGATTTTCCAACAAGATGGAGTGCTAATACACACCGCTAACAATGTTAAAAAATGGTTCCATGAGGACAACGTCAATGTTTTACCCAGGCCAGCCAAGAGTCCAGATATGAATCCTGTAGAAAACATTTGGGCTATACTTGTTCATAAAATTTATGAGGGTGGCCGCCAGTATGAATCAATTCACCAGCTCAAAGAAGTTCTTTCAAATTTGGGAAATTTTCTATCAAAAAAAGATTCAGAATCTCATTGATTCGATGCCTAACAGAGTATACGAACTTATTAAAGCAAATGGGAGACGAACCCCTTACTAAAAGCATTTTATTTTAGAGATACAAGATGGGTCCGTCTACTTTTTTAAAGAAAAATTACAGTGCAAATATGCACCATTTTTGTTTTCTGAATTTTTCCACTACATAATTCAAAAGGATTGAATCTATATCCAAAAAATAATAATATATGATGTCTCAAGAATATAATTATATTAGAGAAATGAACCTCATATCTCTAATTAAAGAAATAAACAGCTTTAAAGTATTACAAGTAAGTGTCCGTCTACATTTTTTATGCAGTGTATAAAACATACTACACTGAACTGCATGAATAGTTTCTTAATATACCAAAATAAATTTCAAAAATAAATATTTTTAATTAAACATACCTTTAAGCCTAAAAAGTAGTGAACATTCATGTTTTGTGTAGAAACGAATAAAAGATACAAATGCTCTTAAACTTTTTTCAAAGATTACTCTAAAATGACAAATAAATAAAATGAGAGGAAAAAATGAAAGTAACATCAAATAACATTAACAAAATAATAAAAACTATTAATGCAAATTATAAAATATCATTGATTATACTACTACATATTTCAAACAATATTGTATGATAATAATTATTAAAAATTTAGAATTTACTTAAAAATCCAAATCAAACCAAATTATTCCCACACAAATAAGCAGAGAATCACTACTTGGTAAAATATATTTTATAAATATAGATTCAAATCATTAATCAAAAATTTATACTTTATTTCTTTAAGAAGAAATTTTTAATCTGATTAACAAAAATTACAGAAACTCTGAAATAATTAAATACCAGTTAGTTGTAGGGCAACTAAGGCACCTGTTGAAAAATGATCATTTCATTTTATTTATTTCTCACTTTAAATAATTCATTTGTTAGCAAGCCTGTGCGAAATTTTTGCACTTTATTTATTTCTTCATTACCTTTAAAATTATTATTATTATTTTATAGACATCATTTTTTCATATGCATGAGCAAATTATTTTTTTTTTTTTTTCACGTGAAAGCATATTTCATTTTAGGCTGGAAAAAAAAAAAAAAAAATGACAACAATTAAAAATTTAAATGTCTATTTTAAAGCTGTTATTTTCACATTTTAATTAATTTAAAAAAATCTAATCAAAAATTCGTTACAAATAAAGTACCAAATGAAAGCAGTGATTTTTCTGAATGCGTCAGATTTAAACAGCTTATCGATCAGACAATTAGATTTTTTACAATTAGCTAAAGTATGAAAATTAGGAGACAAGAGTCCAAAGAAATTTCTTAAGCCTAAAGCGTGACAGAGTCAGGCACTGATGAGCGTAACTATATATTAACTAAAATTAACATAAATATAGACATTAAATACTTTTTTTAAATTAAATATGTGATACAAAATTTTAAAACATTAAAATAAATAAAAAAATATCAAAAATCCACTTTTTTTTTTTTTTTTTTCAGCACAATAATCAATAATTATAAATGCATTAAGAAAACTATTGATTAGTTTATATATTTTATAAAAAATAGTTCTTTAAAAAATAAATAAGAAAAAAAAGGGGGTTGCTATTTCAAAAAGAAAAAACTTTACAGAAAAAAAATTATTGTTATTAATACATAAAAAATAAAGTTTTAAACTAATTTCATATTGTTTGGTAAGTAATGACTAGATCAACAAAAGCACTGTTAGTGTTAGATTTATTAAAGTCTTAGCATTTAAAAAGAAAAAAATTATAATAAACAATAAAATATTTTATTTTACGTTATGATTTGATAAAAATTGAATATTCTTATTACCAGTACAAACATTGATGATTTCATTAAATTATTTATGCAATTAAATACAGCACTAGTTGAGAAAGTATGACAATGGCAATACAAAATATTTATTAAAGCTAAAATACCTATTTTTCATTGCCATCTTTTTAATAAGGGGTGACAGATCTTCCGATTCTGGAACTTGTAATTCTTCTAATTCAACCTAAAGTACAGTGAATAGACAATAACTTAAGTAAAAAATTATATAGAGAGACATGAGATATATATACCCATAGCTTCTAAAAATACTATAACTTAATTTATTATTAAATTACTAGAAGATTTTTTTCTTTTCTTTTCTTTTTACAAATGGAGCATACATTTTTATTTTTAGAAATAAATAAATAGTGATGCAGGGCTTGCGATAGTGTGCTATAGTGCACCATTGACCCCAATTTTGACAAAAGGGATGCAGTATTTTTTTTTTAATCACGGGTCCCCGAGGACCTGTAATTATTTTTTTTCCCCAAAAAATATCCTTTATTCTAAAACAGCAAATTTTCTTTTATTCCCTGTCATCATTTCAGAGCAATTTATTTTACTGGGGTATTTAGCTATAAATTTTGAAGAATGGGAGAAAGATTCTTGTTTCCTCTTTCAAAAGCAAATGAATCGCCAATAGCTGCATCTGCTCCACTTGTTAAAACAATGACGTCACTTTTCTCCCCTTTCCTTGTGTATTCTGTCAGATTGAGCAAAATCTGGCATCGGCACAGAGCAAGAATAGGCTGGAGTTGTAATTTTTTTTTTTTTTTTTTTTTTTGTTAGAATAATCAATCATTTTCAGATTCATCAGAATTTGCAATATTAGCAAATGTTATTTTGGTGGTACCAGTTAGTTCAGTTTCACCAGAACAAGGATTTTCTTGCCTCAATAGAATTAAAACAAAATTGAAAAATTGTCTATCTGAAGAAAAATATTAAAAATTAATGATGGTTTCACTTGAAGGACCAAAATTAACTGATGAAAATTTTGCTAATGTATTGAAAAAACCCAAGAAATGTCTCATGAAAAACAAAGAAATAAATAAATGATCTTTTAAATAAATTTCAAAATTCAACATAGGACCGATTACCTAGAATTCCAAAATTCAAAATAGTTTCTTTTTTTTTTCCCTTCCATGATTTAAAAAATATTTCATATTTAAAACCAGAATTTACTTCACAAAAAAAAAAAAAAAAGAATGAAAAATGTCCAAATGAACCATGCCTTTTATTATGTAATCCAAAAATAATGTAGAATTTATTTTTCTTCGGAAATAGTCAGGTGTGTTTATGGTCTGAAAAATCTCCAGAATCGGTTTTACAGCCAACCACATAAAAAAATTCTAGAATTTTATTCAGTGGTCTATTTTGGAGTTTTTTAATATCTTGTTAAAACACTTTTGTTTTTTAAAAGTAAAGAAAAAAAAAACTTTTCTTTTAGCATTTTGTGTTAGAGTCAGCATTACATTGAGCGCCTTTTTTTTTCCCCAACTGTCTTTAAGAAGAAAATTACCTGGTAAATGTAAGTTTCTTTAATAAGAGAATTTATTTTATTTTTAAGATTATTTTTATTAATCTTGTTCCAAGTCTACTACTATTGTCAAAATGATCATAATTTTTACTTCTTTCAATTTTATTAAATAATTTTCCTTGTGCTTTTTATTAATTTTATTTACTAATGCACTGTTTTAACTACATGATCAAAAAGTTTAACAGAGTTAAGTGCTGATTTCCTATCACAAAAAATAATTAAGTTAGAAAGGTTTTTTTCCAAAGAAAGGTTTGAAAGGTTTGTTTCCCAATTTCCAAAAGGTCAACGCAAGCTCTGAGTGGAAAGGAGGGTAGGAGAAATAGTTAAAAAACAAATCCTTTAAACCTAAAATACTCCCATTTTTACTTTTAGAATGAATAAACAATTAAAAATGTGATAACTACTTTCAAATTCTAAAGAATATACTTTTAATGAATAATTAGTTGCTTGAAATATGCAAAAGAGCATCTTTCTAAAATCTTTGATAATTTTTAAAAGTAATAAAGAAATGTATGTATGGATATTAATACTGTTATATCAAGAAAAATCTACATAGGATAAAATAAGTGTATATACAATTAAAAAAAAAAAAAAAAAAAAAAAAAGAATGTGTATTAGAGCCAAATAAGAGTTTCCAAAGCAGGTTTTTTTCCCCCCTTCCTTTGCTTAGATAAATTTCAAACCTATTAATATAAAATTTTCTACAGAAATTTAAAATAGCTTGGTGTAAAACTATTATCCTATTTCTTTGAATACATGAATTATTTCATTCTATACAGAAAAAAGATAGATTTGAATACTAAGCAATCCTAATATACTATAGAAGAATATATCACAATTTCTTACCTTCTGATTGACACTGAGAAAATTTACAAAGGCTTCTTCATTAGGTAATAGCATGATCAATGCATTGCCAGTTTTTCCAATTCTAGCAGTTCGTCCACAGCGATGCACAAATGAACTGAAGGATGTATATATTATTATATATCGAATAACAATAACATTATTATAATAACTTAATAATCACAAGGAATTATAAATTCATGAAAATATTGTTAAAAATTCATATAGGAGGGAGGATCGACAGGTTTGAGCAATTCATCATATTAGAAATAATTGAAATATACCCTGTTTCTCTTCCCAGTGAAATATATGCAACAGTTTCAACAGTTTGTCCTGATCTCACAGTTTTAAATTTATACACAATAGTTATGTTTACCACCCAAGCATGGGCGTCGGCACATAGGGGCAAGGGGGGGCCCTTGCCCCCTCCTGGAAAATTCTAATAAATAAATAATTATTTTAAAAAATTGCAATTAAAGCTTTAAAGTTGTGTCATTAGAATTCAAATAACCAAATAAAATTTATGTCACAGTCCCCTTTCTCCTGCAAACTGATTTTAAATCGACTCAACAGTACGTTTTCCGTATTAGTGTTGTGGTTTAGAAAAAGTTGTATAATTTCTATATGTAAAATGTTGTAGCTTAAATTGCATGTATAAAAAATTGTTGTAGTAAATGCTTACACACTGGCTTACTTAATCAATGCAATCAACTAACCAATCATTTGAATCTAATTGAATTTATAAAAACATGCTGGAATTTTACAATTTGAAGTTTGCCCCCTCCTGAAAAATTTTCTGGCGACGCCACTGCACCCAAGTAGAACTGCAGACACTAGCTATACTTACAACAAACATATATTTACATTAATAAGATTTTTAAATATCTCATTTAGTTATGAAGAAAACAGATAAGAAAATTCTGAATAACAGATAATGTAGTTGCAAAATAAATTACAAAATGCTTGCACCAATCTTTAAAAACAATTGTTAAGGAAGGTAATTCAAATTAGAATTAATTGTATAGAAATATATATTAAAAAAAAAAAAAAAAAAAGAATATCTTAAATGACATTTTCAAGCTTCCATCTAATGCCTTAAATCAAAAAATTGTTTTCATAAATGTTTAGCTAATATGACTATTGTAATTCATACTACTAATCATATTTTTGTAATATCTCTCTCGTTTTAAAAGTTATACAAAACTATTTTAATCATCTAACTCAATAAATTAAACTATAATTTGAATTTTAACATTCTAATTCAACAATAAATAAAATATTTTCAGAATTTTTACTGAAATACCCACTTTCTGTTTTAATAATTTCATGTAACACTTTTAATGCTCTTTGTTGAAATTATATAAAAAATTAGAAAATATAAATCACACACAGAAGACAAAAATAATAAATTCATATTTTTACAAAAATCTAAAATAAAAACAATACCTTTATTATTTAATGAATAAGAATGTGAAAAAGCAACATTATCCTATAAATAATGCAATATATACTGACCTTGCTGTGCTAGGAGGATCAAACTGTATCACCCACTGTACATCTGGAATGTCTACTCCACGAGCCATAACATCAGTACATAACAACACTCCCCTGTTAGATATTTAAATAAAAATATATTTAATTTTTTAATAATGAATTTATATTTAAACATACACTGTGTCTGAATTTTTTTTATTCCAGCTTTAATTTTTATAAATTTATCCTTCTTATAAATTAAGAAGTTGTATTAAGATAGGTACAGAATTTTATTAAATCAATTAAATTTTTCAGAAGATATAGTTTCAAGAAAAATATTCCATATAGACTAATAATATAATCTACAAATTTTCTGAATTGTATAGTAAAAGGTCCCAGAGATATGAAAAGACAAGAATGTTAACCACTTTCAAATGTGTTGATATAAATTCTCTGATAGAAACAAACATACCAGCAAATCAAGTTTCAAGGGTCATATGCAAATTATGAGTAGAAAAAATTATAATTAAAATAAACAAACACGTTTATATTTTAATTTGTGACTAATGTGGCAACTCTGTTTAAGCATATCTCTTGAACTTTTTATACTGCAAACAATACTGGAATTTTGTACATCTCCCTAATAGGGTAAACAGCGTGTTTTACTCATTGGAAATTTTAACTTCCATTGCCTGAATACTGAAGGTAATGGAAATATTGTATTTGATCAAAAATTTTTATATCATTTTCACTTAATTAACATGTTTTAGGGTTTCCTGAGTTCCAAAAAATGGTTGTTAGCAATTGGTCAGTGTGTATTTGTGTATGTAAGTGTGTGAGGAATTTTCTGAGCACTGTATCTCCAAAACAAATAATGACAAAGCACAAAAAAACTTCACAATTAAAATAGGTCTGTGCAGATGCTTTTTCCAGTTTTTGGTGAAAATTGGAAAATAAAAAGTGGCACTATAAGTCCGTATCTCAAAAATGGCTCTAATGATGTTTTTCAAATTTACTATATAAACACCCAGCTAGATGACCTTTCGCATGTATCAGTCAGTTCAGAAAAATTGGCAGGCATCCTGTATAAGCTGTTCAATTTAAAGTCTCACAAGTAAGTTCCTATAAAAATGACTCTATGGATTTTCTTCAAATACACCATATTAACTCCTTTTTAAATATCCTTCCATATGTAATCATGGTTTCCACTCTAACAGCACAAAATGCTTCAGAAACGTAACAATTATATAACATGGAAACATTGTAAATATTACAGAAACGTTCAGTTAGTTTTCCGATTACTTTCACAAATGTAGAAATGTCTGTGATCGTAACAAAAAAAAACAGATACATAAGAGAAACGTTTCAATCACATAATAGAGAGAATACAGAAAAGGGCAGATGTTTCAGAAAGGTATCAGAGAGCATATTAAAATGTGTTATGTTTCTGAAAGTTTGTAAGCATTTTGCATCATAACTGAAACATTTTGTGCTGTTTGGGCAGTGAACAGATAAGTTTGCAGTCAATAGCAATTATAACAACATTAGGGCTCTCCTCAAAAGATAGCACATTGCATTTTAATAGTTCATTTTCAATATATAAAATAATAATTTATCAGTTTGCAGATTCATATTTGAAAATTCAAATTAATAAAATTATATTAGAAAAACTGTTATGCCTTGCAAATAAAAGTTAGCTTGACAAAATGTATCAGAAATTAAATATCGCGATATATCACCAAGTTAATATCGATATTAGTGACATATTGCGATATTTCTTTCAAGATAGGAAAAAATAGACATTTGTTATTTTTTAAAGACATATGCACACGAATTTTAAAGTATACAAGTATAGAGTGTTTTCCATGTATTTTCTGGTATATTACTACCATAACTTTATCATTAAAAAAAAAAAAAAAAAAAAAAAAAAATTCATAAAAAGTGAATCAATATTTTGTGTTTCTTATATCTTATACTATTGCTTTTTAGTATACCTCTGTATAGTTTGTCCTCTATTCTTCCCATTTTAAACTTTAATTATTTTAAAATCATATTTTAACACAGCTAATATGTGATCATTTCTACCAAGTATATCAAAATTCATAATTCTACTAAAAATAAAGCTTAAGAAAAATTGTCTTAAGATGTAGGTATTAAATAAAAAGGAAAATCATTTTAAATAGTTAAGAAATGCCATTGGATACACCTTTTTTGGTCTTAGAGAGTAATATTTTTTACTTAAAACTCTTATATGCATCCTAAATGTCAGTTACTTGTCATTTTTATTTTTGTATCTGCTTACCAAATCATTACAATATTTTTTAAATGTATATGTGTTCAATTCACATTCGTAATAGTTTCATAACAATTGAAAATTGAATTATATATATATTATATATATGTATACATTGTCAGTATAAAAATTATATTATTTAAACAAAATTATGTTAAAGTTTCATTTTGTTACTTAAAGTGACTCATTTTGCATTTAAACCAATTTTATTTAACATGTACGGCTTAAAAAAAAAAAAGAAAGAAGGAAAAGGAAAGAGAAAAAATAAATGCTACATAAAAAAAGTAATAAACTATCCAATATTATATAATTCTATAAAGAAACTGTCACTGTAAAATTACTGAAGATAAAACTTTATTTTACATCAGTCAGATAGCACCCTTTCTCCCTTCCCATGTTATCCAATGGGATTTTTGTCGCGTCGTTTTATAAAAATATTTTATTAAAAAATGAACTTTTTCTAATTCTGATTTTTGAATATTACTCTTTGAACAGGTCGTCTTTTAGCTTAAATTCTGTTTTTTGAATATTACTCTTTGAGCAGGTCGTCTTTTAGCTTAGTGAGCAATTTTTCGAAAAAATAAATTTAAATATTTTACTTAGAGATCCACACTTAGAGTCCATAATTTACTTATTGAAATAAAATATTTAAATTAATTTTTTCGAAAAATTGTTCACCAAGCTAAAAGGCGACCCGTTCAAAGAGTAATATTCAAAAAACAGAATTCGAAAAACTTCATTTTTGAATGAGATGTTTTTATAAAACGAAGCAACAAAAATCCCATTGGATAACATGGGAAAGGAGAAAGGGAGCTATCTGACTGAAGACTGAAGTACAGCCCAAAGCGAGTTAAACACATGTTGAAGGTCGCATCTTATTCGCCAGAAGTTATCGATACTTTGAAATAAACCAATATCAATGAACCAATAGCAGGAAATGAGCTAAAACAAAAGATATTGTTTTCATTCGTCATAATAAGCGTTTGTTTTTATATCGCCTTGTCTGTGGTTACTGTGGTATTACACCTATGATCCACGAGTGGTGATGTGCAATATTATCAAATACTAACGGTAGTATAAATTCTTTCATATTATCGTTTAGGGTCAGTAAATGCATGAATGTATCAATATACTGTGGGAAGTCAATATACTGTGGAAAAAGCAGATGGCTTTCAATAAATACTGTTTATTTTTTTATTATGTGGTGGACTTATTAAAACAGTGATATTTTAGATTTGAGGTTTCGCACACAGGAATAAAGGAAGAGGAAGTATATGCATTGTGGGAGTGATCGTTTGGGGTGGGGTTATATTTTTTTATTTTATCTGTGAGGGATGGGAGAAAAATAAGAGAATGGGTATTAGTATAAGATATTGCGCACTCTTTTTGTTCGGGTTTCGTTCGCTGATCGTGGTTCGTTCGCTCGGGTTTCATTCGTGATGCGTGCTAGCGCGGAAGCATAATTCTATTAATCCATGGATGGCGTTTAACGGTACTTATCAGCATATCGATTGATCGCGCGGTGCGCACTAGGTAATGTCGTTAAAGGGATATATCGTCAGAGCAAAATCTTAAATATTGTTATCAGGATATTTAAAAAATATCGATACTTGGGGGTATATTGATAAATAATCGAGCCCTACTCTCCATTGCTGGTATAACAAAATATTAAAGTTAAAGGATTCTAGGGGCGTTTAAGTCCTGAAGGCTATTTATCTCTGTCATTGTTTGCAACTCTTAAGAGATAATCCAACAATTTACCCATAGACCAGCTAAAACATAACAAAGTTGGATCTTCCCAAAGTAAATTATTGAAAATTATAAAAATCAATATTCATGTATTGGACAAAAAAAAAAGTTTGATCAAACATCAAATGCTTTTTCCCATAGAATGATACTATTTCTACACACACATTATATATATATATATACAGGGCCCGAAATTTCAACTTGGATTACTCACGCTGAAAAAAAAAAGTTACTCGCCACAAAATATGATTAACTTACTCTATTTTTTACGTATAAGGTGACCAGCATTTTTTATTGGAAAAAGAGGAGAAATTATGCAATCTCTTTTATTTTATAAGAAAATAGAAGACATTCAATTTTGAAAAAGAGGTCATTTTAGAGGACACAGAATTAAAGGAAAATTATTATAAAATCCGATTCAAAAGCTACTTTATACAAGTGGTGGAAACATTTTTATCTCAAATTGTGAATTTGAATCAGCACACCTTAATTTAAATTAATAATGTACGGATATGAGAGGAAAAATCCCTAATTTTTATAGATGTCGCTGGACGGGTACAATATAGTTTTTTTTTATTATTATTATTATTATTATTATTATTAATTTTTGCTCTGGACAAAAACTTTTTTTTTTTGTTGTTGTATTTTCATGTAGTTATATAAAAAAAAAGTTTATAGACTTTTTTTTATATATAAAAATCATAATAATGAAAGAAAAATAAAATTTGCAAATGAAAAAATAA
Organism: Salticus scenicus; assembly: GCA_963930645.1. Lineage (NCBI taxonomy): Eukaryota > Metazoa > Arthropoda > Arachnida > Araneae > Salticidae > Salticus > Salticus scenicus. The sequence continues at coordinate 175,877,043 of OZ005650.1, forward strand.
AATTAATATTCATCAGATGAAACGATTTGTTTTAACAAACAGCCATTCTTTATCAACATTTTATAAAAGTTCTCACAAGTAATACCTAAATTAGTCTTAGTAGTTAATAAGTTTTTAAAGTAGGTATATAAAGAGAATTTTTTCACATGTCTACATTTTGTTCATTGAAAAAAACAGTCGCTTTGTTGGAGAGTTTCTGCCAGGAGGACATAAAATGAATTCAATTAACTTTTGCATATTTTTCTGACGGGGTGGTAGTGTTATCATTAAGGCCAATTGTCTGCACTAGAGCTCTAGGCCTGAGTAGGAGAGTCCTATCTTTCTAAGAGATCCTAGCCCATATTTACGCTAGTTTCGGAGAAAATCACGGAAAATTCCTAGAGGCTAAGCCAAAGAGCGAGACCAGGTATCGAACCCTGCGCCTTACGCACACCAGCTTCGAGAACAGAACCTCTCGGTCACTGGTGGGCCTATTTTTATGAGGAATATTATTCAAGCGAAAGTGAGAACGCATGTCAATCCACCGCGTATCAACCGGAGCACCACCTTCTTAATGATTTCATGACATTTTCAATAGGGATTCCATGTTCTGGATCAAAAAACCGTACAGATATAGGGAATACATTTATTTCTTTGTGATTCGAAGTATCTGAATAGACATAAACCATAGTATGCTTTGGCAAGTTTATTAGAAAGTTGTTCTTTTGCAAACCTAAAGAAGAAAAAAGTTAGTATTCACCTTTCGATAGAGCCAACAGCCGGCTGAGCTTCCCAATTTTGCGATTTTTTTTAAAATTAAGGACTAAATCCTTTTCATTTGTAAAAAGAGGACACAGGGTGAAAAACATAAAAAAGAGGACTTTTCAGTCCTGTATTTTTTTTTTTTTTTTTTTTTTCATTTAAGAGGGCGGGGCGTTGAAAAAGAAGACTGTCCTCTTAAAAGGAGGATGTCTGGTCACATTAACTAAGATTAGTATAATTTTACGTTTTTAAATCTATATTTTACTCGCCACAATAAAATTTCCACTTGCCAATGGTGAGCTGGTGAGCAGACATTTCGCGCCCTGTGTATATATATATATATATATATTTTAGAAGGTCTAACCATTCTTCGCACAAGGAAAATAATTAAAAAAGAATAATTATAAGCAAAGCCAATTAATTCGACATGTTGGCAAGGGTTGTTTATTCTGAATTCTGATGAAAATGAAGCTTTGTTTGAATAAACTGAAAAATTCTATTAGAAGCCACTGCTATTTTCCCCATATGAAAAATGGGTAGAGATGCTAGTCGCCCTTTTTCACTATCCTTGATGGTTAAATTTCAGGAGATTTTTCATCTTTTACCTTAATTAGGGAACTCATTCCCCTTTCAGGATGAATTCCAAAAATTCCTGAAATTGGTTTTCAGGTTATTGGTGTTTAATATATTTTAAACTAAAAATCTTATGGATATCTGTTTTTTATTTTGAGGTATGAAGGGTTATGTGAAATCACTTTTTGGCCCAAATAAAAACACGCTTTGCCCCCTTCTCCTATTTGAGGGCCAGATTTCTAAAATTCCAGAAATTGTTTTTAGGTATTTGTGTTTCTTACATTTTAAAGCAAAAAAATTATATGGATATCTGATTTTTACTTTAAAATATGAACAATTTTGTGAAATCATGTTCTGACCCCCTCTCAACCCTTTGGAGGGGCAAATAAAAAAAAAATCCCTTCTTAGTGGGTGTCTACATCATGAAGAAATGTTCTCACCAAGTTTCATGCTTCTTGGTACAAGGATTGAGCTGGGTGTTGATTGCGAATCAGTAGTATTTCGCATTTACATATATATATCGATAGATAGATATAACAAAGTTTTTTCTTTTTTTTTAAGTGCTTTAGAGTAGATCCTTTCTGAGATTATTATTTTGATAAAAATTAGAAACTGTATTTAGAAACTTTTCCATTTGAGAAATGTCATTTGGCGATTCGGCTGGCTCATTTCAAGGCCCCCCATGTTAAACCATCAAATTTTATTCAAAAAATATTTAGCTCTAATGAGAGACAATCCTAAAAAAATAATTAAAATTATTATTATAAATTTGAATAATTTTAAAATATTAATAATAACAAATAATAATAAATTCAAACAAAACAAATTTTAAAATACTTAATTTATATATTATTTTAATAATTACTACAAATATCTTGTTTATGAATTGTGCGAGAGAAGAAAATCAAATGGTTTAGTCTTAAAATAGCACTATTGTTAATTTTCACAATATGTATAAGTTCTCAAATGGAAAAGTATCGAAAATATCTACTGGGTGTTTCATAAGTCTGTAAATACTTTAAAAAATCATAAAAATTAAAGGAATTGGTAAATATGAAAGCAGTTTGAGAAAAAAAATATTCTTGTGAAGGAGGGTGGTTTTTTTTTTTTTTTTTTTTTTTTTTTTTTTGGTAAAGAGGAAAAAAAATAGTTAAAATTTTCGACAATAGAGAAAGCTGCACAGACATGTAACAAGAAATATACAAATTAAAATCCTATAAATTGCACAATTTTAATAGCTTAATTCTAATTATCCTTCTACTTTTTCGAACAGAAAGGTTTAATTGTAATGCTACCATTGATGGATAAAGAATTACTAATGAAGTTGTTTTATCTCAGCAAGAGTTCCAGACTGAAGTTGCAGTCAGTGGTGTTGTAACTCATTTGCAAACAATAATTTCTGGGGATGACAGATACATAGAATAAGAGTGATATGCTTGTAAACATTTGGCTATATGCAAACAAATATAATTTATCATAGAAATGTGCGATTTGCTCTCATACAGCACCCTTTTTTAATGAAAATTTCAATGATTTTTTTATTTATTTTGTATTATATATATATATATTTTTTTTTTTTTAAATCCTCTTCACGAGAATATTTTTTTTTGCAAACCTCATTCAATTTGATCAAATTTTATACTTTTTATGAATTTTTAAAAAATTTTCAAACTTACGGGGCACCTGGTACATAAATCAGAACCACTTACTCTTCATAATTTTTAAACTTGGAGAAAATCTCATGTCTCTTTTTCTTCATTTTTCCATGAATGCTTATCACTGGAATGTAATTTAGAAACCTAAAAAGTAAATAAATAAATAATAGCAAAAAAATAAAGTGCATATCAAGAATTTAAAAGTAAATTACATATATTGAACAGTCTACGAAAATTAATATTTTAAACTGAAGAAAACAAGATATATTCAAAAAATAATTAAAAAAAAGTGTATAATATAAAAGATTTTCAATATTTGATTTTGTAAAATTTTAGCTTCAAACATTGTTTTAAAAAAATAATTATGATGATTATAATGATACTTTTAAGTTGACATTTAATTAAAAAAGAAAAGAAAAACTTTACAAATTATTCATTAAAAAATAAAAGGTAAAATATAAGGATTTTCTCCCCAAAACAGAGTAGATCATCAGCAATTCATAATTCTTTACTGCATATAAAATAGTACTGTAAACTGAATACATCATAAAATAAAATATATTACCTAAAAAACACATTTTTCCCCCAACCTTCTCCCATAAAAAATGTTCCCAAAATCTCTTCAGTGATTACATTATATAAAAAATAAACATAAATATGTAAAACATTTGTTATTCTCAGTTCTTTTATTTTATTTTATTTTTTGACACCACCTTTTAAATAACTTTCCTAATTTCTAAAAATCTGTGACAATACAGAAATTATACATGATTTACATTCTAATTGGAGGTAGATCTGAAATTAAATACTTGGCCTAGTTTATTCTTAGGTACCCAAGTTTCTGAACCACTAAACTGATGTCTGGAAGTATAGGCAGGAGAAAAGCGAATCCTCAGTCAGGTACAGCTTTTAATAGTGATGACAAAACTTCATCTTCAGAGATTGTAGTTGGATGTTTCATGGCTATCAGTCAGTAATATTTTTCATCAATGTTTTGAGTTTGGTGCTATTTCATAACACATAGCCTAAATTATAACTAGTAAGCAAAGAGCCAAAAATGTGGCAAAGTTGTGCAAACTGTTGCAGAGTAAATGCCAAAATCTAATTCCCATTATGTTATGACAAGGTCAAATAAAAGTTTCATGGAATTCTATGGATCAGTTCTCAGAATATAAAGTCCATAAAAGAATTAACAACATACATATAAAACTAGAAATATATATATACAATTCTTTTTTTTTTTTTTTTTTTTTACAATTTGAATAATTTTATAAATTCAAAAGAAAGTATAAAGGATTAATTAACTTCTAACTACAGTAGAACCTTGATCCATCGTTTTTCACGGGGTGCGTGAAGAAAAATTATGAAAGCGGGAAAACGAAGAATGTGGGTTAAAGTCAAAACACAAAGAAAACAATGTTTATGAATTAATACACACTATGTATTATGTATAAAGTATACTACTAATAAAAACTGATTTGTTACTTTCCAAACTGTCAAAGAAATAAACCAATGTTGTAGAGAATTAAGTAAAATTTACTTTTAAAAATCAGTGTTGGGTTTTTTGTTCCTTTTATAAATTAAAACTGAATTTTGTCAGATTTACAACATTTTTCTGGTCCTTTTCTGTAATTTCATATGCTTATATAAAAGGTTGTGCAATTTCAAATGCCATAATTGAGTCATCGGCATGAAAATTATCCTCTGTTTTATGCCATTATTTTCCTTTTTTGAAGCCACACATTTCTTCTATACTTTAGGATACACCATGTCACAAAATCTTGATTAATGCAAATATTATCACTAAATTTTGTACCAGATGCATCCTCTGCTACGCGCAACCACACTGCATCTGAATTCTCATCATCATCATTTTTTTGCGCTTCTGTTAGATATTCATCATTTTTTTCACACGTAACTGCATTTCATGAAACAATTTTCTAAATTATTGAAGAGGTTGCTTCCTGCTATGCTGAAATTACAAAATGAATAGATGGTCGGGAGACATGGCATCACAATTTTGATCCTTCATGCAAATGGGAAAAAGAGTTATTTTAGGATGAAAGAAACAATTCCAGCTTTTATGCCATATGGAATTGCTTAACCTTCATGAGAAAAATTTTACAACGACGAATGTGGAAAAACGACTTTTTGAAGCAGGATACATGCGGGTTTCGTTAACATTATTTAAATACAAATTGTGCAGGGACCATAGAAATAAAACGATCAATGCAGGAAAACGGTGGATGGGGGAACGATAGATCGGGGTTTCACTGTATTTCCTAAAAATATACTTAATGTTATATATTTAAGTTAGTATTACATTTTAAAGTTATATGTAAATTATAAAACAGTGCATAAAATTAAAATGTACCTTTGACTAAAGTTGATTGGTAACCAGTCTTGCAAATATTTAATTTTCAATTACAAAAACAAAATAACGATTATATTTTATTTTCTAAAACACTGAAAAGAATAGCTTTTTTAAATTACAAAAGTTATTATTATTAAACCAATTTTAATATAAAGTAAAAAAATCATAACTTACTCTTTTATCAAACAGGCAAAATAATCCACTGAAGCACAAGTACTAAAGAAAATCATGCACTTAGTAGCTTTCTGTGATTTCAAAAAAGATATTAATGTACTGAATTTTTTCTCTGATTCACAAACCTATAATTAAAATTGCAATGATTTCATGAAGCTAAAAATAAAGATTTGATAAATCCATTTTTTAATTAATGTTTAAAAAGATTATTTCATTCATTAATATTTACTTATTTATAAATTCATTTGGACCATGCAGTTTAAAAAAGAAAAAAAAACATTGAAGTTACAACTTACAGTATTAAAAAGTAACTGCAAAAATTAATACGATAAATTAATTGCTGTTTATTTTATTGATTCACAAACCTATAATTAAAATTGCAATGATTTCATGAAGCTAAAAATAAAGATTTGATAAATCCATTTTTTAATTAATGTTTAAAAAGATTATTTCATTCATTAATATTTACTTATTTATAAATTCATTTGGACCATGCAGTTTAAAAAAGAAAAAAAAACATTGAAGTTACAACTTACAGTATTAAAAAGTAACTGCAAAAATTAATACGATAAATTAATTGCTGTTTATTTTATTAAATTAATAAGATAAAAAGCATCGAACAGTTATAAGCCAAACAAAATTTTATCTGTAATACTTAGAAGACAATAATAATTAACAACATGTTATGTTTACATACTACAACTTATGTTTAACTCTTGATATTTAAATGAATATATTCATAAGAAATCGGTTCATTTTTAATAAAAATGAAAGATATTAAATTTATATATATATTTATAATGTCCATATATTTATAATGTTTATATATGTATCTACAACACAGAGAAAATGTCTGTGGAGTAGCTTTATTTGTAGAAGCATACATTGAAAATTTCAGAAATTTTAATTCAATAAAGGAACATTACTTTTAAAATGTCAATAGTATAGCTGTTAAACACTTCACACAGTCAGCCATAATCACAATTAAAACATCAATGACAAAAGTCCAATAGGTATTAAAAGCAATGACCCCCAAGCTCTAATCCACAGTCTTTTTATCTGAACATACATCATATCTTACAATGTATAAGTAGTTTTGGTTTGACGCAAATTTGCATAGCACGAGAAAAAAGGGAGTACGTGTAAATTTATTGCACAGCAAGTAGAAATAGCATTGTCTTAATTACAAGTAGACTAACTTATTTATTTTTTAGTTGAAATTTAAAAGAAGAAATTTTGCCATTTGGCCAAATTCATTTAAAATTACACCACAGCTTACAAGTTAGAATTTTGAAATTAACAAACAAATAAATTAGAAGTATGTTTTGCATAGAAGAAAGCCAATAGAAAATTTAAATTCTTAGAGTGATAACAAAGCCAAACTACTGCCGTGGTCATTTACATCTGGTACACAGATTTTAAATAATACCAAACAGACATAACATTATCATCATAGTGCCATAGTACTAAACACAGAAAATTAATAAATGAATAATAAATGAAAATTAAAACAGTAAAAAAATATATATATAAATATATAAATGATAGATATCATAACAGGGTTGCCAACTTTTCAAAAATAGTTTGAGGAGTATTCAGAGAAATTTTGAGGAGCATTTCGGCTACTTTGAGGAGCAATTTTAAAAAGTTAAAAAAGAAAGAAAAAAAAAGAAAGAAAAAGAAAGAAAGAAACTACTAACAAAAATAAATTAACAATAATCATATGAAATTAAGTAAAAAAAAAAAAAATTAATTAAAAAAAAAAAAAAAAAAAGTAAAATGTAGGTATGCATTGAATTTTTAGTTACTATTCGGTATACTGAATATTCATAAACATTTAGTGCATGCCTATTCAAAAGAAACTTGTTTAATTACAAGAACAAGACAATTGATGTGAAAATAATTTCAATGCTATACTTCAAACTGATACAAAAATTGGATTTTTTTAAACAAAATCTTAAATTTTTGGAGTAACAAAAGTCAAAATAATGAACAATTTTAATAGTTTAGATATTAGAAAATGTAATAAAACTGAATCTACAATAAAATAATCATTGTTATTATGGATGGAAAAGGATTGAAATTGTACAACATTAAATTCAATTTCAGTGCAAACTGACAGCCATCAACTTTTCTAAAACTTTTTTTTCCCCTTAAGATTATTGCTAAATATACTACCTAAAAAATCGAGAGTTTCTCGGAGAGGGGGGGGGGGGAGTTAGAATTACATTTTTACCATTAATTAAATAAATATGCTATTCTTCCCGTATTTGACAGAATTCGCGATATTTTTACAACCGATTGCCGAAATTCATAATTATTTCACTGCAAATTTACAAAATCTACGTTTAATAGCAAATAATTGCTAAAATATACTATAATTTTGCTCTAATTGATAAAATTCACTCTTTAAAGGTAAATCCTACAATACGCGATTATTATGCAGCCGATTGCCGAAACACGCTACTATTTAGCTACTAATCTATGTAAAATGCGTTCTTCTGAAAGCTGAATCTTAAATACTCAACTATTTTGCCAGTAATCAGTGAAATTTGCATTTTTTTTTTTCCATAGTGGAATCTCAGAAATCGGGAATAATTTTGAAGTAGATTTCGCAAATACGGGATCGCTTACCCACTAATAATCAAAAATTTACGTTTTATATGCTATCATTTGGCTGCTAGCCAATAAAGTTTTTTTTTTTTTTTTTCCCAGTTGATTTCAGTAAATCGCGATATTTTTGTAGCCGATGATGGACATACGCAATCATTTCGCCGCTAATTAACAAAATTTATGTTTAATTGCAATTAATCGCTGAAAAAAGCTTTATTTTGATGCTAATCGATGAATTTCTTGCTTTTTTCAAACATGATTTGCATTATATAAGTATAATTTCGTGGCTTTTTATAGAAATATGGAATTATTTTACAGCTAATTTTTAAAATTACGTAATTGTAAACTAATTGCTAAAATAGATGTTATTTTTCTAAAAATGTGTAATTATTTAGTCATAAATCAGCTTTTATTTTTATTTATTTATTTATTTATTTTTTGATTACTGAAATGTCATTTTTTGTGGCTCATTTATAAAATACGCAATTTTCTTGTGCTATTTTTGTGACTAATCCATTTTAAATCCGACCATTTCTGTGAAAGTCCCATTTTCAGATATGAAAATTTCTTAGAATCACCCACGCACTATAAAAACTAAGTTATTGCGTATTCAGTTATCTTAAGAAAAAGCACAGAAAATATTCTTTTTCTTTCTCCAACGGTAGATACTTGGTACGATAAAGTTCGAAATTTTCCACGATTTTTCTCAGTAACTTGTATATTAAAACACTTAAAGTTTCCTATTACAGGGGACAATTCCTCCGTTAAAGTCCGACTTTATACTGTTTTCTCCAAAACTCGAGTGATTACGGCCTAAGACACTTTAGAAAGTCTCCCACGGAGGATAGCTCTTCCTGGTCTTAGATTTCTTGCATTGTCAATCGTACTTAAAGTTCAGTAGCTTTAAATGCATTATTTTTATCGATAAATAATTAAAATAAACAATTTTTTTCGTTAGAAAGTATTATTTTTTAGCGACTTGTTAAGCATTAAGATAACTGAAACATTGATAGAGTTTAAATGAAAATCAAAATACCGCATAATTATAGCCATGAAGATAATCATAGCATTCGGTTTCTTTCTTCCCCCCTTTCAGCTTGCGGTTTTAATTAAGCACACTCTCAGCTAATGTAAACAAATACTTGCTCCCGTTCTGAGTCAGCAATATTTCGATTACGCAATGCCTAGCACTAGAATGTTTTTTTTTTTTTTCTTTACTATTTATGAGTATTTACGATGAAACGTGTGGTTCTTCAACTAGAATGTAAAAGTTAGTTTTGTTATTTTTTTATTTTCAAGAGGCGTTGAAGCGCTTTCATAGATAAAAAATAAAATTCAAAGAATAATGTTTTATGCGGCAACTGTTGGAAATGCAAAATCAAAAGTTGATAAGGATTGGATTGCGATTTCTGTCCAGATGTGTGCAAGGAAAAAAAAAAAAAAAAAGATAGTAGGTTTTTTTTTTTTTTTTCAGTGTCTGCCACTATTCAGTTTTATGTAGTCAATAAAAAATATTTAGCTAGGTGGTCAAGACTGAATTTGCGGAGCATAAAAAATAACTCGCAGAGTTGCGGAGTTTTTAAATTTTTTCGGAGAAACTCCACAGAAATCGGAGCAGTTGGCAACCCTGTCATAATAAAATTTAACCTTAAAATTTAACAATTAATAGATACAAAACAATACCAACACAACAAAAATAGAACTGATTTTAACTTATAGATAAGACTGATATATATATATATATATATATATTCTTTAATATATTTAAATTATTTGCGCAATAACTTTGTTGGAGAAAACATATCTGGAAAAGGAACATTCGTAAACTGTAGGGGAAACTGGGGAGCCTTGGCCATGCTTTCAGAAAAACATTTTTATAAATTTTAACACTAAAAAATTCATATGTTAGTACATACTAAAGGAAATTTTATTGGCAACAAGGATATAACTGTGATAATATAAATAATGCAATTTTCTTCCCTAAATTTATTAATTTTTAAACATAGTCATCAAACTACATTTTCATAGCTATTTAAGGCATAGGTCTAGGTAAGTTAATCATATCTGTTAATTGCACAACAGATTTTCTTTTTCAGGATATATAAAGTTACATGTTTATACGCATCATCATAAGAATTTGATACAAAGTCACCATTATAAACTTGTACTTTCATGTTTTCTCAATGATAACTCCTGATGTATAGATGCCGACAATCATGAGAAGCTATTATACCTCCAATCCATTTGTATGGGATTTGTTTATTGTGTGCAACTACAAACTCATATATACAAACTGTCTAGCATTCTTTGGAGATAATCCACAAATGCAGTTTGGATCACATTATTAGATATTCAGTCGAAAGTTTTTCTTCCTCATCAATAAACAATTGCCTAGTTTTGTAATTAGGGTGCATATCCACATTTACTACGTTTTTTCTCGACTTGTATTTTTTTTACATACCTCTCAAGAGTTATTTGTGCAATACTATGTACAACAGCTCTGCTGTGAACACTAAAACCTTCATCAGTAACTTTCTTCACTACTGTCTTCATAACTTCTGTGAGATGTACAGATTTTCAAAATTATTTAACTAAGGGAGCCTTGGCCCTATGGCCAATTCTCCCTTACAAAGAATGGGCCTAACCTCCCCAACTAGCCATTTTATAAAGAATGGTACATGGTGATTTTAAGCCTACTTCATTGCACAAACTTTATATCTTAAATAAAACCTTAATATAACAGTATTTATAAAATCCCACTTACTTAAACTTAATACAATAGGGTTGTATGAAAAATTCTTACAATTTATGTTTGAAAAACTTACTTTTTGGGTTGAAAAACTTTCCTTTTTGATTTTCTCCACTCTACTAAGAAGTAGCTTAGGTAGACATACAATGGTAGGTACTAAGGTAATGACACCATAGCTTTCACTACCATCTAGTGAGAAAATGCTAAAATATTTTTAAATACTAAAATTGAAGGGAGGGTCAAGCCTCCCTTATGGCCAAGGCTCCCCAGTTTCCCCTACACACTGATCATAACTAAAATTTACAGTCAGTTAAAGGGTATCCAGATATACACCCCTATCAATTAATATGAGCAATCATTACTTCGAAACAGAGATATCAGAGTTAGAAAATTTTACCATTCAGCTGGACATGTGACATTCAGCTGGAAGTTGTGACATCATTCCCATTATCTATTTGACTTTTCTGAACTTTTCAAACTTGAGTCATTTATTTATATATTTAAAATTTAAATTGCATTTCAAATTGCTTGCATGCACAAAAAATATATATACATGTTTAAAATTCTGCAGAAACTGCTATAAAAATATTCACTCATGACACTGTGACTAAAAAAAATCAATTGAAATCTTTCTTATATAAAAAAACAACTTTATTTTTCAAATTGATTTTTAGAACTAATTTCTAAAGCAAGAAAATCATACACATGTCTTACATACAAGCAATATGAAATGCAGTTTATAGACTGCTTAAGTTTGGCCCCCCAAAAAAATAATAAATAAATAAATAAAATTAATTAATTAATTAAAAGACAAATAGGTAAAGTGAACAACATCACAACTTATAACTAAATGATGGAATTCAAGCTCCTATAACTCTTTTCTGAAGCAATGAATGCTCATACAAATTGCTAGGAGTATCTACATATCCTTTATCTACCTGTAAATTTTGGTTACTATCTGTACATGAATATTCCTTGTGAGAATGAGAAATTTTTTAATGGAAATAGAGTAAAAGAAAAGAAAAACTCACCATATAAAAGTTAGAGAGAGTCGAAGGAGTTCTCTGATTTGTATCTGAATCAGCAGATTTTTCTTTAACGGATATACAAACAGGATTCCTTAATCCAGCTCTAATCAAATCTGTCAATTCTTTAGTTTGTGTGGCAGAAAATAAGCCAGTTTGTCTCTGTTTTGGAAGGAAACCCAAGATTGTATTCAATCTAAAATTTAAGTGATAAGAATGAATTAAAATATATCCTGAAAATTAAAATATCAAAATCAAAATGCAATTAAGAGTAGAAATCAGCTAGGCTCAATTAATTTATTTCTTTTGAAGTAATATTAAAGTATGTCCTGTAATCCATTTCTAGGGTGGTGTTTTATCTTAAAATACTGATAAGTTTAAATATGATTAATTTAAAATATTAATTTTTGATTTAAAAAAGTAGTATGCATACCAGAAATGAAACTTTACTAGTCCAAAAAGACCCCACAGATTGTGATTTGGTGGTTCAGAAGCATAAAATGATAGATAAATTTATACAACTCCATACCTTCAATACACATTTTTACTACATATATTAACGTTTTATCCAAAAACAATGCAAACACTTTTATTTTAACCTATACTGGGTTTCAAAATGATATGAATACCAAGTATTTTAAGCATTAAAAAAAAAAAAAAAAAACAATGCAACAAAGTAAACTTAAGAGTTATCAATGTTAGAAACAGAATAAATAATTATATTTTATATCAAAATATAATTCAAACAGACTTTTTTATATAAAGAAAACTGCATTTTTCGTTTTTGGGGTGTTGCATAATGATATGAACACAACCCAAAAATATGAATTAGTAGCCAATGTATGCACCATATTTTGTAATTAATATAAAAACTAGGTCATTCATGGAGTGAACCAAGCCTTTCAATGTATTTTGATCGATTTTTTTCTAGTGGGAGATGATAGAAGCTTTTAATTCTGAAATTGTGACATATTGCTTTCCATTTGTATAAATTGCTCTAACCAGTAGGCTCCAAACATTTTCCATGAGGTTTAAATCTGGAGAAACATATGGCTAAGGAATTACATGTACACCATTATTTAGGAATCATTTCCAAGTACCTTTTGCCGTGTAGATAGATGCATTGTCCTGTTGAAATATCCAGAAAAGTCCACCAATTCCCTTGGCAACAGGCAATAAATTTTCTTCAAGTAGATTTTGGTAGGTTATTGCATACATTCTGCTAGACGGAAACGCAATGTCGACTTTACCACGAAATTCAAACACAGCCCAAACCATGAGTAACCCTCCAGCTTTCTGCTGTTTTGAAAATGGTTTAGGTTCTTTGCGCAGATTGTGCCAGTAATAAGAAAAAACATCAGAACCATCTAATTTGAAATTTTTTTCATAAGAAAATATTATTCTTTGTCTTCTAATTTCCAGGACATGTGATCTTTTGCCCAATCCAGGTGATTCTGCTGGTCATACATGGTTGGGATTTTCTTTTCTAGTACTTCACCACTTTTGAGCTAGTGACTGATCTGTACAAAGTACTTTTTGACACCATTATCACTGAATTTCTCGTAAGTTCACCTAAACTTGTTTTTCTATCGCTTATTATTTTTATAATGGCTCTTTTTTACTGTTTTCGATAGCTTTCGCAGACATCCCAGCGATTTCTCTGCTCCGTAATCCTTTTGTAATCAAAGAAAATTAAATATTACACCTGAGGATCTTTTAATTTTCTTTGTGATAACTCTTGCTGAAAGTTCTTAATCATGAAAAGGCACAATTTTGCATTTCTCAAAATCGCTTAAAGTGCTTTTACAACCCATACTTCTAGAACTCAGTTTGAGGACTTGTTTGAAAGTTTCCAAGGCTCCGAAGCACATTTCTATGCTTAACTAATTTGCATATTTTGTTTTATTCTTCTCGGAGTCGTATTCAGTATTCCTGATCAGTTTATATGCTCATTTAGTAGTAATTTCGATCAGTGTTCATATCGTTTTGAAACATCATTTTTTTAAATAATTTGTATTTTCAATAAATTTAAAGTTTTGTATTCATTTTATTGTTATGTATTAGGTGAGATTATTGCACTTGTCCACATATTAAAGTTTTCTGATAATTATTTAAGAATTTTATTCACTATCATTCCATTCCATACAGCTGTATATTATTATACAAATAATGCATAGGTATTTTAAACTCCAAATTCGTAACAGAATAAAATTAAAGCTTTGGAGGACTGAAGATCTTTTAAAAATTCCCAGCAGTCCACGATGGCAAGCCGTTGCCCAGTTTTGCCTCTTGACTGGACATGATTGTTTGACAGAATATCTCCATCGCATTGGAATCCTTTCAAATTCTGGTTGTCCCCTTTGCAATTCAGCAGAACCAATGAATAGACACCACCTCCGGTGATGTGATTAACTTTGTGGCAACTCTGAAACTGCACTTTACTGGTGTGCCAGAGAACTTTTAAGGCAATGACTTCAGTCACTTCTACTTATTGTCATCATTTTGCTTTTTTTTTTTTGCATTCTTATTGGATTCTTTATAATCATTTTGCTTCTGTATTTGCCTTGCCATTGGAGGAAAAAAATTAGGAATTTTTGTCTTGATATCACAAAATTACTAGGTGTTCATGCCATTTTGCATCTCAGTGTATAAACGCAGTGTTTTATGTGTGTCTGTTTTATTAATACTAATAAATACAAAAGCAGAAAAATTACAAAAACTAATTCTAAACATATAAATTATGCAAGACAATTTTTTAACAAAAATCTTTGCAGTACAAAGCACAAAAAAACTGATGGTGAAAGAAAAATAAAATAAGCAAACTTCATTAATTACAGAAACACAGAATAGTTGTTTAAAATTAAAATAATTAAACATGACCCTCCATCATGGTAAAAAAATGGTCACAATGTGCAATATAAAAGCAAAAACGTAATATAGTAGACTAAAAGTAGTACTGACACACAAACTTGAACATAAAAAAAAAAATCTTCAAATTGAATATTGTATTGATCAAAATGAAAACTATATTTTATTTTAAATGTTTTAAATACATAGATTTCAATTATTTAAAAAAAAAATTAATCAATATTTTATAAATATCAAAATTATCAAATCCCATCTAAAAACGCTAAACTATATTAGCAGTGCTCAAAAAATTAAACCCCTCTTCACTCCATTACCTTTTGTAATGGTGCAGCCAATAAGATTAAATATGAAGGTACTAAGTCAGGAATTAATATCCCCATTAAACCCAATAAAGCATTGTTCAAAGAATAAGAATAAAAAAATATACAATTAATTTTAAAGAAACATCTGTAATCTGTAAATTAAACCTTAAATTTGAAAATAATGAGTAAGCCTACTATATTAACCCTTTAAGCGTGTAGTGTTTGCTCCTGCGTGTGCACTGCAGTTGTTTCTCGCGATAGTAGGAAGGACTAAGCAGGCGCGCTGCATTGGAGATATATTCTCTCGCATGCTACAATAAATAAAATCTAAACAAAGAAAGTAATAACTAAGTAAAGACATAAACATATAATTAAACATACATACATTTTCTAGTAGTTTTTTTTGGTGTGATAAATTTTAAAGCATGGAATGTTACAAAGAGCAACCTCACAGTCTGGACACCATATCCTTGTCTTTTTTCTAATCTTCTTGCCATTTTTATTAGATGCATAGCAAACAACACATCGTCTTGTTGGTTCTTGTTTGCAGGGTGTGGCAGGTATATAGTCTGCGAAGTGTCTTCCTGTAAGACGCAATGGATCATTTGCATCAATTTTTCTTCCCGTATTTTCCGTCATGGCTGTAGACACTTGATATTTACGTATTATTTCTTCAATGACTGCAATTTGAAAATCCAACAGTTTTATATTTTTATTAGTTACCTTACTCTGTAGAATCGATGCATTGAAAAGACATTGATCAAGCATATGCCTGAAAATTTTTTTGTAGTATACTTTCATTCTTTTCCGTAGTGTCTCATAATAGGATAAATTTTGGTCCGCTCTGTCCACAGCTCCCATTGATAAATTGTAATCTATTACAATCTTTGGCTTTTCAACCACTTTTCCACTACAAGAAACTCATTTCAATATTGTGGATTGTACTCAATAAATGAACATCTTTTTTATCTTTCCATTTGATTGCAATTAGTTTTCCGCGTTGAAAAGCAATAATGTCACCCTTTCTTAGTTTTGATGATTGCATTTCTTTTGGAACATCTTTGCAGTTCACTCGAACTGTCCCGTACGAGTCAGTTTTGAATGATATAAGTTTATCACAAAGATCTGGTGACATTAAAAAAATATCAGCTGTAAGGCAGTATCCTTTGTTGAGCAAAGGTTGGATCAAACTTTGCACAATTTGCGATCTAAGGCTTTCCTTGTTGAAGTCTGGGTTTAGAATCATCCCCTTTCCAGTATATAAAATGTAATTCCATATGTAACCTGTGTCTGATTCGCAGAGCATATAGAATTTCAATCCAAATCTAGCTCTCTTCAAGGGTATGTATTGTTTCCAAGAAAGCCTCCCTTTATGTAACATCAAGCTTTCATCGATGCTAATGTCACGCTCAGGAGTAGACAGAGTTCAAAATTTTTCCAAAAGGAAACTGTAAGTGGGCCATATTTTTCGAAGTTTCCAGTAAGGATGAGTTTCTTCATCCATAGTTTCATTATTTGAAAAATGCAGAAACTTGCTTATCAAAGAAAATCTTTGCTCTGACATAACTTCATCAAAAAAAAGGAGTGCTCAAAATTTTCTTCTTTGACCAATACCAGGCTGTCACGGGCTTCAAAACAATACCCTGAAGTAAAAGAAGAGCTAAATAAATCCATATTTTAGATGCAGTTACCGGTTTCCACTTATGCACTCGGGATCTAACTTTCAGTACACTTATGTTCTTTCGCAAAAATTGTTCTGAATATGTATTTGTTTCCTCTACTATAGTTTCCACCAATTCCTTAGTTATGAATAGCTGAAAAAAATCTAAGGAATCATCAATATCTTTTACCTGAAAATTTATTCCAGGCTTTCCATGAAATTGAAAACGTGGTGGAGCTGGAGTTGAACTTGAAACTTTACACCATTCTCGCGCTGAATCCAAATTTTTTATTTCCTCATCTGACTCATAAACCAAAGGTTTTCCAAGAAATTATATTTCACTTTACGGAACTACTATTGCCATCAAGGGGCAAATTTTGGAAACAAAGTGTTTTTCCTATAAGTATATAAGGATATGACGAGATATTTCCGTCAAACACGTTGAAATGCTGAATTTAAAATTGGATGACGAGTAGGACTCGTCAAACCCGGGTATAGCGTAACATTCCGATGACGAGGTGAGTTCGTCAAGCACGCTTAAAGGGTTAATATGACAAAAAAGGAAAATAAAAGATCACAAAACTGAACATATCATGGATTTAAAAATTAATAAATTTTACACAGACCTTTCAAGAAACCATTCCTTTAACCCTACACTAACAACTAAGAAAATAGCCCACTATAATTCTCATCATTATGCCTTAAAACGCAAAGCCTTGGAAATACTAACTACTAACAATACAATTAACGATAGAGAGCATAGCACTATCGCTCCTGAATGGCAACAAGTAATAAATGAAATGAAGCAAGGAAGAGAGAAAAACGACAAACAGATCAGCAGCAAGCAAGACAGTGGACAATAAGCAGCAAGTGAAGATGGCAACAGACGTACACTGAAATATATTTTATAATGCTAATAAAAAGGATTAAAACATGAGGTATTTTAATTTGAAATATATGTTTGCAAAAAATACTTTGGCTTATAAAAAATATTTACACAACAAATTTGTCATGCCATATGTGTGATTTGGAAAATATTTATTGATAACTGAGAGACAATTGTCCCTTAATTTTGATTAAAAAAATTAAGGGTTACATGGATTTCAAGGACTAAAAAAAATATTTTTTCTCTTTATATATATATATATATATATATATATATATATATATATTTAATAAAAATTTTTATTCAAAGTTTTGAGCATTTATTGGGTGAGTGCAAAAGTTCTACCTGCTTTTATTACCCATAAAGAGCAAATACACTCAAAATGAACAGTACCTATTATTGTGCATAATACCCATTGCTATCCATGACCTCTTGCCATCTGAAAGATGAATTCCACAACAGTAAAATTCTGGTGGTTTCGAGTTAAAGAAGTCTTGGGTGGCAGTTTTCACAGCATCAAGATCATCGAAGATTTTCTGACTGAAGGAATTGTTCAACACACAAAAAAAGATTATAGTCAGTCGGTGCCAAGTCAGGAGAATAGGGAGGGTGGGGTAAAATCTACCAACCAAAGCCCAGTAACTTTTGGCAAGTGATGACAGCAGCATGTGACCTGGCATTATCATGATGAAGGATAATACTGCGACAATTGATCAGACCTGGCTGCTTTGCTACCAAATTTGAATGCAGTGTGATGTATCGTATTCTTGTAATCATCAAGAGAAGATTGCTTTTCTTTAGAGAAATATTTTTTTATTTCTCATTTACAAACACTCTACGACACAAACACTCATACATAAAAATAAACGAAAACACGTAAGACATATTGCATAAAATGGTCGATAATCTTTGGACCAAAAATAATAAACATGAACGGCACTCAATCCAGGCACCCGCTATTCTCGGCGTGGCCTCCTTCCCTTCCAAAGCAAACTCACAACTCAAGTCTCTCTTCAATTCGAAAAATCTTTTCAGCGTGCTGAACAAGCAGCGCCCTCTCGTGAGTCTTAAAGTCATTAGTCTGAAGTCATTACAGACCTCCTCCCTTCAGGGGAGAAACTTTTCACTATTGTAGAGGGAAAAGTTTGGTTAAATGATACTTCATTAGGATAAGTCTATATTAAAAATCAATAGTCACAATGTTCAACATATTGGTCCATTTTCTTAATATCGTAATTAATTTAAAACAAGTAATAAATAAAAAAAATACGAGCAAGCACCAATTCTATGCAGAAACAGTACCTGGTTATATTTAAATGCACCAGACTTATCCCTATTTTAAATTAAACACACTATTTAACTTATTTTAAATATGCAAAAAAACATATACCAAATAGAAATTTAAATATTATTACACACAATATACCTGTGACACTAAATAGATATGCAAAGTAAAATATAGATAGTGAAAACAATTATATACCACATATGTATATATATATATAGCAATTATTAAACAAATATATGTAGTAATAATTAAACAAATACGATATATATAGCAATAATTAAACAAATACGATTTATAGCAATAATTAAACAAATACAGAAACTTTTTTAAACTAAGGGATAAGACTTAATCTATCAGCATTCAGAGATTGTAATTCTATACACTCAACAACCTCCTAATTAAATAATCTGCATAGAGTTCCCAAAGTAAAAGTCTGGGATTTGGTCTTTTTTTTTCTTTTTTTTTCCTTTTCTCAGGAACATGAATAGCTTTATACAATTAGGACTAAGTAAAATAGGATTTTGAGATAAATTATCCTTTAGTTCTTCAAATGACCTTTGGCAAGAGCTATTCCAGTCAGTGGATTTTAGAGTCCAATCCTTTAGTAAGTCTGACAAAGTTGCATCTTCAGAAAATTCAGGAATGCATTTTCGATAGTATTCAGCTAATTCCCAAAAGGCTCTTACATGAGTCTTGATAGTAGAAAACGAAGAATCTCTTTTGTCTCGAACATTTATTTTACTTGAAATTCTCAATCCTTGGCCTACTAAATGTCCAGAATTCTTCACATGAGCTCGAGTAGGTTGACATTTAGAAGATTTAATGTGCAATTTAGTAACACTCATCTTGAAGAAAATGTCTTTTACATGTTTTTTTCTTGCTTTAGGAAAATTGACGACTTTCTCACTATATGGCACTGGACACTTTTCACTGTCTTTCAATGAATTTGCCATTAGTTGACTAGAATCTTTTGGTACATTGTTCATGGGCTTGAATGTACTCAAGGTAGTCGCAGAAAGCTTTTCTTTCAAATAATTTTGTTCCTTCAATTGCTTCTCATAAGTTAAGCATTTTTCAGATAATTGCATAAGATCTAATTTATTTTTTTGCAATTCAGCTGTCAACTGATAAAATTTAGCATTAGAAATTTCTTCTTTCTCTTCAAGAATACTAAACAGGTAATCTAATTTGGAATTAATTATAGTAATTTCATTTCTTTCTTCAACAAGTTTTTCATTTTTAAGACAAATTTCTTTTTCTTTACCTTTCCTTTTTAAGAGTTCTTCTTTCATTATGTTAATTTCATTAGACAGCTTAAGATTTTCAATTTTAGTATTTTCCAGATCTTGTTTGTAATTATTCTTTTCAACATTCAGAATTTCTAACTGATTTAGATAATTCTTCTTTTCACTTTGTGAATTAAGTCGAAGAGTTTTTAACTGATTTTCAAACTTTTCTTTCTCTTGAATTTCTTCATTTATCTGCTTTTGATATTCTAAGCATTTTTTATTCTGATAAGCATTTATTTCTGCTTTTAGTTCTTCCATTACAAAATTAGAGTCTTCATTTTTCTGTTTAAGGTCTTTTAAGGCATTATTTAATTCTGAATAATTTTTGGTAGAATGTTCCAACTCTTCAGTAAGTTTTTTATTTTCAAGAGACAGTTCTTGTTCTTTAATTTTCTTTTCTTCCATCTCCCCTTTTAAACATATTATTTCATTTAACAATCTGAAATTTTCAGATTTGAGATGGTCAAAATTTATTTTCTCTTTAAGAACAACTTCATTTTCTATTTTATTTTTATTTTCTTTTATATCCTGCAGTTCTTCAACAAACACTTTTGGGGAGGTTTTATTGATTTCTGGCCATGAAAATTCTGGCAGGATTTCTTCTACCTCTTCAGTTTTCTTTTCATCTTCAGATTTGCTCTCAATCAACTTTTGGTCAAAATGAGCAACATCTTTATTTTGAATATTTTTCTTCATTCTTAAAAATTTCTTAGGAGTTCTTGTTTGTACAGAATTTAATTTAGACACTTGTACATTTTCTTTTGATTTGCAATTTTTGAACATTGCAGCAGTTTTATTTCCTAACAAATACTTGTCACCATAAAAAGAATTTTGTAGGACAGCTGCTTTAGTTTTTAAGTGTCCCATTTTACAATCCAATTCAATTTCTGCAAGTGGTAAACAGATAGGATCCACTTCTAATGGATTTCTAATATACACTTTCTCATTTGTGTACATATGTGGTTTCACGTACTTGCTACAGATCAAATCACATGAAGCACCCGTGTCTCGAATTATTTTCATCTCAACACCATTCACTTTACCTATACTAGTATAAGGTGTCATTGATTCATCAGAACCTGCCTCAGTTATAATATGTGAAATAAATTCTTCATTTTTCTTTAATTTATCACACTGAGGTCTAAGATGATTAGTAGAACCACATTCATAGCAACGAGTAATTTTTCTTTTATCAAACTCTTTATTTCTCTGATTTTCCTGGGATGTTTCTTGTTTTGCATGAAATTTCTGCTTGACATCTTTACTATTTTCCCCAGACTTATCACAAAAGTTTCCACTTTGGTTACGAAAGTTGGAAAAGTTCCTTTTGGGCAAATCCCTCTTTTTGAAACTTTCCTTAATACTCTCAAACTCATCTAGTTTTTCAGCTAAGTCCATAGGTGTCATGAATGTAAGCCAGTTTTCTAAGAAATGATCTCTTACATCAGCAGGCACTCGAAACTTCAACTGCTCAGTCACTATTAGGTCTTTCAGCTGTTGAAAATTCTCTATCTTTAATTCTGTAAGCCATTCCGTAAAATAACTAGAAAGCTCTTGGGCATAATTTCTCCAAGATTTTTCAGACGATTTGTGGTGCTTATAAAAACATTGTTTCAATTTTTCACTATTTAATTTATATCTTTTCATAATGATATTTTTAACAAAATCATAATTTGTCGCATCGGTTGGCGACTCTCTGGCCAACATATTGGAAAGTTCTGGCGGTAAAACTGCTAACAGGTAGGCCACCCAATCCTTTTTTGGAACTCGTGCCATCTCCGCTCTTCTTTCGAAGTTTATTAAGTATAAACCCATTTCATCATGTTTTTCATCAAATCTTGGGGTAATTTGGGTTAACTGTATTCTTGGGACCGATTCAATCAATGTTTCTGGTTCTAATAATCTTTCAGGATTTTCTTTTGAAATTTCTAATTTCTTTAATTCAAGTTCATATTGTTGAGTTTCTCGGGTCCTTCTTTCCTCTCTTTCTTCTTGTCTTATTCTCTCTTCTTCTTGGATTTTTTTATCTTCAAGAAGCCTTTCCAATATTAATTTTACTTCTTCCTCATTATAGGACTTGCTAGATAAAATTAATTTCTTGATGTCAATAACTCTACTGGAAGTATCTACTTCAACACCGATTTCCTCACAAATTTGAATTAAGTCATGTTTTCGAGCTTTCGCTAAAAATGCCATGTTTCAAAACCCCAAACAAAACCAGAATGCTCTCAAAACGATAATAAAATATAAACAAATAAAATTATCAGAAAAATTATTATTATTTTCTTTTTTTTTCTATTACCCCCCTTTTTTTTTTTTTTTTTTTTTTCAAAAATCAATCAAACACACAAATAAAATAAGATAATAAGGGCAATCTTTGCAATCAATTAAAAAAGTAATATCTAATACCGTTAATGGTATCTTAATATTTTTCTCTATTTAAGAGAACACTTTTTTTTTAATATATATATTTCTTTCATAAAAAAAAAACAACACTTTTCTTCTTAAAGAACAGAATACATGAAAATTCTTAATCACAGAAATTTCTTTTATTAAATAAATCATATATTCAAAAATAATATTCAAAATAATATTTTAAACCAAGTATGTTCTCATACCAAAGACTACTTGTTTCCTACACAATCATTATTTCAGTTCAAAACCGAAATAAATTAATTTATTTGCAAAACTATTTGATTCTTTTTGCACACATATTTCTCAGGAAACAGAATAATTAATATTTTTCTTCAAACCCAACCAAAAAAACACACAACAGTTTCGTTTTCAAATCGAAACTCTTTTGCTTTATCAAAAAAAGTAAGTTTCACAAAATTAGATTTAAGTAACATAAATTACCATAGTAATTAATATTAAGAAATAAAATGAACATCTAATCGTTAAACACTTCATTTGAAACAGAAACTACTATTTTACTTCAAATCGAATATCGAAACGAAAATATTTTGTTCCAAACACGAACAAATTAATTTTACATGAAATCGAAACTAATTTCTTTTTTATTTTTATCCTTCATTCACTCTTTATTTACCCATTTATTTTTGTATTATTAAGCAAAGAAATACCAAATCAGTAAAAAGAGACAGAAAGAAAAATAAATCTAATAAAATATCGGAAAAAAAATGACCTGAAATGCACATTAATATGAATCATTCAACATTTTTCTTTCTAATTCGATAATAAATACATTCTTTTTTATTTTTTTATTTCTCAAAGCTCTAAACCACAGATTACTAAACAAGAATATTTATTCTTCCATAAAATACAGAACAGGTACTTTTTTAAAATCTGTTCTCAAATTTGCAATTCCGTTAAAACCGAAATTTTTTTCAAAATGTACTTACTCTATAGTAAGTTTTTATTATTATTATACCATTAAACAAAAGAAAAAACATATATATTAATTTATTTCTCACTGATTCATCAACTTTATTTATTTATTCTTTTTCGAAACACATCGACAAAAAAACGAAAGATTTCCTTCTTTTTTATTTCTTTTAAACAACGGATGAATCAGGTTAATAATACATATTTTTCTCTACAATAATAATTTCATATAATCTTTTTATCAAATAGATAGGGACAAGTGAGGTACCTCTGTGATATACTTAATTCTCTATTAAATACATAATGCGAATAAGTACTTTTAAAAAATATTTTCTCACGTCCTAATACAAGGACTGATTTATTATATTATTTTTAAATCAAGGCACTGTTTCATACATAAAGGCACTTACCCCTTTAGTAACGTGAATTCTTTGTAGCGTCGGACGTATTCCTTGAGCTGCCACCATATCACTAGACTGTGATGTATCGTATTCTTGTAATCATCAAGAGAAGATTGCTTTTCTTTAGAGAAATATTTTTTTATTTCTCATTTACAAACACTCTACGACACAAACACTCATACATAAAAATAAACGAAAACACGTAAGACATATTGCATAAAATGGTCGATAATCTTTGGACCAAAAATAATAAACATGAACGGCACTCAATCCAGGCACCCGCTATTCTCGGCGTGGCCTCCTTCCCTTCCAAAGCAAACTCACAACTCAAGTCTCTCTTCAATTCGAAAAATCTTTTCAGCGTGCTGAACAAGCAGCGCCCTCTCGTGAGTCTTAAAGTCATTAGTCTGAAGTCATTACAGCAGCCTGTCTAACTGTAGACAGTAGAAGGCAGCATTGATGGTTTGGTTGAGTGGCAGTGGTTGGTTGGCTCCCAGTAAATTATTCCCTGCACATCCCACCACACACTCAATAACACCTTATTGGGATGAAGTTCAGCTTTCGAAGTCGATGCAGGCGGATCAGAAGGGCGACACACAGTCCTACGACACTTTACGTTACAGTACATAACACACTTCTCATCTCCTGTCACAATTTGTGTCAAGAATGGGGCATTTTAGTATCGGGAAAGCAAGGAAACACAGGTAGCAATTCGGTCATCTGGTTGATTAGCTGTCAGGTTATGTGGAACCCAATAATCCAACTTTCTCATAAAACCCAACTTAACCAGCCATCTCTCGATCATTGCCGGTGTACGTTAAAGGTCTCTGCTAATTCTTGCATGGTTGGGTTCTGGTTGTTCCTTATGGATTGGTCAATATCTTTGCCTTCAACGTGTGATGGCCGTCCACTCCTAGCCTGATCTTGGCAGCTTCTGTCTCCTTCCCTAAATTTACGAAACCATCGATGACATATGCTTTCGTCTATTGCATCCTCCCCATAAACTTGACAAACATTGTGACATGCTGCGGCAGCCGTACTATTTTTATCAAACTCTTATAACAACAATGTCTTATATGCTCCTTCTCGTTTTCTATGTTACACTCTCTGATATTTTTTTTTAGATGATTAACTTTGTGAGACATGATGCATTTATACGTGAGGCATCTACACATTTGATTGGCCGACAATTTGTGTCACTACAATGTCATGTGTGACAACGTCAATTCCATTGCAAATTTGCATATCAAAAAACGGGTAGAACTTTCACACTCACCCAATAAAAGAGCAACATTTAAACAATATTTTACGTAATTTTCATTAAAATATTCAGAAAATTCAAACTTTTGGTCTTGGTTTTGGAGACCCTTCAGAAAAGCAGTGTACATGATTTCTCAAAAACTAATGCACAGATCTTATTGAAAGTTTGCATACTTCTTCAAAATAAAATTGTATAGTGCTAAAAAGAAGGGTTTTTTTTTTTTTAATTGAAAATTAAATGTTTGGCAGAGTTGTATGCAAAAACAGTATAATTTTCAGTATATTTTATCCCACATGTAGCCTTTAAAAATTAGTTGTATTTAAAAAAAGAAAAGAAAAGAAAGAAGCCAGGACCTGTTGGCTGAATTTTTCCAAACTTTTTAATGAAAATTTTATAAAATATTGTTTAAATGTGCGAAAAATCTTAAATAAAAATTTTATTTATTATATTTTTAAAAAGAGAGATAAAACATGCTTTATTTCACTTTCAGAACTCATGTATCTCTTTAATATATTTGATTTAATAGTAATAATTTGTAATGATTCTGTAAGAAAGAAATACAGAACTATATGCATTATACAAATATGATTCATTATTGGCTTTTGCTTTGATGAATAACCATTCAACCAGAATTGTCCTATTCTAATTATTCTAGATAGATGGTTCTCTACTGCAATAATGAATTATTTACTTGTAAAAACAATGTATATAAAATATATATTTATTTATGTCAACTTACGTTTTCTCAAAACCCATATCCAACAAACGATCTGCTTCATCTAAAACTAAAATTTCCTAAAATTATAAAGAAACAAATATGTCTCATATCATTATTGAATTATTCCAATAAATAAATTAAATATTACACAACACTCATTTACATGCATAATGGGTAGAACTAAAATGTATAATTATAAAGAAGAAAGTGTAATTATAATTGAATGTATAAATTAATAGTGAACTAAATAAGTTATTTTTTAGCATAAAATTTTAGACAGCACATTATATGTTTTTAAAAATGTGTCAGAAAATGGTCAGTTAAACTATAGCTTTTAAAATTCCTATGCTAGAATATACAAGTGTATTTTATTATTATTATTTTGCCATAGTACAGAAAGGCAGTTGCAGTTAGTGGAAATCTTGTTGACAGTTAATTTTTATGAATAAATTCTGTAGTTTAAGCAGTCCCCCCCCCCCAAAAAAAAAAAAAAAAAAAAAAAAATTATATAAATACAGATAAGCTTTGATGATTTAATAGGCAATCTTAGGGTGCCTAAAGTAGTAAAAGCGATGACAATGCTTGTGGTGCATACT
This sequence comes from Salticus scenicus, assembly GCA_963930645.1. Taxonomy (NCBI): domain Eukaryota; kingdom Metazoa; phylum Arthropoda; class Arachnida; order Araneae; family Salticidae; genus Salticus; species Salticus scenicus. Next base: position 175,903,561 of record OZ005650.1, read on the forward strand.
TTGTGATGTCCTACAACCCACATGGGGTTGTGTGACAACTAACAAAGTAATAGATCCTTGTAATTTGCTATGGTGGCCTCTGCTCCTTCTTCTATTCTGTTTATTTGTATTTTGCTTTTGTTCCATTCTAGTTCTTTTATTTTGTTTATTTTTTAAACAAACAATTTTAAAAATACATTATTCTGTTAAATTTTCTGACATCTTTTACTAAATGTGAAATTTTATCAAAGCTTCAAATATTATTTTTCTTAATTAATCATATTACACCATTTATATCTATCATGTGTATATATTTTAAAGGAATATTTGAACCTATTTTAACATATATTTTGAGAAAAAATACATTTATTATCAAGCTAGTCTGTTTTTTTTTCATCCAAAATTTTAAATGATGGCTCAAAATATTAGACAAATAAATATAAATATATTAGAATTAGTATTTTGGAAGTTAACGTAAATCAGAAAAGCATGCGCAGCATGTAAAATAATTCTATAAAATAATTCAGGGCTATGATTTAGATTGTTAAATAAATTGGAGTTTTTATATTCGATTCAAAGTCAAAAACTTATTAAAATTTATGTGCATCGTTTATAGTACTTTTAATACAGTGTATATTACAATTTATAGTTGGATAAAAGTAATAACAATAATAATAAATAATAAAGGAAAAAAAAAAATCTTCACACACCAATATCTAATTTAAAGCCTTTCGATTTTCCCTTTAAACTTGCAGATAAGTAAGCTTTCACAAAGTACTACAGAGAATATCACCAAATGCTTCTACCTTCATTTCGTAATAAAACGATTTTTTGTTCACTAAAAACCAAAAAGCTGTAAATTACAAACAAAGTTTTTAAATGTTTAGATTAATTCAATCTAGGTATAACAAAATTTAGGTTTCATTCTTTATTTCTGTATCAATTTTAGGGATGTGAAACGGGTTCTACACAAAATTTACCTATGAAGATCATCATGAAATTGAATATAATAAATAAATAAATAAATTTATTCTGCTAAATATGTTTTCAGGATTTACAACTAACTTTCCTTAATGAGTTTATGAAAAATTAAAGTTAAAATTATTTTTTATCTATTAATAAATAAACTTTTATTCAAAAGAGCATAAATGCAGCACTGTAAACTCTATAAGAAGAAAATCTAAAATTGCCGCAGGTGAATGTCTCTCCCGCTTGACCTTGGAAGCTGTGACAATTTGTCGTCACTCTCCATTCTAGGTACCCTAGGCAATCCCTCTGCAAACCAGCACAAGACCAGTTCCAGAGAATGGTGAAATAATCTATTCATTGCTTAAGGTTCAGCTGTAGAATGGTAAAAGCAGAGGGAGAAAACACCAGAACAGTAGGTTTACATTGCCAACAGCAAAATAGAATTACTGAAGAATGAAGATAATAATATAATTTAGATTAGAGATTTAAAATAAATTTATTTATTATTATTTATTTAATTTTAAAAACAGAATTTTCTGAATATTAAATTTATTTAATTGATTTATATTTATTGGTTCAATTAAAGAATTTAATTGTTAAATAATGCTTTTATTAATTTGTTTAGAAGTTATTTTTAAATAGATATTTTTTAGTTGAAGATTTAAATTAGATTGGAGGTGCAAAAATTCAATTGTATTTATATATTATGTATTTATATATTATATTATGTAACAGAAAAATTGTATATCAGATATTGTACTACAGTATACCAATTCAAATTTCTTTAATTAACTTTCTACAGCCAAAAAATTCAGTAAGTGTTGAAGTGAAACACAAGCAAAACAATGTTGCTTAAAGTTAAATGTAAATATTATTACATAGCTGGGCCAAATCATACTTAAAATATGCTAAATACCAATGGGATTCATAAACATCATAGCTTTAGCACAAATCCTTGTGAACTTGTACACAAGTGAACTTTTCACAAATCCTTGTGAAAAATAAATATTCAAGAAAATATCTTTTCTTTAAACCCTTTACCTACTGCATTATGATACAGACAAAAATTGTGTTTGAAACACATATTTTTAGTTACTAAAGTGCATTATTTAAAGATATATATGTTAAAAAATATGCATATCACCTCATCATAATAATTAATGACAATTTTGTGAGGTCGTACTTTAGTGTACCACTGGTACATAGAGGTCGAAAAAATTATTTCGACATGAAAAAAGTGTAGAGAAATATTTATTCTTTATGTTCCTCATATTTTTTCTAAGATTAGTGGGATATTCTTGAAATAATAGAGGAATTAATTATAACACAAATGAAGGTCGTGAAAAATACCAAGCAAAAACAGCAAGTGCACTCCATATAATCCCTTATGGAACAAAAATGGTTCTATGTATCGTCTAATGCTTTGTAGTGAGATTAAAGGGAGGTGCATCTGTTCCCTTCTTATAAATATCTTTGACATTTCTTCTATAAATTCGGTTTTATACTCTTTTTAAAGTAATGGTACTTTAAAGTACCATCAGTAGATAAAGGGTTAATCGTGTTTAGCTAAATTGTATGAAATTTTAAATGATAAAAGTAGAATTTAGTTTTTGAAAATATAGACATATTCAAATAGAAAACCAGAAACACCATCTACATAGATTTAATATTGATGGTTTATTATATTATTAATTTTTAATTATTTATGCTTGAAAAATCTGCTTAGTAGCATTGATTTTTCTTTAAATCTCATATCAATAAGTAAAGGGTAACAGCTAATATGAATATAAACATAAATTTTAGAATCCTGATTTTGAAATTAAACAAGGAATATAATAAATATTGTATGAATTATATATAAAAGATAATATCATAAAAAGTATTTGTATTTCAAACTTTGCTAAATGTTTAAACTAAAAACAAATATTTTAACAAAAAATTAAAACATAAAAATAAAATTTACCAAAGTTTTCACATATGCAGACAACTTGAGTGTACTGTGATGTGAAAAAAAATCAGCTAATCTTCCAGGTGTTGCAACAATAATATTAGCACTACAAATAATAAAAAAATATTCAAATTATTTTAAAAACATATCTAAATCTATTGAAAAGTAGAATAATTTTCTGTATTTTACTTTTTAATAGATATGGATTAATAATATAAAGGAGAACAACATACCCCAAAATATAATCATTCAGTTAATGAGTATATCAGCTATAACCTTTTATTGTTCTTAAATTGGTAAATTTGAATATTGTTTAATGGTATATGGCATTCAATTTAGAAAAAAATAGAAAGCAAAGCAACTTCTTGAAATTGGTCAAATAGATCCTGATTAGCCCATGAGATCTTTTTGTAGCACAAAATTGCCAAAAACACTAAAATTTGATATAATTATAAAACTATTTTACTATAAGGGATTTACAGATGTTAGAATCTTTTTTTTTTTTTTTTTTTTATGCAGAAAAACTGCATTTTATTTATGACTGCACTTTTTGTGCAAAATGATTTTTTTCTAAAGCGTATTACTATTCTCACTGTCTCTTATCATTTTGTTTCTGAGTAAGGGTGAAAAATTCTCACCCAATTTTTATCTCGGATGAGAACCCTGCATGAGGAAATAGAACATGAGTACACAAGGTATGCAAAAAAATATATGTAATCTTTTTCACTGCTGGAGAGAAGAAAAAACCAGTTTTATTATTATTATTCTATGGTACAATTTTAGGCAGATTCAGGTTCACATATTTCAGGTTCGACATAGTATATGTAGTGTTGGAGGCATTTCTGAAATCGAAAATCCTCTCCATTTCTTTAGGTACTTTTATAACTGTATTATAAAAAAATTTGTTTTTGACTTAAACTAATAATGCATATAGTTACATAACGACTATACAGTTGTATAATTATTGAATGCATCACTCTTTATATATATATATAAGGCAAAGTTTATGTGTCAGTGTGCCCATGTGTGGACAGCGTAGCGCAAAGATGGTGGCTTGGACAGTCACGTGTTTTGACATAAAGGTGCCCACCAAGGGGTCCTTGTGCACCTCAAAGCCCGATTTTCGAATTTTTGATTTGTTTTCTTTTAATTAATGAAAATATGAAAATATTAACTTCATAATATCTGTAAAAATAACCATTAATATTTTATCCTTAATTTAATTGTTGCCAAAAAAAATTTAAGAGTTCATTTTTTTTTTTTTTTTTTTTTTTTCCCCCGACAGGAAAATAAATACGTTTACTTAAACGTGAACAATAAAAAAATTAAAAAAATTAAATTATGCATTTCATAAACATTGACGTCAGTATCACTTTGAAAATTTTATACACATAGATAAAGTGTTAATACAGTTTATGGTAATATTATATGTTGTTCTATTATTATTATTTTTTTAAACTATTATTTTGTAGATTTTTACTGTCAAGTTGTTATTAAAAAGAAAAAAACTACCCATAACGTCACATTTGAATGTGTAGCATTTCTTTACTACAATAAACTCTATGAACTATAAATTTATTTTATCAGTTTTATTTATAGATCCTACTGGGCGATTTTTTAAATTTTGGTGTTGAAATAAACCAAATGTTTTTCGCCAAGTTTAGCAACAGCCATCTTAATCCATTTTAATTTAGCAACAGCCATTTAAAGAAATTAAACAGAAATAGTAGTCCCATAAATGAACTATTTTTATCTCAATAGATAATTTTATAAGAAAAGAAAAACATGTAGTTTTAAAAATAGAAAATTTATTTTAAGCCTAAAAACCGTTAAAAATATAAACAGGATATGAAGAATTCTTACAAATCAGTAAAAAGGTGTCTGATAAAAGTATCACTAAAATAGGATTCCTCCTTTTATACAAGAAATTATATTAAAGAAAAAGAAAAAAGAATCATCACTAATATGGTGACAAAAATTCAAAAGCCACCAAGGGAGAGATTTAATAAAGTTGTGTAGCATGGTAATGTTTACATATTTATTTACATTTTTTACATACAATCACTACGTTAATTTAAATACAAATATACGAGCTGCTGTGTGTGACTGTACCTGCACGCTGTCCGGCAGAAATATTTTATTAATTTAAATTAATATTTAAATAAATAAATAAAAATAAAAATATGTTTAATGGGAAATATATATAACCATAAAAATATTAGTTGTCTAAAATGCGGCAGAAATAGTGCTCATAGCATATTGTTATAAGGGATTAATTCTTTGCCCCGCATCATTAGCACTGTTGCAATGAAAACAGTTTTACAGGTGAAGTGAAAATAAAAGGACAATTCATTCATTCACTTTCAGTAGGGTCAGTCTTGGCGACAAACTTGGTGAGTGGGCGACCAAAATTTGGTGAGAGAGCAACCAAGTTTGATGAAAAATGGTACTTTAGAATTTCTGAAGTTTCGAAGATCTCTGATACACGGGAGCACAGATCTCGAGTTTTCTATGGGATTCTCGATGGAATCATCACAAAAAGTTATAAATAGGAATGAGTTGATTTATGCGAGAGAGTATGTACTCACTGTGAATCAGAGTTATTCAGAGACCTGTTCTGAGTGATTGAGCTTTAACGATTGAGCTCTAAGCGAATGAACATTTTTCTTGAGCTTGTGAAGATTTATGCTCCGGAGTATTTGATGTTATTTGCTTTACTCCTGTGGAACAAGTGACTGTTTTTCAGAATGTTCCAGAACATTCATAGAATAGATACTTTTGCTATATGAGTAACAGCTTCAACTATTTCCATAATAGTCGAAGAATAAGCTTTACTATTGGACTATTTTCGAGAATATTCGTTTTAATAATAATGTTGTATAGATTTGATAAGCTTAAAAAAAATATTTAATATCACTGAGGAGATCCCATACTAAAGCTGTATCGAAAATAGTCGCCAATCAAAATATATTTAAACGTTTCCATTATTCAATTAAAAAATAATAATTTTAATGTAGTGACCAGCGAAGCGGGCTAAGCCTGCTAGTCATTTATAAATGAAAACAAAATCTTGTGATTGGTTTTGTAAAAAACAAAGAAATTAATATAATAGCCAATAAAAATTGATTCATAAAAATAAAAATTCTTACCCAATTTCAAGAATCTTTCGAATGTCTTCAGAAACTGGAACCCCTCCAATTAAAAGAATACTAGTAAATTGAGGCATATTTTTAAGAAATGATGAAACAATATCAAAGGTCTGAGCAGCCAATTCCCTTGTAGGTGATATAATAATAACAGCTACCTGAAATGTAAATAAAATACTAAATAAAAGACAAATAGGCATTAATGTTAGTACTTCAAAAACTGGAGATAACTTTTTAGAAAAAAATAATAAAAGCACCCATAATAAAAGTACTCATAATGAAAATTTACACACACACACACACTCCGAGGTGAGGCAAATTTTCATTATGGGTATCTTTTAAAAGAGCTCATAAATACTTTTAAAACGAATAGTTGAACTATCCATCTGTGATAATTTAAAATAAAGTTATTGATTTTTTTTTTTTTTTTTCATTTTTAACAATTTTGAAGATGTTATATAGAGAATAAAATTATACTAATTCTGTACAATTAAAATCATCTGCATTCATCATGGAAGATAATTTTAATAAATTAATTTTACTGAGTGAATTTGTATAGAAAAATATAGAAGAAAGTCATGTGGTGGCCACAGCATACTAGTTTCATAGTGGTTTAATTTTTTTATGGTAATCCAAAGATATTTTCCCCAATGACCCAATAAATGCACCAAATCATACTTTTTGTAACAATAAAAGTAAATTTTTCTCAGGATATAAAAATCTAAATTTCAACAGGTAAACTGCATTCAGATTTTTTATAATAATAACAAACAGTTGTACCAGAAATTATTATTTAATATTTTTATGACCACCATCAACAACTGAAATTTTAATAAGTGATAAAAAAGCTCTTAATCAAGGGTGCAGCCAAGGGTTGGAGGAAGAAAGGTTAAGAAGGGGGGGAGCTCAACCCCCCTTCCCATGCCAGATAATTTGAAATTAAAATAAATTTTCATATTTGACCATTCAAACAAACTTGAAAGCTCTCTGCAAGCCACATTAGCCCCCTTTAGATAATGTCTCTTATTATGCCTCTGCTCTCAAACATAATCAAATAGACAACAACAAAAAAAAAAACTTATAACACAGCTGCATAAATTCTAATAGATAACAGCTTATACTGACTTGATATTTATAATAATTTATTCATAAATAAGCACACAGACATGCATAATATGCATGTAAACAAGAACACTGTTTGGAGAAAGTTTTTCTACTTTGCAGAAAATTTTGTAATATTTACTCACAAAATAATATTAATTACTTTTTTTAAACTGACAGTATATTATTGATTAAAAGAACATGATACCAAAATAGCAAAATGCATTTATTTTGAATTATTTTATGCTTTATTTATGTGTTCTGACTTCATATATACTTTTTCTAAGTTTTCTGTGACCTCTTACTTATTCATATATAATCGCTCAATTCAATAGATAATATTATGACTTTTGACTTTCAAGATCTTTTCAATAATATTGAGTTATCAGATCTTAGTAATATCATTTACAGTCTTTTTCACGAATATAAAACTCAAATTAATCTTCCTCGCAATTTTAAAGCAACAATATCTATTTGCAACAAGTAGGAATCCCACAAGTGGGTAGTAGCTCAGTATTTTGGCAGATCTCTATCTTTATTATTATGAAAAGCAATTTTGTTATAATGATGTCCGGCTTTATCGTTACATAGATGATATTATTGTATTTTATCTTAACAAGAAATTACAAAATAACTTTTCCTTAAACTATCCATCTAACTTAAAGCTAACTCAAAATACTCTGACTAATCAATCAATTAACTTTTTAGATCTAAAAATAATTTTTGACGGTAATAAAATTTACACAGATCTCTATGACAAATAGCAAGATTTTAGTTTTAAAATAAACTTATTTACACATTTTAATTCCTGTCTGCATCTTTCGGTATTTAGAAACATCATCATTAACCATTTATTTAGAATTAATAATTTATGCTCTCCGAAGTATAAAAACACGAATATTAATAAACTGATCTTAGCCACTGCCAAAATGGGTTTTCTTAAAAACTTTGTATTTTCTATTTTATATCCATAACCATGTCTCTACCAGTACATTAAAAAAAAAAAATATATATATATATATACAGGGTCCGAAATTTCAACTCAGATTACACTCGCCGAAAAAAAGTTTTACTCGCCACAAAATAGGGTTGTCATTTTTTTTTTTTTTTTTTTTCCTCCTTTTTTTACACATTTTTTTTTTTTTTTTTCCCCAAACAATTTGAAAGGCTTTTACAAATAAGTCTAAAATTATATATATTAAAAGTGTGTCGTATTTCATCATGTTTCATAATCATCTATAATTAAAAATAATTATAATGCATTTGAGATTTAAAAAAGATTAAAATATCTAATAACATAAATACAAAAAGTCATTAAAGAAATTTTTATTTTTTTCCTTGTCAAACAATATCCTGTGAAAATCTTTTTATTATGAAGGATTAAGCTTCATTATTTAGCTAATAGTTTATTTAACTTTTTATATTAGAAATATCTTTTTCGTCGATTTTATTTTGTAATCAGACGGAATGTCAATGTGTATAACTTGTTCATTATTGTCATTTGAAGTAGCCATTTTGGAAAAAAAAATTCGATAAAATTGTTGCTTACAAATCAATGCAAGGGCAAATCCTTGGCGTTTTAGTAAAAAGTTGGAAAATATGAACTGTTTTTTGATCATTATTCAACAAAATAAACATAGGCTATATCTTTTAAAGCGCCCGCGCTCATTTTCATGTGACAGTATTGCATAGGCAAACTTTCGCATATCTCTTCTCTCGGATATTGGGCCGAAGGGCAAAGAGGCTCTCTTCTCGTCTATTTTCATCTGCTTGGAGAAGTAGCAGTGGGAGAAACGAAACTGCCGAAGAAATCGAAACTTTTATGTATGCACTAAGCATTTATTCTTTTCCAGGCTGGGGCGATCTCGGGCAGCGCACACACAGACTCGGCTCTCCGACAATCTAAAAAGGAGTCGTTAAGTATGAGGTTATAAGATGGCAAGAGTTTGCCATATTTAAATCTGTAAAAAGAATATTTTCTGTCACCGTATCGTGTAAGAATTCAATCTGTAACTAGACCAAATTTTTACTCGCCACAGTAAAAATTCCACTCGCCATTGGCAAGCTGGCGAGCGCAAATTTCGCGCCCTGTATATATATATGTGTACACTCTAGTGTATCTAAACAAAAACTTATAAAATAATAAAAGACAATAAAAAAGGTGGCAGTTGGCTGGGCAGATGTTTGATTATGGAGGATGGGTGGTGTTGTTTGGCTGGATGGTTGGGTGGGATTGTGAAATTAAATTAAAAAAAAAAAAAAAAAAAAAAAAAAGCAGGACTTGTTGCATTTACTTTGTATTAACATGCAGTCTTTCTTTTTTCCAATAAATTTTCAGTTTCTTCATTGTTGAGTTGTCAATTATTCTTAAAATTCTAATCATACTATTAAACACATAGTAATCAACAATTTTCATTGTTGCTTCATAGTTTCATTATTCTTTACCTGCTATGAAATTTTGCTTTTTTTAATCCATATGACTCCTATTCTGGTCTTGGCAGGCTGGGGGAGTGTTGCCGGTGGGAAACTAGTTTAACCCCACAGGCAAGTAACAAGTCTTACTGTCTTTCATACCTTTCTTAAGTTTCTTAAACTATTTTTGCATAAATTTTGTTTCAGTTTTTCTGTTAAGATTTTGTTGAGTTAGTTTAATGTTTCGTTTGTTTTGCAGGCTGTTAATTAATAAATCTGGTTTCTTTAAATATGCGTATTTCATCCAGATAAAAAAAAAAATTTCACCTTTCTAAGCTTCTCCTACATAATAAAAAAAAAATCATTTTTATTGGTCTTTGTGGTTTTAGTGATCTTGTATCTATTGCTTGGTTTTTACTACGCTTAATAAATCATTATATATATATATAATAATGATTCATTAAGCATAGAAAAACCAAGCAACAATATATATATATGTATGTATTTATATATTTGTTGTTTTACAAGTAATTTAATCTTTAACATATATTCTTCACATATAAATATGACTGATTAGTTACAGGCATGAGAGTGCAGAAAATTAAAAAAAGAGGAAACACGCGTGTTCATAAAATTAATTTCAAATGAAAAATAACGCGCGCGGGGTTCATAAAATTTATTTCAAATGAAAAATAATGCTCACAGGAAAAAACTATACAAAATATTTTTAAAGTGACAAATTAAACTAAAAGAATAACACATCAACACAATAAAACATGTGTTAAAAAAAAAAATAGCTAGCAATCAACTTTTAATAACATTGACTGGTGGTGGAAAATGGGAAAAGGGGGAGGGGGTAAAAAGTAGTTCATGAGTGAGAAATATTAATCACAATTCAACTTCTTTGTGGGTCATAGAATATCATAAAGTAAGTTTAAAATTAATATTGACATTTTTGTTCTGGATGGATAAATATTCAAAAATAAAAGGCTTTCAGCAGAATGTTTGATCGGCGATGGTTAGAGATGAAAAAGGAGGTGGGGGGAGGACAAAAAAAAAAAATTACATGAGTGTGAAATATAGAATAATTTTGTTCTTTTATATGTTATAGAATCTGATAAAGCACGTTTAAAATGATTATTGACATTTATATTTTGGATGGAAAAAGGTTGAGAATCAAAAGTTTTTCGTGGAGCGTTTGAACACTGATTATTATTGGAGTTTGATTTTAACAAAATAAAAAAAACGCAAAATCAACGAAAATCACAAAAAAGCGGAAAATAGCGGATCCGCGGAAAATTCTCATGCCTGTAGTTATAATTAGTATTAAAAGGACACTTGGCACTGGATTAATAAAACCAAGCAAAAAGGACAACATCTACAATGCTAAAGAGAAAAAATTGGGAAGCAGACCGCTGTTTTTGTAGCATTTAGTGTACAGTCTTCAGTGACCATTGTTTTTGAGCTATGTGAAATGCAAAAATATATTTCAAAAATTGTGATTACAATACTTTCCTAATATATGTATGTTCAGAAAGTAAAAATATATGTGGTTAACAGTTTATGGTTGGGTGTAGAGTAGATACATCTTATTTAATTTCTACTGTTATATATTTAAAATACATACATACACAGTGATGTCAACTTCTAATGACAAAAAAGCAGGAGATTTTTTAACAGAAATCAGGAGACTTTTTCCAACAAGAAAGTTTGTAAGAAAAATGAGTAAAATAATGCAAATTTAATTTTAAGTAAAGCTTTATAAGCTTAGGAGGAATTTCAAAGCATCAGTATTAAAATTAAATGAATAATATATGTTTCTTGCAGTAAAACAAACTATCAAAAAAAAAAAAAAAAAAAAAAACTCAGACATACAGTTGTTTAAAATTTAAGTCAAAATAGACAGATTTGATCATTCTGCTCCTAATATAAAACAATAAGGATCTTAATTATCTTTGTAAAAAAAAAAGGTAATAAATAAAAAGAAAATATCAGCTATATACTAATGAAATTTGAATTCTTTAAGTTTTCAACAGTTATGGTATTTAAAAAAAAAAAAAAAAAAAACTTTTAAGACATTTTCAATTATGCAAAAATAAAAGTTAAAAATTTATTCTTAGCAAAAATTAGTTTCAAAGCATTGTATAGTAATTCACATTCAAACTGAACTTGATAAATTGCAGGGCAAGATAAATTTCAATTTTTTTTCAAAATTTTTTACCCAATCCCACAAATTTTAAGCATAAATTATGCTAAGAGGGATAGATAAAAATTACATCAGAAAAGCAGGAGAAATGAGTGGAAAATCAGGAGCATGGAAAAACAAGCAAAAATCTTGAGGCTCCTGCCAAAAGCAGGACACTTGGCATGTCTGCATACAAGAAAAAAAAATACATATACTATATAATACATATATACATAAATATACTATATACATATAATATATAAATTTTACATCATGTTTTTGGAAAGGAGTTTTTCTAAGAAGAATCTCAAATATTGGTATCAAGAATGCCAGAGTTTTTCCACTTCCTGTAACAGCTTCTACAACTACATCTTTCTTCTTATCAAGAAACAAGGGAATGCAAGAAGCCTGAAAAGAAAATAATGATTTAAACAAATAAGATCAAATAATAATCATATAACAAAGAAAAAAAAATTATAGTGCATATTAAGATGATTTCAACCATTGTATTAATGGTCACACAAGTTTTACCAAATGTAATTGTAAAATATTAATGACTCATATTTACATTAACTAAGTAAAACAAAAATTAATTGAGACACCTTCATTTACAATATAATATATATATATAATAGACAATTTCCAGGTACAGTAATATTTGCTTATGCTCCTTGAATTTTATTATTATTAGAATATTCATTATACCAGCAGTCACTATCTTTTTTTACTTCATGGGCCACTAAATTCACAATTTAAAATCTCATGGACAGCTAAATTCATAATTTAAAATCTCACAGACTACCAATATTATTAATTAAGAAACTTATTTATATTTCTAGGATAACACAGAGAATGTCTATTTTATAAATATGAAATAAACCAATTTATTATAAAGCATTACAAATACTTATTTTATAATAAGAAAAACATAAAAATACTCATTTTAATCATAAGAACAATGCTTAAAATAGACTAATAAAACAATTACAGGGGAAGAATTAAGACATCTTATTGATTCCATATTATTAGAAACTCAGATGAAAGATTTAACTACAGTGATAAATTTCCAGAGTTCCCCCTAAATTTGAAAAAAGGCAGGGTACTGGTATCTAGTTAAAATCGGGTAAGATGTCACTAATAAAAGAGGACACATTTGTGGAGGTGTAAAGAGGCAACTTTTACAAAAAAAGAAAGAAAATAAATATAGTTTAAAAAAACTAAAAAACACGCTTTTAAAGCACAGCAAACTAAAAAGTGAAAAATAATTCTTAATATAAGCTGAAAACAATAATTCTTAATATAAGCTGAAAACAATAATGAACGAAAAATACTAGTATAATTGTGAAAAAAGCGTGGGGTGCTTTGTGCCATATTTTTCATATATCGAGCAACCCACGCTTTTTTCACAATTATACTAGTATTTTTCGTTCATTATTGTTTTCAGCTTATATTAAGAATTATTGTTTTCAGCTTATATTAAGAATTATTTTTCACTTTTTAGTTTGCTGTGCTTTAAAAGCGTGTTTTTTAGTTTTTTTAAACTATATTTATTTTTCACTTTTTAGTTCGATGTGCTATGAAGAAAGCATGCTTTTTAAACTATATTTATTATTTTATTACTTATCACATAAATAGCTACAGTATGTAAGTTTTTGGTTAAAATATTATAGTATGTAATATGGCTAATATCGTTATGAATTCGATCGTGTTTCATATTTTTTTTTCCATCTCTTTTTTAAAGGACTTCTATCATCTTATAATTCTATGTGTTGCTGCAAGTATAAATGAGATTTTTTAGCAATTATTTATTATTTCTTAATCGAATCATTTCATCTAATGCTTCTCTGTTACATGGGGTTTTACCTGTCAACTTTGAGCAGTCAAGTTCTTCAATTCGAATACCGTCCAAAGATCTGCACCGACTAAGTGCTACATAAGCTTGTCCAGCATCAAACAGTCGAGAGCCCAGATAAATGACTGCATGATCAACTGTACAACCTTGCATCTTATGAACGGTCGATGCCCAACTCAGGATTAGTGGCAACATTCGTCTCTCAGCAGTTCCATAGCTATATTTTGCTGGAAATTGTTTTGATACTGGCTTAATTACGTGTTCACCATCTGAACCGAAATTAATACGGACTGACGGGATGTCTTCCGCATATACTTGGTCCCTGCGAAAATTTGGCCAGATAATTTCTGTAATAAAGCCCATGTTACCATTCACTAAACCTTTTGACACATCAGTGTTCGACCTTAACATTACTTTAGCTCCTACGAATATTTTTAATACATTAGGAAGACCTCCTGTTTTATTGATATCATTAGGTATTACAGAATTTAAGTCTTTATTGCCTAAATTTCGTGTAGCATCAATGAGTTGGTCTTGTGCTTTAATTGTATAAATAGCAGTCCCTTTATCCTCAAAACTCTGGAGAACTTTTTCGTTATGTCTAGCAACTTGGTCATTCGTTGGATAAATTCTTAAAGCTCTCTCAATCGAGAATTCTTCAGTAGTATCTGTTGACACTTTTCCAAGAAGAACTTCAAGATGCTTAGACGTCAATTCTCCAACTCTTAGGGCGTTAAGCACATCTATAAATGTCGTGTCTCCTTGTTGGCGCATGTTTTGTTTGAGTTCAACCAGGCGGAATTGCCGCCACAAATGTGTAGCGGGTTTCATGTGTTCTGGTTGTTGAAATACTTGATGTCCTCGGACAGGTGGTAACTGCATTAGATCACCAAAGAGTAAAATATTTATGCCTCCAAAACAAGCGTCCGGGCTTTTCAGTTGACGCAAACGAGAGTCTATCATGCAAAGCATCTCATAAGGTACCATAGAAATTTCGTCTATGAGCAGAAAATCAACATTTTGCCATAATTGGCGCATCCCTCTTAAATAATTACCAGTAAGAAGTGGCATGCTAACGATAACTCCATCTTTTTGTACTGGTAGTTTTAGCATACGGTGTAGTGTAGATCCACCGACCAACCGTGCTGCGACTCCAGTGAGAGCACCAATTTTCACGACCGATTTTCCATAACATCGGTTAACTTGGTTTTTCAATAGATTAAAGAGGAAAGTTTTTCCGGTGCCTGCTCCACCAGTTACGAAAATTTTCTCTCGTTTAATATCACCATTAAGTTGATTTTTAATACTCTCTGTAATAAAAATGAACAATTGTCTTTGATCAATATTCATAGCCTGCTGTGCCCTCTGAAATTGATCATTGCTCATTTCTGTCTCTGGTAATTCTTCTTCTCCAACTTCAGGATTGATAATACCTGGCTGTTCTAAAATTTCAAATGCATGTACTTGATTGAATGCGTTTTCAAGCTGTTGATCCCGCTCTCGAAATTGGCGCATATGTCTACTCATTTCCTTTAAACAATTCTCTCGATCTAAGAAGGCCTCTTTTGCATTATGGAAACCTTCAAGTAATTCAGTTTCCGAACGATAAGGCATATATTGAACGAGTAAGCTATAGAAAAAGTTTTCTGGATCTGATGTTGCTATAAAGTATGGCACCCTGACAACTGCGAGAGCATTCCTCACAACCATTTTACTGTTATCGAGCAAGGTGATGAGTGGACGACGCGTGTTTGGATGTTCTTCATAGGCATCATTATCAACACTTTCCTCAGTCTCGCTTACCTTTTTCAGATAGAATGGTTCAAACAACATTGCAAACTCTGTAAGGCTCAAGTTCGCAAAATCGTAGTCAGGATGTTCTAACGGACGTTTTTCATATCTTTCAAAGATATTCCTATAATAACCAGTTGCGTGTCCGCTTTTGTCGAATTGCAATACTCTGTAACGCTGTTCTGGCTTTCTTGTGTTCAGAAAAATGCAGCTTCTCGAACTGTCCCGTAATGGGATATGACAAAGTCGATACGCACATTCTGCAGCTGATACTTGTCGTTCATGAAGAATCTTCATACATATCTTGAACAGTTTGCGTGAAATATCAGTCTCTTCGCGTTGAATTTGCTGTATTGCCTGCGCAATTCCAGAATCTACGCCTTCAGGTTCTGCTTTCGATAGGTACTTTGCTATATAGTACGCTATCGCTTCGTTTGATCCGCACGGCTGAATATCCATGTTGCCTGTCCACAGCCTTAATAACTCTGGGTGGTAATTATTTACCCAAGCATCTTCCTTTCGACGCTTAAGTAAACAAATTCTACCTCCGTTACGAAGAAAATCATCTGAAGAATGTGACACAATTTGTGTCTCGTCACATTCTTGACGTGGAAAGTTGAATCGGCATCTTACAGAGGTATTATTTTTTGTACAAGTTTGTGTATGCCGATGAATTTGACATTTCTTAACTAGTTCATGAAGCTCTGGATCTTCTTCTTCTGTAGGCATTCTACAGCAACAGTTACGATCGAGAAGAAGTTTCCCTTCTTCTGAGTCAAACTCTGGATGATTTTCGATCCAAATCACCATATGAAGGTGAGGACTGCCCCGATTCTGGAATTCAATACGCCACCAATGGTCTTTCAGTTTGCCGCCAAATACTTCGTCATTATTTTTGATAAATTTCATTAGAGAATTTACTCTAACCATGAAATGGCGACTCAAAATCACTGGGTACTTTTCGATAAGTCTTTGAGTCTCATAAATGTCGAGCGTACTAGGATCAACATGAGGCCTACCATCGGCTATTAACAAAGCTTTTCGTTGATCCAACCAATTGAGATCATTTGAGCTAAATGTTACAAAATAGGTTGGAGCTCCTAAACATCTGATTTGAGCTAATAGCTCGTTCAAGGCTGATCTCCAATAAGCTGCAGAACCTCTCAAATTTTTCACATAAAGATGGACGTCTTCGACTGCTCCTTCTTGATTAACAATTTTATTGCCACATGCTGATATAGTGCTTTTGATTCGATAATATTCAAAGAAAATTAAGGCATAAAAGAGATAGTCGTTACATTGAAATCTTGTATCACTTCCCAAAATTCTGAACTGAAAGTAGTCTAATGCTGTAATATTTACAGGTCTTTGCTCTTTAAAACCGTTCTTTCCATAAGGAAACAAGAAGTACCAGGAATATTCTTCTGCTTTTAGTTCATGTCCCACATTAACGATATTGTCTTTCGTTTTGCGGATAATTTCATTGAGATTTCGTGAAACCTGCAGTTCATCTTCCACACTGGGTTGCATTACATCAATCGGTGCCATCACTGATGTCTGCAGTGGAATTATTTGATCAGTTAGTTCCTTTTGAGAAGTGATCGTTTCAGACGCTGCCGTTACCCTCTCAATACTGTGCTGTGTTTCTTTCTCCTCAGGTTCATCATGTATATCAAAGACTTGAACATCAACGTAATCAAGAGTATATTGTACATTTCTGCTGCCTGTTGTACGTTTACAAATCCTCACGAACTCTTCTAGATTATCGCATTCGATGATGCAAGCTTTTCCATTGCTGTCGTTTGCTCTGGATCCCTTTTGACCACAAGAATGAGAGTTACTGAAGTAATATTTGTTATCATAGTGCATCACTCCGAATGATTGTCCACCTGTTATTAATATGCCGGTGCTATGTTCCACGAACAGATCTTCCAGACCTTTACGAAGGGTGCGTCCAAGGTTTGCTTCGTTATATTTGTCGTTCAAGCTTCCATATATGCTTGGTTCATCTGCAAAAGTGATCTGAAACCTTTTGTCGAATGTGATCAAATAATCTTTGATTGCATTGAAATTTCGCACCAGTAGGTATCCATCATCCTCAATAGGATAGGCCGTTAAATTTCTCTCCGTTTGAAATCTTATATTGCTGTAGATTTGGTCACCTGTTATCATATTCAGATTGAGGGTGTTTGTAGACCAGTGTTGTGGTGTAAGAATACTGGCCCTTAGGATGTTGGACAATGCCATCGCACAGCATTGTACACCTGCAAATCCTGATGTGAATATGACATCGTTTCCTTGATGCCATGAAGCACGTACAATTCTCGAAAAATCACTGACTTTCATATAAGCACTAGTGTCCTCGGTAGGTTCTTCATTAGACTCCTCAGAAACCTCTAGTGGTGCTTTTTGTACTCTTATAATATCCTCGTCATTCATTACGACGTTTTGATCGATAGTGACATCTTTATAAAGTTGATTGTTAGCAACTAACCAATGTAGCGCGTCATATACTTTTTGCCTAGATACTGAAAACTGTCGTGTGACATTGATATTTTCAAGACGCTCAGTAATGACAACTATTCCAGCATTATTTGTGGTTCTTGGTAACATGTTCGGAAGATTTTCAGTAACTTCGAAAACATCCTGAGCGAACAATACCGCTTGACCTCGAAAACTATATTGGCCAAATACGCCGCTTAATTTTATAATTTTAACAAATGGAATAATGCGTGAAATGAGCCTTTGCTCGGCTTGTGATAACTCCGCAATCACTTCTGGAATAGAGCCTGGATCCAGATTGTTCCAATAAGATTTAGATGGTGCAATATTTTTCTTTGATGTCAAATGGTTCTTGCAACGATTGCAAACAACCAAGTAATTTTTTTGTTTTAATTCGTTAGGCAAATATGGTGCTGTTTCAGTATTTACCAGCCACTTAGAAATTTGATGTAGATAGCACCGTTTAGTGCAAACTTCGCATATCTTATCACAAAACGTGTTAATTGCCTGCCTAAAGCCCGTTACACTGGCTCTACCTAATCTTCTGACCTCTGCGTTTCGTTGCTGCACTTGCTGCAAGCGAGCCTCTCTGGCTTGCTCTGATTCTGAGGCTCGGATTTGAGCTGCATGCTGAAGCATCTGCTGCAAACGAGCCTCTCTGGCTTGCTCTGATTCTGAGGCTCGGATTTGAGCTGCATGCTGAAGCATCTGCTGCAAACGAGCCTCTCTGGCTTGCTCTTGTTAGGTTTAGGAATCTAAAATATTGGCGTGTTCTTGACACTCAATGTTTTATTCAGTTTCACTCCCTCTTTAGTTTAACTATTTTTCTTTTTTTTTATTAAAACCGATGGTTATTAAAAATCTAAGTAATTTATCTTCTATTTACTTTTATAATTTTAAGTTAATAAATATTTAAAAACTCATAGTTTATTTAAAGTTTATTTTAGCATAAAATATTAATACGATAGCCGAAGCTATCCGTATGCAAATGACATAAGTCTACGTCATCTGCTTGAATTGAATAAGTAGCGTAGCAGAAAAGCAATCGTGTGGCTTTTTCCGTGTTGATGCCGATGTGAATCCCGGTAATAAAGAAGCTGGCATGAAACGTAGTTTGTATATTTCAGTTTAAATTTTTCCTTGATAACCTCGACAATATTAGCTTGTGTAGAAAGCTGTTGTTTTTCAGATGAGGTTTAAGTAAATATTTTTAGATTAATTCGAGGATGATAGTTATTTTAAAACTGCAAACTTTTAAGCTTCTTTCAGTAATAGTATAGGCTTCAGTAACTACTCTGTACTATTATATCTGCCCTGAAGAATATTAAACGAATCGTCTAAATGTATTATAATTTTTATTTTCGTTTGCCATATTTTTATTTCACTAGATAAATCAATCTAGTTTTTAAATAAATGATTTTATCTAAAAGAAAAACTTGTCATATTTCTTTTTACCTGCTCAATACAGTTTCCACTGGGCTCTATTATTTCAACTCTGCTTAACTTTGAAGCTTTAAGATAATCATGTCAGGGTTATAAACCTGACATATTTGGTTATGGGCTATTGCCCAGTATTGAGCAGTTTAAGTGAAAGTTTTAAACTGACAAAGTTTAATGAAGTAAAGTTTTCTTCCGGCGTATTGGTCCCAAAGTTTTATAAGAATCTTTAAGAAGGGGGGGCCAATAC
This sequence comes from Salticus scenicus, assembly GCA_963930645.1. NCBI lineage: Eukaryota > Metazoa > Arthropoda > Arachnida > Araneae > Salticidae > Salticus > Salticus scenicus. The sequence goes on from OZ005650.1 coordinate 175,923,133, forward strand.
AGTTAACGAAAATGGCAATGATACAGCATAGTATAGAAAAACTCAATGCTACGAATTATTGTAACTGGGCAGTTGATGTGAAGTTTTTATTGCTTGAAAAGAACGCCTGGGATATCGTAATCGGAACTGAGGAAAAGCCGAAACCATCAGCTGATCCGAAAGAATTAAAAGATTATAATACGAGGTCAAAACTTGCTTTATCTATTTTATACCTCAATACTGAGAAGGACTTTCGTCGAATTATAGAGAAATTAACGGATCCAGCTGAGATATGGAAAAAATTAAAACAACATTTTTACCCTGATAACAGAGCACGCCACATGCAGTTGTGCAGCGAACTCTTTTCATGTAAGATAAAAGGTGGAGAGAAAATTGATATGTATGCTGCTAGACTCATGAGAATAGCTGAACTTTTAGAAGCAATTGACCAGCCAATGAAGGAAGTTTATCTATCATTCCAGTTGCTTCGTTATCTCCCAGAGAAATTTGATAGTATAGTTCAGAGCATACTTAGGTGGACTGATGATAAATTTTTGTTCAAAGATATTTTAGTTGAATTAGTTAGTGAAGAATCAAGGATTGAATTGCGTGATCAAGATAAGTGTGATGAACTTTTCATTGAGAGTTACAGCACACAGTACTCAAGATCTAATGTGATTTGTTTCCGCTGTGGAGTTCCGGGACACATCAGTCGTTTTTGTCAAAATTCAAGGAAAAACTTCGAGCCAAGATCAACATCGAAAGTGTATCAACGCCGAAAGTCTCCGTTTTTCCAGAGGCAACGTGCTCAATCCCCTCACAGACCATGGCGAGCTAAACCTCAAGAGGCAACTGTATCCACTACCAGTGATTCCAGTCCTGAGATATCTAATCTGAAAGAACCTGACCATTCCCAGAGAAGAGGCCGTTCCAGACTCCCGAGACGAACCAGAAAGGACTCTAACCAGGTTTTTTTTACTTTTGCTAATTTAAGTAAAAATATGTGTGACAAAAGCAATTGGCTTTTTGATTCGGCTGCGAGTAATCACTTTTGTGGTGATAAAAATTTGTTTTCTAATTTTAAACCATTGTATAATGAAAGATTAGCTGTTGCAATAGATAATATTGATTTTCCTATTGAAGGAACTGGTGATGTTAAATTACGATTTGGTCAACAAAATATAACATTTACTAATGTAATGTATTGCTCTAAATTGAGAAAAAATTTAATATCTGCTCCAAAGATGGATATTGCAGGAGCTAAATTTAAGGGGGGGAATGGTAAAATTAAAGTAACTAACAAATATGATCAATTTTTATTTACTGCTAAATTGCATGATGGTATTTATTATTTATTTCCAAAAATTCCATCCAAAGAAATGAAAAATGTTAAATTTGAAGTTTCTAAAACTTCAAGTAAAAGAAACTCTCATGAAGTTTTACATACTCAAAAGGACAGTTTTAATATGTGGCACAGACGTTTTGCTCATGCTAGTCCTAAACTAATTGACAGAACTTGTAAATATGATAGTGTGAGGGGGCTTCCTAAATTAAAAGTCAATGAAACTTCTTGTGAAACTTGTAAACTTAATAATAAACAAAGACGAATTTCTTTTAAACCCCATGGTCAAATAAGGTCTAGACATCCTCTTGAGTTATTACATATGGATGTATGGGGACCATGCAAAATAACTGGCCGAAACGGTCAAAGGTATTTCTTATCAATTATCGATGATTTTTCTCGTAAAGTAACAATATTTCCTATGAAAGCAAAAACTGAGGTATTTAAAAACTTTAGAAATTATGTAACAAGAGCGGAGAGATTTTTAAACTGTCAGGTAAAAGCTATTAGATCAGATAACGGGAAAGAGTTTCAAAATAATAATTTTAAATCTTTTTGTGAGCTGAAAGGCATAAAACATGAATTTACTAACATTTATTCACCGCAACAAAATTCTGTTGCAGAAAGATTTAACCAAACTATTGTTGACGGTATGAGGACAGTTTTAGACGAAAGTGGATTAAATAAAAGTTTTTGGCCAGGCGCAGCTTTATACTTTGCGTATACCTGGAACAGAATTTGTCATACTGATTTAGAGAAAACACCGTTTGAGTTGTATGGTGGTTATAAACCTTCAGTAAAGCACTTAAAATCTTTTGGCTCAACAGCATACGTAGGGGTACCCAAACAACTGAGAAACAAACTCGACCATAAAGCGAAAAAAGGAATTATGATAGGTTACGCCCTTAGTACAAAAGGTTACAGGATATGGCTCCCAGATGAAAATAAAATAATAGAAACAATTAATGTTAAAATTGAAGAACCGATAAATATTGGGGAGCACAGTGGAGCAGTGATGGGCTGTGAAAATGAAAGTTGGTTATGTTCAGATGAGGGGTCAGATTCAGAAGGCGTGAATAATGCTCATTCAGATGCTATTAATATATATCAGACTTACCCTGATCATTCTGAATCTTCCTCTGACGAGGAAATTAAATCAAGTCGAGATATAATTAAACGAGTCCCCCTCAGAGAGGCTGTATGGTTTAGAACTCTAGTACCCCGTAAAACTAGTGACAGAATCGACGTTTATTATTGTGAATTTGGAAAAACTGAACGTTTAAAATGTCATAAAGATGTTAAAAAATATTGTAAGAAAAATTGTATAATTTATGAACCAAACCTTTTTAATTTCAGTCCTAGAGAAAAATATGTAGGTAAAATTAATGAAAAATCTTGTTCTAGTGCAGAACAAACTTTAAATTCTGATGAAATTAATTCCGATAGTGAACTTGATTCAGATAATGAACTTAATTTTACTGAACCTGATTTAACTAAGAAAAACGATTGACTAGACGTAGATCAAATCCCAACGAGTTTTAAACAGGTCTTAAAATCTCCTTATAAAAATCAGTGGTTGCAGGCTATGAAAGAAGAAATGGATGTTATTCGGGAACGTAATGTATGGCACCTTACTAAATCACCTCCAAATACTAATATTTTAGGATGTAGATGGGTCTTCACTCTTAAACGTAATGAAAGGGGGGAAATAGCTTGTTTTAAAGCTAGACTGGTGGCACAGGGATATAAACAGATAAAAGGAGAAAGTTATGACGATACTTTTAGCCCTGTCGTTAACTTTGGAGTAATACGCTTCTTCTTTTCATTGCTAGTTTCATGTAAAGGATGGACTCATTTACAACTGGATATTAAAGGTGCATATCTTTACGCACCACTCGATGAACATATTTATATGTCTCAACCACCGGGTTTCATCGAGATTGGAAAAGAAAAATTCGTTTGTAAATTAAATCGCGCTTTATACGGCCTTCACCAAAGTAGTAGAGCCTGGTTTTTCGAAATGAATAGAATTTTGATCAATATAGGTTTTAACAAATTTTCATGGTGTAACTGTGTTTATATTTTTAACAAGAAAGTAATTTTATTATTGTATGTCGATGACATTGTATTGTTTGCAAAATTTAAAAATCATATAGATGAAGTAGTGGACTTATTGAGTAAAAATTTTGATTTAAAAATCTTAGGAAAAACCCGTAAATTATTGGGTGTAGAATTCGAGGAAAATAATGGAAATTTAACTATTCATCAACATTCATATATTAGTGAAATATGTAACAGATTTAAAAATTTCAATTTTCCTATATCATCTCTCCCCATTAGTAAAGGGATAATTTACTCAAAATCTCAGTGTCCTCAAACTAACGCTGAAACAATAGAAATGTCAAAATATCCTTATAGAAGCATTTTAGGTTGCTTATCGTTTCTCTCTAATAGAACTAGACCTGACATATCGTACGCGGTTAATATATTTTCCCAATTCCAAAGTAATCCTGGCATAATGCATTGGAATGGCCTGTTAAAACTCTTAGGATATGTTTGTTATACCAAAAATTTAAAGTTAAAACTTGAGTGCAGGAAACCACATATTACTGTTTATTCAGACGCTGATTTTGCGGCCAACAGAGACGATAGGACTTCAATGGGGGGACAGCTGATTTTACTCGATAATTCACCCGTAGCTTGGAGAACGTTTAAGGAAAAATGTATCAGTTTAAGTACTATGGAATCTGAATTCGTAGCCATGACCGAAGCTACAAAAGAACTATTATGGTTCGATAGAATTTTAGAAGAATGCTTTAATAAAAAAACTAATACAGGGTACTAAAGAAAAATCTTTACTTTTAGTAGATAACATGGCTGCTATAGATTTCGTGAAGTCTCCCATTGAAAACTATCGTACAAAACACATCGACGCAAAATTATTTTTTATAAGGGATTTGATTTATAAAAACATATTTAATATTAAACATGTTAAAAGTGTAAATAATTGGTCAGATATTTTCACGAAACCGTTAACAAAATACGGGTTATCTCTTTTCATAAGTAGCCTATTTTCATCTACTGAGTAACATGTATATTTTAAGGAGTAAATTTTGAAGAGAAGAATTAAGGAAATAAGTTTCAATTTTTTAAAAGTTATTTATTTCTAAAGAGAACAGAATGTTTTTCTCTTTAATATGAAAATGCAAATGTATTTCTCAAAGTGTTTATTATATTGCAAAATGTATATACTTGTTTTATATCATATATTAGTTAATTTATGTACATGTCAATGCTTAATTATTTATATTATATCTTCATAGCAAGAAGAATTTTCTGTATAACTTCAAAATGAAGCATTGCAAAAATTGGACTGCTTTGCTCTTGAAATACACTAAAGAAAGACGATTAGTAGCAAGTCGTTGTTGAATCTGTCAATTTATGTTTTTTTTTACATACAAGTTTTTTTTGTTACTCAAATAATATGATGTGAACTTGTAAATTCAGGGCAGATATATGTATATATATATATATTCATGGTCTCGGTTGAGTGTCAAGAGGGGGGGCTTATTGTTAGGTTTAGGAATCTAAAATATTGGCGTGTTCTTGACACTCAATGTTTTATTCAGTTTCACTCCCTCTTTAGTTTAACTATTTTTCTTTTTTTTTATTAAAACCGATGGTTATTAAAAATCTAAGTAATTTATCTTCTATTTACTTTTATAATTTTAAGTTAATAAATATTTAAAAACTCATAGTTTATTTAAAGTTTATTTTAGCATAAAATATTAATACGATAGCCGAAGCTATCCGTATGCAAATGACATAAGTCTACGTCATCTGCTTGAATTGAATAAGTAGCGTAGCAGAAAAGCAATCGTGTGGCTTTTTCCGTGTTGATGCCGATGTGAATCCCGGTAATAAAGAAGCTGGCATGAAACGTAGTTTGTATATTTCAGTTTAAATTTTTCCTTGATAACCTCGACAATATTAGCTTGTGTAGAAAGCTGTTGTTTTTCAGATGAGGTTTAAGTAAATATTTTTAGATTAATTCGAGGATGATAGTTATTTTAAAACTGCAAACTTTTAAGCTTCTTTCAGTAATAGTATAGGCTTCAGTAACTACTCTGTACTATTATATCTGCCCTGAAGAATATTAAACGAATCGTCTAAATGTATTATAATTTTTATTTTCGTTTGCCATATTTTTATTTCACTAGATAAATCAATCTAGTTTTTAAATAAATGATTTTATCTAAAAGAAAAACTTGTCATATTTCTTTTTACCTGCTCAATACAGTTTCCACTGGGCTCTATTATTTCAACTCTGCTTAACTTTGAAGCTTTAAGATAATCATGTCAGGGTTATAAACCTGACAGCTCTGATTCTGAGGCTCGGATTTCAGTTGCATGCTGACGCACTTGCTGCAAACGAGCCGCTCTGGCCTCCTTAGACTGCTTGGCTCTATAATTTTTCATATAGAGCCTTCTTTTCTTCCTTCTCTCCTCTATTTCCTCGCTTGAGAGTTCTGACGTTCTCTTCATTGACTTTTGTCTTCTTTTCTCTAATGTCCTTTTTTGTGTTTTGTTGTTTTTTTCAAAGTGATTCTATATTAGGAAACGAGGGTTAATATATTTCAGACACGTAAGGCTGTTTTCTTGTATGAGTGCGTGAATGTCTGTCTAAATTTCTTTTTTCAGCAAATGCTTTAGCACATATTTCACACATGTACGGTTTTTCTCCGGTATGAGTGTGTGAATGTTTGTTTAAACTGTCTTTTAGAGAAAACCTTTTACAACATATTTCACCCACTTACGGCTTTTCCCCTGTATGAGTGCGTAAATGTTTATTCAAAGCACCTTTTTTAGCGAATCTTTTTGAACAAACTTCACACATGTACGGTTTTTCTCCAGTATGAGTGCGTGAATGTTTGCTTAAACTGTCTTTGCGAGAAAATCTTTTACAACATATTTCACACACGTTTTTTGTAGAATAAACTGTATTTAATATTTGTAAAAAAATTAGAAATTCTAACTTCTAAACTAAAATTAAACTTTAAATTTTACTTTTTAAGATAGCACGCGATCGTGTTTTATCAAATCATTAAATTCATATTTTTATTTCATATTATTGCACGCGCACTATTTATTTCCTAATTCAAAATGATTAAAAAATATATTTTAAAGCAAAAATTTTACGGATATCTGTTTTTTTGTTTGAGATATGAAGGATTTTGTGCAATCACGTTTTGCTCCCAGAGAAGTTACAAACATACATACATACAGGTGAAGCTAATATAAGCGTGTTAAAAAAAGGTTACTTTGCAAAATATGGCTATCAATATTGCAAAAATTTTTTATAAAGTCCTCAAGCAATTATTGCTGCCATTGTAATTGGCACCTCAGTTTATACATTTATGAATAATTCTTAGTTTTTTTTTTTTTTTTTTTTTTTTTTTTACTGTTGGAAATTGTTATAGAAATCTGTCAGAGTATCAAAAGTAAAACAATTAGAGCATTATTTTTAGTCAAGGAGAGTATGTTTTGGAGAGCAAAGAGAATGCATTTTTGTTCTTTAAGAAAGATATAGTGGTCATTGAATTTCAAAGGGCAGGCAGAGTACACTGCCCTCCTGAAAGGCTCTAGAGAAAATCCTGAAATTTCTACAGCCATATATAAAATGTATTTACTCTAAACTAGAAATATGTATATTATACTGTTGGATTATTAAAATCCCGTAGGAAGTAATCTTTTTGACATATATTTTAAACCCTTGAAGAATTCAAATATTCTATCAAAGAACTATACATTTAGAACAAATATTTCTATATATATTTAGAATAATTCCTAGCTAAGTATCTAATGCAGATCAGAAATTCAAAGCAACAACTATGCCAAACACTTTCCCTTAAAAATTTTTTTGGGGAAAAAATTATTCTACTTATTCTCTCTCTCATCCAGAAAATTCTGAAGTCCAATGTTGTGAGTATGAGTGGCTCAGAAATTCTGAAGTTAAAATTATCTTCATTATAATTTTTAATACAGTGGAGCACCTTTTATACATTTCTCATTTATATGTTTTTCTCATTTATACATTTTTCAACTTCGGTCCCAAATCATTCCATTGAATTCTAATGTTAAAATATTTCGTTTATACGACACAAGTAAATTCTTAATTTCACTTATACTTTTTTTTTTCCCTCCTTGTAGAATCCCAAGTTTAAATTTCATTTCAGGATTTAAAAAAAAAAAATAAATAAATAAATAAAGATGAAAGCTTTTTCTGTTTTATTTTTATCTTTTCTTAGAACTATCTGTGTTTATTTGACATTACGGTTGGAGAAACACATTTTTTTCCCCTTCCTTTTAATCGTTTGCAAAAATGTCATCTTCGTTTAGAGAACGAAACGCTTTGTCTTTAAAGGTTAAAATCGAAATCTTAAAAAAAAATTCTGAATTTCTATATTTTTAATTATCATTTAATTTTTATTCTACCTTTTAAAAATATTTTAAATTTTATTAAAAATATATCTTATTCGAATAAATGTAAAGGAAATCACGAAAATTGATTAGACTTTTATTATTAATATGATATTTTATTGTGTATTAATGTTAAAACGAATTTTCAGTTGTACATTTTTTAGGAACGGTCCCTTGAAAAATGTATAAACAGTGCTCCACTGTACAACCTTAAAAAATGCAAATAATGTCAAGATTTTTTTTTTTTTTTATGATCATCAGAATTTTTGATGGACTACCAGCTGACGACCACTGCATTATAATATCTTAAAATGGAAATATTTGTGCTATTTTTATAAAAGAACAATGATATTTGCAATAAGAACAAATAGAGATAATAATAATAAACTTATTCATATATCTATTAATTTTCTTTTTTATATTTGTCTACTATTTTATAATTTTGGACCAGTTCTTAAGTCATAACCTTGCTGGTCTTATTAAACCACTAAATTTTCATAGCTGACATTATCCCTAAAACATAAAAATGTATCAAAAATTATACCTTGTATTATCCCTAATCATAAAAATAATGCACTATGGGCAGTATATCAGTAAAAAAAAAATTTTAGTAATTAATTGTCACAAAATTTCCTTTTAGTAATTATAATAATAATGATGATGGTGTAATGTTTTATTAAAAAGCATTATTATAATTTTCATATTTATTTGTTTTCATTAGATAATGAGAAATTTTTGAATACGTGGGCAAGTAAAGCTATGTAAGTTTTAATAATTAATAGAAATTATGAATTATACACTTATTTGTTTATTTATTTATTTTACAAAACTCTATTCTAAAAAGAAGAAATTATTTTAATATGTATTATCAAACAAATTGCTGTAATAAAAATCAATCAGTCAGTATGACTTAATACTAAGTATGCACGTCTTTTTAGAGATATACAAATACACATACATACAGTTAAACAATAAAAAGAAAATGCAATTTACTTAATTAATACCTATCACTGAAATTTGTTTTTCACAATATTAAAAAGTATGAATTTTATGTATTTTGGATTTACCGAAACTAAATCTAATCATAATTTTTATATATTAGTCATATTTCTTGCTCATAATTGGAAACATCTGAAGCGGTAAAAAATTCTGAACTATTTTCTATCCTACACAAAGTAGGCTACTTTAGATATTTCTCTAAATGCGTTTACACTTTAAGAAAGGAAAACTACAAAGGCAGTTGTTTTTATTTTTTAACTTCTTTGAGGAAAAGTGAAAATAATTTAACATGAATGAAAGTCACATTTTTATATTGCTGCACTGTACTTCCTCAGGTAATAAAAATAACATATGTTTCAATGTTATGTATTAATGCATTTATGCGATTCTAAATGCATAGTACACTGCAGTTCAATATATATCGCAACTATCAGAAAATAGAAAAAAAATTGTATTTTATTGTAAAAGCCGAAAATGGGGGAAAATAAAATTAATTTCAATTATTATTATTATTATTACTATATAACATCATAAAACTTTTAGCATTTGAATAAAATTTATTAATTGCCTCATGGACTTATCATAATTTTTCTAGTACTTCACGTGATGCTTGGTTTCATCTAATGCAATGTTTGAAAAGGTTTTCAATATATAGTATATACATATATATCTATATCTATCTAAGGATGTACCCAGGGAGGGGGTCCATGGGGTCCGGACCCTCCCGAAATAAAGCTCAATAAAAGATAATTTAATAAATATGTCTTTCTGAATTTGAAGTAAAAAGTGCAGCTTAAAATTTAAAATGTGACATATGTTTCAATATCTCTCCTTGCCTTTTTCAAGACTGATTTCAGGGCTGAAAACTGATGCTCACATACATTATATTATGATAAATAAGTAGAAATTGTTCAATGTAAATTTTCAGAGGTATGGACATTTCTTTTAAGCACACTATAGTGCATTTGAAAATTTGAGATAATATACAGCATATTATAAAAGCAATGTTTTTTTTTTTTTTATTAGACACATATGTACTTATAGTAATCAGTCTTAAAAAAGATACCAAGAAGTATTAAAACATTTAAAACTTTTAAATTTTAAACTGCACTTTTTAGCATTAGCATACAAAACCAGTGTACACGGTCTGTAATTATTATCAGATTAGTTATTCAAGGAGAGTGTTATTAGGGTGAGGAGGAGACACTGGCTCCCACAATTGAACACATTTTCAAAATCTCACAGGGAAACATTATGATTTTTCATAGACATTTATTATTCACGAACATTTTTTTTAGCTATTTCTCCAAATTTGTAAGGCTCATTTTAATAATATATTGGAGATAATGCTATCCAGATCAGTCAGAGAATTTTTGGCACAACCACTAAGTTAACAAAGGACTTATAAGTATGCATTATGTGTTTTATTCACCTCACATACTTTCACTTTCTTTCCTTCTAAAAAATTTTAATTCTCCTTTACATATTTTTGGGGGTTCCAGACATAGCAAAGACACCCCCCCACCCCCCCCCGCAGATGAGATATTTAAGACTGTTTTAATCCAGTTATTGAAATTCTGATACATTTTTCAAAGCAATTTTTTTAGTAAATGAAATTTGCAGATGTTCTAAATGGTGTTTTTCATGTTTTATAAGCAAGGAAAAAAACTGTGAAAAAGATAAACTGATTTTCGACAGAAATTGCCTTTATACAGACATTTGCAAAAGTTTAAAACCAATAGCCGATTTTCAGTATTTTAACACATTGCATCATTTGCGCAGATTATTGCGTCATCTCATGTGCTTATTGCATCAGACGCATTCTACTGCTATAAATAAAGGTAGCCGGCATGTTTATCACCAGTTGTTTATTGGATTTTGTCATTGACAGTGCTGTTGTGTAATTAATCTTAATGTAATGGGTAAAAAATCTTCACTTTGATTAACTGTTACAAAAAGGTCAGAAATATTGACCCTGCATAAAACTGGATTTTCTGAATGTCAAATAAGTTCGAGGGTAAATGTGAGCAAGACAGCTGCATCAAACTATTAGTAAATTTAAAATTTCGGGAAAATTTGTGGACCTTAAGGGAAGGAAAACGAGTGCATGTGGTCATAGGCGTAGCGTGAACGAAAATTTTGGGGGGGGCACACATATATGAAAAAACAATAAAAAGTTTTTAAAAAGTTTCCTCTATGCTATAAGTATGGAAATATTAGATATTTATGAAAATTTTAGATCTCAATTCTTAAACAATTTTTAAGGTATGAGAAATCCAAAAATCATAAATTGATGTGGTGACAGTGTCTGTGTAGACATCAACTTAGAAATGATTAATCGTGAAAACATCTAATTTTAAGTGACAAATTTAAGTTTTCATGAATTCAGAAATTAGGACAAAAATTTTACAATTCAAATGTTATTTTACGGCATCTAGACCTGAAAAATCCCTGTCATTACTCATTAAATAATACATAATTTTAAATTTTATTTTCACATTCAGAAAATTCATGAATCTTCTAAATTTCGTCAATATTCCAACTTTTGAATTCGAAAAATGTAAGAAGAAACTAGTTAGCATAAGTGGACTCTGCTCAGTTCCCCATCATATTTATGTTCTCAGAAATTTCTAGTGCGAGACATATTATAATCATGTTAAAAGAAAGGAATTTGACCAAAACTTGATACAGTGACAGAATGAAATCCCCGCCTAAGGCTATCCACCGTTCACTTCGATATATTCATCTTATTCTAATTGTTTCCATTGTTTAGTTCCATTGTTTAGTTTTCATGCTAGTATTTCCAATGCATTAATCCTCAAAATTCATACTTATATGAAAAATTTACCATTTCGCTATGTTGATAAAATCGTAAATTACGAATAATTTACGAAATTTTCCTATTAGAAAATTTGTATTCAATCACGTTCAAACAAATATCATAAATGTAATTTTGAATTTGTTTAATGTATTTATGATCCTCAAAATGGAAGTTTATGCTTAATTTTGCCTTATTCTGATATGTTAAGTAAATCGTAAATTCCAAATAACTTACGAATTTTTGTTTAATTTGAAAAATCTTACTCTTCGATATTCATGCCGGTATCCTAAATAATATTTTGAAAGTGGTTTGACATCTTTATGATGAATATATCCCTCAAGATTGACGTTTATGTGAAATCTTGCTCTATTCTGCCATGTTAAGAAATTCGTAAATTTCCAATAACTTACGAATTTTTTATATTGAAAAATTCATAGTCGTTAATATTCATGCCAGTGTCCTAAATAATATTTCAAAAGTAGTCTGACATCTTTACAAAGAAAATATCTCTCAAAATTGACGTTTATGTGAAATTTTGCCCTATACTGCCATGTTAAGAAATTCGTAAATTTCCAATAACTTGCGAAATTTTCAAAGTAGCATATTTATAGTTTTTGATATTCATTCCGGCATCAAAACGGATATTTTAAAACTGGTCTGACATTTTTACAGTAAAACGTTTCCATTTAATGCACGTTTAAGTGAATTTTTGTCTTATTCTCTCATGTTAAGAAAATCGTAAATTTCTAATAACTTACGAAGTTTTTTAATTCGAATGTTGCAAATGAATAGGGTTCTTGCCAGTATCGAAAGTAATATTTTAAAACTGATCTGAGCTCTCTGCGATCAATTGTTCGTGAGATATCGTGTAAACAGACTAACAAACTAACACACTAACAGACACCATACAAATTGTGTCATTTTCGGATTCCTCACACCTGAAAACGTATAAAAAAGTCAAAAAACCGAGGTCGAAATTTTTCACAATTACCTAAGTTCCCCATACCTATAGTATGATGGGGAAATAAAAACGGCAATGAGAAAAATTTAATTTTTCAGGATATTTCAGACACAGAAAATAATGATAGTAACGATGCAGAATATTTAAAATTTTAGTGTTATTTCCCATCAAAACCGAAAAACGATTGGGTAAAGGTGAAAAATTTACAATTTTGAAACAAAAATTTACAATTTCGGAATTAATTTACGTCTTTAAATGCCAAAAATTATTTTGAGCAAAGTAAAAAATCAATGAAATTCTGACTATTTTAATATTTTATACGGCTTTGGGATCGGTAGACTCTTATTTTATTTTTTTTTTTTTCTCTTTCTCTTATTACTTTCCGAACACTATAGTGAGGAAAGTATTGTAATTATGTCAAAAATCCGAATTTGAGATTTTGATGTTTCTATACGTTTCGAGTTCCCCTGAGTCCGTTTTTACTATTTTTACAATGACTTATGTGTGTGAGTGAACATGCTAGCGTCTAAACGCTTTGTTTGAATGAGCTGAAAGTTGGTACGTATATTGTAAGTTACCCTAGTACGAACCCTATTGATTTTGGTGAATCTAGCACTTATAGTTTTTTTACAGGGACACAAAGAAAAATTACACAATTCAAAAATGCAGTATTTTGAAAAAAAAAAAATGTAAAGATGACGATAAATCATTTATTAGCCTACAATAATGCTGATACAACTGCCTCTTAGGTCGATAAGTTACGGAATAGAGAAGAGAAGTGACGCTTTTCGTGCACATTGGGGTACTTCATATACATTTTTTTAATTACATAAACTCATAATTGCTATTTCTTTTTTATTTGGGTCTCTTTTTTTTGTTTGTTTCACGGTGTGTGATAAGACAATTTTTTAATTGACTTTATCATATATCCTAGTCTAAAAATTTTTTAGGTTCTGAAAGATTGAGGGGGCACGTGCCCCCTCGAAGCTACGCCTATGCATGTGGTGATGATCATGTGATAAGGATGGTCGTACAAGATCCGAGAACCTCCTGCAATACGATTAGACATTCTCTGGCTATAAAAGGCACCAACATCATTTTGAGTACTATTTCAAGATGTTTGGCCAAAGATTTTGGTTTATCATACCATGAACCTACAAGGAAACCTCGACTTACTCCAAGTATGAAAAAGAATCGACTCTATCCTCTATATTATTAAAGTAAAACTTTGTAAAAAATATCCGGGATGAGTTTTTTCAGTTATGATTTAAAATTAGGTGCACACCTGAAAGTGTTAAAAAAGTTAACTTTAAAGCTTCTTCTAAAGTTTGAGTCTTACTTACATAAGTATTGGTGGAAGCTTTAATTATAATTGACAAAAGATGACCTGAAGGGGCAAAAGAATACAAAACTTTAAATGTTCTTATAATAATAGGTAAAGGGGCCATGAAAACAAACTGTCTCTCATTTCACATACCTTAATGAAAATATAATTCTGCTTCTGGACCCCTCCAGAAATAAAATCCTGGGTATGTCCTTGTATCTATCTATATACAATAAATTTTGTGACAAATAATTACTAAATAATAGTAATTTAAGAAGTTTTTTTTTTTTTTTTTTTAATTCTGAGTTGCAATTATAAAAAAATTATTATCTTATATCTTTATTTCTATTAAATCATTAAATTAAGAACTTAAGAATAAAAATATTCCCTTAAGCAAAGAAGTAACTTATTTTTATATTTTACAAGAACCTACCTTGTTGCAAACGACTTTTGTGTGATATTTATTCTCATGCGACAATGCTCATTTTAACTACGAACTATTCTTCTTATCAATAAAAGAAGGAAAGGGCTTTAGGCAATTGCTTTTGTGTACCAGAATTGTCCACACAACAAGTCTCCCCCACAATTTACTTATGCAGACAAATTGGCATAAATAGTCAATTCTCAATGCACCGGATTCCGTTTCGTTCCAGGAAAAACCCATGATGTTATAAACATCTTGACCAAGAAGAACGAAGATTAGATCCTAGATTCCTTCAAATTTTAGTTAGGGCATACAAAGCACAAGAACGGGAGAAAAATACTGTATTAATAATGCACATCATAATATTTATATGGTTTCAAATTTTACTTATTTATTTATTTGTTTTATTAAACAAATAATTATTACTTCTTTTTGTCTTCATTTGTTTTAAGAAATAACTATTGAAATATATGAAAGCGGAAATTTTTATTACCATTTTCATCTTAGAAAGCTCCTAAAACTAAAATTAGAATTTTTTCAAAAATGATGAATATTCCACTAAATGCTGCCTTAAATATTTCAAAAAGTTATTTATATTATATGGTTATCGTTTCTCGTAACTAAAAATTTACTGAATCTACATATTTTCAAAATTGTAAATATTTATTTATAAAAAAAAAAAAAAGCATACCATAAAAAGCATTCCATACAGACAATTTATGACTATTTCGTAAAATATACAATTAACGAGATTTTGCCATTCTTTAATAACATAATTTCTATAAAACTTTAAATGTAATTAAACATCACTATAATATTACACTCAAATTGCAAATTAATATATGTGCAAATGCCTTCAAAGCTGCTAGGCAGGAAGTGCTGGGTTCGATCCCAGGTCGATGATATAAAAAAATCCCCCTCCCCTTTAGCCCCCAAAGTATGTGTGATACTGTATTTTTTCCTAAACAGCAAGTGACTATCAGACAACGTTTCATTAAAATCAATAAGAATGTGATATAAAAACAATTATTCTCTTTCAATCTGCTCCAAGACCACACTCCCTTCCCAGGTATATACTAAGTGAAAGTGGTACCAATTTAATTGATTGAAGTTTCTAAAAATATATTATGAAAAATCATTCTTTAAATTCATTCTTTGATGCTTATTGTTTTTGCAATTTGCAAAAGTGTCCTTTTTTTTTGGGTGCCCTGCCCTTTTCACCAGTGCCTTTTCTTCCAAGTGCCCTTTTTTTTCGGGATCCATTTTGCGCAGTTATTCTCTTTTCTGTCCTTTTCTTCTTCTACTTTCTTTTTCATATTTCAGACAGAAATATTTAATATGAGTTTGAGTTTGAATTGTTTTTTCACGCTCAAGTTCAAGTAAAAAACGAATTCTACTCAACTCAAATATTTTGAGCTAAACTCATGAACGCGTCCGTGCACAACACTACTAATAATGTACTTATAAGAAAAAGAAATATCATTTATAGACCATAATATAATGGTACGAAATTCTTATGTATGTCTCTGTACACAGGCTTCAGTAATTATATCAGGGTTGGCTAGATTTTGCCTGACCCGAAATCGAAAAAGCCCAAGTGGGTTTTTTCAAAATCCTTGTTTAAAATTATACTTTTGTCTGAATTACAATAAAAATAAAATTTTAAAAAATTTCTGAAAACTTTAACAGTGCATCACTGTTGTGTAATTTAGAGGGACAATAATTGAAAATGTTTTATGAAAATCTATTGACTACGAAAAGTTCAATAAGGCAACATGAAATAATTATTAAAATCAAATTTTTTGTTGTAAAGGGCAGCTAAAAAAGAATTTTAGAATATTTAAAGTACAATTAAGTTAAACTTAATCATAAAAAGACTTTAGAAATTTTTAAATTTCAATTTTAATGAAAAAATAAGAAATAACAAATTTTTTTAATTACCTTATTATGAGTGATTATTTAATGTTTAAAAAAAAGGAAGAATGAAAATATTCCTGAAAACTCTGATAAACCCCAAAAATATTCTGAAAAAACCCTGATTAAACCCGAAAAAACCCACTGGGCTGGGTTTTTTCTAATCCTGAATTATATACACCAATAAAAAGTACAACTAATTCATTGCAATTCATTGATATTTGAACCAAATTTGACATTTGGATGATTACTGAATATCATCAGAATTATTTTCTATGGCCCTGTAAATAAATTATTTAGTCTATACATTCCTTTTTTCTAGAGAAAACATGCTTTTAAGCACCTTAATAATGCATGTTAATTATATTACGTTGAATGCAGCATAAACGCATTAAAATGCACTTAAATAAAAATCTGTCCATAGGCTCTTAATACCACATTTTTTTTTTTTTTTTTTGTGTGTGTGTGTGTGTCCCTGTAAACAAGCCATAAACATTATATACACCAGTAAAAACTCTACAACTTATTCTATGTAATTCATGAATAATTGTTCGAAATTTGGGTGATTACATCACATTGTCGTAACACTTTTGTAAAATCCTATAAATTAATTATTAAGTCTATGCACACATTATTTTACAGACAACATGTTTTTAAGCATTTCAATAATGTATGTTAATTTTATTTTGTTGAATGCAATGTAATAACTTAAAGTACGTTTAAATGAAATCCTGTCTATAGGCCGTAATGGTAAGAAATATTTTGTGTGACCCTGAACATGAACAATATACATGCTAAAATCTATACAGCCATTCCTGTATGGTAAGTGAACATGTGTACCAATTTGCATACCAATTGGGTAATTTTTGAGGTTGCTATTATGGTACAGAGAAATTCTGTCCATAGGCTGAAATGATAAGAAAAACTTTAAGTGTGTCCCTGTACACAAACCACAAACAGAATATAATAAACGCCTAAAAATTTACAGCTAATTCCATGTGGCTCATGATGGCCATGTGTACTAATTTGCAAGTCAATCAGGTGATCTTTGCAGCCTCTATCAAGAGACATACAAACACACAGACACCATAAGTCTATTTGAGTTTTCACATGGAGGCCTCTACTGATGTTTCAGCAATGATAATCAATTTACAAAATTGAAATTAAAAAATTATTCTATTTTTTAAAGTTGATTTCGTATAGTTTTAAATAATTACTTATATTCATTATACTTCTTATTGTTACAATTGACCTCAATTACGTTACAATTATATTTGGAAAAAAAAAAGAAAGAAAAAAGGGAAAATTAATAATCTTACAGGGACAATAAATAAACAGAAAAAATCCAAAATATTACCTGAACAGGTGTTAGTGTTGTAAAACCAAACTCTTTTATTGTAGACAAAACTGGGAGACTCAGACCTAATTTATCCCAAGATGTATATTCCATTTTCACTGTGGATTATTTAATTATTGACTGCTAAAATATAAGAAATTTTAGCAATAGAAAATGAATTTCAACACAAAAATGAAGAAATATTTTAAGAAAAATATGCATTAAAAAATACTTTAATAAAACTTTCAAAGGGGAAAATTGGTTCAAATCAGTTCATATAAATAAAATATGGTGTAAGACAGGCTTATCCAACCCAAAACTCTTGGCAGGCCACATTGAAAATGTATTTTACACAGGCATAAACACATGAACCATATACATATAGTAACTCTTTTTCTAGGCTCGTAAGGAAATGAAATAGAAAATATGCATATGAAATATAATTTTATTGATAAAATAACTATAAAACAGTCAAAAATTTATGATTATATGTACATTCATAAGTACAACAGTAAGAATTAATTGTTGATCTGATATCTTATTAACATCAGTGAGCGCATATATGTATATTAGTTACTTTAATCAGCATTTTTTAAGATAGTCAGAAAGAATTTATTAATTTTAGATGTTTTAAACAAACAGATCAAAACCTCGTTAACATGCATCTCAAGGGGGATAAAAAAATTTTCATTTTATCAGTAGTTCATGCTATCAGTAACTAATCTTCATATAGCTAAAGTAATCTTCATTTTGACGGGGATTGTGGAAACAGTTCCTGTTAAAAGTAATTCAAGTTAACGGGGTTCGACTGTATTTATTTAATGGTATAAGTTTCCATTTTGTTTTTTTTAGACCATAATTTTTTTATTTCCTTTCTATATAATGCATTTCGGTAAAACATTACATTTTTAACAAATTATTATTTAATAGTCTTGCATCTTATTGTGTTTTGCCCTTGGTTAAAAATATGCCTGATAGTTTAGGAAATGTCAGCAACATGTCCGCGTCATCTCAGTTAGTTCATGTTGCAGTGAAACTGCCCCCTTTTTGGCATTGCAGAACTTTGGTTTCTGCAATTAGATGCTCAATTTAGACTTGGTAACATAATCGTCGATGAAACGCAGTTTTACACAGCTATTTCTGCTTTGGATGCTGAAGTTCTTCAATCAGTTAGAGACAATGTGTTTAACCCACCTCAAACTAATAAATATGATGCTCTCAAGGCAAAATTAATTTTGGTATTTGCCGAGTCTGAAATGGCTAAATTGAAACAGCTTTCGCAGGACCTACAACTGGGAGATATGAAACCGTCCCAACTTTTATCTAAGATGACAGATCTTTCTGGTGGTAATCTCAAAGATAACGTTTTAAAATCTTTCTGGTTAAGTAGACTGCCCTAGCTGCTAGTAGTGAGCCATTGACAGTGTTAGAAATAAGAATTTTGAAACTAGTCGTCAAAATGACGCCTGGATTAAATTTTTTGGGCGTCAAAATGAAAAATCTAGGTGCCATCTATAATTAAATATGTATATTAAAAAAATAATAATACAGCATCAACTTGTAAATAATATATGCAAGATTATAAAAAAAATATTTATGTTATGAATGTAATTACATTGACAATATTAAATGTACATATTTAAAATCACAAATTCATTCTTCATTCAGAAGATACATCATTCCACTACAGTTTAATAGAATTTTCTGGGCAGAAATCTTCCAATTTAGGGCCTTTTAACTTAATCATTAACAAATCGTCAACTAATTTCATAGAGATACATTTTCTTAAATCAGTTTTTATTAGGTTCAGTTGACTTGTTTAGAGTCTAATGGAATTGGGAAAATTATTAAATATGATGAGGAAAAAATCCAGGCGTCAAATATGTCACCTATGATTGGAATTCTAGGAATCAAAATGAAAAAACTGGTCGCAAAATACGACTAACGACTGCTTATTTCTAACCCTGGCCATTGACCAAGCTAGCTAAAATGGCTGATGAAATTCAGGAATTGGCTACTTCACATCAAATTAATGAAGTTCAATATTTCTCACCTACTATTGTAGCCTTACAATAGTAAATTGATACTCTAACTAAACAGATTGCCAAGTTAACTATCCAACAGAAACCCTTTTTGCGTGGTCACACACCGTCGAGAAACTACCAACCTTGTCAATGCCGTACACCCTTCCCAGGACAAAATATTAATAACGATATTTGTTTTTATCATTGTAAGTTTGGTAATAACGCTCGTAAATGTACCTCTCCCTACAATTATCAATGAAATTTGGAAACCCTAATAAATGAGAAGTCACTCAAAGTCATGAGTGACGAAGGTCGATGCATTGCTCGAGTATTTGTTACCGACATGCTAACTGGCCTCTGTTTCCTTGTGAACACAGGAGTCGATATTTCCACTATTCCTCCAGGAAAACTCCAGTTATTTGCTGCAAATGGTACTCCAATCAACACCTTCAGCAAACAACTTCTTACCATGGATTTAGGCCTACGCCGGAAATTTCAGTGGCCACTAATTATTTCCACTGTCTCCCATTCAATTATCGGTGCTGATTTTCTTCAAAATTTCTCACTTTTGGTCGGTATCAAAAAGAAACTGGAATGGATATCAGCTTATTGGATTCCATTACGCATTTGTCAACTGTGGGTTTAAAGCGTAATGCACAAAACTTCAATATTAAGCTAATATCTAGTAATTACCTATTTCACCAACTCCTTAAAGAATTTCCAGACATAATTCGTCCAGTAGTCGGTACAAAAGTTCTGAAGCATGACGTAATGCATTACATCGAGACTTCTGGTCCACTAATATTTTCTAAGGCAAGACACCTCCCTCCCGATAAACTGAAAGCTGCTAAAGAAAAATTTGCGTATATGCTTGAGCAGGGTATATACCACCCTTCCAAAAGCTCTATGGTGAGTCCTCTACACATGGTTTCCAAGCGTAATGGCGATTGGCACCCATGAGGAGATTACTGCCGGCTCAACGCTGTCACTATACCAGATCATTACTCCGTTACGCACATTCAAGACTACATGCAAGTTTTGGAAGGCAAAAACATATTTTCAACTCTAGATTTAGAATGAGCATATTTTCAGATGCCTGTCAACCCTGCCGACATACTTAAGACTGCCATTGTTACCCCTTTTGTCTTGTTTGAGTTTCCGGTAATGACATTCAGATTGTGTAATGCTGCACAGACGTTTCAGCATTTTATGAACAAAATTTTATTAGGACTTGATTTCTGTGCTCTTAGTGATGTCCTAATCGCATCCGTGTCTGAAGAGGAACATTTGCAACATCTTGGTTGAGCGTTTCCAAGAATATAGAGTGAGCCCCAATCTATCTAAATGTGTATTTGGCCAATCAAAGATTTCCTTTCTGGGCCACGAAATTTCTGCTGACGGTGTTTGTCCACCACCGAAGAGGGTATTATCCGCAATAAAGGATTTTCCAGAACCATAAACAATTCAAGAATTGTGCTGTTTCTTAGAGATGGTAAATTTTTATAGACGTTTTCTTCGACATGCAGCTGCTATACTAGCACCACTGAATATTAAACTCCAAAAAGAAAGATAAACACCCTATTTCTTGGACTTGGAAACCCGTAATGCATCTAAAAAATGTAAAGACAGCCTTATTTCAGCTACTGCATTAGATTTCTCATCGTCGTCTAAAATTTTGGCCCTTATGGATGGTTGACGCATCGGACACAGCTATGGGTGGGGCCCTACAACAGCTAAATCAAGGTGCATGGGAATATCTTGTGTTTTTTTTTCAAGAAAATTCTCCCCGGCACAAGCAAAATATAGCACTTATGACCGAGAATTGCTTGGGATTTACAAAGCTATCAAATATTTTAGACATATGTTGGAAGGTTGTGTTTTTATAATCTTCCCTGATCACAAACTGCTTACCTTTACATTCCGACAATGTTCAGATAAGGCTTCCCCAAGGCAATTACACTACCTCGATTATATTGGACAATTTTCTACTACTAACATCCGGCATATAGAAGGGTCGAAAAATATTGTAGCTGACACGTTGTCACAGGTTAGTAAAGTCTCTTTGCCCTCTTCAACTGATTTCACTGCAATAGTAGAAAAGCAGAAGCGGGATCCTGAACTCCAAAATATTTTAAAAAACAACATCCCACAAACTAATTTAAATTTGCAACCCATGCAACTGGTTCCTGGATCATCCCTGTATTGTGATGTTCAGGACCTTTGCATCCGTATGTCCCTGAAAAATTTCGGCGTGCAATTTTTAACAATCTTTACCAGTTGTCGCATCCTAGAATAAGAGTGTCACACAAACTCATCCAACAACACTTTGTGTGGCCTGGGATGCTTAAAGATATTGCTAACTGGATGCAGTCTTGTCTAGGCTGCCAAAAATCAAAAATTAATCGCCACAATAACAGTCTACAAAATTTAATAACAATTAATAACAGATTTAGTCAGGTGCATATTGATCTGGTAGGACCGTCACCATCATTTAATGGTTTTAATTACCTGCTGACTTGCATAGACAGGCATATTCATTGACCAGAAGTGGTCCCAATATCTGATATCTCTGCAGATACCGTGGTGAAATCTTTTTATAACATCTAGATATCTCGTTCTGGTGTCCCAGAACAGATAACCACAGGTCAAGGACACCAATTTCAGTCTCAGCTCCTTACATCCCTCAGTTAATTCTCGGGGATGCACAAGATTTGCACTACACCATATCACTCACAATCCAATTGATTAGTGGAGCGTTTCCATCGCTCTTTGAAGCAATCAATACGATGCCACACAGATATCCATTGGTCTGGTGTCCTTCCCACGGTGTTTCTTCAGCTTTGATCGGCCTACAAAGAAGATCTGAAAGCCTCTTGCGCAGAGCTCGTCTACAGATCACCTCTTCGTCTTCCCAGTGAATTTTTTCAGCATCAAATTCACATAATAGTGTCGATCCTCCTGAATTCCTAAAGCTTCTCAAACAACATATGGCTGCTCTTAAGCCGATACCCACCAGCTCTCATGGCTCAAGAACAGTGTTCACCCATAAAAATTTACACAATTCTTCACATGTTTTCTTACGGTGTGACGCCACGATAAAGACATTTGCTCAAGCATATTCTGGCCCTCATCCTGTGATCTAAAGACTTATCAAATACTCATCAACGACAAAGAAATAACCGTCAGTATCGATAGATTAAAGCCTGCCTAACTCTGGGCACATGAACAGTCACCTGCACTACTTTCAACATCAGTTGCCAGTAACTATAACTACATGCTCTGGTCGTCATGTGAAATTTAACAGAAAATATATGAATTCTTTATCGTTGCCACTGGAGGGGGAGTAGTGTAGTAATCTAAGGAGTCACATTTTTTTAATTGAACTGAAAGCACGTTCAAGTTTAAATTGAACTGAAAAATACGTTCAGCTTTACACACTGAACCGAAAACGAAATGAATCACTTGCTTAAAAAAAAAATGTTAAAATGATGTTGCATTGTTCTAATGATAAAAAAATCTGTTTTGTTTTTGTGAGTGTGTTTGTATAAATTAAAAAACCTTCTGATCCTTTTAAATATGGAGTTTTTAGTAGTTTTTTAAACCAAATCGCTACATCTAGTAAACACAGTAAATTAAACTGAAAAGAATTCACTATAAAATCATTATTAGAAATGGCAAACGCAGAATGATACAAAGAGTACTCAACATTATTAAAAAGGCGTTAAAAAATTACCAAAACAAACATCATAACAGAACCATGCTTTGCTTTATATATCAAAATCGAATTTAGCTAACTTCGACTTCGAATATATCGATATGATCGAATATTCGCGATATTAACCGATCCTACTTATTCGATAATTTTAATAAATCCAATTTAGGTGTTAATATTTTCTTAACTTGTGAAGAAATTATGTTATTACTGTTACACTGTGATTTCATTCACGTTCAAATCTAACGGAGAATCAGCGGCATCGTAATCACGGATTACGTATATCCACGATCGTAAGTTCGTAAGTTCGTCAACAGTTTGTGTGGTTGGTTTGGTTTGTTTTTATAACATTTACAGAGATTGCAAAGTTGCGAAATCTGAAAAATTTCATCTTTTACCACGTCCTAGGTGAATTTTTATACCTCCGTGCTCATGGTTCATTAGAATTTAATCGGTATCTTATGACTCAGCTGTGGATTGAAATCACATCTTGAAATTGTTGTTATTCTGTGTCAGTAATCATGTTTCATTGATAGGTAAAATATCACCTTTATTTAATCAAAATTTTGCGTCTTTGACTTTTTTTTAAACTGTATATATTACATCAAGTATTCAAGAATTGTAGTGTTTGTACTCACTGTGCTTTTAAAATGGAAAACTTTTTTTAAAATTGATATCTCTCTAAAATTTAACTTTTATATACGTTTTATTTGTGCGAGAAGAAAATTTAATGAGTAAGCTAATAGTCTATATTTTAGTACGCAATAGTGATAGTCTTGATGTTAACGCTGTAGTTATTTATATTGTTTGTAAATATCAGTTTTCTGAATGACTCTGTTTCTCGGTTCATACAGTAGGCACTTGAAAAATACCTATTTTTTATTATGAATTTAAATCAGCAGTATGATGTAGATCATTATTATTTCACATTTAAATAAACAGCATTATCGCTACTTTTAAACAAGCAATGTTTACATTATAATGTAACTCTCATGTTTTAGACTTTACATTTACATATAGAGTTTTTAACCCTTTATAAAGCAATATATTACTAAAACAGTTCAGTTTTAGAGATTCACTTCTTTTAATTTGTACTTATTCCTATTTTCCTGTCATATGCAAATTGCAAATACAGTGTGTGAAATTACATTCCTGAAGCATAATTTTTATAGAGTTAATTTTAAAAATACGAATAAAATTTGATTAAATATATTATACATTTATGCGTGACCAACATATGAAAATTGTTTTTAGTATCATAGTATGTATTGCATTATAAGGCAAATCATAAGTTCATAAATATAAAAGTATAAATAGTTGCTCTAGAACCGAAACGAACTTGCATTATTATTGAAATATTTAAAATATATAGATATATAAAACAACTATTACTTATTCCAGATTTTATTTTTATTTTTTTTCCACAAGCATCTTACTTCCATGTTATATTCAATTTAATGGTACAGTCGATAACAAAAGTGTCTGAACACTAGCAAAAATTCCTATGTAAAAAAAAGTACGCTGAATACTGTTTTGTTAAGTGAATCTTTGTCGAATCCTATTCTTAGTCAGCCTAAGAATACGATTCAACAAGGATTTATGTAACAAAACAGTATTACAATTTTTTTTTTTTTTTTTTTTAATTCACAGTCAACTGATTGGAAGAAAATCATATTTAATGAAATTTTATTTTTCTGACTGAGTGAAAATAATGCCTGGACCGGGATTCGAACCCCGGATCTTTGACTTACAAGGTCAAGGCTCTACCAATTAAGCTATCCAGGCCGACAACCGGTCAGCATTACTCACTCAGATAACCTTTAGGCAGAAACATCTGGTCTATCATTTAGATAGCTCAACAGAAATAAGCCGCAGGTAAAGGAAAACACCATTAAACAATGGGAGAAAGAAATACAATATTATTAAAATCACAATCAACTGATTGGAAGAAAATCATATTTAATGAAATTTTATTTTTCCGACTGAGTGAAAGTAATGCCTGGACCAGGAGTCGAACCCCGGACCTTTAACTTACAAGTTCAAGGCTCTAACAATTGAGCTATCAAGGCCGACAACCGGTCAGCATTACTCACTCAGACAACCTCTAGGCAGAAACATCTGGTCTATCATTTAGATAGCTCGACAGAAATAAGCCGCAGGTAAAGGAAAACACCATTAAACAATGGGAGAAAGAAATACAATTTTTTTTTTTTTTTTTTTTTTAATCACAATCAACTGATTGGAAGAAAATCATATTTAATGAAATTTTATTTTTCCGACTAAGTGAAAATAATGCCTGGACCGGGAGTTGAACCCCGGATCTTTGACTTACAGTAAGTCAAAGATCCGGGGTTCGACTCCCGGTCCAGGCATTATTTTCACTCAGTCGGAAAAATAAAATTTCATTAAAAACAGTATTAAGTGTACTTTTTTTATGCAGCAATTTTTGCTAGACACTTTTGTTACCAACTGTATATTGAGTTGTGCTATAACAATTTCTTTTATTTCACTTTTTACTGTATTTCTCTAAAATTCGTAATTTTTCTCTAGCACGTAATAGATTCACTAAGCTAATATTTTTATCAGTTGTCACTAAAAATTATTATTTAAAAAGAAAACATTAATAAATATTTAAATAATTAGAAGGACGAATTAACTTTAATAAACTTTAAGTACCTTTAACGATCCTTCAACTTTAGCAGCTTTTAAATTATATATTTCGACGTGCTATCGCAGTCATCTTCAGATGTTGTTTATGCTGCATCACTGAAAAGTGTCTTCAATCCTCCTCCACATCAGTCTCCTTCTCGCCTACGTCATTGTTTCGTCGGTGATTTCTTAGTACTTGTTGCCAATCCTTAGTTATTATGCTGTGCTCTCTCTCATTTACCGCCATGTTAGATGTTAGAATTTCTAAAGCTTCGCGTTTCAGAGCGTAGTTATGTGAGTTGTATGGGGCTATTTTGACGGTTTTTAGGGTATTAGTTATTATTGGGTTAATTTTATGTGTGCGTGATAAGGCGGTGGAGCTTCTATTGTATTTTAGATCGTTAATATGTTCTATTTCTCTGTCCTTTATTTTCCGCTTTGTCATTCCGATGTAGGTTGCAGGTTTATTGTTATTTTCAAGATCGAAAGTAATCTTGTATATCCCCGAGGTTTCTTTAGGGTCAATAATATCTTTTTCATTTCGGATTCTTTGAATAATGTTTTTGTTGGGTTTAATGGGTATGTGTATATTGTATTTGGAACCTTCGTTTTTAATTTTGTTTGCTATGCCGTTGCAGAAAGGTATGGAGGTGGTGAACTTGGGTTTTATTTTTTGGGCGTCATTAATTTTGTTATATGTTTTTAAGCGCTTTTTGTAGAGTTTTTGAATCAGTGAATGGCTGTATCCTGCATTTTTAGCAATGTTCTTTATAAATTTTATTTCAGCGTTAAGAAGTTGTTTATTTGAGCAGATTAAGATGGCGCGATCTATGTAGGAGCGTATGGCGGCGGTTTTGTATTGGAACGGGGTTTTGCATTTGTTATGAATGATTTCGTTATTGTTTGTTGGTTTTCTATAGACTGTAGTATCCAGGGTATTATCGCGATTTTTAATAATTTTGACGTCTAGGAAATTAATGCTATTGTTAGTCTCAATGTCAAGGGTAAATTTAATATTATCATCAAGGGTGTTTAAGTTAGTTAGAAGGGTTTGTGGGTCGATGTTGTTTGGGATGACGGCGAACACGTCATCCACGTAACGTAACCATATTTTACAGTTTTTTATGATATTGTGAGCGGATATTTCGAAATGTCTGAGTTTAATTTCGGCTATAGCTCCTGATATGGGGGACCCCATGGGCACGCCTTTCGTTTGTTGATAGAAATCGTTATTGAAGGTGAAGAATGAGTTGTTTAGTAAAAGATTATTGGCTGAAATTAAAGTTTCGCTTATTTTATTATTGCCGTAGTTGTTAATTATTTGGTTTTGGATTATATCATTAATTTCGTTTAGGTTTATTGAAGGGTACAGGTCTTTGACATCGAAGCTAACGAGTGTGTCATCATAGTTTATATTTATATTTTGGATGGATTTTATAAATGCTTCTGTTGAATTTAAACTGTGCGTTGAGGGGGGAAGGAGGGATTCATAGATGTTTTTCATATATACTTCAAGATTGTATGTAGGGCCTTCTGATTTGTTTACTATAGGTCTAAGTGAGGGAGGGGTTTTATGATCTTTATACTTTCCAAAAATACGGGGGATAATGGGGGCGTGATTGTTAAGTTTTGGTGGTTTGTCAGGCTCTTGGCCTAATGACAAACCACCAAAACTTAACAATCACGCCCCCATTATCCCCCGTATTTTTGGAAAGTATAAAGATCATAAAACCCCTCCCTCACTTAGACCTATAGTAAACAAATCAGAAGGCCCTACATACAATCTTGAAGTATATATGAAAAACATCTATGAATCCCTCCTTCCCCCCTCAACGCACAGTTTAAATTCAACAGAAGCATTTATAAAATCCATCCAAAATATAAATATAAACTATGATGACACACTCGTTAGCTTCGATGTCAAAGACCTGTACCCTTCAATAAACCTAAACGAAATTAATGATATAATCCAAAACCAAATAATTAACAACTACGGCAATAATAAAATAAGCGAAACTTTAATTTCAGCCAATAATCTTTTACTAAACAACTCATTCTTCACCTTCAATAACGATTTCTATCAACAAACGAAAGGCGTGCCCATGGGGTCCCCCATATCAGGAGCTATAGCCGAAATTAAACTCAGACATTTCGAAATATCCGCTCACAATATCATAAAAAACTGTAAAATATGGTTACGTTACGTGGATGACGTGTTCGCCGTCATCCCAAACAACATCGACCCACAAACCCTTCTAACTAACTTAAACACCCTTGATGATAATATTAAATTTACCCTTGACATTGAGACTAACAATAGCATTAATTTCCTAGACGTCAAAATTATTAAAAATCGCGATAATACCCTGGATACTACAGTCTATAGAAAACCAACAAACAATAACGAAATCATTCATAACAAATGCAAAACCCCGTTCCAATACAAAACCGCCGCCATACGCTCCTACATAGATCGCGCCATCTTAATCTGCTCAAATAAACAACTTCTTAACGCTGAAATAAAATTTATAAAGAACATTGCTAAAAATGCAGGATACAGCCATTCACTGATTCAAAAACTCTACAAAAAGCGCTTAAAAACATATAACAAAATTAATGACGCCCAAAAAATAAAACCCAAGTTCACCACCTCCATACCTTTCTGCAACGGCATAGCAAACAAAATTAAAAACGAAGGTTCCAAATACAATATACACATACCCATTAAACCCAACAAAAACATTATTCAAAGAATCCGAAATGAAAAAGATATTATTGACCCTAAAGAAACCTCGGGGATATACAAGATTACTTTCGATCTTGAAAATAACAATAAACCTGCAACCTACATCGGAATGACAAAGCGGAAAATAAAGGACAGAGAAATAGAACATATTAACGATCTAAAATACAATAGAAGCTCCACCGCCTTATCACGCACACATAAAATTAACCCAATAATAACTAATACCCTAAAAACCGTCAAAATAGCCCCATACAACTCACATAACTACGCTCTGAAACGCGAAGCTTTAGAAATTCTAACATCTAACATGGCGGTAAATGAGAGAGAGCACAGCATAATAACTAAGGATTGGCAACAAGTACTAAGAAATCACCGACGAAACAATGACGTAGGCGAGAAGGAGACTGATGTGGAGGAGGATTGAAGACACTTTTCAGTGATGCAGCATAAACAACATCTGAAGATGACTGCGATAGCACGTCGAAATATATAATTTAAAAGCTGCTAAAGTTGAAGGATCGTTAAAGGTACTTAAAGTTTATTAAAGAAAACATTAATTTTATCTAGATTAATTATACATTAGGATTTTCACTGCTTTTTCTTTTTTTTTTTTTTTTAACATTTTGCAAAAAATGTATCGTATTTTGTGAAGATAAGTGAAATTGAATTTTGCTAAAAAGTGAAAAACAGATAATTTAATAAATTATATCTGTAACTTTTATTGAAATATTCAAGGGCAAAAATTACAAAGCCACTGAAAATAACAGAAATCTTTATTTAATATATTTAAATGTACAAATTTTCTCTAAAAGAGATCTTTGTTAAGACACGTGTCATTGATATTAAGATTAAAAACACATTTTCTAAAAAAACATTTTTTAAATTATCCAAAACTTTTCGCTTTGAAAAATCAAAGCATCATCAGGGATTTAATATATGTTTCCAATGAGCAGTTTTTATATATTTTACATTTCATGGTTGACAGTTAAGTCCTTTTGTAAATTGAGGAGCGTTGAACAAAAGCAATAGTAACTTGTGAAGTCTAGTGAAAGTTGGATCAAGGAGGGAAGAGAAGGAAGGAGTGGAACTTTTATGATTACCAAGCACTGCAGGTAGGAGTTGTAACTATTAGAGGATCAACAAAGTGCTGCAAGCAGTGTTAGAAATAAGAATTTTGAAACTAGGCGTCAAAACGCCTGGATTAAATTTTTTGGGCGTCCAAATTAAAAATCTAGGTTCATCTATAATTAAATATGTATATTTAAAATAATAATAATAAAGCATCAACTTGTAAATAATATATGCAAGATTGTATAAAAAATATTTATGTAATGAATGTAATTACATTGATTTTAAATATGTATGTTTAATATTGTCAAATTCATTCTTCGCCCAGAAGATACTTCATTCCACCACAATTTAATAGCATTTTCTGGGCAGAAATCTTCAAATTTAGGACTGTTTAATTTAATCATTAACAAATCGTCAACTACTTTCATAGAGAAATCATTTCTTAAATCAGTTTTTATTAGGTTAGGTAAAATAGACTTGTCTGATGGGATTGGGAAAATTATTAGATATGATGAGGAAAAAATCCAGGCGTCAAATATGGCACCTATGATTGGAATTCTAGGCATCAAAATGAAAAAACTGGCCATAAAATACGCTTATTTCTAACCATGGCTGCAAGTAGAAGCTGTAACTATTGTAGGATCATCAAAGTGCTACCTGTGGAAGCTATAACTGTTGTAAGAGAAATATTGGGTGAGTGCAAAAGTTTTATCCGTTTTTATTACCCATAAAGAAGAGCAAATAAATGCAAAATGAACAGTACCTATTATTGTACATAATCCCTACTGCTATCTATGACCTCTTGCCATCTTTCTGGTAGGAGATGAATCCCACGGCGGTAAAATTCCAGCAGTTTCGAGTGAAAAAATTCTTGGATGGCAGTTTTCACAGCATCAAGATCATCAAAGATTTTCTGACTGAAGAAATTTTTCAATGCACAAAATAGGTGATAGTCAATTGGTGCCAAGTCATGAGAATAGAGTGATTCCATACCAACTCACCTAATGAGGGTAGCATGACCGACTCAGAATTTCTTTAAATTTGGTACACAGATTGATGATATAGAATCATGAAAAAGTCCAAATTTTTAGTTACTTGCTCCACTTATTTATGGCTATACCGGTCCTTGAAGTTTGTCCGCTCCCTCAAAATACCGAGAAATTAATGTTATTTAATTTTTTTTTTTTTTTTCATAAAAATTGTGCTCATGTAATATGAAAGTGTTAGGTATCAATGGAAACTAGTTATTCCAGGCATTCAGAAAAAAAAATACTACAATGTTTATAACGAAAATCGTTAAGGTACAGTACTCTTAGAAGTTGCAATCACAAAAATTTGATTTTCCCGATTTTGCTAAAATTGAGACATCAATTCCAAAAAAAGGAAAATAAAACCAAAGGTGTACTCACTTTCTGGTAGAGTACAGGTGTTCACAGTAAATTACTACACAATAAATTACTTGGGTTTCTCACTCCTTGGAAATATTTAAGTTTAAAGACAAACCATAGAGGCAAAAACATGCAATTTCGGCCATCTTGGCAGCCATTTTTCTCATAAAGGGGGAGCACCAGAAACTTTTTTTATTTTTTTTAAATAAGCTACTGATGTGTTAGCTATTCACAGGAAGAGTTTGCTTTTGGTTATTATTTGCATAAAGAGATATCCTGCTGATAGTATTATGCATGTTTTTCTCTAATATCATATGCTTGTGTTCTCCCTCTCATAGACTTAACATTAATAAAAAGGGAAAGTAATAATGCATGTATTAATAGCTGCACTATCTATACAAGAAATTTAGTATATTAAATTATTAAATAATAATTTAAAAAAATTAATTTCTACATTTTATTGCAGAATTAGATATTTGATGAAAACAAAAAATAGAATTTTTCCAAAACTGAACGTTGTCCATTGGTAATTATAAAGTACTAAATAATTTCTTGAAAAATCAATCAAAATAGAGTAGCTATAAATATTTATTTCATAAGCAAATATATTTGAAATACAGCAATATATAGAAAATTGATGTGTACAGAATTTTATTCAACTGCAAGCATAAGTTCCTGTATTTTTTTCATAGTATCATTTGGTATTAAAAACATGCATCCTGTGGCTGCTGCTGATGGCATTGGTATTATATCTGTCAGATGCTTGTATGAAATCCAGCATGTATCTGGTTTCTCTGGCCAGTAGAAATTTTGGCAGGGGCCATGAGGGTGCATAAATTGTATTTGAACATCACCTTTTTCAAAACTGTTTTCTAAGACAACTCCTAACCACCATTTCTTATCATACATGCAAGCAACAGAAAATCCTTTAGAAATGTTATTAAGACTAAATATTTGACATGTTGCTTTCCTACTGCAGATACTTCAATCTGATTCGATATGTTTGTAGATACAATGGAAACTAAAAGCACAGATTTACTAATAGGAATAAATTTATGATAATCCCTGATACCCTCAATTCTTACAGTGAAACTTAGTCTTTCAGAAAGCAATGCTCTTGTTTCTGCTACATATTCTTCAGATGCAAAGAAAAACTTAATGTTTTTAAAATTACCTATGCAATAATGAAACAAATCATATGGAGAAATTATCTGATCCTTGTAAGGACATTGCAAGCTGGTTCTGTAAACAGACCTTTTAACTGTGCCTCTAGTGGCATCACACGGGCTTTTGCCATGGGAGGTGGCAAAAAAATGTCACTCAGCATTTAGTTTGAAATCATCTTTATGTTGGCATAAATTTAAAATGTTTTTCTTGTTTTTGTACTGCGCTGAGCTACCACCACTGAAATAAATTATTTTCTATATGTCTGGATATTGTGATGTTAAATATGGAATTACAGGCCTTTGAGAAGAAACTACTGCCACTGTATCATGTGTCAAACAGTCACTGATAATACACATAGAAATAACTTTTAGGTTATCATTTGACCGATCATATGCTAGAAAAGGATGGAGTGTAGCTTGTGTGTTTTCCCAGTAATATCCTTGTATTGCATCCTATACGATAAAAGTAAAATTTTCAGAAAAATCAAGTAATAAAATGCACTCATCTGGTTTTAGTTCTGCTTTTCTTGTTTTTAAATACTCTGAGATTTTGCAATGTAATGGTGTTTTGCCAAGGACTTCATTTTCAATAAAAGTTCCAATTTAAAATCAGGTGCAAAGTAATTTGATGAGTGTTGAATGGACTAGCTGGTCCTGCAAGTGCGTTCCTTTCAAAATGACTGTATGAATTTTTTTTCAAACTTGCCATATTAACCCTCTTTTAAATATCCTTTTGCATATAATTGTTGTTTTCTGGTCAATAATTGATTATGCCAAGCTTTGGTAAAAGTCGGTATCTCAAAAACGGCTCTAGCGATTTTCTTGAAATTGTTACATAATCCATTTTAGATATCCTTTCTCATGCTTTACTTAGTTATCACAGGAAAATTAATAGTCATCCTGATCAGATAGATCAGCTTTAGATCTCGGAAATTCGTGTTTCAAAAAAAAGATTTAAAAAAAATTGCTGTGTAAACTCTGTTTTATAAATCTTTACTAGAGATGTAAAATTTCCGGAAATTTTGAGGCAATGGAAAAAAACCAGTTTTTTTTTTTTTTTTTTCTGGAAAAATTGAATTTTTAGATATAAATAGGGTTTCTTAATAGTTATAATAAATTAGAAAATATGAAGTGTTAAATATTTAAAAATGCATGCAATCCACATTGTTTTTTCTTAACAGAAACACGCAAAAAGCTTTTACTATTAAAAACTGAGCCTTTCTGTTTCATAACTGCCAGTGCCTTTCCTTGTACAAAACACCAAAAATTAGTCAAATCATCTTTTAACCATTAATTTTGCATAGGGTGTGCATTCCTATGGAATGTTCATCTCCCAGAAGCATTGATAAAATGAATTTAGATTAGAATCAAACCAACAAAAAAATTTTTTTTTTCACTGACCCAAACCTAATTTTTTTCATATCCGAAAACTAAATTAAATTTAATGATTCATCTGAAAATCATGCAAAACTTTTTTAAAGTTATAAAATAAAATTAATGTTCATTGTTACAGAGTTAGCAAATCATTTATTTTTATTTTTTTTTTTTTTTTTAATGGAACTGATACACTAAGTTATAAATTTAAAAATCTGAAAAATAGATTAATAATTTTTAACCATTTATGTGTGTTATGTACTACAAAAATATATGCTTTAAGTTTAGTATATATATATATGATTTTTCTTTGTTTATTGCCTTTCTGTAATATGTATGTAATAATTTGTGTGCACGTATATTTAATCATAGGAATATGTAGTATGTTTATAATTATATCAAACAATTTTCTGTTTATTATGATAAGATTTTTCGAAAGATGTTTTTAAGTTGACCCAACTCATTGGAAACTTAAACCTAACCTGCAGGAAAAAAAATCAGTCAACCTAATCCGAACCCGACCCACAATAAAAAAAAAATCGGACAACCCAGCCCCCAGGAAAAAAATTCAGTCAATCTGACCCATAAGAAAAATAAATCAGTCAACTTGAACCGAACTTAATATGCAAGAGAAAAAATTTAGTCAACTAGGCTTAAACCTGATTGCATATCAGGATTACCGATTTACTGGACCTGAGGCTGGACTGTTAATACAGAATTTCACTTAAAATGAAATTAATCACAAAGATAAAATAAAAGTTTAAAGTTAATTGAACTTCAGAAATTTAAAACAACATTTTATTATTGATTTATTATTATCTTTTATATATATATAATATAAAAGTTATTTACTAAGGTATAAAGGACATAAATCAAGTAGGTTTTTGCACAGGTAATTTTTATAAATTGTGAAATAAATTTTTTGATAGAAAGTAGTTGCTTAGGTTTTTTTTTTTTGCTATTACATGCATTTATATATATGTGTGTGTGTGTATAATATATATATCCACACATATTAAAATAATAGTTAGACAAGTCTAAGGTTATATATTTTTTTTTTAAAGATGAAAGTATAAGGGAACTTGAAAAGAATAAGTAATTTCAAATGAATGTGATGGGAGGTAGGTCATTGTAATAGTACTTAAATATTTCAGGATTACCATTTAATTACATGGTTAAAACTTTATTTTTGAAATATGAACATTATCAGAGTCAGTGTTTTCATGTAAGATACTGAACATGAAAAAATATTTCACGAAAAAAGCATCGGAATGTAAATATTATAAATTTTTAAACACGTTATTTTGTTTTAGAAATTTCAAAATTTTCAATTTTTCCGGGCGGAAATAAACCCCTTCGGGAAAAACCCGAAAAAAACTGTTTTTTTTTTCCCAAAATTTCAGTGTTTTTTTTTTTTCAGACCATTCCCATCTCTAGTCTTTACACGTGTATTAACTTTCTCTTACCGGAAAATTTTTAGGTGTCTATTTCATCAGGTCAATTCTATGTCTTCTGATAACATTATCAACAAATGTGCATATAATACATGTACCGTAAAATCCCAATTATAAGCCCCCTGTTCTTCAAATGGAAATCACAAAAAATTATTTTAAAGAATAAATTTATTTAGAATCATTAAATATACATAAGATTTTGAAAATTAGTTTTTTACTAAAAAAAAAATGGTAGGGGAGGGCTTATTTTCAGGATTATGAGAATATTCAAAATTGCCTAAAACTAGGGAGGGGGCTAATAGTCGGGATTTTACGGTAATAGTTGGTAATGGAAGTCGTGCAGTTGTTTCACACCAGATTTTTTTATGCGTGATTGCTAAAATACGCGATATGAAAGTCTTGAAATAGGGGATCGTTTTGCCGATAAAATTTACATTTAATCATTTAAATTGCATTGGATTGTCAAAATACATTGTTCTATGGCTTATTAACAAAAATTACCTTTATCATGGCTAATTGCTCAAATTATTGTTTCTCCACTTTAATAAATGATAGGCAACTGTTTTTGCTGCTATAATCGACAAAATTTGTGCTATTTCTGGATATTGATACCACAAATGTTAAATACGTATTATATTTAACCAAAAGTGTGAAATCCCTGCTTTTTTTCTGTATGTTTGCTGAAATATACATATTTTTTGCATCTGATTACCAAAATATATGCAATTTTATGGTCAAAATATTTCGAAAAAACTTTTGTCAAAGGTCTGTTTTATATTCACTGATTTCTTTTTAAGTAAGTTAGTTTTAGCTCATACTTGAGAAAATAATTATACAATGTTATTTTTACGCGAAAACTATTACATTTCACCATAAAATAGGAAATATGCAGAATATTTGAAATCCTGAAAGTTTTTTGTGAAAGGTTCATTTTAAGTTCAATTTTTGGATCCAAAATTTTCCTAAGTAGATTCCAGATTTCATTTAATATTTTTTTTATGTATGATTACATATTTTGAATGTTATTTTGTAAGCTGATGATGTAGTTTAAATAATGTTTCATATTATATTTAGGTATGGAATATTGTGTATTACAATTA
The DNA here is from genome assembly GCA_963930645.1 of Salticus scenicus. Lineage (NCBI taxonomy): Eukaryota > Metazoa > Arthropoda > Arachnida > Araneae > Salticidae > Salticus > Salticus scenicus. The sequence continues at coordinate 175,959,397 of OZ005650.1, forward strand.
ATTCTTGAAGTTCAGAAGATTTCTGAATAGAAATTTATTTCATGTGAAATGAAATTTTCTTAAAATGCTTCAGAAATGAAGAATTCACTTGGAAACAAAGTGAGTTTAAATAGTTGCATGGTTAGAAAGTTTTAATTAATTTTCTGCTTGTCATAGAAAATACTCCAATGAGTGTGCTTATTTAGAAACTGTGCATTAATTATATTATATAGTTTTATGTCTTTATGACCCACTAACTTTTTTAAAGAAGCATACTAGTGATGATGATACCTCATAACCAAATAAATAAAAACTATAAGAGTTTCCAACTTTTATTTGTATTTTTAATGTTCAAAATTATGCTTTTGACTGTAAAATATATTTATAATTTCTTAAAGAGAATTCTTTTGATTTAATTGGATTATAAAAATAGAAAAATGTTTTATGGCATTAGGAAGATTAAAGGTCTGCATGGGCCTGGGCCAAGCCAGTAAAACAAATTTTCAAACAGGCTGTCGGAGCAAAGGTGAACTTTTGAGGGACCAGTAAGGCAAAACACTAAAGACCTATAATAAAAAAGACCTTATTTCAAAGTGGGAGGGATTTTAGTCTTTTTTTTTTTTCTCAAGAAATAAAAGATTTTGTATAGTGTAAAAGCTTTATAAATGAGAAAATTTAAAGGTATCTATTGCAATGAGTGTGCATCATATTACTTCATGTAAGATAGCATTAATTTTTTTTTCCCCCAATCTACTAAAAATTATTTTCTTATTTGTAACTTCATATTGAAGGAGTTATATTTGCCATCATGGGCAAATGATTGAATGAAGCATGATAGCCAGTCTTGGAATCTAAGCAGTCTAGGGTTCATGCCTAAATTTTGTTTTTATTACAGATCATGTTGGGCTAGGTTTATATTTCAGCTGACAAAGACAATTGCTTTCAATCTGTGATAAAAACATTGTCACTTGCAACTTAGAATTGAGTAGGTTACAAACACTTACTCCAAATAACTGGATGTAGTTATAGTTGCAAATATAAAAATATAGCATTCTCGGTAATAATCTTTTGTAAAATATTCTCATCAATAAGAATATCAGAGATTATACTAGACATTATATTAATCATATCTCATATCATTGTAAACAATTTATATATGAATTAACCTGTCTAAATCTTATAGGAATTTGAAATATTAGCAATAAATATAAAAATAATTCATAATAAATTGGATCAGATTATTTAAAAATGTTTCATTATATTTCATTTGAGATTTTTATATGAGACATAGTAGTTATCCAATAAGAATCAGTGTTTTTGTCAATACATTTTTAAAAATTAACAAAATTTTGCAAGGGCTTCTACCATCAGCTTGATTCTTTACTAATGTAGAAATTGCATTTGAAACATTAGGGAAAAGAAAAATTATATTAAAGCCAATTTATTATTCGGATAATATCATGTATTCTAAATTTCAAAATGTTAATCTTGCAACAGAAGAGCAAATAACTGGATCAAAATTTTCTCTAATTAACAAAAGTTGTACAAAATATGTAAATAAATTCTATCAGAAATTGTTGAATATCAAAATGTTATGGCCTGAAATCAACTGAAGTAAATGCTGTTATGTGATGGGAAGGGAATTGGTATCAATTCAGGTAAAAATTGCATTGTTATTTTAGTTAATCTATGCTTTCATCAATTGCTGCAACTGAACAAAGTTTCAATAATTTTAAATTAATGAATATATTATAAATCTGGACTCCACTTTCTGAACGTTAAATAATTAACTGTTGTATAAATAAAGTAAAAGAGAAATTGTTAAATATGCAATATGTTGTTTAGTTTAACACTTATTGTGCTTCAAATAATTTGAGCCCATAGATCATAATGACATACTTGCCAACTTTTCCGGTTTTTTAATGTATATTCCGGTCTTCCGGGCAGATGATGAAATCTTCCGTTTTTAAAAAAATCGCGGATATCGTTAGTTTTAAAAAGAAACCCAAATGTTCTATGGAAACTCCTGATTCCCAATCTTTTTCCATCTATAACATAAATGTCAATATTCATTTCAAACTTGCTTTATGAGATTCTAGAACATTTAAAGAAATAGAATTGTTAAATATTTCTTGCTGATGTAATTATTTTTTGTCCCCCCCCCCCCTTTATTTATCTACAATTAGTGATCAGCAATCAAATGTTCTGCAGAAGTCTTTTCTTTCCTAATCTTTATCCATCTGCAACATAAATAATAACATTAATTTTAAAGTTATTGCATTAGATTCTAGAAGTAGAGTTGAAAGAGTTTAAATATTTCTTACTCTGTAATTATTTTTGAATCCCCCCCCCCATCCTTTCCCCAGATTGTGATCAATTCTAGAAACAATAAAGCAATGGAAGTGCTCAATATTTCTCACATATGTAATTATTTTTAGATCTTTATTTCTGAATTTAATGAATCTGTTTATTTTTCCTCAATTAAATTAAATATTTGTATGTCATATTTATACCAAATGTGTAAACATGGGAAAAAAATGAAGAATAATTTTTTTCAGGTAGGAAAATTTTTCCCAAATCAATTTAAGAATATTAATACTCAGTTGGGTTTATGCACGTTTGAAACTGATAATTAGCTACTGCTACTATTTCTTATATGTATGATTAATGTACAGACACAAAAATCATATTCTATATTTATTTAAAAAATTAGTTATACTTTAACTTAACTAAGTTTGTCTATTGTTAAATAAATTTCTTACAGATTCAGTTTTGTAGATATTTATATGTTGAAGAGGAATAACTTTATTTAAAACTTTTATATTATATATTTAGTTTTTAGTATAATCAATCTATAGTAAAACGTTTTTATAGATTGCTTGCTTCTAAATATTAAAATTGTGAAACTGTATTGTTTAATACGTCAAAGAGGGGAAAAAAATCTTCCCTTTTTTTATGAAATCCTCTGGTTTTTCAACAAAAATCTTCCCTTTTTTTATTAAAATTGGTTGGCAAGCATGATAATGATAAATTTCCATTGTGGTTCCTGTAAAAATATATAAGTGTCTCACCAATATCTATAAAGTTCGAACGATGGTTACTTATAACATGCATATAAATTTTCAGATCAATCAGATGAGGTATTTAGACACTATTGCAATTTAAATAATTTGTGGAATAAATTATGCTTCTTGTACAAGCACAATTTGTTTTTTATATTTTTCTATAAGAAAAAAAAAATTCTCTAAATTTCAGCAACAGGAGAATATTTTCATCTCATCTCTCTAGTTTCACATAAACACACGTACATACATGTACAGTGCATACACATAGTCCTCACACATTCCTAAAATTTTACTTGTGTTTTATTATATTGTCACCACTATTGTCAGAAAGAAATATTTCTTAAATGTTTTAGTACTAAAGTATTATGTGAAAAAATATTGTTTTAAAATAGTGGTGACAATATAATAAAAAGAGCATAAAATTTTAGGAAAGCTGTGAGGCCTGGGCACACAATAAAATATTTCTATTATTTGCAAGGGAAAAAAGAAATGGGGCAAAATTACTAAAATTTGAGGGAGACAAATTTCGATATTGGCTTCTAATTGCTTTATATTGATGTCTGGCTTTTCCTATAATGTTACCATACAGTCCAAGTTGGCCCAAGCCCAAACATTGTTTCTTATTTTCACTACACAAACTGGACTAGGATCATCACCATGTAGCTTGGGTCAGTCTCTGACCTGGAATTTCAGACCCCTGCTCATGCAGATCTCTTAGTGTGATATTAATTTGAAAGTATTAAATAAACCTATTGTAAGAGAGGAATAAACTTCTGTTAGATAAATTTTAATATTCAAATAAGAATTCTTGTGAAATTGGAAACAAAAATATGCATGAACTTGCATTTTATAAAAATAGATTTTGAAATTTTATAACCTCCTTTCTATAGTCAGTTACAGTAGTTCTTCTGGACTTGTGTTTTTATTGCAAAATGTTTTGTATGCATGATTTTATCTTATAAATAAGATATTTAAAATTTAATTTAAATATATTTCAGAAAACAACTGTATTAGTATAGTATCATAGCAATGAAATGGCTTTTGACAAAAAAGATGGTAAGTTCATTCTTTTTATTACTTTTTTTATTATTATTATTATTATTAATAATTTTACTTTTAACTAAAATGGAATCGGTATAATGCCAAAAACAGACATGCTTCATTGGATGATTTAAATGGAAATTTTTCAACTGTTGCTCTCAGTAAAAGTAGATAAATTATCAAATATTAATATGTATTAATTCCATACAGTGTTTGCACTGAACTAAAAAAAATCTGAGTTTCAGGGACTTAGTAATGAAAAAAATGTGGATCTTTTAAGGAAAAAAGTGAGTTCCTTTATGTTTAAAACATGTAAAACTATATTAGTTAAATAACACAAAAATATTATATAAATTTGTAAATAAAAAGAAACTCACATTTTTAAATATAAAAAGCATTTATTTTTATATCTATAAAATAAAAGATTACCCATTATATAAAAATAAATTATTTGAAACTTCTGTATTTTTATAGTTGAAAAAAAGTTTTATCCTTTAACCCTTTGCGGCGCAAGACAATTCGGATTATTTAAATTATACTGCCACCGGAATTCATGAACTAAATTAAACTAAAATAAATTTTTAATTTTAAGGTTAAGAAAACCGGCCTTTTCTGATATGTTATAAACGTAAATTTTTGCTAAAAAATTTCCGGGATGAATTTTTGCAGCTGGATCGTAAATTTTGCGTCCTCGCAGCGAGGACAGCGCGTGTTAAGGGGTTAACAGAAGCTCACCAGCTTCTGTTAAGTTTGGTCCTTCTACTAAAATAAACATTAAGTTTTTTATGTTTTTTTTTTTTTTTTTTTTTTTCTGTCAATGTATTTCTCGAGCTTGTTTTTGCATATTTCACAGTACAGCAGAAGGCTTTTTCAGCAGCAGAGCTCACTGAAAATAGCACTAAAGTAGGAGTGATGAGAAGTGCTAAAAGGAAATCTGTAAGATTTTCTTAACACTTTTTTCCCCTGTCATAATGTTCCATTTTTTTTTTTTTTTCCTTGAATTTACAAAATTAGAAATAATGTCAAAATTTCACACTTTTTCCTTCCAATTTTTTTAAGTCTTGGAAGAACATAAATATGATGGGGAACTGAGCAGAGTCCACCTATGCCATCTAGTTTTCTTTTACTTCTGGTTTAGCTGCACGTAGCTGAATTCTACAAAAAATTACTAATCGATTTTCGACTAAAGTCGGAAGTGGGTGGCTTTATTCGTCAACTGTGTGGCTTGCTAAATGCCAGAATGGATGGGGTTTCTTTTGTGTCCTACTTTTATAGACCTGTACTTCTGCCATTACTACCAGCCCTCAATATACTGTTTCATAATATTCAATTCAAACATTGCACAATCCTTAAATAAAGTTTAAACTTTTTTTTTCTGTTAGATATACAGAAAGACATTTATATGAGAGTTAGAAAGAGCATAAAAATAATCAATTTTTGGATTTTTTTTTTACTTTTTGGTTCAAAAGTAAACCCTCAAGATATTCCAAAAATTCTATAAGTTCTTACAAATTTTCTTCCCTCAAAAATATAAGCATCTTCTTTTTTTATCTTTAATATTTTTTCCCCCTAATTATATATATATATTTTTTCTTTCTTTTAGGCTTCAGTTATTTAGACAATATACCATTTAAAATTTCATCAGCATTTTTACCTCCACCTCCTGTTGTATTGCCTGCAGTATTGAATACAACTGATGAATTATCATTCGAAAAAGTAAGTTTATATTCTTTTTCTTTATATTTAGCAAGTTTTACTTTTTCTTTTTCCAGAAAAAAGTATGTCATTGTTGGTAATTAAAGCATAAATCATAAAATCTAATACATATAAATGTATATCAGGATCTATTTTTTTTAATTGCCGAGTACAATAGAGCACCTTTTTTATACATTTCTCATTTATAGGATTTTTTTTATTTAGACCCCAAATCATTCCATTGTATTCTAATGTTAAAATCTTTCATTTATATGGCACAAATTCTTTATTTCACCTGTGCATTTTTCCATTGAACAGTCTCATGTTTGAAATTCATTCCAGGCAGGGGCGGCGGAACTGCCCGGGCATTAGTTTTGTCTTTTTTTTTTTTTTTGTACTGTATCTTTTCTGACCTGACTTGATAATAAAAGAAGGTGAAGAGTTACATAGCAGGATAACTCTCTGGTTGCCGCTTATAATACGTCTAATAGCTGTTGCAATCTATTTCCCTACAGATACGACATTCCTGAAAGGATAACAGTGTGTGTGGGGGGGGGGGGGGCTGGTGACGGCAGAAAAAGGATTAGTAAGCCAGTTTTCTTTACTCTCTGGAAAGCAGGGATTGCTAATAAATTTCCCGGAATCCCCATTCATCTGTGTGTTGTATTATATTCCTTGTTCTATATGAATTTTCAGGTGAGAAGTGCAATACCCATTACTACAGTCTCAGTCACTCGCGCCTCGGGGGATGAGGTAAAGTAGAATTTAGCCGCTGAATGTTCTCCCGCCCCCTCCCCTTTCAGAGACGACTATTCTTATGTCCGTATTTTTGGGGTGACAAGTCCCCTCTCTCCTTCAGTGGCTTCTATGGTCTCAGTCACAAATCTAGGGAGAGGACGAGGAAGACGCTTTTCCTGTGCTCCATCTAAAAACGCATTTTGGTTAATTAAACTACATATTTATTTTTTTCACCTATAAAAATGAGTTCCAGAAAACGGCAAAAAATCGAGTCATATTTTAAAGTGTCTTCAAACTCCCCGATTCCAAGTTTAGAAAAAGAAACTGTACTTGATAAAAACAATGATGATACTCGTAGAGATGAAGATAACACTCATTTTACAAAAACTGCAAATGCTGAACCTTGTATGTGCCCATTATGCAACGAACAAGAGAAATCGGTACGAAGTCAGGGGCCAATCCAGGATTTCAAAATTAATACCTATTTTTGTGAAAAATCTTAACTAGATTTTATTTTTGTGAAAAATTGCAGTGCAATCTTTTTCTGTGTGTGTGGGAGGGGGGGGAGTTCAAACTAAGAAAAATAATAAAAATAACGCTTAACAGTTGGTGTGAGGCTTATAGCAGAACATAAATCAAAAATCATTTCTCTCTGAAGTAAACAGTTCAGTAGAGAGAATGTAAGTAGGAGTTGTTTTTATTTCTGCTATTATCACTGCACTACACATGAATTGTACAAGGGAGGATAGACACATCACCATACAGTCAGCAAAGCATCAAACCACCTGACGAATCAGCAAGCAGTACACTATGGCCACAACTCCAAAACGTGTCTGTACAGATACATGCGAGGATCGTTTTGTTTACTTATGCTACACCATTTCTCGCCCGAAGAAAACACTTGTGTGTAGATTAAAACCAACATTGTGTATGATTCTTGCTTTGTGAATCGCATCAACAGAAATCTTGCTTTGTGAATCGCATGAACACAAATGCACAAATAAGTTACTCTTCTTTGAAAATGTGCTCATTTAAGATGCCAGATTTTGCTGGGATGACTAAGATTTTTGTGAAGGTACCGATTTTAGCTGAATGATTTTTGTGAAGGTACCTATTTTGCCAGATTGATTTTTGTGAAGGTACCTTTTTTGCCAGATTGATTTTTGTGAAGGTACCTTTTTTGCCAAGTTGATTTTTGTGAAGGTACCCATAAAAGGTAGTAAACTCGACCTGTATTAACCCCTGGAAGTGTCGCCAATTTTTTCTGTTTTACAAAGTTAAAAATAAAATTTTGCTAATACAGCTTTTGTAAAATATTATTCTTATGTGTCGTTTTGGTCTGGGGTGCTCGATCCCCCTTACCCCCCCCCCCCCCAGTGGTGCACCATTGATCATGCTTCAATATTCCAGGCCCGGTCAATAAAATTCACGTTCCACCGCCCCTGATTCCAGGGTAAAAAAGTACTGTCTATGCTAATTTATTAATATCTTTTCCGATTACTTTTTCTTAAAATGGTAAAATACAAGGTGGCTATTAAATACTGTAACATTTCAAAAATTCAGATTTAATTTTAATCATTTGTTGAAACCATTTATCCTATTTTTTCTGCGATTGGCAACCTTCTTTTAGCACAGACAATTTTTTTTTAAGGTAAAAGTTTATGGATTTTTTTAAAGATAGAAGCTAAATGGATAATGGTTAAACAGCTCTTTGATTGTGGATTTTCTGGAGGTAAAATCATTAAGTAATTAAAATGTCTTGCAGGGTGGCGACAATCAGGGAAATCATGGAAAAATCAGGGTACTTTATCAATCTAGAAATATTAGGGAACTTTGTAAAAACACCCAAAAATCATGGAAATTTTCATTTTTGCCTAGCGAGTATGAGTGAAAGATTGCCAAACAGGTGTTATCTTAAACATGATTGCGCAGGACTGGCTGCTTTCTTGTTGAATCTCACCAAGTTAATATTTAATAAAATAAAAAAAAGTGCAACAACTTGAGGAATAATTTTATGCCTTAATATTAATATGTGCAATTAAAATGAGTCATATTTTTATAATTTTGTTAATTCCTACAAAATTTTTAATTTTATTTTCCTTTTCCAGTTCCTACTATTAGTTCACACTCTCCCTATATATATCTTGTACAAATCTTGCAATCGATTTTTAACTAACTTCCCGACTAGCTAGAAATTTAAAACTTTCAGGATTACTCAGAACACGGTGACAATACATTTTTTTAATACTTTTAGCCAATTGCTTCGGTTCCTGCTGCCTTTGGCAGCGTTACTCGTACAAAGCTTACAATCGATTTTTAACTAACTTCCTGTCTAGCTATGCATTTGAAACTTTCAGGATAGCTCAGAACACGGTGACAAGACATTTTTTTAATACTTTTAGTCAACTGTATCAGGTCCCTACTGCCTTTGGCAGTGTTTATATGATTCAACAGAAAATTTATTTAACTAACTTCCCGACTAGCTAGACATTTGAAACTTTCAGAATAGTTCAGAACACGATGAAAATGCATTTTTTTTTTAATACTTTTAACCAACTGTTTCGGGTTTCTGCTGCTTTCGGCAGCGTTACTAGTACAAATCTTGCAATCGATTTTTAACTAACTTTCCGACTAGCTAGGCATTTGAAACTTTCAGGATAGCTCAGAACACGGTGACAATACATTTTTTTTAATACTTTTAGTCAATTGTTCCGGATTCCCGCTGCCTTTGGTAGCGTTTATATGATTCAACAGAAAATTTAAAAACATGGCATATAAAAAGTTCTTTTTATCTTGTAAATATTCTTATATCACTGAACTGAGTCCACAAGCTTAAATATTGTTCATTAATAAATCTTATTTTACTTTTTATTTGATTCTGCACGCACGCTTTTTGTTTCTATTTATTAACTGAAATAAAATTTTTGTCTGTTGACCTAAGTAGGAATTGACTTTAAAAATTCTTTTTTTTATATTACTTGTTTGTAAGTAAACAAAGAAAAAAAATAAAAAGATTGAGATATTTTTACCCATTAGTATAGTTTTTTGAATTGCAGTGGTTTAGCGAGCATGTTATACAAGAGTGTGATATACACAAAATTATGGAATGTATACAGTAGGTAACTGAAATCATGGAAATTTGTCAAAATTAGTCATGGAAATCATAGAAAAATCAGGGAACTTTTTTTCTGAATTTCTGTAGCCAACCTTGTCTTGGATTTAATAGGGTATTATTTATATATTGGACAATAAATCGATTATTGGAGACTAATAGCTGTAAAGATAGACCTCAGCCTGTTCGTCCATGCTTGACTCGCACAAAAGAGCGCATAGAAAGAATTTGTGAAAAGATACAAAGAAATCTCACTCAATGTTCTGCAAATAAAATGGCTACAGAAGAGAATGTGAATCATAAAACTATGCAAGTTATCCTAAATGAAGGTCTAGGATTTTGTCCTTATCGCAAAAGAAAAGTTCTGGGTTTGACTGAATCACAAAGAATAAAAAGGTTATAAAGATGTAAGAAATTGCTTAGATGGCACAGTAAAAAAAGCGTTGACTGAATAATATTTTCTGATGAAAAACTATTTTGCACTGTACAGTGTTATAATGCCATTAATGATGTTGGTATATTCAACAACTTTCAAGGATATACCCGAAAACCTTTGAACAATCAAACACTTTCAGAACAAGAGTTCTGATATGATTTGGGGAGCAGTCTCAAACAATAGAAAATTGCCTCTGAAATTCATTAATAAAGGGGTCAAAATCAATGCTGAGTTTTACAAACAGGACATATTGGCAACACATTTATTGCCATATGCTGACAGATTATATCCTAAAAAGAACTGGATATTTGAACAAGACTGCACCTTCACACAGAACTAAATCAACACAGGATTGGCTTCATGTCAACTGTCCCAAATTTATCAAGCAAGAAACTGGCCACCTTCATCACCAGATTTTAATCCATTAGATCATTGTATCTGGGGTATTTTAGAGGCCAAAGTGAATGCTAAACAATATAGAAGTTTGGGCTCACTTAAAGCTTCTATATTGTGAGAATGGGACAAATTACCTCTAAAAGTGATTTGTGCCGCAATCAGACAATGACACAAACAACAGATTATCTTTAGTAATCAATAAAGAAGGTGGTCGATTTGAATAAAATCATTTCTAGGTAAACTGTCATTTATGTTTTTTATCATACAAATGGAACTTTCATTTTCTATTTTATATCTATGAAATAAAATGACTCAATATTTGTAACAGTATTTAGTAGCCACCCTGTAGTATAGATTGTAATCTCAATCAATACCCTTGGACTGCTTTATAGACATTTTGTAAACTTACAGATTTATTACTCATTTCCTTATGGTAAACTTGAAACAAGGATTTTTTGTGTTTTGGCATGTGTGTATGGGGGGAGAGCAACATTTTATTTCTCTCTTAACTTTTTGTAAAAAATAGCTTTGCTTCGAAAGCAAAAGGCTTTGTTTTTAAAAGATAAAATGAGGAATGTAGTCAAAATCAAAGCGTTAAACAAATTTCAGTTAGCATAAGAATTGCTTATTCCCATATCAACACTTAAGTATGTTTGCATATAATTTAAATTGTGTGTTATTAATTATTAGTTAAGTTATTTTAAATTTCATTTAAAAATTATCTTCATTGAACAAATAAAAAAGAAATCTTGGCAATGTATTAATTTTTTTATAATACAGTCGATCCTCGTAAATGTGAATCTCAAAGAAGATAAAAAAAATTTTTGTTCATGCTATAAGTAATTCAGAAACTAATCTTCATTTTGACAGGGATTGTAGAAACAGTTCATGTTAAAAGTAATTTACGTTAAGCGTGTTAACGTTGACAAGGTTCAACTGTATAACTCATTATATGTTAATGTGTTAAAATAAATTTTCCATTGTATGTTTTTTTTTTAGTTATAATTTTAGAAATGGTACTTTGAAAAACGTATAAATAGTGCTCCACTGCATTTACAATTATCTTCTTGAAATAGAGCCTAATCTTATTTTTATTATTTTTTTAATCTATTTATAATTATTGAATTAATTTATATTTTTAATTTTTTGTGGTTATAGCATAGGTGTCAACTTTTTCTAATTTTAAGTTAATCTTCCGGCATTCAATTTTTTATTAATTTCTTCCGCTTTTAAAAATGTCACGAATGTAGTTTGTTTGGAAAAAAAAAACTCCCATTAAAGTCAGTGTTCAAACGTTCCATGGAAGCCTTTCGGTTCTCAGTCTTTCCCCATCCACAATATAAATGTCAATATTTATTTTAAATTTGCTTTATGAGATTCTATAACATATAAAAGAATAGAATTATTGAATATTTCTCACTCATATAATTTTTTATCCCCCCCCCTTTGGTTTTGTTTTTTTCATTGCTGATCAAACACTCTGTGGAAGCTTTTTTGAATCTTTCTCCATCCACAACATAAATGTCAATATTCATTTTAAACTTACTTTATGATATTATAGAACCTATAAAGAAGTAGAATTGTTTAATGTTTCTCACACATAAACTATTTTTTACCCCCCTCCCTCTCCTTCATCTTAAGCTAGCAGTCAATGATTAGACATTGTTCAAGTTTTCTGAGTTTGCAACAAAAGGATCAGTGTTTATAATAAACTTGCTTTTATAAGTTGTGGAACCAATAAAGTGATAGAAATACATAATATTTCTCACATTTGTTATTTTTTTTAAGACTTAATTATTGAACTTGGTGAATCTATTTGTTCTTTACTCAATAAGTTTAAAATGTTGTGTCATACAATGCAGACTTCTAATAGAATAGATTGTCATTTTTCCTCCTCAAGTTCAAAATATTGTCTTTAAATTAGACTAGTAAAAGACACTTCAGAAATATTTACTTTGAGTAAAAAAAAAATAAATATAAGTGTTTTAATTATCGCAAGTGGAAAAATTAATATAATTCATAATGTATATATGTTTATTATATACTTTAATTTTACGAAATTGTATTTCTATTTAGTTGTACAGTTTAATCGATCTTCATGTTTTTTTTTGTGAAATCTTCTGGTTTTTGAGCATGAATCTTCCTATTTTCGTCTTTCTCAGGTTGACAGGTGTGTTATAGTTTAAAAAGGAAAATTTAGCTTCATGTTTCATCATATACAATAATTTTATTGGGCAAATTTTTACTGGGCATTTAAAAAAAAAAGTATAAGTTTAGTTATTGTTTATCATGTTACCACTTGATTACAAACATTCAATTTTGACTGAAATTTTGTCAACTATATATGCTTTGGTTTAAAACTTTCTTCATTATTTACAGTTCATGATGTGTTGGTGTAAAGTGAAATGAAATTTAGTTTAACACACAAGTAGTATGCAATTGATGTTTGGCGAAATTTTCATTGTTCATACTTTTATATAAAGCAGAGATGAGGAAAAAGTTACTAATAAAAAATTTTCATCATTTATAATAGTTTTATATTTTGTAACAATGTTATTAATTTTGTAACTTGTCAGGAATTAAAGTACAGCTCAGTCTTTAATGTTTTCTAAACAACACATAATGTTTAAAAAAAAAAAAAAAAAAACTGATAATATTTTACTTATTGCATTTCATTGAATCGACTGTTAAACATTCTCATTAATATTATGGGAAGTGCAAATTAAAAATAATAATAATTCATAGCTTTTTTTTTTTTTTTTTTTTTAATCAAAGATCACTACTGTATAGCATTAATTTTACCATGTTTTTATTAATTCTATTCTTGTTTGCTTGTGTGTCCGATACAAATCTTGCAATTGAATTTTAACTAACTTCCCTACTAGCTAGACATTTGAAACTTTCACAGTAGCTCAGAACCCGGTGACAACACAATACTTCGAAGTCCGATTTTCGAATTTTTGATTAGTTTTCTTATAATTAATTAAAATATGAAAATAACATCCTAATAGTGTAAAAATAGCCATTAAAATATTAGCTATAATTTAATTGCTGCCAATTCTTTCGGCATAAAAATAAATACATTTAATTAAACGTGAACATTAAAAAATTATAAAAAGTTAAATTATGCATCTCACAAAAATTAACATCATTATCACATTAAAAATTTTATGCACATTGATAAGAGCTCTATGATTCATCAGAAAATTTAAAACATGGTATATAAAAAGTTTTTTTTATCTTATTAGAGGTGCACAACCTGCGGCCCAGTAGCCTTCAATTTGTGGCCCGCGGTAGGACAGACATTTTAGGTCACATTCATCAACAGCAGAAGAGAGAAAAAAAAAGAGAGAGTGAAAGGAAGAAAATCTGTTGCACTTGCAAACTGGCATTTCCAAACCTTTTTTTTTTTTTTTTTTTGGGGGGGGGGGGGGGGTGCAAGGTAGGGAATCAAAATGTTAGTTTTCATATGTATCTGTTTGAGATCTAAATTTTCCATTCTATTCTCAATACTGTAACCCACAGTATATTCCTCATTTTTTATTAGAAAAGTCATGAAATAATCTATTAGTAAGTGGTTATAGCTTTATCTATCTGAGAAGATTAAAAACTGAAAAATGTATCAATCAATAAGTAAATGCTCCTCCTTCCCCCCTTTTTTAAAAGAAAAAAAACTGTCCCTAAAATGTAATAATGTGTGTTAATGATGAAGAAGCATAAATTTATAGTAGTAGTTAATTTCCATTTAAGAAAAAAAAAACACTTTAGATGTGCAATCAGTCGAATTTGTTTGTGTCTGGTTACATAAATGATGAAAAAAGACAGATTGATGCCTATTTATTTTGTAGAACTGGTAAAAACCGCCCGTGATACTGATGGTGATCATTTATGATTTATGGGGGGATTGATCTGGGGTTTATGAAATCTTGGTAGTATCATCCAATATCACAAAACGGTATTTTCATACTCACTTACCTACAGTAAAATTTCTTATTTTTGTACCCTCTATCAACTTTTACATTTGTGCTAGTTGTTTTTGAGACTCCTAATACAAATTTTTTTCTCTCTCCTCAAAGCATACTTTTATTTATTTTATTTATCCTTTTTGTACTATATATGATACTCGATAATTTTATGATTATAATGCTTTGAGATTAACTTGACTTGATAACTGAAAAATTATTATAAAGAGATATATGTATATATTATGTTTTTATATATTAAGTAATATGTGATACAAATTAAAGTTCTGCATACAGGCACTTGTCAGTGATAATGTGTCCCTTTATATATGTGTGTGTATGTATATATCACACGACGAATATATCTGCTTAGATTAATTATTTTATATTATCTCGTCTGTGGCCCTCCAGCCAAAAAGGTTGTGCACCTCTAATCTTATAATTATTTAACAATTATATGTATTGATGACATAAAACAGCATCTCTCAGAAGACATTTTTTTTTTTCAAAATTATCAGCCATTAGAAAGAAAAAATGCCAAAAGAAATATCTCAAATGTTTGTAATTCAAGATTTTTTTTTTAAAAACAAATATTGACATTTTAAAGGTGCATAATCCCTAATGTCTTTTCATGTATGCTTGCACCCCTAACTGAAGCGTTGATTCTAAAGAAAATATTACTTAAAGGCCTACTGCCTTAATAAAGGGTGTGGTCAGGAGCTATAAGAACTCTAATCCCCCTTCCCCTGCCAGATACTTAAAAATTTAACATTTTTTCCTTTTTGATCATTGAAACAAATGTCTCTGGCTATGCCCTTGGCTCTAGTAATAAGTTCTAAAATAATAGGGTAATATCTGTCGTATTATATTAAATAATGCATATCTTACACAAAATATTTTGTTTATATTTGAAAGCTAACATAAATTTTCTTTTAAATCATATTTATTTTAAGTTTCAGTATGACTTTTCCAAAGAAAAAGAAATTCTGGAAGACATTAAAAAGAAGGAAGAATCTGTAAAATCACCTTGTCAAAATGAAGATATGTGTAAAGAATCACCCAGCCCTGTGAAAACCAATGTGCAAAATATATTTTCATTACAGTCTGATATCTTGCTCCCAAAGCCTCAAAAAGTTTTGAACAAAGTTTCAAATACAAATGAGCAAAATAATTCAAAAATTAATCTGTCTGATTTTGAAAATGATACATCAAGTCCATTTGATTACATGGAATTGCAAACGATAAATGATTTGGAAGAATTAAGCAATGTATTTCAAGGCTTGAATAATAAGTACAGTTCTGATGTTAGTGTTTATAAAGAAACTAATTCTGCTGCAGAGAGTGCAAATGAAAACAGTGTACCTCTTAGTAATGTTTCTAAATCAATGAGCTTTCCTCTTCAGAACAGTGATGTATATGAAAATTCTGATAAATACTTAACATACTCTAAGGAATTAGATACTCATGGTTACAGTACTTGGGGTGAATCATTTGCACATGCTAAAGAAAATTCTTTGTATTCAGTTCCTCACACAATCGGACTTAAAGGAGATGATCCTTTTAGAACAGTTACTTCAACACTACCTAAAGTGCCTTGTTTATCATCGCCAAATAATAATGTTGGAAATGATTTCCAGGATTTAGAAGTAAAAACTGTTTTACGAGGTTGTAAAAGTTATTCTGATATTCATAATTTATCAGAATGTACAAAAACTGATATAAAGCCAGCAAGGTCTGCTACTCCACCAACTGATACTTTTATAGCTGCAGAAATAAAAACAGCCGTAAGTGACTGAAAATTATTTATTGCTTTTATTTATTTTTATGCATTTTAATGTAAAATTGTGTAAATCTGTTTGGTGTTTTAAAGAGTTTTAAATGTTTTTCTGCATGTGAGATGGTATAAATTTAATAAATAAGATTAAAAAAGAAAAAAACAAATCTAAAATTTTTAATTTTCTGTCAGCTCTACTTTCTTAGCTCAGTAGAATTCTGAGTTCTCTTTATATCTTTAGAATTTTATATATATATATACATATATGTAAAATCTTTAAATTGTATTTGGGCTTTGACTACTGCTTAGGATAAATCTTTAAGTTGTATATTAAAGTCCTACCTGCCATCACAAATCATTGTCAAAAGTCTCGTAGATTATGTTTAAATATTGGCAAACATCGAATGAATTCTCCTTTTCCTTTTATACACTTCTAGTTATTAACAATTCTGTATCTCTCTCTATATATATATATGTTACGGTAAAAGTGATTAATCCGGTGATTATGCATAATCCCCGCTAAATTTGGGGAATATGATAAATTATTGAATATTTATCGCATTTACTGGTTAGTTTATAAAATACCCAACACATAATGGGGAATGTAATAAATTCAGATTCATGCATTTTGAGATAAGAGTATTCAGTAATTTTTTCAGATTCATACATTTTGAGATAAAGGTATCCAGTGATTTTTTTTTTTTTTCCTCCTCGTTTTCATGTACATGTAGCATACAGACGTGCGTAATACTGGCTGCTTCAGTACAAAATTTCACATATTTTTTTAATTTCATGTATTTTGAGATAGGGGTGTTTAGTGATGAATTAGTTTGAAGAATGTCATGTTGACTTAGAAATAAAACTTACAATAATATTTCAATTTAAAAATTTAAATAAAACTGTCTGTCCCTTTTGTACTTTACTTTCAGTAGGTATCTTAAAACAGATGTATTAGATAATAGCATAAGTTATATAATCTCAAAATGCATGAATCTGAAAAATATGCAAAATTTTGTACTGCAGCAGCCACTATTACGCACGTCTCTCTACACTTCACGTACATGAAAACAAAAGAAGAAACACCGATGAATACCCCTATCTCAAAATGCATGAATCTGTAAAATATGCAAAATTTTGTACTGCAGCAGCCAGTATTATGCATGTCTCTATGCTTTGTGTACATGAAAACAAAACATAAAAAAAATAAAAAAAAAAATCACTGAATACCCCTATCTCAAAATGCATGAATCTGAAAAATAGGCAAAATTTTGTACTGCAGCAGCCAGTATTATGTACATCTCTAAGCTTCGCATATATGAAAACAAAAACAAAAAATAAATACTGAATACTCCTATCTCAAAATGCATAAATTTGAATTTATTACATTCCCCATTACGAGTTGGGGATTTTATAAACTAACCAGTAAATGTGATTAATTTATTACATTTACCAAGTTTATTGGGGATTATGCATAATCACTGGCATTGTACATAATCACCAATTTCTTACATTTACTGTGACATATATATTACTGTAATTTTTTGACAATCTCATACAAAGTTTCATAAAATTATTCCTATATTTCAGTCATATTCAGTCCATAGATCTAAAAACTCTTCCTCCTTAAAAAAACCCCCAGGGGGGTACCTTCTTCAGGTATTCAGGGGGAGTCACGCACCCCGGGCCCGAGTGATCTTTTTTTTCCTCTCCTTCGTTTGTATTATTCCCCTTCCCTTTTATTTCTTTCACTTTTGGTTTAGTTTATTTTGCTTTTGTTGCCAATAAGCTTTTGGTACATACTTGTTCCTGTTGTTTTGTTCTTTGAAAAAATAAAAAATCTTAAAAAAAAAATTATAAAATTTGAAAAACCAAAAAAATGAAACTACTCACTTTGTTCACTCACCTTTTTGGCTTCTACTCACCTTGTTTTTACTCACCATTTGTTCTCATTTGTTACGCTAAATACCTTAAAATTACTAATCTATTAATTAAGCTGAGTCCGGTGTAGATGTGGCGCTGGCTATTGGGTTTGCGATTTGGTGAGGGTCTCACGGTAGTCTAGCCTTGGGATCACACTGGGAGACTGGTGCCCTTGGTGAAGGTGAGACAACGGTGACTACTCGAACGAGAAACACCGGACTAACACGACTACCACATGTGATTCCCAATCTGGGTCGACGGTCTGGTAGCTGGTGAGTGGTTATGGGTGTCCCAGGGAGCGATTCTGAAAACCCTTTGCTTTTCGTCTGTTCAAGAAACGGGCTGACTTGTGGGACTAAGGAAACCCTCGACCCTTTTTTCTTATCTCAATATGGCGACAAATAAAGGAAATACGAATAATGCGTCTGGCTCGGGCCATGCAAACTCAAATTCTTGGGCTGACAGAGTGGAGAAGTTTTCTTCTACCATAAATGAGAATATCTTCAATAGTAATGAAGCAAGATTTTTTGTGGTTAAAAGAGTAGAAGGAGATTTTTCCAAAACTTCTCCTTTTCTTATTCATAAGGCACTTCAATCGATGGTAGGGGAACCAAAATCTGTCAAAAAACTTCAGTCAGGAGAACTGTTAATCGAATTGTCAAATAGTGTACAAGTATCTAATTTAAAAAAATGTAAACAATTTGGAAATATACCAGTAACTATTAGCGCACATAGAACCCTAAATACAAGTCGTGGTGTAATATCAGAGCCTGATCTCCAATATATTCCAGAAAGCGAGATTCTCGAAAACCTGAAAGATCAAAGAGTCATTGCAGTCAGACGGATAACAATTTTCAAAGAAGATAAGCAGATCCCTACTAAACACATAATTTTGACAATTGATTCTCCCACTCTTCCACGTTCTATAAAAGCTGGTTACCTCGAATGCCCTCTAAGACCATATATCCCAAACCCCTTACGCTGCTTCAACTGCCAACGATTTGGACACTCTAAAACATCTTGCCGTGGGAATATGACGTGTGCCCGCTGCGGGACAGTTGGTCATGATAACCAGAACTGTGAAGCCCCAATTTGCTGTGTAAACTGTAAAAAAGAACATCCTTCTTACTCAAAGTCTTGTGAAAAATGGAAATTAGAAAAGGAAATCCAGACAATCAGAACAAATCAGAATCTAACCTACATAGAAGCAAGGAAGATAATCCAGTCTCGAACTCCTACTGTTGGAAAAACATATGCCTCTGCAGCTTCATCACAAACTAATAAAACTTACAAAACCATAGCTACACAAACTGATAATAACAAAAGTACTTCTCCTGAAAATAATATAAAAAAGGACAGTTCTCTCAGTTTGCAGACAAACCCTAGTCAATCTTTGCATCCCTCACAGTCTTCACCTAAACCTGTCTTCCCCAAAAAAAATACCAAAATTATAAAAAATCTCCAAAATGGGAAAAAACTTCTTCCCTTGTCACTGAAACATATAAAATCAACTTCTGCAAATAATGCTCCTAAAAAGAAAAAAATTGGAACTAAGCCTGTATCAAATAAAAAGGATGAATGTCTCCATCTACATCCATCTGACGAAGAGGGCATGTCAACTGCGTCTGAGGAAAACGGTGTAGATGTTTTAATCTAAAAAAAAAAAAAAAATGACCAATTTTATTTGTTGGAACTGCCGTGGTTTAAATAACAAACGAGATGAAATTAAAGACATAGTCTCTGATCATCGGCCACTTTGCTTTGCTTTTCAAGAAACCTACCTTAAACAGAATGATAAATTTAAAATTTGTGGCTTTAATTGCATCAGAAAAGACTTCCTCCAAGCTGATAGAGCTACTGGTGGTGTAGCTCTTTTAATAGCAAATAATGCTCCCCATGCAAATATACCTTTAAACACAAATATTCAAGCTATAGCTGTCCAAATCCATATCAAACTGCTAATAACTGTCTGTACCATCTATTTACCACCCAATATGTCTGTACAAAAACAAGATCTCAATAATCTAATTTTGCAACTCCCTACCCCTTTTTTAATTTTTGGCGACTTTAATGGACATAACCCGCTTTGGGGCAGCCCAAATATTAATTCCCGTGGACAAATTATTGAAGAAGTTATCAATGATAACTCTTTATGTCTTTTGAACAATGGAGACAATACTTACTTTCACGAACCATCCAGGACCTTTCATGCTATAGACCTGGCAATCTGCTCACCAATTCTCTACCCGTACTTTAAGTTCTTTATTTGTGACAATCTCCATAATAGTGATCATTTTCCTCTGTTTTTATCTCTCTATGATTTTAACCAAGTTAACCATAATTATAATCCTCGTTTTATTCATGACAAAGCCAACTGGACTACCTTCTCTCGAAATGCATCCATTACATCTGACATGATTGAGGGCGATATAAACAGTGTAGTTTCACGAGTCTCCCAATGCATTATCAATTCTGCCAATGCTTCAATTCCAAAATCCTCTGGCTGCTCCAATAAACATCCACGACCTTGGTGGAATGAGGATTGCAGACTTGCAAAAAGGTGCCAACAGAAAGCATGGGGAATTTTTCGGAGGTACCCTACTACAGTAAATTATATAGCATATAAAAAAGCTAGAGCAAGTGCACGGAGAGTTCGTAGGAAATGCCAAAAAGAATCCTGGATTAATTTTGTCTCTAGCATTAATTCTAATACTAATAGCAAACAACTGTGGCATCATGTCAAGAAAGCTATGGGTATTTATCATAACCAAAGTATCTCCTTTCTTAAAGACAATAATCAAACCATCACTGCACCCAAAAACATAGCGAACACTATTGGTAAAACATTATCTCACATCTCTAGCTCCAACTCTTACTCTCAGCCCTTTTTGACCTACAAACTCAATTCTGAATGTTCCACAATTAACTTCAGGTCACGGTCTTTACATGACTACAATAACCCATTTACAGATAACGAACTTACCAATAGCCTAAAACACACCCATAACTCTGCTCCTGGACCTGATGGTATTACTTATATCATGATCAAACATCTATCTAAATCATCTCTCAAAAATCTGCTTCAACTTTTCAATAGAATATGGACTGAACATGTCTTTCCACTTGCTTGGCATGATGCTATCGTTATACCCTTTCCAAAACCTGGTAAAGATACTAGTGACCCCAAAAATTACAGGCCGATCGCCCTCACTAGTTGCCTGTGTAAACTGCTCGAAAAAATGGTAAATACCAGGCTCGTTTTTATCCTCGAAAAAAATAATCAAATCTCTCCTTGGCAAAGTGGCTTTAGACACGGCCGTTCCACTATTGACAATATCTTATTGCTAGAGACTAGTATACGAAATGCTATTGTTAAACGTAACCATTTGGTTTCAGTTTTTTTTCGACATTGAAAAAGCATATGACAAAACATGGCGTTATGGCATTTTAAGGGA
Organism: Salticus scenicus; assembly: GCA_963930645.1. Lineage (NCBI taxonomy): Eukaryota > Metazoa > Arthropoda > Arachnida > Araneae > Salticidae > Salticus > Salticus scenicus. The sequence continues at coordinate 175,980,970 of OZ005650.1, forward strand.
CCTTTTTAATTTGGATTTTAGAGGAAATCTTCCTATTTTCATAGAGAATTTCTTAACGGTCAGACGCTTCCAAGTTCGTATTGGATCAGTTTTTTCTGATTTTTACTTTCAGGAGGAGGGTGTTCCCCAAGGTAGTGTTTTAAGTGTAACACTTTTCGCCATAAAAATTAATGGTATACTCAATCAACTGCCTCCAAGTGTTCACGCTAGTCTGTATGTTGACGACCTGCAAATTTCTTGCCAGGGAAATGATATGCGTTTTATTGAGCGCCAGCTTCAACTAGCCATCAATAATATTACCAAATGGACAAATAAAAATGGTTTCACTTTCTCAATTGACAAAACACATTGTGTGCACTTTTGCCGCAGACGAGGTCTTCATCCCGATCCAGAGATTTTTATTAACAATAGAATTATTTCTGTAGTTGACACTGCCCGCTTTTTAGGCGTTATCTTTGACAAAAAGCTGAATTTTATGCCACATATTTTAAATTTAAGGACAAAGTGTGATAGAACATTAAATCTTTTAAAGGTACTTTCAAATACCTCTTGGGGAGCAGATCGCATTTCACTACTGAAAATCTACCGAGCTGTTATCCGTTCTAAATTAGATTATGCCTGTCAAGTTTATGGCTCAGCTCCTATATCCTATCTTAAGAAACTAGACACAGTTCATCACAGTGCGCTTAGATTTTGTTCAGGGGCTTTCCGCACTTCTCCAATCCTTAGTCTCTATGCTGACTGTGTGGAGCCTTCTCTTGCCAATATTAGACAACAACTATCGTTGGATCTCTACTATCGCATTCGTTCACATCCTAATCATCCACTTCACGCTCATTTAAATAACAACAATGAAAATCTTTTTCTGATTCGTCCATCTTGCATTCCACATTTTGGTCTTCGGATTAAAAACTTTCTTGCTGGCACCCCTCATCTTCACACAAAAGTTCGGCTTCGTTCCTTTTTAAATATGACTCCTTGGAACTTCCAAGTTATTTCTCACCTTCATCCTTTTAGTGCTTTTAGAAAATCTGACACAGATGCTTCAATTTTTAAGACACTTTATGCTGCTCATCGAAGCGTTTATCAGGATTATATTGAGATTTTTACTGATGGCTCTAAGACCTGCAATCAGGTTGGTTGTGGTGTTGTTTCAGGCGAATCCTTTTTTAGTTATCGACTTCCTTACTCATTCTCCATTTTCTCTGCAGAGTTCTTTGCAGTTGAAGTTGCACTTAATTTTATTTCATCTCATCCCAACAGGAATTTCATCATTTACACCGACTCTAAGAGTGTCCTAGATTCTCTTTCTTCTAACTCTTGTGCACTCTCTTTTATGTCAGTTTCTAAAACCTATAATGATCTTTTAAAAAGAGGCTTTGACATATTATTCTGTTGGGTTCCGGGTCACGTTGGCATCAAGGGCAATGAATTAGCAGATAAAGCAGCAAGACAGGCATTGGTAGATATTAACTGTCCAGTTCCATATGAGGATATTAAGCATTCCTTTAGGGGTTTCTTAAAAAATATGTGGCAAAGAGAGTGGAATTATCAGACCAATAATAAATTACAGGGCATCAAACCACACATTTCAGTCTGGCCTACACTTACTCCTAGGAGTTACGATGTGATAATTACTCGTCTCAGGATTGGGCATTCGAGGCTCACACACAAACATTTACTTCTTGGAGAACAGGAACCTACCTGCCCCAAATGCCACTTCAGCTTACTCACCGTTAGCCATATCCTCACCGATTGCTCTTGCCTTCGTCATCTGTACAGGCACTATTTTAATTCATCGTCACCAAATTTGACTAACCTGTTGGGTATCAATCCTCATTGTCATCTCACTAACTTTTTAAAAGAGGCAGGTTTTTACTGCGATATATGATTTTATTATTTACTTTATCATTCTTCATCTCTGATTTTATCATTTACACTGTCATTTTCTACCTGTGATTTTATTATATACATTGTTTATAACTTTTACATCTTGTTTTATCTTATACACTGTTTGCTCTATTTTCTATCATATATATCTAATATTATATACATTTTTTACTATTCTTATTGTCTTTTTTTAGACTCTGGATGGGATCCCCCATCCAGACATTAAAGTTTGGCGCAGTATGTCCAATACTGGATCTTGCGCCACTAAAAACCAACCAACCAACCAACCTTAAAAAAAAAAAAAAAAAAAAAAAACCTTTTTCTCATTTTATTTTGTTAATGCTGATAATTTTAAGAACATTTTAAAAAAATGTCTAGCTTTAAAAATAAATAATTAAATAGCATATATATTATATTTTATTTTCTCTTACTCATTTTTCCTTTCTGGTATTGGAATAGATTGAGCTAAATGTTTTCTTTTGTTTCTTAACAACAATCACCTACATAATACTAACTTTAAGACAATCTCAAAAGGAGTTGTTAAAAATTCATAAGTAGAAACTGTTTTTCAGTTACAGTAAGATAAAATTTTAATTAATGTTTTTAACATATAAATTTAAATTCACTTATATGGGGACCCAGATTTTTTTAACTCATGGGTCCCAGTGACGCAGAATTTTGAAAGACTAGTCGCATCACTGAAAAATAGTTACCGCAATTTTCGGGAGATAAGTCACAACTTATATGTGTTTAAAATCAGTAACTGTGGCCTATCTAATGGTGCGGCCTATCTGTTGGAGAAAAAAAAATATGGAAATATTTTTCCTTGCAAAAATATTTTTTGAAGTGATCTTTATCAAAGGAAAAATATATTTCTAAATCAGAAAGAACAACTTATGCTATTTTATTTGTTATTTATTTATTTATTTTATTATTATTATTATTATTATTATTTTTATTATTATTTATTTTTTTTTTTTAATGTTCTTTTAGTTTTCAGCCAGAAGAACTCTTGATATTATTGCACAAAATCAAGCAAACAAGTTCAGTGATCGATTTTCATGGCTATTTTTGATAGCATCCGTAACATTAATTCATCAGCTGATATTTTATTTTGTTAAAATAATTTTTTTTTTTAATACACATCCAGATAGCAAAAAATTTTAATCATTTAATTTAACAAGAAATATGTAAAACCAAACAAATTTTAACATTTGTTTTGTGACATTTTCTAGTTTATACATATAAATTTTTTAGAAGAGGTAAAAACAACAAGCATCTCAAAAATCTTAGAAAGCATGTCATCAAATAATTCTGATAATCATTTATAATGATGAATTAAAACATTAAAAATAGGGGGATGGGGATCCGCTAAAAATGCAGTTGGAATGTTAGATAAAGCTTATTTTTGACAAGTTTTATCTAATATTTTAACTTAATTATTTTCAACTATTTTTAATTATGTGAATTTAAAAAAAAAAAAAAAAAAAAAAAAAAAAACATTGGGGAAAATTAAAGCGATTGAAAATGTCAGTTTTTTCGACTTTGTACTGTATAAGATTTTAACATTTAATTACTAATGCATTAATATTAAGAAAAGAAAAGAAAAATTAAATGCTGAAAGAAAATACATCGATATTTACGATTTCGATGAATTTTTTTTTAGCATTTAATATTGTAAATATCATACATCGATATTTACGATATCAATGTATGAGCAAAGAATTGCTTTAGTATATTATTCATGGTATAGTCCGCGGCTTATCTGATGAAAGTTAATTTAATTTTGCCTGTTTTTCGTTGGTGCAGCTTATCTCCCGAAAATTACGGTAGATGCCCGATTTGTTAATGTAGTCAGAATATATATGATTGACCTATCTTTAAAAACAGTTTATAACATGTGAAGTGGGGAATAATGGACATTTTGTGGTTGTTACACACTAGGTTTTTTATTATTTATTTAAATGTAATTATTTATGTACTAAATTTTATATGTGTATGATATTTATTAAATATTTAATTGATAATTTTCTCTTTATTTCTTTTTATATATATTAATTGAATTTAATTTTTTTGCACTTTTATTTTATTAACTTCCTTGAAATGTACCTTATTAAAAAGGAGTGCGAAAGAAAAAGAATGAATCTAGCTTTCTTCAAGTACATTGATAAATATTCATGAAATATGTTGTAAAATTTCAGTTATAAAATAAAACTTCAGGCTTTTGCTCATAAATTTTAATTGTAGTTTATTTCATCTGAAAAATGTTTTTAATTTCTTTATAATTAACTTTGAAATGTTTGGAGCAATATTTTGAACACAAAGATTTGTGGTTAAAATCAATGCTTCGGTTGTTTTAGTGTTAAGAAAAATCATAATTTTCATAAAATTATTCGTACATTTCAGTCATCTTCAGTCCATAGAAATGATGCTTCCTCCAGTGATGTTAACTGTGATAATTCTTCTGTTGTTGGTTTCTCTGATCCATATGATGAACTGACTGAAGAAGACCGTAAATTTGTAGATGCTATTGCAGACATGGGATTTTCCAGAGCTCAAGTTTCACGAACTGTCAAACATTTAGGGAGTGATGAAAAAGCTGTAAGTTGTTTAGTGTACACTTAAATTGATTGTGGAGGAGAGATTGAAATGACATAAAGAATTTTTATTCATTAGAGCCTGTACTGTAGTCTTCCAATTATTTGTAGTTTGCCGTTATCTAAACTCTACATTCAGTTAAGATCAAATTAAGTAGGCTTGTTATAGGTAGGTCATAGCCACAAGAACTACATATAGATTTTCATTAGTGTACGACTTAGTTTTTTTCAGTGTTAATAAATTACTAATGTTTGGAAACTCAAGTGGAGTCACTCCACGACAGATAATTTTAAATTTCATATTTTAAATGCACTAAAGAAACTATACAATCTGCAATGTTCATAAGAAAGAAGTTCCTTTTTATTATTTTACGAGTCTTATTAAAGTGTTTTTCGACTGGAATTATGTAGAGTTTGAAAAGAATGACTAAGACTGATGTGACAGGAGAAAGCTTTTTCAGTTAAAATCAGCTTTTATGTAGATTCAATTTACTTTCTATAACAATATTTATTTAAGAAAGTTTGCACTTTCCAATATGTATTTCTGTTTAATCATCTTATCAGATAATGTTTTATTGGTCCATATTATTAAAAACAATCAGGTTTTTCTTTTTTAATAGGTTAAGCAGATAAAGAAAACTAATGTATCCCATATAATCCTAAGAGAGTAACAGCTTCTTACAATGTGGAAATGCAAGAACTTCTTAACTGCAAAAATCATTGTTTATGTCCGAGAAGTTTTGTGTTATATACTATACAGAATTGCATTATTAAGATCTTCTACTGTATAATGCTTTTGCCATTTGAATTCTGGTATTTTGTTTTAATGCTTGCCTTTTACATAAAGTTTCACCTCTTTTACTCTTTTGTTAATCTCATTGCTGAATGTGAGGAAAGATTTTTGGAATTATATGCTTAAAAGCTGTTTTTAAGAGACATCCTCTAAATTAAATGAAATCAAAGAGCTTTTTTTTTTATATTTGTTTGGTAGGTGTTACAGAAGGTTGTTACTTGAAGAGGCTGTAAATAACAGTGAAAGTAATCTATTTTACTATTGATAATAATTTTAACTTTGACCAGTTGTGTTTGGCACATTTTATGGAAAAATCAAATTGCTTTAAAAATTAATTCGGCCTTTCCAGCAGAAATGTAATGTTTTCTTTACTGATATTCAATACAGTGTATCAGCATTATAATGATATAATTTCACATTGTCTCTTGTGGAGACATATAATCATTGCTGACATATAACAATTTACTGATGTATAATCATTGTTTCATATCATTATTTTATAACAGCTTAATAATTCAGTGGTTGTACATCTGTTTCATATGTCATTTTAATATGAGTCTTCATATAAATAGAAATTTTGATATGTCAGTGGGAGAACTTGCATGGCAGTTTTTTAAATATTCATTTATTTAATATATTAATAGCATGATAATATAATATACAATATAAATTTGTAGCAAAAAGTTATGAAAAGTCTCTTTATTACTCTTCTCCCCTAAAAAAGACGAAGTTTAATGTGTTTTTATTCATATTTGAAAGATATAAAGTCACATATTTCCTCATTTTTTATTTATTTATTTTTAATGTATATATATGTACAGACTAGAAATTAAGATATTGCTCTATGAAATTTTCTAATGGTTAAAACAATATGTGTATTGTGTATCTTTGCTTTCAAGATGTGATAATCTTTTTACAGTTTAACAAATTCATATCAAAAACTCGTAGAAAAGAAATTTTTTTCTTATATTTTATCTTATGGTCAAACTTTTAGATTTTGTTAATTGTTACTTACTGATTCTTTTAAGTCATAATTTTTATGAAGTGTAATAAACTAACTACTCTAAATACAAAATTTTATATTTTTACATGCTTTTATTTAACTTTATTTGTTTTGTGTCAGGGGCAAATCTTGCGACTAATATTTAACCCACTTCTAACGAACCACACATTTGCACAGAAGTTCATATTTGCTGACAATACAATATGCAAGTATTTTGAGAGATCTATCTTACTAGGGACAAAAATCTAACTACCTGCTGATTTGAGTCAAATTTTAGACATAAGTCAATAATAGAATTTGCAAGTATTTTCTGGGATCTATCTCATCAGGGGCAGATTACATGGGCAAAAAAAATTGTCCGCCCCCTATCAAATCTTGTGATTCATTTTTAATGCACTTCTGTCAAACCGATTTTACTGAATTTTATACATAAATCCATAGTTGATGACAATACAAAATGTGCAAGCATTTTTTTAGATCAGTTTCAACACACAGGGGCAGGGGTAAAAATCTGTCTGCCTGTGAGAAGTTGTGCAATCCTTTCAACCAAACTGATTTTGTTGAAATTTTGCACACAAGTCCATAGGTGGTGGTACTATATTTTGCCAGTACTTTTAGAAATTTGTCTGAAGAAGGGCCGGTTGTAGGAGCAAAAATCTGTCTGTGTTAAATCTTGTGATTCAATGTACTTCTGATGTCAGACAATGTACTTTCTGACATTTCAATGTACTTCTGATGAGCTGCTTTTGCCCAAAATTTAGATTATTTATTTAACACGTTGAACGCCATGCAAATTCTTAAGGAAATCCCCGTCAGGCCACGTGCACTGCTTAGAAGCAATGTTACCGTGTTTCAATAAAATCCATTAAAATGCCTTAATGATATCGTGTAATAAATAAAAATTAAGTATATTTTAAATAAATTTTCTGTAATTACTTAAAACAATAATTTTTTTAGTTTTATATCATATTTTACACTGTCAGCCATCAGTGATTGACGTAGCTTTTTATCATATTTTACACTGTCAGCTACCGGTGGTTGACACGGCCTAAACGGAAAGTTCAGTGTCAGCCACCGATGGCTGACATAGCACTCAACATGTTAATTACTATCAGGCTACACCTGCTTCGCTGGTCACTATATTTAAATGAATTTTCGAAAGAATTGGATCGGTGTTTATTTTTTACATCACATTATAAATAAAAACTAAAAAAAATTATATTGAAATTGTTCGAAACCTTGCTTCGAACTACAATTTTAAAAATGACTGTGTCTCAGCATCTATTAAATATTCTAGTTTTTAAACCACGTATTATAGCCCCCGCTATTTACACTATATTACGCCGACCAATATAATAAAATATAATAAAAAGTAGATTTTCTTTTAAAAGAAATTAAATACATAAAAAACAAGTAAATTTTAATCAGTTTAATTCTTTCTACTATGTGCGACCATTTTTTCCCAATAAATACTATAAATAAAAATTGAAAAAAAAAAAAATTCTTTCAGAGGAATTAATTAAAAAAATGAAAAGTTGTTATACTATAAAAATTATACATAAACGTAACTGTTATAAATACGTTTTTAAATTTAAAATTTAATATACTTAATTTTTCTGCTGCATTTCTATTTGATTTCAAAAAATATAATAAATTAAAAAAAAAAAAAATTTTTTTTTTGCTTTCAAATGAATGTATTAAATAAAAAATAAATAGCATAATAGCCATTGCTAAGATATGCAGATGATTACAATGAAAGAATAAATTTATGAAAAAATGAAACATAGAAACCAATATTTAAAATTGAAAAAAAAAAATAATTAAAAAATTTCAAATTCGAAATTTGAAAAAACTCGATGAGGTGCACACCTGGAGAGTCCCAGGTACCTATATGCCAAATTTGGAAGCTCTGCGATTGGTAGTGTGAACACCAGAGTGCAGACAGACACACACACTTATACATTTCTTTTTATTTATATAGATTATATTATTTAATTATTTATTTTGTCCAAAATTTAGCATAATCGATGACAGTATAATATGAAACTATTTTCAGAAGCCTGTCTGCCTGCATCAAATCGCTGAATCAGAGTTTTTGGTACATTTTTGAATAAAAGTGTTTTTATTTTATTTATTTGTGACATTATTTAACACATTCTTCCTGGCAATGACATGTGTTCATCCTCGTAAACATGTAATTTATTTAAGGTAATAAATAATTAATTAAAATAAGTTCATTTAGTAAATAAGTCAATACACATGCAGAAACCATTTAAATAAACATTGTAGAGAAAGTGTTACCTCGTGCCTGGGGCACAGTGAATGATCTTGAAAGACGAGATAACTCGTCTGTCTCGGCGAAAGATGTTAAATTATTAATTTATTATAAATTATCTCTAAAAAAGAGTTAAGTATTTATTTTGCCCAAAATTTAGCATAAACATGTCATTTGTTATTTAGATTAAAAAAACTTTAAAACATGTAAAATTAAACTTTATTTAAAAGTACCTAAAAGTTTAAAATTAAAATTTCCTAAAATACTAAATAAATGTATAGAGAAATGGCCTACTTGGAAATTTGCTGCATAAACTTCTTGGTGCGGGTCCGCACCATCTTGAGTGCAGACATTCAGGTGTGTGCTGGCTTGCTTGGCTCTAGCACTGAAGTCACTCTCTCCTTTCTAAGCAGGTGTCGCCACTTGTCAATGTCCGTTGGTTCGTTCTGATTGCAACTGCGCAATAAATAATTCCTTAATTTCATTCAAATTTCCAAGTAGGCCATTTCTCTATACATTTATTTATTTAAAAGATTTTAAAACATTATCCGAAGCTTTTCGCTTATCAAAATATTTAAAAAACTGCTCATTGGAAACGAGTAATAAAAATCCCTGATGATGCTTTGGTATTTCAAAGCGTAAAGCTTCAGATAATGGTTTAAAATATTTTTAAATAAAGTTTAATTTTACGTGTTTTAAAATGTTTTTAATCTAAATATTAATTTATTCATAATAAAATGTAACATCTAATATGTTTATAAATTAAATAGTAACTTGAATGTTAAATTTGCTTTTTTTTTTTTTTTTTAATCTAAGGAAATTTACTGATTGCTTAATCTCTTTAACTATCTCCAGGTTATTGAACATTTATGTCAGATTCAGAGTCTTGAAGAATCGGGTTATGATCCTCTAGAAGCTGAAGCTGCTCTACATCTTCATAATTATAGTCAAGATGAGGTGAGTAGCAAATAGTAGCTCCTGATGTATTCCTTATTATAGATTGAAGTTTAACAGAATGTTAGAATGGAATTAAAAATTTTTATAAAATCTTTCATAGAAGTTTGATTTTATTTTTTGTTATAATTGAGTCAATCCTTTATAATTATACACATTGATGTAAGTATCAAAACTAGTTATAATCACAAAACTTGCTCTTTTTTTTTTTTAATGGGGTGGGAGTTTTTTTTTTTTTTTTTTAACCCTAGATACTATGTGCTTTAAGTGACAACAATGATTAACTGCTTCCCTTACCAATTTTTTTGAAAAAGATGGCAAAAAATCATCACATTTTTTTATTCCATTATTAAATACTAGGAAATGAAACAAAGCAAAATATATAGGTTTTAAGTTTAGTTTTTAATATTTTACAGGTATAAAAGCATTTACTTTTAATATTACATTACTATCCCGAGTTATCTCGGGCAAATAGATATAAGCTAAATGTTAGTCTTTATATGATAGTTTTTGAAGCAATGGACAACACAAACACAAAGGGATACCTAACATTCTGCACACTGGTATCTGGTTTCTTTCCTCACTGGCCTATCTCTGGAATCTTATTTACGGGACCATAAAGCACACTGTCTCGTTGGATTTGACTTTTTTTTCAGTAGCAGGAATAACATCTGGAAAATGTCGCGAGGTTAACCTGAGGGGTGAAGGACTAATGCTGGGTCTTCCTGATGTGACGGAAAACTCATCACGATGATTTTCTGAAATTAGTTTTGAAACAAGTTCCATTCTAGATTGTTTAGGTGATGCTGAACCTCCTGATTTACAGTACAAAATGCCAGGAATTCCACAAAGCCAAATCCAATAAATGGAAGAAATTCTTGTAATATTTCCCCCCCCCCTCTTTTTCTTGGTGTAGAATAAGCAGCTAAATGCTGGTTGATTTTATCTACATTCCCCATTTTGTTGTAGTCGATTACACATTTAGGCCTTGACTTTGTCTCTCCCCATTTATTTGTCACATCTTGCATTTCAATAGTATATATTGTGGAAATTAGACTAACAACCTTCTTATCTTTCCATTTCATTACAGTTACTTTCCTTCTCTGATACCCAATGATTTCTCCGTTGTCTTTAGATCTCAATTAGATCTCAATTCAATTTCTTTGTCTTTAGATCTCAAGGTAAATCTTTACTATTCAACCGGAGTGTTCCATACACATCAGTCTTCCTATTGACTAATGCATCAGCCAAATCTGGCGAGTCATTTCCTACAGCCCGACTAAAAACACGATAAAACAAATCGTACTGACAGATTCTGCTCTGCCCAAGAATCTCGTGATAATAATTAACTGCATGCAAGATATACTAGGGTTCCCAGCAGCGACTAAAAAGCAACTATTTGCTACTAAAATCACTCCCAGGCTACTATGGAAACTATTTTTCTGTAAAAGTGGCTTAAAAGTTACTATTTTCAGGTTAGTCAGCACTATTTTCAAGAAAATGGAGACTATTTTGAACAACAAAGCATTTTTTACTTCCATTACTCGACTACCATAGGTAATGGGAATATTTATTGTATTCGGTCAAAAAATTCAATTTCGAGTTTTAATCTGATTTACATTTTTTAAGGTCTCCTGTGCCCAAAAAAAGTGGTTTTCGGCAATTGGTGTGTGTGTGGAGGGGGGGGGGGAGTGAGAGAGACCTTCTGATTACTATATATCCAAAACTGATAAATATAGAACGATGAAACTTCAGAATTGAGGCAGGTCTGGTGTACAGATGATTTTTTCAACTTCTGTTGAAAATTGGAAAACCAGAAGTGTGACATTGGAAACTGAAAGTAGGACCATACAACTGTATACAAACACCCTCTTAGATGTCCTTTCATATGTATTAGTTGGTTAGTTCAGAAAAACTGATAGGCTTTCTGTATAATTGGGTCAATTTGAGGTTCTTCCAAAATGGCTATACGAATATTTTACAAACTCGCCATATTAACTGCATTTTAGATATCCTTTCGTATGCAATTGTTGTTTTCCAGTCAATAATTGAATTTACCACGTTTTGGTGAAAATATCTCAAAAGTGGCTCTGATGATTTTCTTGAAAATTGCTATATAAATCCCTTTTTAAATATCTTTTTGCATCAAATTGTTCTTAATTTCCCATGGTTATTACAGGAAAATTAACAATCATCCTGATTAAGTAGGTCAGTTTTAGATCTCGGAAATTGATGTCTCAAAAAAAAAAAAACCTTCACCGATTTTTTTTTCCCTCTATTTTATATGCCTTTACACATGTATCAGTTTTCTTTTACAATAAAGGTATCTAATTTCTTAGGTCAATTTTATATCTTCTGACCACATTATCACCAAAAACTACTTAAATATTATATTTATATTGATTTTTTTTTTTTAATCAGACTACTATTTGGATTAGAGTGGCTACTATTTCAGACTCGGTGGCTACTATTTTGGCCACTATTTCATACATTAAAGGCAACTAAAGCAACTATTTTTGAGTGTCTTTCATGCTGGGAACCCTGGATATACGAACTCGAGTAAATTCGGGATAATCAGGCAAGCTGTTAAAAAAAGGGGGGGGGATATTTGAAAAACAAACAATAAAATGAAGTTTTAAAAAAAATTAACATGCTTTCATTTTATCTAGATTTTGAAACATGTTGTGTACCAGAAAGAACTTTCCACCTTTCATTTAAAAAAAAATTGTAAATTGTAATACTTCAACATTTTTCTCCTTTTTGTAATATTTTATTGGAGCAAATATTTATATTCTGTAATAAATTATATCTTTTATTCTTGCTCTTATTTCTGTTTAGCATGTAGCAGCATGCAAGTTTTAATCTATGGGTATTGATTCAAAGTTATATATATAATTTGACCATTTTGTGTGGAAAGAAATAATATGTATGTTGCTATACTTTATTTACAGAATTTGGCTAGTTTTACCTAAATTCAAAGTAAACATTTTGAGAAAACTTTTTGAATTACTTTCTTTAAATTTTTCTTATTAACACGCTTTTATTAGCTTCACCTGTATGTATGTATGTTTGTAACTGCTCTGGGAGCAAACAAAAAATTTATATGGTAAAAAAATACTTTCCCTACACGAACGATGTGGCGTTGAGCTAAGGCGCCGCGCTACGAAACTAAAGGTCCAGCGTTCGGTCCCAGTCAGGGGAGATTTTTTAAAAATGGTTTTGTTTAATTCTAAGTTATTTTAATTAAAGATTTAAATGTATGTAAATATTATGGTGTGTCACTCATACGATTTTCTGTTACCCTGCTTTTTAAAACTAAGATAGATATTTTGTGCTTTTTTAGTTCACATTTCTATAAAAGCGTGTTCTTTAATTTTTTAAAACTATAATATATTATTTAAAATTTTGATTGATGAATTCCATGCCTTGAACATGTCGCCTTTTATCTTAATAAGCTATTTTATTTTTCTACTAGTACAATTACATTACGATTTAAAAGAAATAAAGTTCGTGTTTACTTAAATATAATTTTAAAACTAAAATATATTGAATAAAGGAAAGTCAGAAAAAAATGTTCTGTATTCCAATTTAATAACGAATTAAGAAATATTATTTATTACTTAATTTTTTTCATGTCTAATTTGTAATTAATATAATTTATAGCCATACATGTCGAAAGATCCCCCCACCCACCCACCCACGGAGGCATACCATCTCAGGCCTAGGACCCTCATGTAGTCAATTGGCTTTAATCCCAAAACACAAACACATTCTGTGATATATATTTTTCATGATTTCTTATTGATAAATTTGGCACAATCATTTGTTTATGAATGTCTGAAAATTTATTTTTAAAAACACACACATATATATATATATATATATATATAAGGATATTTATAGGGATATCCTTGGATCGACATCCAGTTACCTATCATCTCTTCCTCCTTTACTTCAATTTAGAACATGCAGTTCTAATCGATGTAAAACTTGCCCTATGGCCTCTCGCACACTATCTATTTAATCTGTTGCTTGGCTTCTACTATGCTTAATAGATCATCTTTATTATATATTATATATATATATATATATATATATATATATATGTTCTATGTTATACCTCAAGTCCTTTATGATGAGCATACCTATATACAGTGCATCTGCAATTTAAAATTTTTGTTATCTGGTATTTGAATCCGCTTTTTTTTTTTTTTTTTTTCCTTGTTTAATACTTTATTTACATAATTTTTTTTTTTTTTTTTTTTTTTAGTTTTTGATGTACTTGTGATCTGAAACATGCCATCAATTTTTATATTGTTCCTATATTTTTAATTAAATAGAATTTAAAATGGTACAGAAAATCATGATAAATAAGAATTTTCCCTTTAATTACAATTTAGTTGATTTTAAAATATAGATATGCATTTTTTTTTTCTTTTCTTCTTCTTCATATAATCATTTTTAGTGCAAAGTGGAAAATTTTCTAATTGATTTTTATTATTTAGAGAGGTAATACAGTGAAACCATGATCTATCGTTCCCGCATTGATCGTTTTATTTCTATGATCTCTGCACAAACTGTATTTAAATAATGTTAACGGAACCCGCATGTATCGTTCTTCAAAAAGTCGTTTTCCCACATCCATCGTTGTACAATTTTTCTTCTGACCGAAATGAATTTGAAAATCAAGAGATTCCATATGGCATACAAACTCTAATTACTTTTTTCAACCTAAAATAACTCTTTTCCATATTGCCATGGAGGATTAAAATTGTGATGCCATCTCTCCGGACTATCGATTAATTTTGTAATTTTCAGCATGGCAGGAAGTAACCTCTCCAGTAATTCAGAAAATTGTTTCGTGAAATGCGGTTACATGCGAAATACCAAACAGAAGGACAAGAAAATGATGAAGCTATAATGTAGATTAAGATTGGCTGTGTGTAACAGAGGATGTATCTGGTACAAAATTTAGTGATAATATTTGTATTAATCAAGACGTTACGACATGCGGTATCCTAAAACATAGAAGAAACGTGTGATTTCAAAAAATGAAAAAGAAACAGAATAATTTTCATGTTGAGGACATAATTATGGCGTTCTAAAATGCATGAACTTTTATACAGGGCCGGCTCTAGGAGGTAGGCAAGGTAGGCAACTGCCTACGGCGGCAAAATTTAGGGGCGGCAAAACCAGTTGAATTACAAATAAATAAATAAAATACCTCGATTTTTGAATCTAGAAAATAAAGAAATAGAAAATAAATAAGTAAATAAATACAACAAGAATTTACAGTCTTCTCTGCCCATTCCTATAATTTGAAATGCAGACAAGAATAGACAAACTTCTAAGTTCTGTGTAGCATGTATTGTATGCGCATTCGCGACGCGAAGGGTGAAATACGCACTCACTGCTGATTTAAAAAACTCTTTTTGCCCTCTAATTAAAGAAAGTCAAGAGTTTGCCAATTGTAGGGACTTTTAACAGTGTTCTTTAGCATGTAGGAACTATTTGGAGGTACCCTCTCTTCCCATGACATTATCGGTATATTTTAAGTATGAAAGAACATCCTAGGATGTCCTCAGCCATCAGATAGGAACATTTTGAGTTGTGCGTAAAAACACGGCAAAATTTGAGTTTGAATAGGCAACAGTGATGTTAAATTTAAAACAATGCTTTATTTATGCAATAAAGTCCATCAGATTCCATTGGATAGGGGGAGGGGGGGGTGATAAACTTTTGATTAAGATATGTTTCCATTGACCAATCGTAATTTCAATGCAAATTCAGTGAACATTTTCTAGGTTTTCTTCCTGTTGAAAGGTGTACTGGTATGGAACTGCCTAAAGTTTTATTAAAAGAGTTGGAAAAAAATGCGTTAAAATTAGAAAATATGGGAGGTCAAAGTTATGACAGTTACTCATGTATGAGAGGCAACAAACAAGGATTAAAACTTTAAATTCCAGAGCATTTCACGTACCTTGCAGCAGTCATTTATTAAACTTAGTAGTTAATGAATGACTGCTAAGTTGGAAAAGTTTTATAGATTCCCTAACGCCTTTATTTCTTAAAATAGAAAATATCCATGATGCTTTATTAAGCATTTATAAAAATGTAGAGAAAGATCATATGATTCATAATGAAGCAGTTGTTTATTGATTACAGTTGGCAGCAAAATTATTAAAGCACTAGCAATAATTCCTACTTTACAAAAGATGCACACATAATACTGTTTTATTAAGTAAATATTTGTCGAGTCATGATCTTAGTCTTATACTGCTTATAAAAAAGTGAGTTGATGATAAAAAGAAGCGATCAAACATATATATATATATATATATGAAAAATGTGGATGTATGCTTCAATAATTTTTCTGCAGACTGTACAATAAAACAATTAAACAAAAGTTTTTGTGAAACAAAAGTTTTTGATTTATACCAAGCCACTGATTTATTAAACAGCTCATT
Organism: Salticus scenicus; assembly: GCA_963930645.1. Classification (NCBI taxonomy): domain Eukaryota; kingdom Metazoa; phylum Arthropoda; class Arachnida; order Araneae; family Salticidae; genus Salticus; species Salticus scenicus. Next base: position 175,996,949 of record OZ005650.1, read on the forward strand.
AACTTTTTTTAAAGAATTAAGATCAGTTGAGTCCTTTGAAAACTTTATCTTAGAAGCTGAAAAATTAGCTAATGTAATAGATGTAAAAAAAAAAAAAAAAAAAAACTTTGAATTGACTACATCACGCCATCGTGTTCAATCTTAAAAATGAAATTTTTCTTGTGAAAGTGTTGACGAATCTATACAAAATTCAAAAGAGAAATATAAAATAGATTTTTTTTTTTTTTTCAGTGATCAGGCGATCAGTGCACTGAAGCTGAGATTAAATTTATTGAATAATCATAATCATTCTTTTGAAATTTTATGCAATGTCCAGAAACTTAGACACGTGCAAAAATGAATTACTGGCACATTGTAAAGATCTGGAAAACAACTTAACAGATGGTGATTCCTCTGATCTTAACGTTTTAAAATTGGGTGGTGAAATATACTTTATTTTCTCACTTTTGAAAAAAAAAAAAAAAGAATGCCCAGTTGACGTCCTTAAATTTATTACCTCCCTTAACATTGGGCTGAATTTAAGCATTGCTTTAAAAATTTTGCTAACCTTGCCCATAACTTTTGCTAACGTAGAAAGATCTTTTTCTAAACTAAAAATGATAAAAAAAATACTTAAAAACCATGTCTACTCAAAACCGACTCAATGGGTTAGCAATGTTGGCCATTGAACATAAATTGAGTAACAAATTAGATATACAGGAAGTTATTTGAGATTTGCACAAAAAAAAGTTTGAAAGAGATTATTTTAATTCAGGTTTAAATTTTGTATATTGTACTAGCATTCTTTATTCTTTGCTTTTTTGAAAATATTGTCTGTACTAGGTTTAGTTCCAAAAATTTTGTGTTTTTAACTTAAAAAAAAAAAAAAAAAATCGTAAATACTATATGAATATTATTTACTTAGTCATAAAAAAAGTTTAATAGAATTGAGCTATCTTTTTTTTTTTTTTTTTTTTTTAGATACAAATTTATTTTTTTTTAATTTGAAATATTTTAACGCTTGGGGGGGGGGGGGGGACACTTTTGAGGTTTGCCTACGGTGGCAAAAACGTTAGGGCCGGCCCTGCTTTTATATAAGTACATGAAATTACAGAAAAGGACCAGAAAAATGTTGTAAATCTGGAAGATTCCTGTATAATTTATAAAAGGAACAAAAAACCCAACATAAAATTACTGATTTTTAAAAATAAATTTTACTTAATGTTCTACAACATTGATTTATTTCTTTGAAAGTTTGGAAAGTAACAAATTAGTTTGTAATAGTAGTATACAGAGGCTGTTCACACATTTTTTAGATGATGTATATTGTATTCACAAAACTAAATTACATAAAATTCTTGTGTTTTAAATGTTCTATTTGATAGCCCTTATTCTGAACTGTCTTTCGACACCATAATTTCCAGGATAATAATGCCTTTTGAAGTGTCAGAAGAGGTATTCTATCTCATTCTTCCTGAACAGCTTTCTAAAGTCCTGTAAGGGTTGTAGGACGACGTTTGGATAATGCAGATTTTAAAAGTCTGAAAGCACAAAAATCCGTAGGTGATACATCAGGAGATTTAGTAGGGATATCAGTGAAGGGTATGCCCTTGATACCGGTTTTTTGTTCCATTTCTTTTAGGAAATTTACGGTGCATTTTGATGTGTGACTGCTAGCTTTGTCTTGATGGACTTCCACAGATTGATGGCACTGTGGGTAAAGCGATGGTATTTCATTCAGAAAAATTGGTGATAAAATATGTTCCTGATAGTATTTGGAGTTAATCTTGACATTTTTTTCCACTCTCTTTATTTTTAACTTGCCATTATATGAAAAACCAGCAACAATCATGAGTCCCTTAGAAAAACTTTCTTTCGATTCTTTGAACAAATTTTTTTCTCCCCTTTTATGATAATAAATGGTTCTTTTTTTTTGCTGCAATCATTTAAATACACCAATGATTCATCTATTGTGACAATTTTTTTCCATTAAATAAACAAAAAAACCTTACTTTAGCTTTACCGATGTGACACTTTTTGGCGAAGTACTTTCTTATTAGGGGGGCCCCCCTCATCGTCATCGTCGGTCACTCCATTCTGTGCGCTTCTGAAGATTTTCTGTAGGTGTTTTAACTTCTTTTAAAAAAAAAAAAAAAATTATCTAAGAAAAAAAAAAAAAAAAAAGTTAAAACACCTACAGAAAATCTTCAGAAGCGCACAGAATGGAGTGACCGACGATGACGATGAGGGGGGGGGGGGGCCTAATAAGAAAGTACTTCGCCAAAAAGTGTCACATCAGTAAAGCTAAAGTAAGGTTTTTTTGTTTATTTAATTAAATTTGTAGCTTTATATGTTTAAAAATCATAAATAAATTTTTTAAGGTTTTTTCTTTGGATAAGTGTTTCTCATACAGAATTCTGCAGTGTGTCTTGCGTTCAGCAATATGCTTTGGAGAAAGAAGATGCACATTGCGTTTTTTTGCTTTCTTAAGATTTAAATCAATGTTTATCATTTTGTTTACAGTGGACACCAAGCATTTTAATGATTTTGCAACTGTCCTTTGACTAGGGGGAATTTCTTTTAACATTAAACAACATACCTTTGCAATAGTTGAAGATGTCCGTTTTTGCCTTGGATACTTGTTTGGAATTTTTGTCCCACTTGAGGCTCCAATTTGATGTTTTTTTCCTTCCTTGTTGACGATATTACCTATCGACGCTTTAGACATCACAAAACCATGACTCTCACATCGTTTTTATGTAATGGAATATGAATATTTCTCTTCGGAAATAGCATAAATATAACCTTCAAACCACTGCTTCGTTAAAAACGCCATTTTGAATAAAAACAAACCTCTCAAGCCGCAGACGATAATTTTGACTTTTAAAAACATAGTACAATTGCAATTATTTCTTTTGCAGCAAACGATTTTTTATTACCGCCAACCAAAATTGTCTAAAAAATGTGCGAACAGCCTGTGTACTGTATACATTGTGTCGTGTATTAATTCATAAACATTGTTTTCTTCGTGTTTTGGCTTTACGCACATGCGTCGTTTTCCCGCTTTCATAGTTTTTTTTCACCAACCCCGTAAAAAATGATGGATCGAGGTTCTACTGTATAGTAAAATTTTAATTCAGCTCTTGAAAACCTATTCAAATTGTTTCATTATTGTAGCCATCTGGTGGTGAATAGTTAGCATTCTGACCCTTCAGTTCCTTGGTGCTGTGTTTGTATTTAGGTTCAGGCATGAATATTTGTAGTGATTAGGAATCCACTTTAAGCCATAGCTCTTGGCCTTTATGTGCAAGGCCATGGAAGAACAATTTCAGCTGAACAATATTGCTATAACTAACTTAATTTCTTACCTTATTTTTAAACATTTTTGCAATAAGCCATTACATCCTAATTGGGTCAAATATTATGGAGTGCTTCAACTTTGTGTAAGGACATCAAGTTTATCCTTTATTATCACTAACCAATTTGACAGCTTCAGGATCAAATCACTTTTCCACATAATTCCCTCCCTCAGTTATAAGAAGTTGCATGTGTGTAACATTTTGAAGAATTTCCTAATTTATTTGCAAAAATTAATGATTGTAAAAATAAATCTTGTATTAATTTTAATATATTTCTTTATTATAGGCAAAGAAATATTTAGATTTGGTTAACAAGTTTCAAGACTTAGGATTTGAGAAGAATGCTGTACAAAAGGCTTTAATACAAAACAAAAATGACTGCAGTAAAACTATCGATGCATTGTTATCTTAACATTTTATTTTTATATTATTTTTTTCTTTTTTTGCTAATTATTTTTTATGGGCTTCAATATATAATCATTCCTTAGAGGGGAAAAAAAATAAAAGCAAAAATTACATGATAAATAGATATTTTCAGTTTAACTTGTTGTTTAAGTCTTTCATCCATTAAAATTATAAATTTTCTAGTTTTTAATATGCGCAACACATGTATGTAAATAATGCAAATAAAAACTATTTGAATTATCTACAGGATGCTTATTTCTACTAGGTTTTTTTTTTTTTTTTTTTTTTTTTGTGAAAAACCTCTTTAGGTGTGCTATATACATTTCTTCTTTCAGAGTGCATTCATCTAATCTTTTGCTGAAATAACTTTACATTTACGTCACATTTCTTAGGTAACAAAACACATAAACTGCTTTTTTTTTTTTTTTTTTTGTAAAAACAAATAAGAAATATATTTACACATGAATAATAAAATTGAAACACAACTTTATCAAAAATTAAAACTTCTGATAAAACTAAGATTTTGTTTTTCAATACATTTTCTTTATGTAATTAATAGTGTATTTTACAATCAAAGAATTTATTTATATAGTTTTTATAAAGAATTCGTTTAGTTATTAATTAATAAAAGGTGACAATTATAGTATTTGAATAATCTGTTTTACTCTTTAATGTTCACTACATATTTTCTTTTGAAAATTGTTAAACTGATTTCAAAAATGGGTATTAGACACATAGCTGATCATAAGTACCTTACATGAGTGCAAAACAGCAAAGTACACCCATGCTTACTAAGAAATTTAAAGTAATTTCTGCATATGGCTTCCTCTGGAACATAATTTGTTAAATTTTGCTGTAGTGCTGTTATCTACTGAATAGAGGAAAAACAAAAGTTTTAAAATCACTTAAAAGACTAGTATGTCGTGGCCTCCACATGACTTTCTTCTATATTTTCCTATATAAATTCACTGAGTAAAAATTATTTATTAAAATTATTTAAAAAAATTATCTTCCATGATAATGCAGATGATTTCCATATTAGAGAAGTAGTATAACACTAAATATAAAAAAAAAAAAGTCAATTTTGTTCTCAATATTATATTTTTTTAAAAAAATGTAAAAAACGAAAAACATCGATAACTTTGTTTTAAAGGTATTGGAGAGTTTTTCTTTTGGAAAGATACCCATCATGAAAATTTATTTCCCCCCCCCCCCCCCCAGGGGAGGAGGCAAGGCTCCTACGTACACAATTTTTTTTCCCCAGTTGGCTATCTCTATTACAAATAATTCTTTTAAATTTCATAATGATTATTAAAAAATAATTCTCTTTATACACATTTATACAAAATTTTGTCCTATACCACCATGTTAAAAATTTAGAAAAAGCAGAATGGCAACGTAAGCTTTTGGACAATTTTTACCAAAAGTTGATAGGCACTAATTTTTCTCAATGTGTAACTACATACCAATTTGTACGTAATTCTGTGCAGTAGTACCTAAGATACAGTTGCCACAGCATTTTGTCACACACACACACAGACATTTTCTAAAAAATGGTCAAATCGTGTTCTACAGCTCTCAAAACATGTAAATCCATCAAAAACCTGATGTCAAAAATTTTTACAAATCCAATACTTTCTTCTATTTGAATATAGAAGAAAATAAAAAATATTGGAAAATTTTTACACAAAAAAAATGTAATGTTTGGTTTCAACGGGAAGTTGATGAATCTTAAAAGATTAAAAATGTAACACAATTACTAATTGAAATCGTGATGCACGCATTTCTTCCTCTAGAGTGCATTAATCGCATCCTTTGCTATAATAATTTTACATGTTTTAGTGCCATGCTTATTTATGTAACAAAACTTATGAACTTTTTTTTTCTTTTTCTCCTTAGCAAACAATCTCTAACTAAAGTTCAGAAAAAGATTGCCCAAATGTAAAAAAAAAAAAAAAAAAAAATGTGTGTAGCATAAAAGAATTCAAATACATTACCAATTATCAGTGGAAATGTTTGATAATGCAGTTGTGCTGTGCAATTTCTTTTAATTTATCAAATTTTAGTACACTGCTTGGTGCCTATATATAATATATAGCCAATATTCAAAGCTACTTAAAAGAAATTAGATACATTGCTTTTTATTTGATGTAATTGATAGAAATGCTGTTTAAATTGTTATATGTATCACTATAGAAGTTTTCACTTTGGTTGTGTAGTCTTAGGCACAAATATTTCCCTCCACCCTCTGTCTTCTTTTCTTTGACTTCATTAAAAAGTGTATTTGAACAATAAGAACTTTTATATTTTCAACTTATATTGTACTTATATAAAGTTGTGAATAGATGTCTTCGTACATGCACTATAAAAATTTTCATTTGTAAAAGTTTCAGGGGAATCTATAATAAGAATGAATGATATAAGAATGTGCAAGAAGAGTATGCATGTTTAGCTAAAGCATATTTAAATAAAAAGCAGCTCTTTCTTAAAACTATTTTATATGTTCCTTTTTGTGTGTGTTGTTTAAAGCAAATTCTTCATTTTAATGATAATTTTTTACAGGATCCTTTGTTAATTCTTAAATTGAAAATATATTGTAAATTACAATAAAATGTTATTTTTAAAAAATCTGTTATACATTTCATTTAATAAATTAAACAGTTTTGAATTTAAAATACTTAAAATTCTACATAGAAGCTTCTTTAATAACATTAAAATATAATAATTTAAAAAAAAAAAACCTTGCTTTGATTGTTGGCCCACATCAAAGAAGCAAAAAGCTTCAAAGTGAGGCCTTTTATTATATTTTAGTTTTGAATTTACTTTTTGAAACTTTCAAAGATTCCACCACCTGCTTTGCTGCCTTTCTGATAAGGGATATTTAGCGTAATTACACAGGATAGCAGTTGAACAATATTAGATCCCATATTTGATCTCTAATTGAAACACGTAATGTTAAATTGTGTCTGCTTAAATAAAATATTGTCAATTATATAACGTTTTAAGGTGATGTAAATCTTTCATTGTTAGCTCACACATTCCATTTTATTCTATTCGTAATTTATTAAGAATTGTAATCAGAATAATTCATTACTAAATAAATCTTTTTAAATTCAATTTTTACATACAGAAAATCCACAGCCATAAAATTAGTTCTTTTGTTAATTTTTTTATATTTAATTTAAAAGCTACTGTAAAACCTTCTTAAAAAATAATAATAATAATAATAGTTGCAAAAACAGTCTTAAATATACACAGGGCTGACAACTGTCCCAAATTTTTCATATTTAGTACAACTTTTAATTCCCAATATGAAAATACAGATTTGTCCTCAAAAATACGAATTTTAAAGATTTTAAGTGAGTTTTCCTATTTTTTCCTTAATTTCAGAATTTTCTCATAAATTTTACGTTCACCCTCACAGATAAATTTCGATCTGTTTTTAGTGCTCTGAAAAAATAGGTAAAAGTTTCCAAAACTGTGTTCTACACAAAAATACATAAATATATGTCTCAAATCTCATTACATTTAGTACCAATGGACAATATCCGCATAACGGGTGCTTAATGCAGGTGATAAAAACATGTTCCGTGAGTTTTCCCAGGACAGAAAGCAAGCTAATAGGTCTATAGCTTTTAGCAATCGCAGGATCTTCACCAGGTTTTTTGATAGGGATAACATTGGCCTGTTTCCAAGTCTGAGGGAAGTAAGAAAAAGTGAAGATGGCATTAATTAGGTTTGCTAAGTAAGAAGCATACTGAATCGGCAGGTTTTTTATGGCAGCATTGTAGATCCCATCATAATCAGGGGCTTTATGATTTGGGAGTTTTTTTTATAACAGAAATAACTTTTTCAGGAGTGGTTGGTTCGATAGATCTAATAGCCTGTCTTGCAGAAAATTTATTAATAACATAATCAAACTCAACTATGGTTGGGGGATTAAAGATATCTGCAGGAGCAGAAAATTGCGATTTGTACTGGTCAGCGAGTACCTCTAATTTGTCTTGGTCGTCGCACTTGAACTCAACACCAGTATTGAGCGGAGGGATAGGCATAAAAGTTTTTCTAACTCTCTTAAGATAATTCTATAGGGAATTATCAGTAGGAGCTAAAGATGAAATGAATTCAGACCAATTTTTGTCTTTATTCCTTTTAATCTCACGTTTGATTATGGCCATGAGCAGACATAGATAATATACACGAACGCCGTTCGCGGAAAGATTTTCTTCCTTGCAGAAAAATTTTCAGCATTCATAAAAAAAAAAAAAAAAAAAAAAAAAATTTTTTTTTTTTTTTTTTTCCCTAATTTGTTGAATTCTATGAATTAATTTCTTCTGCTTTCAAAAAAAGTCGCGGATATCGTTCGTTAAAAATAAAAAATAAAATAAAATAAAAAGAAGAAAGAAAGAAAAAGAAACCCTGTTAACGATCGGCAAAGCCTCCAGATTCCCAATCTTTCTACATCTACAACATAAATGTCAATATTCTTTTTAACCTTGCATTATGACGTTCTAGAACCTATAAAGAAATAAAATTGTTAAATACATCTTGTTCATGGAATTATTTTTTGCCCTTTCCCCCTTTTCTTATCTATAACTAGCGATCAGCAGTCAAGTGTTCTGCTGAAGTCTTTTGTATCCCAATCTTACTCCATGACAGTATTAATTTTAAATTCGCCTTTTGGATTCTAGAATTAGAAACGAAAGAGTTTAATATTTCTTATTATGTAATTAATTTTTTTTACTTAACCTCCCCCCCAACCTTTCCCATCTTCAAACAGTGACCAATGACCAATTCTAGAAACAGTAAAGCGATAGAAGTAATCGATATTTCTCACATACGTAATTATTTTTAGATTTTATTATTAAAGTTGATGAATCTATTTTTCCTCAATTAAATTAAAAATTTATGTTTCCTATCTATACCAAACTTGTAAACAAAATAAAAAATAAAGAAAATATTTTCTTTTTTTTGTAGGAATTTTTTTTTCTAAATCAATTTATGAAAATGCTTTATTTTGAAATTTTTTTTTTTCCTTAGTTATATATTTGTTGTTTTATGACTTTATTTATTTGAACCTTTTTTTTTTTTTTTTTTTGGGGGGGGGGGGGGGGGGAGGGGGGGGTTGCAGAAAATTTTTCATTGAGATTTATGTGTTTGCAGAAAGTTTTTCATTTTATCTAAGTATGGCCATGAGCCTATTCATTTCACTCCTAATACTAGGGCATCTAGTGCTCTGCCAGAGTCTTCTAAGTCTATTTTTGGAATTTATTTTAAGTTTGATTTTATGTGGGAGAGTATAAGAATATTGGGGAGTTTGATGAAACTTTGAGGATTCAAGAGCATTTTTGGTGGAATTTTGAAGTTCGCCAATAGCGTAATCAATATCGGAGGTAGAACTAAAATCACTATAAGTAGGGAGAGATTAGTGCATTATTTTGGTGAAGATTTTCCAGTCAATTACAGAGGGAGTAGCAATGAAAGGAAGAATAGGGTTGCAGTCAATTCGAAGTAAAATAGGTAGATGATCAGAGGATAACTGAAAAATGGGAGTAATAGTATAAAGGTAAGGGATATTATTTAACAAGGCTAAATCAATAGTCGTGCCAAGACCTTGAGGGCTGTACCTGGTGAGAGAAGGAGCATCAATTTCAATGCCATTATTGTTGCAGTATTGAAGGAGGATTTCGCCAAGTTTATCAGTATGGGAGCAATTGCACCAACTGGAATGATGGGAACTGAAGTCACCAGCGAGGATAATCTTGTCATCGATCTAGAATAAGTTATCTAGGTCAGAAGTGAGATCTCTGTGATGCATAACTCTGAGGTAAATGGAGGAAACAGTGAAAGAGTTATGGTTATCCAGTTTAATTTTAACATTAGTATTTTCAATTAGATTAAGGGAAAGGCTAGGAACAAGAGAGTGTGGGATCCTGCGATTGACAAAGATAGCCGTCCCGCCATAAGGGGAAATTTCATTATTTTCAATTATTGGAGTGAAGTAAGTATTGAAGTTTTGAATTTTAAGCTTATGGGCAAATTTGCATTTAAGCTCCTGAATGAGGATGAGATCCACAGGATGGTCAATAATAAAATTTCTAAGTTCGTCGATTCGAGATCTGAGTCCATTGGCATTCCAAAACAGAATTTTTAAATGGGCCGTTATGTAGGCGGGTTGTTAGCCAAGGAGCGAGATATGCCATCAGCACAAAATGTTTTTAGTTATTGATTTCCTATTTGACTGTTATTAAGAATTTGGGCGAATTTGGACGCACGGTCAATAAGCGTATCTATCTTAGAAATTAAGTCATCAATATTAAGATTATTATTTAGTATTAGATTAATGATCGTAGCCGTATCGATTAAGTTAGTGTTAGTTATAGTTGGAGAAATATTAAATTTGGATATGACATTATTTTCTGAGAAATTTGGTTCATTACAAATGGTATTAACAGATAGAGCACTTTTGTTGCTATCTTGAGAAGTGTTTGTTGAGGTAATCGATGAATGTTGTTTAATAGAGGGAGTGCCATTAACCATACTGGAAAAGGGAAACTGATCTGAAACATTTAAGCTACTATTAAAGGACTGATTTGAGTTTCCAATTGTTGTGATCTGAGAAGACTTTAAATTTATTGGATTTTTCGGGCAGCCCCCGAAGTTAACAACATGATTTCCATGACAATTTGTACATTTGATTTGACTTCTGTCAGGAGTATGACATTCCCTGGCAGTATGCTCGTCTGAGCATTTGGCACAAAAAGGTTTGAATGTACAGTTCTCCGAACTGTGGTTGAAACGCTGACAGTTATAACATTGCCTGGTACCTTTAAATTTATAAGGGACAGGGGTTACACGAAAACCTAGGAATACTCTAATGTCATAAACATGCTTAAATATATCATCAGGGAAGATGTCAGTCAAGTAAAGTGGCATTGGTAGCTTAGTCTTGAAATTTTTCAATTGAGAAACCCGATGGACTTTAAAATTTTGATTGAGGAGTTTGTTTTTAACCTCCTCAATAGGGTATCAGGGGGAATTCCCTTAAGTAGGACCTTCCTTGGCCGTTCAGTTTTTAACTTCATTCCAAAGAATTCCAATTTATGGGTCAAGAGGTAATTTTGAACTATTCTGTAGTGTTCTATTGTTTTAGGTTTTAACATTATGATGTCATCTTTGAAGGTTTTTTCGATTACAGAATTTGTTATTTTGTCTAATTTTTTGGCGATTTCATGCCAGTTTGTAACAGCCTTAAGATATATAGGCTCAGGCCTAGGTGGCTTTTTAGGTGCATTTTCAGGATCAGGGATATTTATTTCTTCATTTCCGAGAGTTTCGTATTTATTGGAAGTATCAATAGTTTGACTCAAATTGATCTTAGTTATTTTTACAGCTTTGCTGGGCAGCCGGAAGCCATCAGCATTGCAATTAGATGAACTAGGTCTGTTACGTTTCTTATTAGTAAGAGTGTTGGTATTATTACTATCGCTTTGAGTTACCCTAGATATATTTACGCTATCGGTAGTATTAGACTTATTGAGATGATTATTAATAGTAACAGAGTTACTATCAAAAGAAACAATAAATTCCAGAATATATTTCATGGAACTTGTAATTATGTTGATGTATTGCTGGTCCAAGAAAGTAGGATCAAATTTATCAGTCCACATACCTGAGAGGTGGTCTTCTAATCTGCTTTCATGTCTCTAAGTGCAGGAATTTAGTATTATGCCAGCTTCTTGCATTGTAGCTGCAAAGAGGTCCATCATTGAGGAGCGAAGAGTAGCCACAGTGTCATTATAATACTGTAAGAATTCATCTATCCTTCTGAGGGAAGGCGGGAAGGTGGTTGGCCATGGTCTAATGGACGTTGCCTCATTAGATTGAGGTAAAGTGGGAAAAATTTCCATGCTAATATCCATAGTGACAAAAGGTTTTTCACAAAAAGTCTATAAGCAATGGAAAAAACTTATAAGAATGTATTTGGTCACAATAGAAGTCTTTGGCCTATCAACAGCAAGTCCCAAGTGGACAAGGTCACAGACTCAGAGCCGGAACCCAAAGACACAAAGGATGATAACAATGAACTACATAACCTGTCAACAAGGTAAATAATCAAAATTTGTAGAAGAATTATACAAATGAAGATCAAACAAAAGAGGATCAGTCTATAAACAGTCAGTAAGGAAATTAGTTCCAAAAGGAACTTTAATACTGACTTTGAAGAACAGCTGATCAACACACGTCATGCCTCATCGAATCACCAGTCGAGTATGAGAGAAGTGTTAAAAATTACTGCAATTATCCAGTTACGAATGTATTTTTTCATTCCCAATAAATAAGGACTAAAAATAAAATATTATTGATTAATAATTTCATTTCTACAATTTTTTAAAACTTAGAAAAAAGCCTTCAAAATATAGGCTGTCCCCAGAAAATCAGACATTTGGTCAGCTTACCTTGCACTAAACAGAGTCCTTTAAAATTCCTACTGCCTACATTCGGTTTATCCAATTTTATCTTTGCAACCAAACCTTCACTGTTCGCTATGCAAATTAATGCTCTACTATACGACCTGTTAATGCTGGGATTCCTCAAGGCTCCAAATTGGGCCCATGGCTTTATAAAATTTATATTAACGATATTCCAAGATCACATCACACATTATTGGCTTTATTTGCGGACGATACTACAATCATGGCCCATAGTACTAATGTAAATTTAATGCACACTCACTTACAAAATCATATTCATCAGCTTGAAAATTATTTTAACAAATGGAGAATCAAAATAAATTCGAATAAATCCAAAGCAGTATTTTTCTCAAGGAAAAGAAACCTGCCTCCTCCACTTCACCTATATGGTTCCTGTGTTGACTTCGGAACAGAAGTCAAATACTTGGGTATATACCTCAATAGCAGACTTACTTGGCGCAAGCATATCGATTATACCGTTAAAAAATTTTACAAAGCAAAGAATGTGTATGGCAACACTGATATGTATTACCAAGTGGCAACTCTCCTTTATTGTTGATATTCCATATTCTCTTTATTATTTATCTCTTATTCTCTTATATCACGATGTAGCTGCTTATGCTCCAATTTTAGTTAAATAAAGCTTCGAATTAAGTTCCTACTTATTGTAATGCAATATTTATTAAATTTAACTAAAATTCAAATCGAAAAACGTATTCACTGACAAGATGGAACGACTGTTGCGACCTGAAAGATTTTATGTCGAACCCACTTGTACGGGTGCTGAGTCGAAGTGGAAGCATTGGAAAAGAACTTTTTCGAACTCTTTATCTCAAGTAAATGACATTACAGATGATAATAAGCTACAATTCCGCAAATGTATTTCAATACATAAGTGACTGTGAAAAGTATGACGACGCTATCGAAATATTGGATTCTTTGTACATTATAAAGAGAACCGAAATCTTTGCCAGACACTGCTTGGCATCAAGAACACAACAGTCAAGTAAATCTGTAGATGAATATCTGCAGATACTAAAACAAATGAGCAAAGAGTGCGATTTTAAGGCCGTTGCAGCTGAGTAGTACAGAAACGAGTATGTTAGGGATGCCTTTACTCCGGGCTTAAAAAGTTCACGCATTCGGGAACGTCTTCTAGTAAATACGATTATTACTCTAGAAAAGGCTTACGATCAGGCTAGAGCTCTAGAACTAGCCGAATATCACTCTGCTTCATATTCAAGTATAACTTATTCAACACCTGTGGCTGCTACTGAACAGCCAATAAGTCACATTGAAGAAGCTCAGTCTGCAGTGGTTACTCAGGTTCAATCTGGGAAATGTTTCTTTTGTAGGTATGATTGCCATTTACAAAGTGTCTGCCCTGCTAAAGAGGCACTATGCCGTGGATGCGGTAAAAAAGGGCATTATCAAAGAGTATGCAAGTCAAAATCTTTGCGCAACACTACAAATTCGACTGCAGCAACCTATACCTTAGCATCGGTATCTGCAGTTCCTAATTGTCTCCAAAAGTCACTAACTAAAGCCCTGATTAATGGTATCGAACTAAATGCTTTGGTTGATACTGGCAGCTCTCTCAGTTTCATAAATCAACGTTTTGTGGAAAAGTGTCGAATTCAAACTAAACCGTACTTCGGCAGAATAACAATGGCTAATTCCTCTCTGAGTTCTGACATTACAGGTTGTTGTACAGTAACTGTAAAATTACAAACCCATTTATATAGAAATGTTGAAGTTTTGATCATGAAAAATCTTTGTGCAGATTTACTAATCAGTTACTACTTACTAAAAGACCATTCTTCAGTTAAGATTGATTTCAATGAAGACAGACCACCAGTTAAAATATATTCTCTGGCGATGGCCCTTGTACCTCCTGTCTCACTCTTTTCTAATTTAACATCAGACGGCAAACCTATCATTACTAAAACAAGGCGTCAAACTGAGGAAGACAAACTTTTTATAGCCGCAGAGATAAGTAAACTATTGAAAGAAGGTGTAATCAAGCCAAGTGACTCTCCTTGGCGTGCTCAAGCATTTGTAGTGAGAGGAGAACACCGCAAACCCAGAATGGTTGAAGATTATTCACAGACAATAAATAAATTGACAATGCTTGATGCCTATCCTCTGCCCAAATTTGAAGAGCTGATTGCACGCATATCCAAATATGAAGTATTTAGCACTGTTGATCTTAAGAGCGCTTACCACCAAGTACCCATCAAGCATTTTGAGAAACAATATACAGCCTTAGAGGCTGATGGTAAGATACTTGTGACTTGCCCCGCCTGAAGGCACCCAAGTAACTATTAGCAAAAACTTAATTTTTACTTTGATTTAGCAGAGATTTATTAAACACAATGGAAGTCCATTTTAATTAATTTTAAAAACTTAAATATATGTTTAGAGACTGTATAATTAAAGACTGACAAAGTTTTAAAAACAATAACAATGAATTTATTTAACAGAAAAACTTAACAAAATTTTGTAGAAAAAAGTATCAAACATCATAATATAAACATAACAAATATCCATATTGAATGGCAACTATTTCATACTTTTAATTAATTAAAGCAAAGTAATCTAAACTAATGTGCTTAAACTTGGGATAAATATTGGAGTACTACCCGAGAATGAAAAACAAACATTAAGAAAAAAAATTTGAATGGCTATATTTTAAACAGCAATCGCTGATAAAAATAAATTATCAAAAAAAACTTCTCTGACATCCAGGCCTGCCATTAAGTAATCCATCCTTTAAAAACTCATTTATCAACAGCTTCCTAAAATAAACCAATCATAAATAATTTAGAAATAAAATCAACTAAAGATTAAAACATAATTAGCCCTAAAGGCTGAGCAACAAATTATACACTCATGCTAGAGCATAAACATCCGAGAGAGAGTGATGGGTGTTTTTCCTTTCTATTTATAACACTCAGTGGATCAAATTACAGCCAATGGCTAATGGACATTTGTCTAGATGATCAGCAGACATCATAAACGAATGATCGATAAATCATGACACTATGCAGACTCCTGATACAGTTTCCTGCCAGCCTATTGACCTACTTCCGGTTTGCTGGAAAACATCGTACTCAAATGTAAACAAAGCATCACGGCAAATAAGTGTTAAACAGTTATATATGTTCAAAGGAAATTTCCCAATTAAAGATAAAAAAATAAAACTTCTTTAATAACAGATGAAAAACCAAGTATCATAAGAAGTAATGTAAGTAAACAATATCTGGCCTGGTTCTACTAGCAATAAAAGATAGGCATCTCAATACATTCCGATAGGGTAATTTAGCTACCTCGTCAATTTCATGCTAATTTACAGGGCAATCTATTTTGGAAAATTTAACACTTTTCACTATAGGGAGAGAACAAAAAGGAATATTAAAGGCATAAAATCTTTCGTACACCTCGTTAATATAAAATTCTTGAGATAACTGAACTCCTTCTTCATCATATGTAAACTCAACCCCTAATAGTTTCTTGGTTTTTCCTAATACTTTCAGGTCAAACTTTTGTTCAAAAATACCAATTATATTATTATCAATCTGTTTTTGTGTTTTTCCAAAAATAACAAGGTCGTCTATATTGTATTTTATGGGCAGGAGAAGATTTATAAGTAAGCCATAACTTTAATATGACGAGGCGTGTACATTTTAAACACATAAAATTTAATAGATGACTACGACAATTACAGATGAAATACACAAGTTACATAAATGACTACATTTTGAAGACATCTGTTTTAGCAGAGATAAAAGTAAAGGGAAATTAACAGATCACTGATTGGACAATACAGTTTACAGGTACATGTACATTTACGTGACGTCACTTACCAAAAGTCCAATAGATTGAAACAGGAATACAATGGCGAAATACACCACAACTCTCCTCCCCTTAATTCCGTATACCATACCTGATAGAGGTTTTCTTACTCTAGATGATCTTCTTACAACCTGTTCAGAAAAAGACAAATTAGTATTTTAATAAACTTTAAGTACCTTTAACGATCCTTCAACTTTAGCAGCTTTTAAATGATATATTTCGACGTGCTATCGCAGTCATCTTCAGATGTTGTTTATGCTGCATCACTGAAAAGTGTCTTCAATCTTCCTCCACATCAGTCTCCTTCTCGCTTACGTCATTGTTTCGTCGGTGATTTCTTAGTACTTGTTGCCAATCCTTAGTTATTATGCTGTGCTCTCTCTCATTTACTGCCATGTTAGATGTTAGAATTTCTAAAGCTTCGCGTTTCAGAGCGTAGTTATGTGAGTTGTATGGGGCTATTTTGACGGTTTTTAGGGTATTAGTTATTATTGGGTTAATTTTATGTGTACGTGATAAGGCGGTGGAGCTTCTATTGTATTTTAGATCGTTAATATGTTCTATTTCTCTGTCCTTTATTTTCCGCTTTGTCATTCCGATGTAGGTTGCAGGTTTATTGTTATTTTCAAGATCGAAAGTAATCTTGTATATCCCCGAGGTTTCTTTAGGGTCAATAATATCTTTTTCATTTCGGATTCTTTGAATAATGTTCTTGTTGGGTTTAATGGGTATGTGTATATTGTATTTGGAACCTTCGTTTTTAATTTTGTTTGCTATGCCGTTGCAGAATAACTAAGGATTGGCAACAAGTACTAAGAAATCACCGACGAAACAATGACGTAAGCGAGAAGGAGACTGATGTGGAGGAAGATTGAAGACACTTTTCAGTGATGCAGCATAAACAACATCTGAAGATGACTGCGATAGCACGTCGAAATATATCATTTAAAAGCTGCTAAAGTTGAAGGATCGTTAAAGGTACTTAAAGTTTATTAAAGTTAATTCGTCCTTCAAATTATTTAAATATTTGACAAATTAGTATTTTTAAGTTTTGAATGTTCAGATTTTAGTTCTTTTTTATTTACAGTACTGTTGATATTTTTATCACAGTCAATTTCTCCAGGCTTTGTTTGTAGACACTGATCTACTGTCGGTCGGCACTGGATCTGGTGTAATGGCAGGCCTCCTACCAGACTTAGATTCTCCATTGCTTTGCAGGTGTGGACTCTTGCTATCAGGAACCATGGAAATATTTGCATCAAGGGTGTTCTTTTCAATTTCACCAGGACTTGTAGTTTCCTCCAGTTGTACTCTGGAACCTACACTTTTCAGTTGATCAACGTGTCTTTTCCATACACATGAACCTACTTGAATTTTGTAATGTAGTTTGCCTATTCTGGCAATTACTTTACCTATTTTCCACTTATCTCCTGGTGTGTAATTGCGTACTGCAACTTTTTCATTTACTTGGAATTCTCTTATCTTTTTCTTGTTAAAGACATTTTTATGTTGTTTGTTTTCAACATAATTTTTAACATTTGGTACAAGTAAATTTAATTTTGATCTGATATTTCTTTTGAGAAATAATGATGCGGGACTCTCCCCTGTTGTAATATGAGGCATTATTCGGTATTGGAATAGAAATTTGTTTAACTTAAATTGGAGATTTCCGGGTTCTGAACTTAAGGATTTCAATCCTTTTTTAATTATTTGGACATATCTTTCGGCCTGACCATTTGTAGAGGGATGATATGGTGCAGTTAAGATATGTTTTATGCCTTTACTTTGTAGAAAATGTCTGAATTGTTCTGAAATGAATTGTGGCCCATTATCAGACACAAGGGACACAGGATAGCCATATCTGGCAAAAAGCAAAGAAAGACAGTTTATAGTGTTCTCAGCAGTAGTATTAGGAACAATGAACACTTCTGTCCATTTACTGTGGGCATCTACTACAATTAAAAACATTTTCCCCATCATTGGACCAAAAAAGTCTACATGTATTCTGTTCCAAGGTGTTGTAGGCCATTCCCAGTGATGATTGTCCATTTTAGGAGGATTGTGTTTTAATTTAACACAAACAGTTATTTGCTAAATTCTCAATGTCTTTATCAATACCTGGCCACCATACAAAACTACGTGCCAGTGCTTTCATTTTAACTATGCCAAAATGTAAATCTTGTAAATCTTTTTGTCTATGAACAGTCGGAATTACAACACGATTTCCTTGTAATATACAGTTATTTAATAATGAAAAATCTTGTTGTTTATGTCCGAAAAGTAAGTAATTTGGCATCTGTGTGCCTGATATTAAATGTCGGTACATTTCTTTCAATACTGGATCCTTTTTAGAACTTGCACACAACATTTTTGTAGTTAAAGGTAATGTCGTTATTTGATGAATAAACAAACAATCTGATTCATCAGTGTTGCCAAATAAAGTTGGTGACATTTTTTCTGGTTGTAGCGAATCGGACGACAATTTCCTATTGTCGCCATTATTGTTTTTTATGGGCAGGAGAAGATTTATAAGTAAGCCATAACTTTGATATGACGAGGCGTGTACATTTTAAACACATAAAATTTAATAGATGACTACGACAATTACAGATGAAATACACAAGTTACATAAACGACTACATTTTGAAGACTGATCTGTTTTAGCAGAGATAAAAGTAAAGGGAAATTAACAGATCACTGATTGGACAATACAGTTTACAGGTACATGTACATTTACGTGACGTCACTTACCAAAAGTCCAATAGATTGAAACAGGAATACAAAGGCGAAATACACCACAGTCTACATATACCGAAAGTACAATAAAATTTTCAAAATAATAAGTTCAATTACACCACTTGAATTTCCTAAAGCCTACATCTAATAAAACTTTGTTCAACTCGTAATACTAAAGTCTACCACTTTGTTGGAGTCCATATAAAGCACGATCTAATTTACAGACTAATTGTTCCTTCCCAATAACAGAAAAACCTTGTGGCTGAACTATATAAATTTCTTCATGCAATGGAGCATACAAATAAGCACTTTTTATGTCACATTGCGTATTGTGCCATTTGAAACAGGAAACCAGCAATGAAAAGAAGAACTGCACGACAGAAAAATTGACAACAGGCGAAAAGGTTTCGTGATATGTTTCACCCTTTACTTGGTGAAACCCCTGAGCCACGAACCTTGCTTTAAAACATGCAATTTTCCCGTGCTCATCTTTCTTAAGAGCAAAAACCCATCTATTTCCCAATGCATTTTTTCCTTCAGGTAAAACAACTAAATGCCAAACTTTTCTATCTATCATGCTATTAATTTCCTCTACCATGTCCCTCTTCCATTCTGAAGACTGTTTTGATTTTACAACTTGGTTAAAAGTTTTAGGAACAACTATATCTAGTCATGCATGAACTTCCTTATCTTTATTCACAAAATTGGAGACTGGGGAATCGACCTTCTGATTAATTACACCTTGAGACAAATTTTTTCCTGAAAAATCAAACAAGGAAGCATCAAACTTAATTTTATTTTTATCACAATATTTCTCAACATCATTAAGGGATCTTAAATGGGTATTTTTACCTTCAGGGTAATAGTATATATCCACTCTATCCCCTATTTTCCTTGGGACAGCTTTCCTATTCCAAACTATATCAGATTGAGGGGGATCTGCAGGGACTAATGGCTCATCATCATCAGAAACATTAGGATTATGTATCACAATTTCTACGGGATCGGAAGCTTTACAATCAACCGGTTCATCAGACAACAAATCCAAGCTTTCTAATGGAGTGCCCATCACAGCTCCACTGCGACTACACATTTGATCTGAAAAAGTTACATTTAATGACTCAATAACTTTATCTTCTTCCTCAATCCAGATACGATACCCCTTGGTTTTTAAAGCGTATCCAATAATAATCCCTTTTTTAGCGTTAGACTCAAGTTTATGTAGTCTTTTTTTTTTTTTTTTTTTTTTGGGGGGGGGGGGGGAGGTACACCAACATAACAGATTAAACCAAATGGTTTAAGGTGCCTTATTGTGGCACCAGGTGCCTATGTGTGGTGGTTTGTGTCCCGTGTAAAGTTCAAAAGTTGTTTTTTGTTGTCCATGGTGTATAACTCTATTCCATGTATAACAGAAATGGAGATATGCTTCAGGCCAAAAACGAAATGGTAAATTACTATCTTTCAACATGGCACGAACACAATTTAAAATGGTTTAATTTAATCTTTCACACATACCATTCTGTTCGGGTGTGAAAGTATTGGTGAATTCGTGAGTAACACCATTTTTATCATAATAGGTTTTAAAAAGTTCATTATTGAATTCCGTACCATTATCAGTTCTAATAAACTTTAGTTTTTTACCTAAGAAACGCTCAGCCCTAGCAATGTGCTTTTCAAAAACCTCATACACCTGTGACTTTTCTTTAATGGGGTATACAGCAGTTCGTTTTGAATACCTATCAACAATAGACAAAAAATCTCTTTCACCATTTTTACTCTCAACTTTTAAGGGTCCCCAGACATCCATAAATATTTTTTCAAGTGGTTCTTTTAGATTACTATCTTCTATTGATTTAAATGAAATTCTCCGTTGTTTACTGATTTTACATGGTTCACAGCTTAACTTTTTTAACTTTAATTTAGGAAGCCCTTTTACTCCATTTTGACGACTAGTATTTACTATGATATGAGGACTTATATGATCAAAACAAGTATGCCAATATTCAATATCTTTAGCCTTTGTCATTGAGATAGTTGGCTTCAAAAACTGCCCCCCATTTCCTTTGAAAACTTTCGAGTAAGCATAATAAATACCATTTTTAAGTTTAGCTGTGAACATAAATTTTCCAGTTCTACTGAACACAGTCACCTTGCCCCTACCGCCAGAAAAAGTAGCACCATTTATATCCATTTTAGAACCGGATATAAGGTTTTTCCTTAATTTAGATTAATACAAAACTTCATCAAAAACATATTCAGTATTATTAAAACTTAATCTAACAGAGCCTTTCCCCCATCTATAGGGACAATGACTCCATCTACCGCGAGAATTAAGTCTTCTCCCTCAATAGGACAATAATTTTCAAAGCAATTTAAATCTTTACTGAAATGGTGTGACACTGCTGTGTCGAATATCCAACAGTCATCACTGTCATTACAATTACTGTAATTTAATTGAGCCAAATAGTGAAAGGGAGGAGGGGTTACTTTGTTTTTACTGCGGCCAACTGAGACATTAACATTTTTATCAGATTTAACAAATTTACTATTTTTAGATTTAGATAGATTAACTCTACAGTCTTTCTTCATATGACCGACTTTTCCACATCGGTAGCAAGATAATGAAGTCTTAGTAGGAAAGTTTTTACCTCTATACTGAGTATTTTGTACTTCTACAGCCAAGTCATGTTTTCTATCTTCCTCTCGTACTTCTAATCTTGTCTCTTCAGCTGTTAACTCCGACACAATGGAGCTAAACTTAGTCAGCATCATTCCATTTACTATATACTGCTTGGACTGCATGGATACCCCTAGTATCTGGGATAGTCGATGATGGGGCGCGCAAGCGCGCCACCTGTCTCTTACTATATACTGAACAGTGGTTTCAAACTTCTTGAGGAGGTGTCTCAACAACTCGAAGCATCTATACTCCTCTGGAATTTCCTTGCCAATGTCTCGTAGTTGGTCTGTAATTCTACAAAATCTATTTACATATGAATTTATAATTTCATTGGAATTAATTACACACTGAAAAAAGCTGCATATGCCTGGCCCTGGAGTCAGAGATAAAATTCTTTTTTAACTTTTCACATGCCTCCACAGGACATGTACAATTATCAATAATATTTCTAAACTCAGGTGCTACATTTAAATACAACATTGCTAAAGCCGTTCTACTTCTGGATTTAAAATCCTCAACATTTTTAATAGTAATACCAAGTTTTTCATCTATCTCCGGTAGTTTCTCCGTTTTATTAACAATATCCCAACAATTCTTTTCAATTAGAATAAATTTCACATCTTTGCACCAAATAGGATAATTATTTGAATTAAGCTTTTCTATAGTAGGGCTTAAACTAACAGCCATTTTGAAAAACTATACTTAATACAACTCTAAACACCTAAATAAATTGATTATATACTGGTAGCTATTTACTGTGGATAATAATTCAAAAAATTCATAAATTGGGCATGTGAATTTAAAAAACCTATAATCAGGCA
Organism: Salticus scenicus; assembly: GCA_963930645.1. NCBI lineage: Eukaryota > Metazoa > Arthropoda > Arachnida > Araneae > Salticidae > Salticus > Salticus scenicus. Next base: position 176,019,258 of record OZ005650.1, read on the forward strand.
TATTTCATGTTAAATGATTCACTGAAACTTGTTTATAACAAAAACGAGTAGAATTTCCAAAAACCACGATCGTAATTTTCGATTTAAATGTATTAATTACATAACTATTCACAAGTAAAACACAATGCCCATAACCCGTGTTAGCAAAAACTTAATTTGTACTTTAATTATTAAACACAATGGAAGTCCATTTTAATTCAGTTTTAAAAACTTAAATATATGTTTAGTCTGAATAATTAAAGACTGACGACTGACAAAGTTTTAAAAACAATAACAATGAATTTATTTAACAGAAAAACTTAACAAAATTTTGTAGAAAAAAGTATCAAACATTATAATATAAACATAACAAATATCCATATTGAATGGCAACTATTTCATACTTTTAATTAATTAAAGCAAAGTAATCTAAACTAATGTGCTTAAACTTGGGATAAATATTGGAGTACTACCCGGAGAAAGGAAAACAAACATTAAGAAAAAAATTTGAATTGCTATATTTTAAACAGCAATCACTGAAAAAAATAAATTATCAAAAAAAACTTCTCTGACATCCAGGTCTGCCATTAAGTAATCCATCCTTTAAAAACTCATTTATCAACAGCTTCCTAAAATAAACCAATCATAAATAATTCATAAATAAAATCAACTAAAGATTAAAACATAATTAGCCCTAAAGGCTAAGCAACAAATCATACACTCATGCTAGAGCATAAACATCTGAGATAGAGTGATGGGTGTTTTTCCTTTCTATTTATATAAATCGGTGGATCAAATTACAGCCAATGGCTAACGGACACTTGTCTAGACGATCAGCAGACATCATAAACAAATTATCGATAAATCATGACGTCACTATGCAGACTGCTGATACAGTTTCCTGCCGGCCTATTGGCCTACTTCTGGTTTGCTGGAAAACATCGTACTCAAATGTAAACAAAGCATCACGGCAAATAAGTGTTAAACAGTTATATATGTTCAAAGGAAATTTCCTAATTAAAGATAAAAAAAATAAAACTTCTTTAATAACAGATGAAAAACCAAGTACCTATCCTAAGAAGTAATAATTTAAGTAAACATTATCTATATAAAGAGTTTAAGTTTAAAAAAATATGCCTTTTACTATATTTTAAAAATGAACCTATCTAACACTTTCCCCATATGTGAGTAGACTCCATAAATATAATAAAACTTATTAATTTCCCATAACACACAAATTGAAACTGCATGGTACAAAGGAAGCTATTAAAATATTTTCAACAGTAACAAACTGTCTTGTCAAAACGACAGCATCCCCACAGCAGGAGCCCATACAGGCTCAGACACCCCGACGCCCCAAACACCACAACGACACCGCCCCGTGCCAGCCGGAGCAACCCAAGGAGCTAAGCGAAAGCCCGGCTCCCCAGCAGGTGCAAGGCACGAGCACCGAACCCCGCAGAACATTCAGGCAAAGCCCAAGCGCAGCGAGCAGCACCGCACCACAACCCACCAAGAACCTGTAGTCAGTATTTTATTAAAATGTATCAGCAGAAGTGTAGAAACAGCAATGGAAGTGTTGCTGAGAAATAAACCATAATAGAAGATGTACTCGCCACTTGAAAAAAAGGAAAGTCTTATATAAAATCAAATCTGTTTTATTTCTTCAAAACTAGACATTCATTCATGAACATAACTTGAATTCATAATATGATCACTTTCAGCAGTTAATTATACAATAACCTCAAATCATTAATAAAACTTAACAAACATATTTTGAAAACTTAACAACTTAAACTTAATAAAATATCAATTTGATCCGGACCAGCCGGTCAATTTTTCATATTACTATATCAGATAACAGAATCCATGCCAATTACCAAACAATACACCTCAGAACTAAACAGATCTGATATTTATATATCTGCAATAAGGACGTTTAGATCGTCATCGATCAAACGGACGAATCACAAACGAACACCTGGCAGGTGTAAAAAGAAACAATTAAGATTTGCATAATGACGATCGATCTTTAGCTACGATGTCGCCATCTAGTGGGAAAAACATCGTTAGAAAAATTAAAACAGTCCAAAATTGATAATGAAAGGTGTTGCATGGAAAAGATCGTTTTTAATGTAAACAAAACGGTAATTGATAATTAACAGTATAAAAATAAAGTTTAAACAACTGAAAAATAAGGAACAGAAGTAAGTATGTCTTAATTTACAATCTATTAAATAAATTAAATAAGTTATTTTATAAAAATGATAAAATGACTAAACATAGCATAAACTTTCAAAACAGATGATATAATATGATTAAATAGCTATGTCTATAGGCATGAGGGAAAGTTAGGAGGCGATGAGAATAAAATAAACTAAGGATTTTCTCATCAAATGCCCCCCCTCTCATTGCCTCATAAAAAATGCATGACTCCTTAAAAAGGAAAAATCAGCATGGACCTATTACCCAACATCTTAAACAAGATGAAAAATTTTAATCAAATTTCAAACTAATGCAGTCAAACATCTCAATAACATAAAAATTAATAGTTAAATTTAACACAAAGACAACAATTAAGTTGTAATAAATCCAGCTTCAAAAATTCTTAAAGCCTTTTTCTCCAAAGAAAATTTCAATTTTTTTTTTTCATCGTAAGTCTTAAAACTCCATCAAATAAAAAAAAAAAAAATTTAACTACTCCAATCCAGAACAGAGTCTAGAATATCCTAGATAAGAGGCTAACAAAAAAAAACACAATTCCTTCCATTTCAGAAAACAAGTCCAAGAAAAAAATTTGTTTCATTTTAAAATTTCATTAACAAACATGGAAAAAATATATTTACCAAAAAAAAATTACTTATTAATTTCAACTTCAGCATTAAACTCCAAATCAACTATTTAAACCTATATCAAAAGCAAATTACAAATACAAAAATAATCTTTATTTAACAAAAAAAATTTCAATTTCTAGCCATCCAGAACTTGGTAAAGAGGACAAAACATCGGCCTTTCGCATTCACTTATTCGTCTTTCAAACATATTCAAGAATGAATATAGGCACAACTATTCACTTCTTTTAAAACAAATTCCGGCTAGCACGGAAAGCATACGTTCCACATGAAATGAGGTTTCTAGATGCCTAGAAAAGAAAAGAAATTATAATACACATAAAAGATATAAACAGAACAAATTTTAATTATGGTAGACGGGACCTAGTGACATTGCCAAAATTCAAAAATTGGGACTTACAAAAATAAAAGTAACATGCCCGCGCAAGGGCCTACATATGGTGGTAACTCCCAGAAAAACTATTCCTAAATGATTCTCTGACAATTTACCGGTCAAGGGTCACCTATCCGAAACGGTACTATAGGCTGTTCGAATCATCGTAAATAGCCACCAAAAGCACCATTCCCATACATAGACGGGAATTAAATTGCCTACCAAATTAATTTTTAAAAGAATACTAAATGAAGTAAAATAAATTTAAAGTACAAAAAAAAAAACTTGCTTAAATCAAAAGTACTAAAATAATTACATAAGTAAAAAAAAATAAAAAAAATGCTGGGACAAACTGTTATAATAAATATGTACAAATCAGCAATTTTAACTAATCAAAAAGTCCATAAGTATGAAGTTGAAACACTAGATTAGAACAATGTGCAATCCAAATTTTAAAACAATGTAAATATTTAAACAATTTCTAATTTAAAACAATGTACTGGGCAAAAAAAAAAAAAATATATATATATATATATATAAATGTACTCAAATTATCTATAAGAAAAATGACATACAAAATTCATATATGTACAAGATAAAAATTATGTTATAAATATTAAATTTACAAAATTCAAAAGTTCGGTTTTTGTCAAAGGCTTGGTGAAAATATCCGCAAGGTTTGATTTACTACGTACATAAGAAACAGAAAATTCACCATTATTTAAAAGATCTCTAATAAAAAATAATTTAACGTCAATATGCTTAGTTTTATAATTTTCCACTGGTGATTTTATGAAATCTATAGCAGCTTGATTATCAACTCTCATTACAGCATCATTATCTAAATTAGAAATAATACATTCCTCAGCACATTCACGACGTATCCGATCAAACCAAAATTCTTGCCAAATTCTTTACAGCCTCAGTCATTGCGATAAATTCAGATTCCATGGTCGACAAACTAACACATTTTTCTTTAAAAGTACGCCAGTCGACCGGAGACTTATCAAGCAAAACTATCTGACCGCCAATTGAGGTCCGATCGTCACGGTTAGCTGCGAAATCTGCATCGGAGAAAATTACTAAATCATTAGATTTACAAGAAAGTTTAAGTTTGTAATGAGAAGTTGATTTTACATAGCCCAATAATCTCAATAAACCATCCCAATGGAATAAACCAGGATTTGATTGAAATTGACTCAGGACATTAACAGAGTAGGCTATATCAGGACGAGTACGACCAGCTAAAAAAGAAAGACATCCCAAAACACTACGATACGGTAAATGAGACATTTCAGCTATATCTTGACTAGATGTAGGACAATGAGATTTGGAAAACACAGTACCTTTACTGATAGGTAAAGAAGAATGAGGAATTTTAAACTTAGAAAATCTTTCACAAACATCATTAATGTAATTGGATTGGTGAATTACTACTCCAGATGGAGTATCCTCAAACTCAACCCCTAATAATTTTCTTGTTCTCCCCAATTCTTTTATATCAAAATTTGACTTTAATAAAACTAAAACTTTATCAATAAATTTCTTATGTTTTCCAAAAATTACGATATCATCAACATAAAGAAGAAGTACAACATCTGTCCCATAAAGATAAACACAATTACAAGATGATAACTTTCTAAATCCAATTTTAATTAAAACATGATGTATTTCATAAAACCATTCTCTCCCACTTTGATGTAATCCATACAGAGCCCGGTCCAGTTTGCAATACAAAGTCTCTTTACCAGGTTCAACAAATCCAGGAGGTTGTAGCATATACACGTCCTCACTTAGTGGTGCATACAGGTAAGCACAGGTGACGTCACATTGAATATGCGACCACCCACAACATGAAACAAGAAGGGAGAAAAAGAACCGGATAACACCAAAATTTACAACAGGACTAAATGTTTCTTCATAGGATTCACCTTTAACCTGTTTAAATCCCTGGGCCATAAGGCGAGCCTTATGTCTAACTATCTGTCCAAACTCATCCCTTTTTATTGTGTAAACCCACCGGCAACCAACAGGAGTGACGTGATTAGGTAGTTCAGACAAATGCCAAACTCCACGTTCTTGCATAACCTTCATGTCCTGTTTCATTGCACTCCACCAAACCTGACTCTGCCTGGAATTACATGCCTGTTTAAAAGTCCTGGGAGTCTCTTCCCGATCTAGTCATGCTGAAGGGTGAACTAAACTCGAAACAACTGAATCACTCTCACTGTCACTATCGTCACTATCTGAAAAATCTGATGAATTACTTGGAATCGGAATAATGCCAGAATAAAGATTTGAACCACTAAAATCAAATAAATCAGGATTAAACATCAATTTATTTTCTCTACAATAATTTTCAACATCATGAAGTGATCTAAGACGTTTAGTTTTGCCTAATTCATAAAAATAAATGTCAGTACGATTACCAGTACGACGAACAACAGGCTTCCTAGTCCAACTAACTTCCTTAAGATGGGTAATAGTAGACTGATTATTGCTAGACACTGAATCTTTACTCCCCACTCCACTAGGTTGAGAATCCAGGGTACTGTTGGAAGGACCTGGGATGGCCACAGGTACAACTTCAACAACGTCCTCCAGACTTTGCTCAACACTAGGAGGGAAAAGGGCATAATCATTGGTGCCCAGTGCAGCTCCACTGCGACCTAAACCACAACACGATTCATCAAAATTGACATTACCAGATTCAATAATTTCATTAGTCTCTGGAATCCAAATTCTATACCCCTTCGTTTTGAAAGCGTAACCTACTAAATAACCCTTACGGGCTTTTGCTTCAAGTTTAAATCGCCTTTGCTTTGGCACACCAACATAAGTAACCGTACCAAAGGGCCTTAAGTGTCGAACAGAAGGTTTTCTTCCACCATATAACTCAAAAGGGGTTTTCTTCAAAAGTTTGGGACAAACGCGATTCCAAGTAAAAAAAAAATCCCAACACCAAGAAAAAATTATTGTACAGTAATGAAATTTCAGCAATACATTTGTCTAGGTAACATATTTAATTGATTAAAGTTTCAAGATCACAGGTAGAGCGATCGGCGAGAAGATCCATTTCAAATGTGAAATGTTGGTACATTAGTAACCGGTGTAACCGCCAGAATTTTGAATGCAAGCATGCAAACGTGCATGCATTGTGTCGTACAGGTGTCGGATATCAGTTTGTGGGATGGAGTTCCATGCCTGTTGCACTTGGGCGGTCAATGCAGGGACGGTTAATGCTGGTTGTGGATGACGCTGGAGTTGTCGTCCAATGATGTCCCATACGTGCTCGATTGGAGAAAGATCTGGTGATCTAGCAGGCCAAGGCAACATGTCGACACTCTGTAGAGCATGTTGGGTTACAGCAGCGGTATGAGGGCGAGCGTTATCCTGTTGGAAAACACCCCCTTGAATTCTGTTCATGAATGGCAGCACAACAGGTTGTATCACTAGACTGACGTACAAATTTGCAGTCAGGGTGCGTGGGATAACCACGAGAGTGCTCCTGCTGTCATACGAAATTGCTCCCCAAACCATAACTCCAGGAGTAGGCCCTGTGTGTCTAGGCCGCAGACAGGTCGCTAGCAGGCGTTCACCTGGCCTCCTTCTAACCAACACACGGCTATCGCTGCGACCAAGGCAGAACCGGCTTTCATCAGAAAACACAACAGATCTCCACTCCGTCCTCCAATGAGCTCTAGCTTGACACCACTCACGTCGCAAACGGCAGTGGTTTAGAGTCAGTGGAATGCACGCTACAGGGCGTCTGGCTCGGAGCTGTCCTTGAAGTAACCGATTTGTAACAGTTCGTTGTGTCACTGTGGTGGGGGGTCCCTGGCCCCGTTGCTGCCACTCAGGCAGCAGGGAGCTAGTTGCGGCGGCTGACCTCACCTCCGAGTCGGTGCCCCTGGATAGCCAGCATGACTGGTGAACTAACGAGGCAGCGCGGCCGAGAAGCATGTCGGGTGGACAGGTGGTCACCCGCGTTGAACTGTGCTTTATGCCTTTTTGGCCTGGGGGGCCACAACCACTCGTCGCTCGTAAAGTAATGGGTTGTTGTTTGATGGGGATCAGACTCGATGGCACGAGACATCTGAGTGCGTCCCTCGACCACTGCAGCCCTCTCTTCACCGCCAGGCCTTGTTCCTCTAATAGGCTCAAGTGGATTTTCCTGGCAACCGGCCTAGCACACCCGCCGGAGAGCTTTCTAGTTCAAGTGGGCGAGGGGTGTTTTTCCTTCCCCGCTGGCGGTTCTTTGCCCGTGCCACTGCCTGCGGTCCCGCTGGGTAAGAGATGGGAACCTTTATAGGTTTTTTCTGGCGGTGCCGTATGCTCAAAACCTTACGGTGAGTTGGCCCGCTAGTAATTCTCATCTGTCACTGTGGTGCCAACTGCAGCTCGAATTTCAGCTGCAGACGCAGTACGATTAGCCACAGCCATACGCCGAACACGGCGGTCTTCCCTCTCAGTAGTGCCACGTGGCCGCCCGGAACCCGGTCTTCTTGAGGCAGTACCTTCCCTTGACCACTGCTGTCAACACTCATGCACAGTGGATACATTCCTGCCAAGTCTTTCTGCAATATCGCGGAAGGAAAACCCGCCTTCTCGTAGCCCTACTACACGACCTCGTTCAAACTCAGTGATCTGTTGATAATGGCTTCTTCGTCTTCTTAGAGGCATCCTTCAGTAACATTAACCCACTACGTCAAATCTCAAATGTAAATAACGATCACGAACCTTACAGCGCTTATTTAAAGCAAACCTTATTTGCATGTTCATAGTGTCGCTACTAGCGCCACACTTATGCGCGTAGCTCGAAATTTGAATCGGCGTCATCTTTCAGATGTATAAACACGCCTACCAAATTTCGTTTATCTAGCACAGCTCCTTCCTGGTGTTGGGATTTTTTTTTCCATCAGTGTATTTAAGAGCTTCAGGCCAAAAACTAGGATCCAAGTTACTTTCAATTAACAATGTACGAATACCATCAGCTGCGGTAGACATGAACCGTTCTGCAACGCCGTTTTGTTGGGGAGTATAGACGTTTGTAAACTCATGACGAATACCTTTCTCACTAAAAAAGTTAACAAAAGATTGATTAGCAAATTCTCCACCATTGTCTGACCTAAAGGATTTAACCTTTCTTCCCAAGAAAGTCTCAGCCTTAATAATATGGTTTTTCACCACATCAAAAACTTCAGACTTAATTCTTAAAGGATAGACAGAAACCCGGCGAGAGAAATCATCAATGATTGAGAGAAAGTATTTTTCGCCATTTCGTCCCTCATTTCTACACGGTCCCCAAACATCAGCATACAGGAGCTCTAGTGGATGATTTGACCTGATATTTTTACTAGGTTTATAAGATACACTTCTAAACTTTCCTAACTTACAAAATTCACAAATGAAATCAGATTCCCTTAAGCCTGGTAATCCCCGTACACCTTGTCTGCGACTAGTATGAGCTACTAAAGATTGACTAATATGGCCAAATCTGCGATGCCAATGCATCATTCGACTTCTAGCATTAGCGGACAATACTTCAAATTTAACAGACTTTTTACGGGAATCAGGGATTTTAGGATAAAGTTTATAAGTTCTATCTTTAAGATAAGCATTAAACAGGTACTCATCCCCCCGGTATATTTTCACCTCGCCTTGACCACCATAAAAAGATAAACCCTTCAAATCTAATTGTGGTCCAGACACAAGATTTCTACTTAATTGATCTGAATACATTACATTACATAAAGTAAAGACTCTTTGACCAAATCTTAGCTTGACTTCTCCTTTACCCTGAATAGGGAATAAAACATCCTTCACAGCCACGGACATTTCGTCATTTAAAGTCTCAAATTTAGAAAATAAAGTCCTATTGTTGCAAAAATGATGGCTCGCCCCTCTGTCAAATAGCCAATCGCTTGATTTTACAACATTGCTTACACTTGAATGGGAAACAAATAAATTCAACTTACGTGAACTATCCGACGGTGATCTGGCAGCCTTTTTGGAACTCGAGAAATGTCCTCGACCATGGGGATTCCTTCCAACTGATCTGGACTCTCTATAAGACGGCAAAGGAGAAGCATCTGAACTAGAAGAAGTGGCACCAGTACTACATTCACTTGAAACTGAAGATGGACTGTTAAACCTAGGGCGACGATCATTTCTTCGTGAGGGAGAAAAACGTTGAGGAGACACAGAGTTCTTCTTAGAATAACATCTCGACCTCAAGTGACCCAGTTTTCCACATGGCCAACATCTTCTATCCTTGAATCTGTTTTTAGTAGGCTGTCTTATATTAGATTTAGAAAAACTTGATACATTTACACTTTTAACACTGTCCTTATCCCGAAGCCTCATTCTAGTTTCTTCAGCAATAACACTATCCACAATTTTTTCAAATTGAAAATCTTCATCAGATTTACTCAACAACAACTGGACAATATTATCATAAACTGATGGCAAGTATCTCAAAAACTGATAGCATAAATAATTCTGTGAAAAATTGTCATCAATTTGTTTTAAATCAAGGTAAATTTTCTTAAGTCGGGAGGCAAATAAATTTATAGACTCTCCATGTCTAATCCTGGCTTCCATTAATTCTGTAAATAAAGTTAAATGGTGAGCTCTAGTATCAGGATGAAAATTTTTCCGAAGTCTGTTCCAAGCATCTGTAGGTTCCTTACAGTCATCAATGATTCTTTTAAATTCTGGCTCCACATTGAGATAAATCAGAGAAAGTGCTTGATTAGCACGTAAAGTGAATAATTTAACATTCTCAGCTGTAACAGTTGAAGACACCTCTGGAATTTTCTGATCTTCATCAATTATCTCCCATAGACCCTTCTCCATTAACAAGTAACGCATATCAGAGATCTATGTTGAAAAGTTTCTTGAATTGAGCTTCTCAATCTGGTTGGTAGCCATGTTGGAAAATAAAACACTTTGAACTGGCAAAGAAACACCTTGAAAACTGTCCTTTAATTATTTTTTTGTTTGCCCCCCGACTCTTCTAAATTTTCATCCGTTTCAACCTTTTTACTCATTTAAATTAACAAGTATCTTTCATGAAAAAAAAAAACTTGTAAAAAACTTGATCCCATCAGTTATTGCTGTAATTTACTTTAGAAGATTAAATATTGCCATACTTCAAGTCTATTTTAACAAAAAAAACAGTTGGAAAAATCAATTCTGTAAATCAATAAAGTTCAATTGCAGAAAAAATTATGAAGAATTTAACTGAGTACATATTATAATTCAGTTCAATTGTAAAAATTCAAATTTAAATGAAGAAAACTTGTTAAAACAATAAAGTTCAACTGCATAAACTAAAATTTAAATGAAGAAAACTTGACAAATCAATGAAACTTGACAAAATAAATCTTAATTTCAATAAAGTAGATGCATAACTGCACATTTTCAACTGTAAACAAACTCTTACTAAAGCTGTAACTTAATCTCCTGAAATAAAAGTTCTGTAACTTGAAATTATATATAGTTTACTTCATAAATACATACTGAAAATCATCTTCTAGTTATGGAAAATATAGCCCATAACCTCTTGTAGTCAGTATTTTATTAAAATGTATCAGCAGAAGTGTAGAAACAGCAATGGAAGTGTTGCTGAGAAATAAACCATAATAGAAGATGTACTCGCCACTTGAAAAAAAGGAAAGTCTTATATAAAATCAAATCTGTTTTATTTCTTCAAAACTGGACATTCATTCATGAACATAACTTGAATTCATAATATGATCACTTTCAGCAGTTAATTATACAATAACCTCAAATCATTAATAAAACTTAACAAACATATTTTGAAAACTTAACAACTTAAACTTAATAAAATATCAATTTGATCCGGACCAGCCGGTCAATTTTTCATATTACTATATCAGATAACAGAATCCATGCCAATTACCAAACAATACACCTCAGAACTAAACAGATCTGATATTTATATATCTGCAATAAGGACGTTTAGATCGTCATCGATCAAACGGACGAATCACAAACGAACACCTGGCAGGTGTAAAAAGAAACAATTAAGATTTGCATAATGACGATCGATCTTTAGCTACGATGTCGCCATCTAGTGGGAAAAACATCGTTAGAAAAATTAAAACAGTCCAAAATTGATAATGAAAGGTGTTGCATGGAAAAGATCGTTTTTAATGTAAACAAAACGGTAATTGATAATTAACAGTATAAAAATAAAGTTTAAACAACTGAAAAATAAGGAACAGAAGTAAGTATGTCTTAATTTACAATCTATTAAATAAATTAAATAAGTTATTTTATAAAAATGATAAAATGACTAAACATAGCATAAACTTTCAAAACAGATGATATAATATGATTAAATAGCTATGTCTATAGGCATGAGGGAAAGTTAAGAGGCGATGAGAATAAAATAAACTAAGGATTTTCTCATCAGAACCACCCCGACAAGAAGGCAACAAAGTACAAATATAAACAAAACTAAAACTAAGAATAACAAATGTATATAAAGTTTAGACAGTAGGGGAAGGGGCAGGGGCAAGGCTAAAAACTAAATAATAAAGCCAGGTCAGGGGCACGAACAACCTGTTCACCAAAACGAAGAAGAGAAACCTAATACCCCACCCAAAATAAAACAGTACAAAATACAATATTTATTAATATAAGATAAAAGTGCTTAAAACTTATAAGCACAAACAAAAAATAATTAAGCAACATCAAAACACAGTAGTTATAAGCTAGTAAATAAAATATTACAATAATATTTCACGATCTGCAGTAATCCATATCTTGTTCTTTGGTTGGCAAGCAAAACATACAAATGAACATCTTTGAAATCCTTGAGAAAATGCTCAAGTCTGATGCTGTCGACCAGGGAGCAGCGATAAACAACATGGTTGATATCTTGGATCCCCGAGTTGCAGGAACAAAGAAAACTCTTGTTGAAAAAACGATTTTGATAAGTTCCAAAGAACCCGAGATTAGTGATGATCTGGTTGAGGTAGAAGTTTCCCATAATTCTTCGAGGGTCAATCTTCGGAATTAAGCTGTATGTATGTCTTCCTTTGTCGGAGCTATCCCACGCTAGTTGCCAATCTCTGATTTTTAACACCTTGAATTTTAAGTTGATGATGTTCTTCTTTTTAGGTAAGGTAATACTTATGTCTTCCAGGAGGGTGGCGTCCTTCGCCAACCCAACCACCACCTCGTTGAATTCGTATCCAGCATGGGCCTTGATCCAGCATAATCTGATGTCCACTTCTTGTAACTCTTTCGTGAGATCTTTGATATCGCTGATGATCTTGTTTTTCATGAGGAAGCCTTCGAGAGACATCAGAGTTGATCTGGACTCCGAAATAATAATAGCTTTGTCAAGTCGGAGTCGCTTTATAAACTTAAAAGATTCTAAGATGTCAATGGCTTCAGCTTCGAATACACTAGAGTGGTCTGGCAACCTGAACTTTTCGGAATGAGAAATGGCATTGTTGAGGATATGGAGGAAGGCGCAGCCTACTTTACCATCCAGTTTTGAACCATCCGTGAAGAAGTAGTTTACATCGCTCTCCCTGCCGATAAGACAGGTGGCGCGCTTGCGCGTTCCATCAGCGACTGTCCCAGATACTAGGGGTATCCATGCAGTCCCGTCAATGACGACCCAACATTGTGCAAGTCTCAACCGCTATGACAGCAATATACCAACCACACGACAGCAGGGAAGTGGCTCAGGCAAGGCCGGCAGTCAGCATTACAAGGCCCGTGTTGCCACCATCGGACCAACTGAAGTTAGTCAAAGTTGGGGCTCGGGGCCCTCGATACTGGCCGAGCCTCGGTTTGGCAGCCAGAAGGCTTGTTTACCTTCTGAGGACAGCACAAGGCCATCCAAACTGCCGCGCTCCCAACGGCGTTCACCACACTAGCTGATTCGCACATTCATGCCAACTAGGAGGATCTTAACTTGCTTACCTTCCTAGCTAAGCCTCCTTGTACTGCTACATGAAAAGCTCTGCTCAGGACAACTTGGACAGCCCCTGTTTGCTCGGGCTATCACCCCCATATGAGCACCGATGTCCGCCAGGGCAGTCAAAAGCCATCCGGTCATGCACCACCAGTCAGTTAAGACAGACCTGCTCACATCACAGTGGGAACTTCCGTTTACCTCGCTTTTGCGGATTGTGCTACAACGTGTTCGTGCCGAGTTATATGATTGGTCCGTGTTACTCCAGGAGCCGTAGTTGTTGCGGTCCCCCAGTTATAGTTCGTCGCGTTCGATATAATTTTGCCAGGAAGAATTGGCTGTTTGGTATCAGTGCGAGGGTAACCCCTCTTCTACTATTAACTGGTAGATGGGGAGTACTGGCTCTCCCTTGTTCGAAGAGACCTCCTAGGAGGCTCTGATGGGGTGTCAGGCTCAGACTCTTCGAGGATCCATCGTCCACCACCAAGCGGGTTAAGCGCCGAGTCAAGAAGATCCGTCATGAGGACTGCAATCCCTTTCCTACAGTAGTAGTCTAGGCACAGCTCCCGTCGCGTTCGAAGGTGGAAGTTCGGTAGGAAGTAACGTTCCCTAACCGACCGCCACCGTTCGCACTCGAGCATCACGTGCTTCACCGAGCCTGCGCTGGCCCCGCAAATGCATGCAGGGTTCTTCTGAAAGAAGCGGTGCTGGTGGACTCCGAATGAACCATGTCTGGTGAGGACCTGATTGAAAAAGAAGTCGCCTTGAACTCTTCGACTTCTTACCTTTGGAAACACCTCGTGTGTGAACCTGCCCTTCGTGGAGCCATCCCAACGAGTTTGTCATTTATATATAAGGAAGGCGAACACCTTTTGCATTCTTCGGTTGTAGTCGAAGTAACTCCAGGTGATGTTAAAGACATCCCAAGGAGGAGAAATAGTAGTGATATCTTTTGTGAACTCGTTAGCAAGAAGACTAAAGTCTTCGTTGATCACATCTTCTTTCCAATCGAGAACTTGAGTTTTGTACTTGTTATACTTAAGAGCAATTCCCAAAGGAACAATACCAGCTAGGGTACAAAGAGTGTCGGTGGACAGGACACCGTGGTATAACACTTAGTAATCAGTAATAAAAATATACGTTGAATGCTTTTCAATTTATCAAAAATATATCTATATTCATGAAACCAAATTTCTGAACAGTATGAGATCATTTTCTCAACCACAATAAAATAAAGATATTTCAATAGCGTGATATCCAAACCCCACGTGGCTCGCGAGATACTCTTCACCCTGACCGTATAATCCAGAACTTTGTTATGAAGGTAAATAAGATGCTCCGTCCAGTTGAATTTGTAATCGATGACGACATCCAAGTAAGTAAGAGCTTTCAAATATTTTATTTTAATATCACCATAAGTAATCTTAGGTATACAAATAATCAATTTAAATCCTTTACGAATCATGGGGAAGTTGGACTTGTTCTTATTAACTTCTAAACCTCTAACCTCAGCCCACTTAATAACTTTTTCTAAATAACTACTACCATACTAGAGATGGGATAAATAGTTACTTTTCAGTAATAGGTTACTTCGTTCCATACTTCCTTTGGTAATAGGTTTTTGCAACATATTATTTTTATATCCTATTACTTTTTAGTTTACATATGGCTAATATCTTTCTAATCCTTTCTGGATGATATACAGTATGTCCTACATGGTCGATGCGGTTCATGTTTTTAAGTCCCAATGCTTTCGAATAGTAATCTTCATTTTATTTAACACTAGAATTTCTTCGATAAAAAAAAAAAAAGCTGATATGAAATAGTGGTAGAGTCAAAATTTTACACAAACATTTGTCCCAATCGAGTAAGCTTAAGGTTCATTAAACCAATTCCTTTAAACACGAAAACAGAATATCTCAAATAATATCAAGAAACACGTACACAAGAGCCGTTTTCTGAAAAAAAAAAAAAAAAAAAAAAAAAAAAAAGCTCATATTATAAGCCATATATGTAATTAAGAAACAATTAAATAATAATAGCAAATTTTTAAGAAACATCTTTAAGGCATCCCAAATTTTAAAATACCGAGTGACTGTTTCTTTTGATTTTCCGAAGAGCTTGAACTTTCCAGATTGACAAGAAAATTAGTGTTTTTCACTCATACTTAGCAAACAGTCACTTTGAATATGTTTTCTAAAATTAGAAACACTTGTTAAAAAATATAGATTTTGCTTACAAAAATTGCATAAAATGATGTATTTTCTCAGACACTTAATTTTAACATAAGAGCATAATTAACTAATCTTAACACCTTTATTCATTTTAAATCTAAAAAAATAGTCTCAAGAAAAAAATCAGATTAAAAAAAAAAAAAAAAAAAAGTGACGAAAAGCTAAACAGTAAAAATAAATAAATAAATAAATATTCAATTTTCTTCTCAAATTATTCTTATTTAAACTTAAACAATTTTCATAATAAAACCACAATAAATGCTGTATGCAATTGCACATTTTCTATTCCATCTGCTATAAGCAATTAAAATATAAACAAACACACCTTTCTTTCAATTATCAAACTACAGAAACATCTGTTTCAATACGCAAACGAATCCAAACCTATCAAGTGTAATGCCATTCCTCACCTTCATGACGAAATAGTAATCAACATCTAATAATCACACCTTACGTATCTGATGCTAGTTGCATAAATTAACACTATTTCGTTAAACCGTTCAAACCGTTTTATTATCCCGTGAAAAATAATCAACACCAAACAAAATCATTTCTAAATTAATATGAGCACGATGTTATTTGTCCTAAACGTTAAAATTATCTAGCTTATTAAAATTACTTTGATTAATATATTTCACAAGGAATATTCCGTAATACATTCTAGAAAATATTATCATTACAAAATTATTCTTAAAAAAGTAATACAGGTGCAGCTGTATTATTTTTTTAACGATAATTTTATGAACTTGGAAATGGAAAGAAATTATTGATTCAGAATATCACTGAGTAACAGAGCTGCAATGAAATCGTCTGCATTCCTTATTGAGATTTCAGACCTATTTTTTTTAGACGTGAAGTAACGAATCGATTCGAACATCTGCGCGGAAAGTTTGATGCGAGTCTTTAGCCGGCGTTCATAATATTGTTTTTGTATTTTGTAAATAAAATAAAATAAAATAAAAAAGTAATTATATAAAAGAAATAATTCAAGCTTTTTACTTGTATAATGGTGTATTATATCAATTTTATCGCCAGAAATTTGTCTATTTCGCGTGCAGAGATAAAGTTGAAAATATTATTTTTTTAATAGGATATTTTTTGTAATATATTACAGTGCGAATAGGGTACAATGCAATAATAATATTACTTATTATGTTACGTGAAATAACGCCCATCTCTATACCATACCAGTAGTACTAAAATGATAAGCGGCCGTAGCATTTGTGATGATTAGTAAATCATCTGCAAAAGCCTGGACAGAATCCCTAACTTCGGGGTCTTCCAAAAACGAATTAATAATGTTCTAGAGTTTCGGGCCAAGGCTAGAACCTTGAAGTACACCTCTATTGTATCTCAGGTGCACGTCATCGAAAGAGACATCTCTATCTTCGAGAAAATTCAAAATGATATTATATAAGCTTGGACGGCTTGGAGGCACATCATAATCAATAAGAGCATCGTGAATGAAATTCCAGAAAATGCTATTAAACGCATTACTGAAATCAATTGAAAGAAGCAATGCAATTTCGTTGTTGTTGTTTATGCTCGTAATTTTCTCAGTGACTCTTTTTAGGGCTTTAGAAGTAGACTTACCTTTACGAAAACCAAACTGACACTCGGAAATGATATTGTTATGTTCGAGGAAATAATCAAGACGACTTGTAATCACTTTATCAAAGACTCTTCCGAATGTTGGCAGCAGACAAATAGGTCGATAGCTTCCAGGAAGGTCGGGTGGCTTACCCTCCTTTAAAATAAAAATAACTTTAGCACTTTTCCAGGTCTTAGGAAACTTTCCAGATTTCAAACAATAATTTAATACATCAACAAACCAAACACGGTCGGCATGGAAAACGTGTTTTATAATTTCGTAAGGAATACCATTATGTCCTGGAGCCTTGTTATTTTGCAATTGATTTATAATATTATAAACTTCATTAATAGAAATCGGAATAAAGTTAGGTTCTATAGATTTACTTGTGCTATTGTATAAATTGTAGTTGAGACCAAAATGATGATTCAGAATTAATTCTATACTTTCATTCCTGTTAATAGTAGAGTTTCCATCTTCTTTAGTTATACTAGTTATATTGAGTGGTTTCTTAGCTTTACCAATAACGGCGTTGTATGCACTATTATGTATAGTCGTCTTGGTAATAGAATTGATTTACTCTTTAAAACTTTTCTTCTTTTCTTGGTTGATGAATTTCTTGTATAGAGCTTGGGTTTTTCTAAAATCGATCAACTTTTTATTTCTTAATTCTTCTTCAGATTCTTTTTGATATCTTCTTCTGAGAGCTCTACTTCTAAAAATCTGAATTTTCTGGTTCCACCAGGGAGCATTCTTCTTAGGCTTATTCAAAGGTTTTCTCACACAATCTAAGGATCGTAACATGACTGTGGTCGCTCCCAAAGTGTCGATCAACTACAGAAAAATCAAAGTCGACTTTTTCATCGAAGTTCATGACGAAGGCCAAATCAATCCAACTCATACGTAAGCCTCTAAAAAAGGTTGGAAGTTGGAATCGAATCAGCTTGATTCAGTAATTTTAAATCATAATTCAGCATAAGTTGAATAATTTTCTTTCCTCTGCTATCAAGGGGTCTATTGCCCCAGAGGTAGGATTTGGCATTCCAATCACCAATAATGATGGTGGGGATGTTGGAGTATTTATTAAGTAATATTTGAAAAATATTTTTTTCGTCAAGAATATCACCTGAAGGTCTAGAATAGACAGAGACAGCCATAAAACGAAAATTATAAAAGGTAATTTCAACCATCACAACAAACTTGTTGCAATAACATAAAAAAGTAGAAAAATTGTTATTTAAAACTACAATGGCTGCTTTAATAAAAGGCTCTGCTATTTCTAGGAAGATTAGTAATCTTGTTTTTGTATAAGTACATTTCATTGAGACCGATGATGTCCACTTCACACCTGTTAAGATCTTGAAGTAGAGTAGCAGAAGCTGCTCTACTGTTACCTAAATTTAAATGCCAGATATTGATTTTATTGTTATCACTGTTGGACATAGTCAGTTCTTAGTATTAACTTCTCAATTTCTTTGAGACAAATTGAACAGGTTTTTTCAGTACAGGTATGGGTGGTAGAGTAGTTAGTTTTGAAATTCTGATTAGTAAACTGACAATTGATACATTTGGGCTCTTTAGAGCAGCTACCCAAGTAGCACAGGAACGTTCTGTGAACGTCTAATAACGGTTTCAATAGTTCAAACACCGTGTTTCGTGTCAAAAGAACGTTCTAAAACACGTTCAGAAATAGTATTATTTAGAACGTTCTGAAAATGTTTGATTTGTACCATCTATAAAACGTACAATTCTAGTTCTATATAGAACGTTCAAGTGTGACACCGTCATAACACGTTCTGTAACAGTGTAATTATAACGAATATGACAAAATGACTTTTTAGTACTATTGGTTGGGAAACTAGGTTAACCTTTAAAATTTTTGACTTCAGCTTTTGATTTTTTTACACGTTTTGTGGCGTGAGGAATCCGGAAGTCAAAAGGTTGGTATGGTATCTGTTAATGTGTATCGGCACCTATTAGTGTGATAGCCCGTTAGTTCATGTACACGATATCTCAAGAACAAATGATTGCAGAGAGATCGGACCAGTTTTAAAATATCTCTTATGATATTGATAAGAATCTTATTGAGAGATTTGCAACATTCTAATTTAAAAACTTCGTAAGTTATTCGAAATTTATAATTTTTAGCATGATAGAGAATAGAGCATTTTTTACATTTTCAGTTTAACGTTTTGTTAGCACGTCAGTAAAGAATGCTTCCCAATAATCAGTAGCGGTGAGGTGAAAAAAAATTACAAAATTTTAAACTCATGGAAAAATTTTGTGGATTTTGTATTTCAGGAATCAATGTATGGAATTCGACCAAACTTGTTACAATATTAGATCTTGCCCTAAATTGGAGTTTATTTGAATTTCATTTGGGATATATCGCCCGATAGATTACGGTGCTATGCAATGAAACCCTCCATTTATGGGACGGCTATATCTCAGCTTCTATAGTGTACAAATGTATTAAACATGATATATTGGCATATATCATCATAACCTCTGCTAATACAATTTGGATGTATACATTGCCCAACAGGTGGCGCTGCTAATCTGCAATTTAATCATTTTAACGGAAAGGCAATATTTTAACTCTTGTGATTTAACAATAAATTTTGTGATACACTGAAGTTATAAGTGAAATCGATTTTATGTAAAGCTTTACTGGTCCATTTTGGATGCACATCGGCCAACAGGTGGCGTGGCTATGTTGCAATTTAATCTCATAACAGAAACGAAAAATCTCAACTTCTGTGATTTATAAATATTGTAAATTTGGTAAGTGAAATTAATATTACGTAAAACTCTACAGATTGCCTTTGGGTGCATATCGGACGACAGGTGGCACTGCCACGTTCCAATATTTTCCATTCACAGAAAGGCTATCTATCAGCTTCTGTAATATATATACTCACCAAACCTTCTGCGTGACATACATTTGATATATAATATTGATTCAATTTGGCTGTATAACGAGTAATAGTCAAACAGTTTTTTTTTTTATTATTATCATTCATAGGACATTGTTTTTTCCCCTAGGAATAAGTATGCATCATCCCTGGGGGATGGGGGAAGGGTGGATAAAAATTTTCACTATAATTATCTTTCAAAAGAATTCGATATCACCTTTAAAACGAATAATTGAAACATCGTTTTCTGATGATTTAAAACAAATTTACCGTTTTTTTTTTGTTTTTTTTTTTTTTTCATTTGTAATAATAATAATAATAAACCCTTAGAAAAATACATTTTCTAAGATCTTCTATACAGCATAAAAATGATTGTCTTCTGTCATGAAAATCTATGCATTCCCCAGACCCAAAGTTTAGATACAAAAAGCTAATCACGGATGTTATTGAATAAGTAATATAGTGCTTTACGCGAGTTTCAAAGAAAATCACGGGAAAACTCCGAAAACCTAAGTCGACGAGCGTGACCAGGAATCGAAGCCAACACTTCCCGTCTGTAAGGTTCGAGAGTAGAACCTCGCGGTCTCTAATACTCATCGGGAAGTTACAGAATGAGTTTTTTTCTTCTTTTCTTTAAGCATAATTTTAAACTTTTATTATATTTTATTTATGATTCTATTTAAGTTTAAATGTTACTGATAAATTATCAATATTGATAATGTTGTTAAATCGTTACTCTGTTTGATTGTTCTTATTTTATTTTATTTATTTTCACTGAATATTTTATTCAATACTAAAATATACACTAAAACAAAATATGCTTTTCTGTTTAATTCGAGATTTTAAAATGGAAAAATAAAGTGATCTCATAAGTTTTTCAAATACTTTATAAAAATTTAAATAATTGTTTAACTCAGCTCCATTTTTCCTTAAAATATTGACCATATGTTTTCTACAGCTATAAATGCTTAATAAATTTATGTTTCAAACGTTGAACTTTGAAACATGATTATTCCGGATGTAACAAGGGAAGAGCAGATGAAACTGACATCTGTGGATTGCATTTATTTAATTCTCGCTGACCGTGCAAATTCAAAGGTCTTGGGAATGTCGTGCCGTTATGTGAAGCGGTAATTTTAAAACGTGTAATGTAATCTGTTTTGTTCAGTTTTCGCGTTATAATGACTTGGATAAGCTTTAGAAAAGGTAAAAATGTAATATTTTTAACCTGTAATAGTCTCTATTTTCTATTTATTAAAGTCTTATTTTAATATCAATTAAACAATCATTTTCATATCTGCGTAAGTTTTTAAGCCTAACATTTGATACTTGTAAGTAGCATTGTATCGCAGAAAAAACTGCTCCTGTTACAGAAAACCGCTTAGAAATTATGGATTCACTTTATTAATTCAGTCTTCTGAGATGGAAATTGTTAAAATGACTATTTTTGGTTATTATGCTTCTGAATGAAGTAACATAAAGAATTTAAAAGATGAGAGCTAATTTTAAGTGAATGCCCTTCCAGACTGGTCATTATGTATTTTAAAATGCTAGTTGGAAGGGTGTTTTCTTGGAGAAATTCTTATGAAGAAAATGAGGAAGGTATGTAATTCTTTTTTTTTTTTTTTTCTTTTCTTTTTAAATTCTGAAGTATTTATTTAATGTTTATATGATAATATATATACAATCTAGGTTATGCAAATTGCATATTTTTAAAATAATACCCTAAGTTTCACCGACTTACAATTTTAAATATCTCTTTACTGTTATTTATTAAATAAAATATATGAAATTGTTTAACTGCATAATAAAACAAAGATTCAATTCAATTTTATTCCACATCTTTATAAAAAAATATATTCTGCTTAAAAAAAAGGACGATTTACTATATTATTTATTAATACTAATAATATTTACATTTATCAATTATTTAATATGCCATGATAGCATAATTACATCAAATGAGGTAAAAATTGCGTTGACTCAATTTAAAGAAATTTAAACATTTAAAAAATACCAATTACATTGCCATGTGGAATAAATTTAAATACCTGCAAACATCATTTTTGTAAACTGCTGCTGTAAACTGAAAATATGTATGCACACATGCACTGAAATTTAAAAATATGAAGTATGTTAAATATTTTAGAAAAATATTATGATTAAATATATATATATATGTATTTAAGTATTTGGACATTTTAAAAATTTCCTCCTTCTAACTAATTTTTAATTTTTTGTTTCAATTTCTTATTATTATAAATTAAAAATATATTCTAAACTCAATTATATATTATTTTAGCGGTGTATTGGTACATTCATTTTTGAAATTATTTTTTATGTTGAAATATTAAAACTTTCTATAAACTTCAGCATTCAAATATATTTATAAACTATCCATGGACTTACAAAGTAGTACCCAGAAATGTTTAGAATATACAGGGTGCAAAGTCGAGAGCAGGCCTTTATTTGCGCAACAATTGGTCTCAAACGTCCTCCAATAAGAAAATGTATTTAAAAAAAAAATGTAAGAATTCATTATATGACATGTTTAAATTTAAAAAATCAATTTACTAAAAATCACAAAAACTGATAATTTTTATACAATTTTCATGACACTAATAGTGTAAGTTGAGTTCTAACCTAAAAAATATAACACAAAAAGTTTCACTTTTGTGCACCCAAAATTGTCTGAGATAGTTAGTTTCAAAATTTAGGATTATTTCGCATTTTCTCGGGCTTTGTTAAAAAGTCAATGAAAAATTCTTTAATAAACCCAGGGAAAATGCAAACAAAGTCCAATTAGGATTTTTAAACCGATCCCTTATTGAAGGCCGAAATATGTTAGAAAATCCAAACTTTAAATATCATGTTCCATTTTGGGAGAATAGAAATGAAACTGTTTGTTAGGATGAGTGTCAGTTTTCTAAATATGATTATAGGGATCTGGGACTATGTAAAAATTTAGTTTTTGCAATTTTGAAAAAATAGATATTTTAAATTTAAACATGTTATACCACAAATGCTCATATTCTTTAAAACATTTTGTAACTGAAACTATATATTTGCGACCAATAGTTGCGGAGATAAAGGTATTCTCGTCACAATGCTTTGCACCCTGTATTTAAAAAAAAAAAAACATATATATATATATATATATATATATATATATATATATGTATATATAAATGAATTTTTAATCTTAGTTAAAGCCAAGCAACAGATATAAGATCCCTGAAACCACATAGGTCAATGAGAAGAAAATTACAACAAATTTAAATAACCTGGGGAGACTGATTGTGATTTATTGAAACATTTATATTTTATTTATTGATTTTTATTTTATTTAACTTCAGTCTAATCTTAAATTTATTCCTATATTGTTAGTTGCAATTTTAATAATTTTGCCGGTGCGTAAAAACCACATGAAACTCAAATCAAAAGATACAAATAAGCAACGAGGAAATAAAAAATTAAGACAGCATTTTAAACATTTTTTGTAGGAAAAGCTTAGAATGGTAGAAAAAAAAAACTCGTCAAGGGTGACCCTTTTCGTCGTTGAGCACCAATGTACGATTTCGTTCGTTAGCAGCTATAATAGCAAATTGCTAGCGGGCACCCTATCGTACAAGAAATTAATTGAAGTTAGAAATGAAGAATAAATTGGAATAAATTATTTACTTCAAGAAATCAGAGAATCAAACAGAAAACAACCATGAAAAACAAACATTAATCATAGGATGACGCATTCGGAATCACAAGGATTAAAACAAGCAAAATAAATCAAGAGTTTAGTTGTATATAGCAGATGAAGAATAATGATACAACACAGCAACAGGGATATAAATTACTTTTTTTAAATTCAAATATTGTTTGAGAAATTTTAACATACTTACTATTCCTTTAATTTCAACGTATATGCATGAAAAATTCCATATTTTATGACTGTAATTCCCAAAAAGTGTCATAACGTGCCTATATCCCTTTAAAAAATTCCTTAAATTTTTGCATTTTTAAAAAATTTCTTTTTTCCCCTAATCTGAAGATAATGGCGTTATAGTATTAATTAAGAAACTTTGAATAAACACCATAAAATGCAAGAACTCGCAACTGCTACAAACAAAGCACGGCTGCTACAAACAAAGCGGCAACGCATTCCACACACTCAACGTGCTTGTTTGCAGCTCTCGTGCCTACAATGTTCGCCTGATGAAAAGTTGTGTCTTCTTTTGACCCGAAACAGTTGGTGCGAGTTCTCGCATTTTATGGTGTTTATTCAAAGTTTTGTAATTAATACTATAACTTCATTATCTACAGATTAGGGAAAAAAAAGAAATTTTTAAAAAATGCAAAAATTTAAGAAATTTTTTAAGGTATAAAGAGACATTATGACACTTTTTGGGGAAAGCTGTCATAGAATATAGAATTTTTGATGCATATACGTTGAAATTAAAAGAATAGTAAGTATGTTAAAATTTCTCAAACATTATTTGAATTGAAAAAAAAAGTAATTCATATCCCTGTTCATGTGTTGTATCATTATTCGTCATCAGCTATGTAATTTTTACTTCTAAACGCTCGTACTGAGGGGATTTTTTTATAATGACGTCACATTTTTTTTTTTTTTTTTTTTTAACTACACTATTTTAGAACGTTTACAGTACGTTTTCTGGAACATTCTGAAAATGTGTATAACGTTTTGAATACGTTCTAAAAACGTTTAGAACGTTCTGAGACCGTATACATAGAACGTTCTCAGAACGCTTCTATAACACCGATGGTGATAGTTACACGTTCATTGAACGTTCTCTGAACCGTACTATTGTACGTCTTCAAGATGGACAGATAGACGTCTATAACACGTTCAAAGTGAACGTTCTTAGAACGTGTTTGCAGAACAATTTTTGAACGTTCAGAGAACGTTTCGGTGCTGCTTGGGTAGTGGTTTCGTGATCTTTATCTCCACATTTTAAACATATCTTTTGATTTCTGCAGTATTTATTAGTATGCCCGTATCAGGCACAGTTAAATAAAACACATCATCGGCATCAGATGCTCTTTACAATCCAATCTTCTCCAGTTGATCTTGATTTTTCTTTCTTTTATGATATTAATAAAGTCGACTGGGTTTAAGGTTATGACCCAATTTAAGCCTCCCCTTGCTCTATACTTGTATTTAACTTGTAATTCTTCTTTTACGGTGATGTCATTATTTTCTAGAATTTCGCTTAGGAGCTGTTGTTCGTTCATTTCTTCATCTACGCTGATGATTAGCAATTGAGGAGTTCTCTTCTTTATTTCAGAAGTCTCGAAAGTTTTGAGGGCATCTTTCTTTTTAAATTCTTTGATGAGAGTGTCTATATCTTCCTTCTGGTTTACCTCGATAACGACTCCACCTTCTTTCATATTTCTAACAGAATTAATCCCCACTTTAATCTGTTTAGGATTGATGTTCTTTTTAATTTCTCGAAGTGTGTCAGCTGATTTCTCAAAGTCTTATCCTGAAGAATAACTCTGATAGCATAAATTTTCCTCGTCCTGAATTTACTCCTAGCCCTTTCGATTCTGGACGGAGTGACCGTCTTCTTGACGGCTTCGCTGTATGCTTTGCTCTGCAACTGTTTATCTTTCTCCCCTATTATCCCAGTCATATGGGAGATAACATTGGACTGATCTATTACGACTTTAACCAAATCTTGAAGTTTACTTCTTACGGTATCTCTCAGTTCCTTCTTTATTTCTCTATGGACAAATATTCCGTTTAATTCTTCTTGGATCTTCAAGGCTCTGTGAATGAAACTGTCTCTGTCAGACTCGGAAAGTCGACTTGACTCTCCGGCGTCCGAAGTCTCACCTTCATCCTTGTCACCCATGACAGGTGCAAATACAATAAAATAAACAATATAAAAAATTCCACTCTTGTGAAAAAAAACAAAAAGAAATAAATGATGCTCTACAGGTTCTCAATTTTAGCTCCTACCTAGTAGGATTTCCAGTCAGGACCTCTAGGCGGTATTGAGAATAGGTCTTGCTTGGGTATAGACTATAGGCCGTTGTACCCAGCACCACAAAAAACACCAGATAAAGTAGAAAACACACTTTCTATACACACTTTGATCAATGGTGGATCCCTGACCTGAGGCTGATGGTAAATTATATCAGTTTCTTCGAGTACCCTTTGGTGTTACAAATGGAGTTGCTAGTTTCCAGAGAACCATAGACAAAATAATTGCAAATGAAATGTTAGAAGGCACTTTTCCTTACTTTGATGATGTAACGATATGTGGGAAAAATCAAGCCGAGCATGACCATAACTTATAGAAATTTATGTCTGCTGCCAAGAAATATAACTTGACATTAAATGAAGATAAATGCTCATTTTCTACTAAATCTGTTAAATTATTAGGATACACTATTACAAACAAAGTAATAAAACCTGATCCTGATAGGCTTGCACCCCTAATGAACATGCCTATCCCTAAAGAAATTGCCTGCTTACAGCGAGCCCTAGGGATGTTTGCCCATTATTGTCGTTGGATCCCCAATTTCTCTGAAAGAATTCGGCCTTTGCTAACGAAAGGCCCTTTTCCCCTTACAAAAGATGCTGCAAAAGCATTTAATTCTCCAAAATCTGATATAGCTGATGCTTCCTTAGCTGCTATTGAAGACAATATTCCTTTTAGAGTGGAGACTGATGCTTCAGAATTCTCCATCGGGGCCACCCTAAGTCAGGCTGAACGTCCTATAGCATTCTTCTCTAGAACCTTGCATGCATTTGAACTAAGACTACTATATAACAGGCTGAATCATTCGCCGCCATTTGTACGTCGTCCGTCATTGCTAAACTTAAGATTACTATATAATAGTCTTATATAGTTTCATATAATAATCTTATATGGTAGTTCGTCACTGCCAAACGTAAAAGTATTATATAATAGTCTTATATAATCTCATATAATAGTCATATACAATAGTCTTAGTTTTAGCAATGGCGGACATGACGTCAAATGGCGGCGAATGACTTAGCCTGTTATATAGTAGTCTTAATCTGAACGAAGGCACTTCTCTATTGAAAAAGAAGCCTATGCTATTATAGAGTCTCTACGAAACTGGAGACACTACTTGATTGGCCGTCACTTTGAGGTTTTACCCAGACAGCACAGAGAACTTGCATTAAGCTATCGTCAACATTGACAACTCAAGTCAAGAAACTTGCATTGAGCTTGACATCTCAAGCCTGTAAGTTTAATGCAAGTCAAGATCAAGAATCCTAGTTTACACTTGTCCTACTTGCTTTAGACTTGATAGCTCAAACATGAATCAAGTAATATGTATCAAGCATGCACTAAGTTTGCCACAGCTCATACGAATCAAGTAATACACATCAAGTATGAATTATACTTGCTGCACAAAGTATGAATTATACTTGCTGCACAAAGTATGAATTATACTTGCTGCATCAAATATGAATTATACTTGATGCAGCAAACGTGAATCAAATTTTACTTGCCAAGCATGTTTTTAACATGATGCAGTCGGCAGCAAAAGTGTCCGAGCACTAGCAAAAATTCCTATGTAAAAAAAAAAAAAAAAAAAAAAAAAAACACTTAATACTGTTTTGTTAAATAAATTCTTGTCGAATCATGTTCATAGACTAACTGAGAACAGAACTCAACAAGGATTTATTTAACAAAACTGTATTAAGTGTCATTTTTTTACATAGGAATTTTTGGTAGTGCTCGGACACTTTTACAGCCGACTGTACATCAAACGCAAAGGAACTTTCTACTTATCGTCGCCGGAAGCCAGCTGCGGAGAAATAATTCTCTTCTCTACTCTACAGCATACATGAAGCAAATATTGTTTATCAATCAAGCATGCTTTTAATGGCATGCATTCCTCGCCGACAGCTAAAGCTCATGTTATTCTATACAGAAATTTATTTACAGAATGACTCATAACCTAATGTATTTATTTAAATTCCTTTTTCACTTTTGGGAAAACCACAACCGTTAAATACGTTCTCGTTTTCCAAAAATTTATTTTTTAAATTTCAATAACTCCTCGTACAGAAAAAAGAAGCGAAAAATGCAATTGTTTAATTTTTCGTATTTTTAAAGTCAAAAATAAATACTTTATGAAACTACTTTTAGAAAACATATACAAATTTAAATATTGTGAATTTTTCCACTATTAAAATGGATTAAAAAAAAAATACATAAAGTAATGATTAATTCTATAAATAAATTTGCCCATAAAATAATATGGGTTTTGGCTGTCGGAGAAGATAGTTATTCGACGCCCTTAACCTGATGTAGATAACTTAATACATTCTTATTTCTGGGACGATCAATCACATTTTATGAAGATTTTTGGTGAGTTCTCCAAATTAATTTTTACAAGAACAGAAGATGATTTTGTCCAGAATTTGAACTTGGGCACTTATGTTAACTTCCAACCCTCTTTCAACTCAGTTCTAGGATGATAACTCACATGGCTCGTTCATGTGAAAGTTAAAAATTTTCAATTTATCTGTTCTGGGAATATGAACTCAGTCTTAGAAGAAAATTATTTATTTTAACTCCATAGCTGTTTGATGGCAATTAGATATTTAGGATAATAATTTCCACCATTTATACAATAATTTTTTGGTGTATTGAATAAATAAATTTTTACAGGAGCGAAAAGTGAGACAGCATTAGGACGTTAACTCAGAGGATCTAGGTCTGAACTTGGCCTAATCTCTTTTCGTTGTTATAAAACATCGACCAATATATTAAAAAATTATTGCATAAATGATCAAAGTTATTTTTCTAATTACAGTCGGTAACAAAAGTGTCCGAACACTAGCAAAAATTCCTATGTAAAAAACGTACACTTAATACAGTATTGTTAAATAAATCCTTGTCGAATCATGTTCTTAGACTGACTAAGAACAGGATTCGACAAGGATTTATTTAACAAAACCGTATGAAGTGTACTTTTTTACATAGGAATTTTCGCTAGTGTTTGGACACTTTTGTTACCGACTGTACACTGCTCGGCAGGAAAATTGCCTCTGGCACCATTTCAGCATATTCTTATGTAAAATGACCTCCTGAATCCGAATAAGACGTCCATTTTGCCCTATCACCCACAATTTTTTTAGGAATGGACCCCTATTATTATGATTTTTGGTTATTTTGTGGCTATAAATTTGATTTTTAGGAGGTGGGAGCATTATTTTAACCGTTAAATATCTTCTGAGGATCTACAGAGTTGGAAAGGGATTTTTTTTTTTTTTTGCTGTTGATTAGTGGATCTAGTTTCTTTACATTAGTGTATTTCATCCACTAATAATTTTTTTTTAAATCTTATTGGTCATTGGTGTTTCAGTGACCTTGTATCTGTTGCTTGGCTTCTACTATGCTTAATAGATCATCTTTATTATATATATATATATTAATAGTAAAAGCCGAGAAATATCTATATAATATAAAAAATATTTTAAAACATATTTAAATTAAAACCTCTTCACACACCATAAATTTTAAGCCAGAATAACCGTTGCTTTTGCCTCCAAAGCAGTAGCACGTATTTTTTTACACCTGATGAAGAAAGGCTACGTTCTTTCGAAACCGGTTGTGCTGGCTTAAAATTTATGGTGTGTGAAGAAGTTTTAAAATTTAAATATTGGTTGCACACCAGTTTGTGATTTTAAAACATAGTGAAAGCCGAGGAACAGAAACAAAATCACTGAATATATCCGTATTTTTTCAGGAGTTATAAGACAAATTAGCTAGTATTTATAATAACTTTTACTGGATTCATACCTTTACTAGTTTATTAATTATTATCCTTTTTTTTTTGTAATTCATGTTTTACTCTTTTAGTTGATATTCTAATCGTAGTTTCTATGAATGAAGCATACAGCAGGGTTCTCAGCAATCACTATTTTGAATACCTTTTTTCTATAAGGCAATCTATGCATTATTCTTTCGAAGATATATATACTACAAATGATTAATAATAATTTCTTAAAAAAAAAAAAAAAAAAAAAAAAAAAAAGTGGTAATCAAACATCGCACATCGGAGAAGTTGCATCGAAAAATCAGCCTAAGGATAAGAATAAAGCATTGATTAGCCTACAATAAAACTGACATAAATGCATCGCATGTGGGTAAATTGCGAGATAAAGATATGATGCTTTTCGTGCCCCTCATACACATTTTTCAGTTAAAGGAACTCAATTTTGTTATTTTTGTCTTATGTCCCTTTTCTTGCCAATATCTCAATCCAAGGTAATTTTTGCACTTTGAATAGGTATTAACGTCAACTTAACAAAGAAAAAATGTCCTTTTGTTTGAAGTAAAAACTGCATTAAGGTAATCTTTTCTTCCTTAAAAAACTAACATGCACGCTTTTACTTGTATCCTTAATATAAAATTAGTAATTTTAAATGAGAATTTAATATGATACAATATTATCTAAAGATTACATTGCTTGGCATGAAAATTGCCTTTAACACCATTTCAACATATTCTTATGTAAAATGACCTCCTGAATCCGAATAGGACGCCCATTTTACCCTATCACCCACTGATGTTTAGGAATGGTCCCCTATTTTTATCGTTCTTCGGTGATTTTATGGCTATAAATTTGATTTTTAGGAGGGGAGTAGGATTATTTTAACCGTTAAATATCTTCTGAGGGGCTACAGAGTTGGAAATTTGTAAAACATGGACATTTACGATAAGGAATTTTTTTTTTTTTTTTTTTTTTTTTGAGGGGGGGGGGGGGGATTTACCAATGAAATTATGCATTATGTATCTTACATTTTTTTTTTATCTATTATTAATGTTATTTTTTAAACTTTACAAATATATATTTTGTTTTTAGGTGTTGAATTAATTATTTTTCATTCTTCAAATCAAATTCATGGTCATAAAATTATTGAAGAGGGAAAGAAATTGAGGGAGGGGATGGTATTTCTAGAAAATGGTGGGTGACTGGACAGAATGGGAGTCATATTCGGATTCAGGAGGTCATTTTACATAAAAATCAGAAAGAATGGTATCAGAATTCTTTTTTTTTTTTTTTTTTTTTTTTTTTTTTTCTTTCAGAGCAGTGTTATTAATAGTTTTACATAACAACTTTACTGTTTCAATATTTCTGGGTGTTAAGGAATTAGCAATTAATTAGTTCAAGTTATTTAAGTTTGTGTAAAATTATACATATTTCCATATTAATGACATTGCAGACTTTATAATTAAAAATACATTTTAATAGCACAATAAAATGTATACAATTGAAATCCCTCAATATTTTTAGAATTTTAATCTCAAGTACCGGACTTGATACAGAGAAAGAAAATAGTTCACAACTCTTGGTCGTCATTTCATTTCGCTTTAATCTAGAAAAAGAAAGGGATGAATAGCGTACATTTAAAAATTTCTAAAAACTAAAACACCATTTTGAAAAATAAAAAATACTTAAAGTTTGCATTTCATATTGTACTTCATTTTGTACTTGATTTTTTTTTTTTTTTTGTTCTGTTAAATATATATAATATATTCGGAAGTGTACACTTTTTTCCACAAGTATTATATTGTTGCGAGTTTCAAAAATATGTTTGATTTTCTTTCTGTATGTTTATGTTTTAGTTTATCAAAGCACAATTCAAAAACTTACTAACTGTTGACCATTATACCAGGGATGGAACACGGGTGCAGAATTCCTACCACTATCAATGAAATAAAATTTTCTACTTCGTAAATCAACTATATTATAGGCATAGAAATTTCTTGAACAAATACCGGCATGAATTCTGAGCCAGCATTCCATACCTGTTATATAAATCAGACTATTTTATTGGCGCTACAAAAAAAAAAAAAAAAAAAAGAAGAAGTAAGTGATATGTACGCTATTAGGAGAGTTCTGTTCTGAATCTTCATAATGTATTAGAATTTTATGACAATTCAAACATATTCACAGTTGACGTTGCCCTACTTTTCTCCCTTACAATTTATAAATTTACATATATTTACTATCAATAGATTACATATCTTTTGTAATATGTTTATTCTATTGATAATGTCAGATTTTTTTTACTAAAATAGTAGCGGAAGGAATAAGGGCAGCAGCAACTCTGTATATATACAAACAAAAGCTGGATGGGACAGTGGAATGAGCGAAGACTCACAAATAAAATGAATTGATAAAAAATATTCAACAATGTTGGGAAGTGTAAAATTAAATTTTCATTCAGTACACTACAAAAGTATACATATATATGTATATAATTCTGTAGAGTTTTATTTATATAGAGTAAGAAGAGAGAGAATTTTCGAGGGGTAACGTCTCGGTAATTGCGTATTTATGATTCTGCCCCTCCCTTCCTCTCTCCGTTACTTTAAAAAAGAAAATTTAGTCTTTTTTTTAAATTCAAGAAGGTTCCTATGGGGAAAATTCACCTGTGCATCAGAAAAACGTTTACCTTCTTACTTACCGAAAGGGAGGGGGGGGCATGCCTGAAAGAAATTAATTTAAAATTCAAGAATGTATGAAGAATCCAACAATAAATTGACATTTAAACAATTATTTCTAATTTAGAACCTGTCGGACACACGAAGATTTTTCTCTCTTATTTTAAACAGAATCTCTCTCTCTCTCTCCCCCCCTCTCCTTTTTTATCTTATGAATAATTAAGTTGAGTTAAAATTATTTGTAAACTATTAAAAACCACCCTAAAAGGAATACATTTAATAAAATGGCATCTGTTAACGTAAAAGTAAAGTAAAACTTTAATATTTGATTCCTCGAAATACACTATGTCCCAAAAGTTTAGACAATCAATAAAATTTGCATTAACATAAAAAATAATAAGATACGATTAAAATTCGTGGGATAGGTAATCCGCGATTGTAATGAAATGCTCGCCCTCTGGTGGGCTAAGGTGAAATTATCACACAACTGCATATCCTCATATTATGCAATCGACTTTCCATGATGAAATGGCGTAGAAAGAAGAATAATTACACGTGGCTGTTATATTTACTAACAACTGCAGTGTTCAGAGAGCGCCATCTATCGATCATTACAAACGCGGATAAACAAAAACAGTTTTGCTGATATACACATATGAATTATGATCAAAGGTTTGAAATTATAAAATGTACATTAATTATATAAAAATGTGCTGTTCCAAAAGTATAGACACCTGTAAGTGTTTTTGGCTTTACATTTATAAAAATAACTAAAAACTTACTTGTAATATTGAACTGTATTGCCACGACACTTTATAACATGAAATACATATTGTTCCATAGAATTAAATAAGCATTGAATTACAGAAGAAGATATTTCATACCACATTCTGTCAATTGCAGTTTTTAAGTCATTTACGCATGTATATTGCTTTCCATTTTCATATATTTTACGAGATAAGATATTTGAAATTCTGGAAGTTGATGCAATCGCACGCACAGATAAATTATCAACTGAAGCCTTATTTAATAACATTCTATCATCACGTAACGTTGTTTTCTTTGGTTTCCGACTCGCTTTCGAGTATTCCATGTTCCACCTGATCTTTTGACTCTATAAATACTGCTCAAGGATCTGTTTGTTCTTCTTAATATTTGTACAGGATTTTGTCCTTGCGCTTTTAATTGTAAAATCTTAATAATTTCATCTTTAGAAATTTCTTTACAACATGGAATTTTTTTATCAGAATACGCAGGAAACGTCTTTTCCGAATCACAAACAAAACAATACATTGAACTCATTAAATTATTATGCTAAATATATAGCAGACGATATTTCAATTAAAGGGAAAAAATTATTCTGCATTTATAGAAGCAGACGACAATAAAAATATTTTATTTTGTGAACAAGAATGTAAAAGAAAACATGCAATGCTGTATTGTGTCTATACTTTTGGGGTAGCACATTTTTATATCATTTAATGTACATTTTATAATTTCAAACCTTTCATCATAATTCATACGTGTATATCAGCAAAACTGTTTTTATTTATTGCTTATCTCACAAATTTTAATTGTACCTTATTACTTTTTATGTTAATGCAAATTTTATTGATTGTCTAAACTTTTGGGAAACGGTGTACACATTGAAACATTACTGCTTGCTTTATTTTATTTAGACAAATTATTATAAAAATAAATCATTTACCTTCACTTTAATGTCACCCGCACTTGCGTCGTATTTCGCGAAATGACAACAACATGATACAACCCTTTCAGCAAGGCTACTATATACAAATAAGAAGAGCATGCGCGGACAGTTACTTGACGTCAAGAAAATTTTAAGCCAGTAATATGCTTGATTTGGCATGTGCAATTTTCCAAACTTGAAGTTGGTCTGAGATATCCTTGAATTAGCAACTTTGCTCTGTCATGGTAAATTCACTTGAAAGCCAACCTTGTTTCAAGGAAGTGTGCTGTGTGGGTAGTGATTAAATATAGGTTGCGTGAGGTTAAACTGAATAATGAAGAACCATCCAACTTCATGAATTAATGCGACTCCTTTAGAAAAATAGAATTTTATTTACAACATAATGAAACATCCTCGGCAAGCGCCGTGCCGGTATATATACACCGCTCTCAGAGGCGAACAGAGAGCTCTTGGATGCGCGCAGCCGATGCGCGTGCACACAACTAATGAGACGGAGAGAGAGAAAGAGAGAGAGAAGCGTGCTGTTACAAAACAAACGTTCTCCGCCACATCGTATCCCCCCAGTGACATAGTCACGATAGAAAATATTCGGTTACATAAGAATGCAGAGTATAATATAAAAAACTATTTGATACATACTAAGTACAGAGATTTACAGATCTTGTAAAACACAATGCAATACAAAATGTAAAATATTGTATATAAAGTATTATATATGAATGAATTATGCAGTAATATAATATAAATGAGATTAAATGATATATTTTTTTACAAGATTTTTAGGAAAATGTTCACGCCGACCTGATCTGGTAATAGTTTCTTTATGAACGTTTTCTGGCAGTTCGTACGTCGTAACCTTTAATGGTACAGGCTGATCTGATTGTGGTGGAAGTTGGAATGCGGGTTTAACTCTGTCGATGGAAACGGTAGTGCGTTTACCATTGAGTTCTATGACGAATGTCTTGTCGGTACGTTCTATTACCAAGTGAGGTTCGGTGTATGGAGGTGTCAGTGGTGGTTTGACACTGTCGGCGCGTAAATAAATGTGGCTACAATCTTGCAACGAGTGGTGCACAAAAATGGGATGTTTGCCATTATGGACAGGTAAAACGGGACTTATAGTATTCATTGTAAGTTTAAGTTGTGAAACATAACCCTCCGTGGGTTGTGAAGGTGTACTAGTAGAGTTTAGGATGTCTGAAGGTAGTCTGAATGTGGTGCTATATACAAGTTCTGCGGGGGAAACATTTATGTCGCTCTTAATGGCTGAGCGTATGCCGAGCAATACAACTGGTAAATTTTCTGACCATTTGATTGAGTTGTGGGCCATTAAAGCGCTTTTCAAATGACAGTGGAATCTTTCTATAATTCCATTTGAAATAGGATGATAACTTGTACTATGTATTCTTTTTATTCCTAAATTTTTAGTGAGTTCTCTAAATAAATTTGATTCAAAATTTTGTCCTTGGTCACTCGTTATTGTTACAGGACATCCAAACCGAGATATCTAGTTGCTAATGAGAGCTTTACAGGTAGTCGTAGCTGTCATGTCTGTAGTTGGTACGACTTCTGGCCATCTAGTGAATCGATCAATTATGGTCAAGCAATATTGGTAACCATTCGATACTGGGAGAGGTCCAATGAAGTCTATGTGTATGTGAGCGAATCTAAAGTCAGGTGATGAAAAAGTGCCTATTTGGGATTTAGTGTGTCTATGTATTTTTGCACATTGGCAATTTTGGCAAGATTTTACTGCATTTTTAATGAATTTGTGCATATTAGACCAAACAAATCTTTTTGATATCATTTTAGATGTTGCAGAAATACCTGGGTGTGAAGGATTATGAATGTGATTGAATATAAGTGTGCGATAAGATTTCAGAATGAAAAAACGATGTGTACTTGTGCTAAGATCACAGTAGAGAGTAACATTTTCTAATGGGAAATAATGCTTTTGTAATTTAAGAGTTTGTGAAGACTGGGATAGAAAGTTTTGAAATTCTGGATCATTAAGTTGTTCTTGTGATAATTTTTGAAAATGAAGTAAAGGGAGTGCAATTGCATCAATCTCAATCCGTGATAAAGCATCAGCTACAGTGTGTTCGCATCCTCTGATATGCCGTATGTCTGTAGAAAATTGTCCTATGAAATCGAGATGGCGAAGTTGACTGGGGGAGCATTTGTCGGGCTTTTGCTTGAAGGCGTATATTAGGGGCTTCTGGTCTGTATAGATTGTGAAGTTCCTTCCTTCTAGCATGTGCCGGAATTTTTTGATAGATAAAAATATATGGCCAAATGTTCTCGGTCGTAAGTGGACCATTTTTTTTTTTTTTTTTTTTTTTTTACTTTTAGAGAGTTTTATGGGCAAAAATGCTATGGGTTTTCATTTTTCATTACATAACTGCATCAGAGAACTACCAACGGCTACGTCTGATGCATCCGTGAAAAGGCTTAAGGTAGCACCTGGGATTGGATGGTTAAGAAGGGTGGCTTCGGCTATTGCTTTTTTTTTGCATCTAAAAAGGCTTTATTAGATTCCTCATTCCAATTGAGAGGTTGTTCTAGCTTTTTAGATAGATTTTTTTTATTTCTTTTGTTAGTCTAACCTTCTAGTAATTTATTTAATGGGGCTAAAATGTGTGAAGCTCTAAGGAACAAATCTTCTATAAAAATTAAAAATACCTAGAAATTTTCTTAATTGGGTTAAAGAAGTGGGTTGTGGAAATTTTTGAATAGCTTCAACCCTATGAGGTAATGGTTTCAAACCTTGCTCTGATACTTGAAAACCGAGAAATTCTATACATGGTACCTCAAAAAGACATTTGGAAACATTTATACATAGACCATAATCACTTAATTTAGAAAAAAGAGATTTCAAGTGTAACAAATGTTCATCTTCGTTTTTAGAGGCAATCAAAATATCATCAACAAATGACCCCCGTAAGATCGCGAGTGACTTCATCTATGAATCTTTGAAATGTTGTAGCAGCCCCGCAGAGGCCGAATTGCATAACAGTGCTTTCAAAAGGCCAAATGGTGTGGCTATGGCTGTTTTATGAACATCAGATGGGTTAATTGGGATTTGATGATAAGCTTTAATCAAATCTACATGTGAAAAATTTTTAGAACCATTTAATTCAGAGGTGAAGTCACAAATATTTGGCACAGGATATTTATCCTTCACTGTCTGAGCATTTAGCATACGATAATCTCCAGCTGGTCTCCATTCATTCGTGCCTTTTAGGGCACCATATGAAGAGGAGAGGAATAGTTACTTTTAGATGGTCTCATATAGTCATATGGCCTAAATTTATCATGGTTTGAATTTCTAATTTAGAAATTTTTAATCTATCAGGAGCTAGTCTCCCAGGCCCTGACTTACGGCAGGGCATACGGGGCAAATGCCCTGGGCCCCCCTTCTAGAAGGGGCCCCCCTACAGGCGAATGCAGAAATTCTGCAACCTAAAGACCTCTTATGCCACTGCAAGGGGGCCCCCCAGAATAGGCTTGCCGCGGGGCTCCACGTACTCTAAGTCGGGCCCTGTAGTCTCCTAGGCTTACATGAAACAGGAGGACCTACAATTTCAATAAAATGAACTGTATTATGTTTTACACTACGATTAAGATCAGGTAATTTTGACAGTGAAGGATAATTAGACAATAATTTATGATAAACAGTATCATCAGTAATATTTTTAACTAGGGCTGGATTATTTATCAATATATCCCAAAGTATCGATATTTTTTAAATATCCCGATAACAATATTTAAGATCTAGCTCTGCCGATATATCCCTTTAATGATATTACTTAGTGCGCACTGCGCGATCAATCGATATGCCAATAAGTAACGTTGAACGCCAACCACGGATTAATTGAATTATGCTTCCGCGCTAGCACGCATCACGAATAAAACCCGAATGAAACCGGAGCGAACGAACCACGATCAGCGAACAAAGCTCGAACAAAAAGAGTGCGCAATATCTTAGGCTAATACCTATTCTCTTATTTTTCTCCCATCGCTCACTGATAAAATAAAAAATATAACCCCACCCCAAACGATCTCTCTCACAATGCATATTCTTCCTCTTCCTTTATTCCTGCGAAACCTCAAATATAAAATATCACTGCTTTAAAAAGTCTACCGTATAATAAAAAAAATAAACCAGTATTTACTGAAAGCCATCTGCTTTGATTATCGCGCGAATAAGCGGGAATACATTCCTTTAATTACCAATGTTTCGTTCTACTCTTCTAGAAGAAAACACTGTCTTCATCAACCTCAGACAAACTTCATCAACCAATGATATCGCGATCCATCTAAAATCAGCAGCTACGTTTACTAGGAAAGACATTTGATGTCATCGAGCTCGATGTTTGATGTTAGTCGAAACGATATATCCCTATTCTAGATATCTACTATGGGTTCGGATCAACTTTGATCGCGAAAGCTCGTTTGCCTGACATTCACTCATCGATATCGATATGTTTGCGGTTTACGCAGTAGAATGATTTCGAATATTGAATGTAAAATGAATGTTTGCAGTCGCATCGATTGTTCAAAGCAATATTAAGTGGTATTTAAAAAAAAAATGCAAATAAAAAAGCATTTAGGATGCCCTAGAGATGAAAATAGTAAAATAATATCCAAACATATTTCGATCTGTAATTTGTGTTCGTGCGCGGTATAACAGAATGTAAATTTGTTCGTATACATGTTTACTTCTATTATTATTTTTATTTTTTGTGCAGCATTTTATTATTATTATTATTATTATTTTAGCTGTTCTTATTAAATATAAGAGATTTATAAGAAAAGAAAAGTGAAGAAAGAAAGAAATTCTCCTTACATTCTATGGAAACATAATTTAATTTAGTACGACTGAACTTATTTTATCTTATTCTTTCATTAAAGCATGCACTAACTCTGTTTCGTTCACTAGCATCGATTACTATATTCATTTCTTAAAATGTCTTTGGTATAACTTTAGCAAAGGAGCCCCTTTGTGTTTTTTTAAATTTTTGTTGTCAATTTATTGATGATTTAAAGTGTCTATCGAAATTGCATAAGTAAATATTTTGGAAAGAAAAATCCGGGTTATTTTGGTGCCAAATTTAAATTTTGCCAAGGGGTTCTATGCTGAAGCGGTTCCATTTCTTTAGCACTGTTTTTCTCAAATTTATTTTATTTTATTTTATTTTTTTAAGTTTGTACATTTATATATTTTTTCGATATAAAAGTAAATATATTTACTTACATATTCATTCATTTTTTTTTTTTTTTTTTTAATATTTACTTATTTATTTATGTTTGGTTTTTCTAGAGTTGACTTAATATTTTAAAACAACTTCTGAAATTAAATGGTAAAATTGTCGCACTAAAATAAATAAATAAAATACTAATGCTTTATATGCAAAATGAGTTATTTTAAATAACAAAAAAAAAAAAAAAAAATTCAGCGTAAAAAGTTTATTATTATTATTTTTTAACGTATATTTATTTACAAACTGACAATATATATTTATATATGTATATATATATATATAATAAAATTTCGAATTGTTATAAAACTGTTACCAAATATGAGTTCAATATATATATTTAAAAATATATATATAATTGTATGGTGAGTAAATGCAAAAATAAAAACGGCAGGTAACTGACCTTTAGAATACTTATGAGTTTTGAGGATTTCAAATTAAAAATATTACTTTACAACCGAGAAATTACTTTACAAACCTTTCTATGGCAATACTGAAGAAAGTTTACAAACAACATTTCTATATATATGCTGATTACACTAGATACACTGTGCATTTCTTATTCACTGAAATTATTTTAATTATAACCATACTCCTTATTTTAATTATATACATCAATGACTGTCATCACTACTAGTAAATAAGCTTTCTTTATACTTAGGGGTGGAAATTCAGCGCAGAACGCATACTAATATTTATTTAAAAAAAACTCTGCATTTAAGTGAATCATTGATATTGATTTATATATATTATAGAGATGATTTCTGCGAAAAATTTTATTAATCATCTACATTCTAAAAGAGTTTCCTTTTTGTTAAGTTTTTATCTTTATTATAATTATGAATTTTTATGATATAATGTGTAAATAAAACCCATATCACATATTAACTCTGTTAAAATGTTATTTAAAAATAATTAAAGCTGAAAATCTGAAGAATGGAGGACAAATTATACACAAGTACACGGACAAAAAATTCTGTAACTGACATCTAGAACCTAAATTGTGGCTAAAGAAAAAATAGTTCCATGTCATTCTTTAAATTCTAGCCACCTTGGAAAGCGAGTTCTAGAAGCCCCTATTAGAGTTCTAGAACCTATATTATCGAGGCAAACTTATTTAAAAATCTCTGTAAATAATTGAGACTACAAGAGGCGAGTTTCAGCAACTATAACCTTGGTTTATAACCAAATTCTGGAAAATAAGCGAGAATTTCTCCCAATACAAAAGATTCAGAATATCCGGAATATTCAGAATATTGTTTCACCATCTAGAGATGTGTAAACTAGAAATTCTCGATCATTTTGTCTATTCAGTTTATTGGCGTGCCTTATGCGCATAGCTCGGTAATCCATATTTCTAGTTAAAGGACTTAGAAATTGGCCACTTATTCATTCAAGAGGAAGGTGGTATATTCTTTTTCTCATACTTAAAAGCAATGATATATATATTAAAATAATCACAAAGCATTGATTCACTCTTTATGCAGTTTTTTTTGTTTTAATTATTATTATTATTATTATTATTATTTTATTTATTTATTTTTATGAAAAAGTTATGGAAGTAATATACCAGAAAATATATCGAAAACAGTCCACGCTTGTATACATTAAAATTGGTGTTCATTTGTCTTTAAAAAGTAGCAAATGTCTATTTTCTTTTTCTTGAAAGAAATATCGCAATATATCATTAATATCGATATTAATTTGGTGATATATCGCGATATTTAATTTCTGATATCGTCCAGCTCTAGTTTTAACAGAATATAAATCAACAGCACTTACCATACAATAAATTTTTAAATTAGTTTTTAGATCAATTAGCTTTTTCCCTCTTAAATCAGGAGTTAAGTTAAAGTAATGTAAAAAATCAGACCCAATGGTATTTGTTTTAACATTACACACATAAAAAGAAAAATTAAATGTTCTGCGCAGTCCGAAATCGAGATTTAATGTCTTGCGACCATAAACAAAAATGGGTGTTCCATTTGCCGCAGTAAATACCATTATATGTTTATTACGTAGTTCTTGTTTCGATACAGCTATCAAACATACATCTGAACCCGTGTCACACAAGAATTGCAAGTTTGTTCTGCGGTCTTTGATAAAGGCGGCGAGATTCGGAAGGGATCGCGCACGTCGCCACTCACTACGCTTTCCCAGCCTCGTTTTTCTTGTATGAGCAAGGTGGAACACATTTTTGGGTGTTCTCTTTAAATTTTCAGTGTTACCAGCAGAAAATATTCGAATTAGAAACATCAGAGGATGATGAACTCCGAGTTCTTGTTTGTTTGGTTTCGATTTCGCAAGAAACTACGTCTTCGACGCAGCTGAGAAACTTTTTACGAAGTTTTCGAAATTCTTGAAAAAGCATATCTACACTATTTGTGTCAGATCAGAGCCTCCTTAACTAAATGCCTGACGAGTGGCTTGAAATCTTGGCAACAGTACAAGAAGAACATAGCC
This sequence comes from Salticus scenicus, assembly GCA_963930645.1. Lineage (NCBI taxonomy): Eukaryota > Metazoa > Arthropoda > Arachnida > Araneae > Salticidae > Salticus > Salticus scenicus. The sequence goes on from OZ005650.1 coordinate 176,061,062, forward strand.
GGTAGGTGGCGCTTGATACCAAGCATAAAGTTCTGTTTATATCCCACTATTCAATTGAGTTTCAATTGAGTTTTTATAGCTTGTATTTTATTAATTTAACAATTGTGAGAGGGTTTTATTATGTATCATGTTTAAACATGGTTTATTGCGTTGTTACATTTTGTAATTCGGACAGTCGCCGTAACAATATAAGTTTTTATGAAATACCTAGTAATGCAATTCAGCGTAAAAAAAAGTGGCTTGCTTAATATTTCAAGACAAGGTATGTAAACTATATAAATAATTAGCACAGAATTACCAACCCTCCGGATTTTTGAATACCAGTATTTTTTCACAGAAACATTCTTTTTATTTATTATCGTAAATTCTGTGATTGAGACGAAGATAAATTTAAAAGAAATTATGATATAAAAATTCGGAGAGTTGAGAACTCTGTTAGTAAGTTCCAAATAAAATAGTTATGCTTATTACAAAACGCAATGAAACTTTTATTTATTTATATTGATCTAGGAATACAAAGAAATAACTTGTTCTTAGTTACTTTGAAGCAGCTAAGAACTTTTTGAAATGAGTTTACTTATAAACTTTAGTAATTTATGAATAAAACTATAAAGTAAATACCCCAATATATGAACAAGATAGATTTTTTTTTTTTTTTTTTTTTTTTTTTTTTAACCACTGTTTTTTTAAGACGTGTGCAAATGCGTATAAAAATTTGATTACCTCAGTGAAATCAAAACAAAAATGTTGGAAATATTTAAAAGAAGAAATTCATAACTTTTATTTCATATTTTGTTCTTTTTTTTAAAAAATTAAGTAAGATTGAGAACATTTCTTTTATTAATAATGATAAAATGTTTACATATGTTAAAATCCAGTTTTTTAAAGTATTTAATATTTTCTTGACCAACCTCTATTTAACGTAGTAATTTTCCTTTTGTTAAACCGAAGGCGGGGCGCAGAATATTAATAATAATATTAATAATGTGACGAGTCCCACCGGAAACGCAGTATTAATTATTATATATATATATAAATATGTGTGTGTGTGAGAGTGTGTGTGTATAAATTCGTAATATTCAATATATACGCATAATATACATTGTTTCATTTAATTCAAGATTTGTGGAATAAATGTAATGTAAAATCGTTTAAATGCATTTAAATACGGCTTTTGATCATTTATAATTATAAATCCTTTATATTTATTCCATATTATTTGAATTATATACATATGTGATTAACTCGATATCGATTTTTTGGACCGAATACAATACTTCCATTACCCTACGGTAGTAGGGTAATGGAAGTAAAAAAAATTCAAGGTTGTTATTAATTTGTCCTTAATTTTGCCAATCTTGATCAAATTTTCAAATTGAAACTTAATACGAATTTTAAAATACAAATGTGAATTTCCTGCATTTGTTTCTTTTTAAGTTTTTCTGACAACAAATATGCATAGAGATCAATCGCTAAAAACTGAAAAAATTGGTTTTTGTATTCAGGAAACCACAAAACGTGACATTCAAAAACCCGAGTTGAAAATAGAACTTCAAAAAATACTTTGTTTATATTATGGGTATAATAAATTAATTTTCCTTCCTCAGCAGTATTCGTCTACATACTAAAGTGTAGCAACGCACTTTCGCCAATTGCATTCTATAGAAAAGAACGTTTAGCTAAATTTTGGGTAGCCCTGTATGTTTTCAATAAGCTGTGTGCAGATCAGATTGTGCACTTAAATTTAGTCTTATATAAAAAACACTTAACACAAAATGAAATACACTTTCAACATTTTCCAAGTATAATCGAGTTAGACAAACCGACGCGCACAGACCAACCGCTAAAAACATTATTTTTCGATTAAGGAGACCTCAAAACGTGTAAATACACTGATGGAAAAAAAAATCCCAACACCAAGAAAAAATTATTGTACAGTAATGAAATTTCAGCAATACATTTGTCTAGGTAACATATTTAATTGATTAAAGTTTCAAGATCACAGGTAGAGCCATTGGCGAGAAGAGCGATTTCAAATGTGAAATGTTGGTACATTAGTAACCGGTGTAACCGCCAGAATTTTGAATGCAAGCATGCAAACGTGCATGCATTGTGTCGTACAGGTGTCGGATATCAGTTTGTGGGATGGAGTTCCATGCCTGTTGCACTTGGGCGGTCAATGCAGGGACGGTTAATGCTGGTTGTGGATGACGCTGGAGTTGTCGTCCAATGATGTCCCATACGTGCTCGATTGGAGAAAGATCTGGTGATCTAGCAGGCCAAGGCAACATGTCGACACTCTGTAGAGCATGTTGGGTTACAACAGCGGTATGAGGGCGAGCGTTATCTTGTTGGAAAACACCCCCTTGAATGCTGTTCATGAATGGCAGCACAACAGGTTGTATCACTAGACTGACGTACAAATTTGCAGTCAGGGTGCGTGGGATAACCACGAGAGTGCTCCTGCTGTCATACGAAATTTCTCCCCAAACCATAACTCCAGGAGTAGGCCCTGTGTGTCTAGGCCGCAGACAGGTCGCTAGCAGGCGTTCACCTGGCCTCCTTCTAACCAACACACGGCTATCACTGCGACCAAGGCAGAACCGGCAGACCGCCGAACACGGCGGTCTTCCCTCTCAGTAGTGCCACGTGGCCGCCCGGAACCCGGTCTTCTTGAGGCAGTACCTTCCCTTGACCACTGCTGCCAACACTCATGCAGAGTGGATACATTCCTGCCAAGTCTTTCTGCAATATCGCGGAAAGAAAACCCACCTTCTCGTAGCCCTACTACACGACCTCATTGAAACTCAGTGAGCTGTTGATAATGGCTTCTTCGTCTTCTTAGAGGCATCCTTGACTAACATTAACCCACTACGTCAAATCTCAACTGTAAATAACGATCACGAACCTTACAGCGCTTATTTAAAGCAAACCTCATTTGTATGTTCATAGTGTCGCTACTAGCGCCACACTTATGCGCGTAGCTCGAAATTTGAATCGACGTCATCTTTCAGATGTATAAACACGCCTACCAAATTTCGTTTATCTAGCACAGCTCCTTCCTGGTGTTGGGATTTTTTTTTCCATCAGTGTATAACACAACTTTATTTCGAAAATGTCTATTAGTTCCGAAAGCATACCCTCTCGGAACTGGTGGAGCTAATGAAAATCTTGAATAAAATTTAAAAAAAAAAAAAAAAATGGTGAGAGAGAAAACTTACTCAAGAAATCCATAATTTTAAAAATTTAAATGTTAATGGTTTTCCAATTTTTATTACTGAATGTTAATTTATCTCTTTAATGTGTTGGTCTATCTTTCTTATAAATAATATGAAAATTTTAATTTAAGAAAAATAATTCACTTTAATAAGGTAAAAATGTAGCGTGACGGACATGACAAAAAAAAAAAAAAAAAAAAAAAGACATGATTTTAATAATATTATTCTAAACTGAAACTCATTTAAATTTCAGAGATTTTAATTTATATAAACGAGACTTTCATCTGATATCTAAATTTCAAAAATGTTTGAAATTTTTATTAAATAAATATATAAAAAATAATTTAATGATGTGATAGACCTGCCATATTTTTGCTTATTTAATTTTAAATTTTGTTTTTTAATTAATAATATAAAAAAGGTGTTATTTATTTGATACGTTTCATGCATTTTCTATCAATAAAATTTAAAGTAACTGATTTAGTTGAAAAGCTGGTCCTATCCACTTTCGAAGGAAATTAAACCCAATATTTTTTAAATATTTGAATATTTTATTGAAAATATTTACGATAAAGAACTTTAATTTTATTTTTTCAAAAAAAAAAAATAAAAGCAATTTTGGACTTAAAATTGAAATTAATAGCTAAATTTGTAGATGAAAAATAGAATGTATCTATGAAACAGAAGAAAATTGTTGCTCTGCGTAGGTGCTGTCACCTAGCGGAAGTTTTGTTTTCTAAATGTTGCCTGGTTTAACATTAGAATTCGCCGCGCTCGTCAGGCATTTAGTTAAGGAGGCTCTGGTCAGATGAAGCACTGGAGTTTAGAGACATCGCTTACCTGCGGGGGTGTTACTTCCATTATACGAACAGCAATACTAGCTGCTTTTTGTGAGTCGAGTGGCTGTACGGAGGCTAAAATAGATTGAACATTAGATGGCATTTGTTGCATGAAAAGTTCTAATAGTAATTAGAGATGTGAACGGGGAGAAAACCCGGGTTTAAACCAGGGAATAAACCCGGTTTTTTGGGAAGGGAATTTTGAAAGTTTTCACAAATTGCAAATTTATCTTTTTTTTTTTTCTTAGATTAGAGATGTTCTAAGGCATTTCAAAATGTTATCTCACATTCAGATGTTTTTTTATGATCGTTCAGTTTTTAAATAGTGCTTTTAACGTCTATAAATTTAAATAGTACAAGTTTCAAATTTCATTAACAGACTTATTCCCTGTTATTGCCGTATATTTATATTTTTGTTCTGACTGTATACACACTAAGTTCAATATAACACTTTTTTTTTTTGTTTTAATCGCAATCGCCTGTCTCAGTTGTATATCTTTAACATTTTATTTCAAAAATAAAACAAAAATGCTTCAAAATATTCTGCATTTACTAAAACAATCAATAATATTACGCTAGGAAATATTATTTCAATAAAATTTGAACAATATTAATATGCAAAAAATAAATGAAGAAAGAAATAACAGCCAAATTTTTAATTATTAGCTATTGAATATTTTATGTATCGATTTAATGCATTAAAAATTTATTGCTTGAATTCTTAATAACCGAAGAACTCATGTTCGATTTTGTTCCCCGTGTTCTTTGAGTAATTATAACAAAATTTCATCGACTAATGTGAAATTTTGTTCGATGAATTATAATAAAATTTAATAATTTAAAAGTATTATTACCATAATTTAATTTCATTGTATTATTTTTTATAACATATTTTATTATGGTATTCATTAAAAAAAAAAAAAAAAGAAATAAAATTATTTAAATAAGCAGACAAAACTTCATTATTTATTATTGTCAATAACGTAAACGTTTATTTTTTTTACAGTTTTCTGTAAAATAATCACATAATTATTGATATCACTTTGATTTAAGCAAATAGAATAAAAATGATATTGAAACAAGTTGTTTGTTCACCTAAAAGAAGTGAAATTAAATCTAAACATTGAGTATTAGTTTCTTCCCATCAAAGTTTCCAAAGTTCCCAAAATTCTCGGTTTAAACCCGAAAATTCCCATGTTTACTCCCCAGAAGCAAAATTCCCGGGTTTTTTACATCTCTAATAGTAATACATCTGTAATGTGATTTTCAGCACGACGTTTCATATCGCGCAGCAACTCTGATGGCTTCCTGTCACCCAATTGTTCTCCAGCTAGTAATTTCCGGATCTCTTGAGTGCGACTTTCACTGCAACGTTACAGTATCGCCGTTTTAAGTTCATCATACGAAGTATCCGAGCGAGGCTGTAGAATGATAGCTCTCACAAGTGATGCTGTTTCAGGTGGTAAATGAGCTACAAAATAATTAAATTTAGTGTTTGCATCCGTTATAGCTTTTGGAGTGGCAAGTTCAAAAGTGGATTCGTACATTGGAAACCACAATGCAGGATCGACCGGATTGTAGACAGGTTTTTTTACCGCTGCTGAGTCCGTCATATTATTCTCAAAGTGATATCGAGACTATAAAAATTTGCACAGTTCAAATAAGATTCGTGGTCATCATTTTTATTGATTAAATATAGTTTGCGTGAGGTTAAATTGAATAATGAAGAATCATCTAACTTCATGAATTAATGCGACTCTTTTAGAAAAATAGAATTTTATTTACAACATAATGAAACATCCACGGCAAGCGCCGCGTCGGTATATATACACCACTCTCAGAGGCGAACAGAGAGAGAGCTCTTGGATGCGCGCAGCCGATGCGCGTGCCCACATCTGATGGGACGGAGAGAGAGAGAGAGAAGCGCGCTGTTACAAAACAAACGTTCTCCGCCGCATTTTTTTTACTTTCTTCTATATGTAATATAGAGAAAGTATTGGATTCGCGAAAATTTTCGACCTCCGTTTTTTGACGGATCTACACGTTTTGGGATGTCCTGAACACGAATTGATAGTTTTTAGAAAATGTCTGTCTGTCTGTGTGTCTGTATCATTTTTTTGTGGACGCTGTATCTCACGAACATATGAATGAAATTTAACCAAACTTGGTATTTAGTTGCACCCTAACATGAACTGGTGCCCATTAGATTTGGGGATCAATAGCTCAACAGGTGGCGCTGTAATCGCATTTTATGCAAATTTTTAACATGGCAGCATAGGACAAAATTCCGTATAAATGGGCATAATGAGAGTTATTTTAAACTTGTGATTGTAAAATTAATTTGAATTATTGATGATAGTAGTAGTTAACTAGGAAAAAAAATTTGTGCATGGGGGGGCATCGGTTCCCCCCCTGGGGGGGAAGTACCCCCCCGGGGGGGTTAAAGTTTGAAGATGGGTATCATTCGAAAGATCTCGTCAATACCTTTAAAACGAATGGTTGAACCATAAATCTGTGATAATTTAAAACAAAGTTATCGATTTTTTTTACTTTTAACCAAAAAAAAAAAAAACTTAGAAAAAAAATTCGATTTCTTTTTTTTTTTTTTTTTTTTATTATTGTTAGTGATTGAATATGTATTAATTTTCACAAAAAAAAAAAAAAAGGAAAAAAAAATTTTTTTTTTTTTTTTTTTTTTTTATATTGTTACTGATTGAATATGTATAGGAAAATATAGAAGAAAGTCTTGTGGTGGCCACAACATACTAGTTTTATTAGAAAAATGGAATTTTATTTACAACATAATGAAACATCCACGGCAAGCGCCACGCCGGTATATATACACCGCTCTCAAAGGCGAACAGAGAGAGCTCTTGGGTGCGCGCTGCCGATGTACGTGCACGCATCCAATGGGACGGAGTAAGGCTCCTATATGATAAGAGCTGACGCAGTGTCCGCCATTTTCTAGCCCGTCTGGGAAAGTGTTGGCGATAGAAAAAGCTAGGTTACCTGATTAGCGTTGTTATCGCCTTTAAACTTCTATGCAGATCAAGTGAGCAAGGACTTCTTATCACGAAACAAACAAGTTGGCAATTTTAAGAACATCGCCAACATTCTCAAAACTGCAACCCTTCACGTTAAAAGAAATGTAATTTTAAAGTTAATTTTAAAAGAATTTAAAGTAATAACTTAAAAAAAAACTGTACATTCATATTTAATTTGTCAAACAACTTTGAAAATAAAATGAAATAATTTGAAAACAAGGGAAATCTTACGCTACAAAGTTGTGCTTCTGCTCCGGGTATCCACGAGTTACATCTGCAATTTTAATCCACTTTTTCCTTCTTCCTGGATTAGGAGAAAATATAAACAGGCGGTGCCTTTTTCTGGAGTTATTCGTGCAATTTATTGTCGAAAAACCACCAATTATAAAGCATCAGCCGGTCTTATGGGATAGAAAATGGCGGATGCGTCAGCCTATCTATGAAGGAGTTCTAGGACGGAGAGAGAGAGAGAAGCGCGCTGTTACAAAACAAGCGTTCTCCGCCACAAGGTCTTTACAGATCAAAGATCAGTTGCATTCATGTTCGATCAATACCATAGTACAGTCGTAGCAAAAGTGTCCGAACACTAGCAAAAATTCCTATGAAAAAAAAGTACACTTCATACGGTTTTGTTAAATAAATCCTTCTCGAATCATGTTCTTACGCTGATTAAGAACAGGATTCGACAAGGATTTATTTAACAAAACCGTATGAAGTGTACTTTGTTTACATAGGAATTTTTGTCAGTGTTCGGACACTTTTGTTACCGACTGTAGTAAGATTAAAAATGAAGAAATTATGAGATGGAGATTGGAACTTGCTTGTTTCAAATTTGACATAATATACCGTCCGGGGAAAAGAAATGCAACAGCTGATACATTATCTAGAATAACTGCAGCTATAAGCCCACAAGGGAATTTAAAGGAGCTGCATGATGCCTTGTGTCATCCCTGAATTACACGAATGTACCATTGGGTTAGGTCTAAAAACTTATCCTTCTCTCTTGATGACATAAAAAAAGTCATAAAATCGTGTTATTGCTGTAATGAAGTGAAGCCACGTTTCTGTAAAAATGAAGGGAAATTAATTAAAGCAACTGCTCCATTTGAAAGATTGAACCTGGATTTCAAAGGCCCTTTACCCTCAGTTTCTAGAAATCGCTTTCTTCTTACTATCGTGGATGAGTTTTCGAGCTTTCTTTTTGAAATTCCTTGTTCTGATATGTCAGCTGCTACTATAATTACTAATTTACAGAATGTTTTTTCTATTTTTGGAATTCCTGCATACATACACTCTGACAGAGAACCATCGTTTATGTCTAGGGAGTTGAAATCCTTCTTAACATCACTTGGAATTGCAACAAGCAGAACTACCGCATACAATCCTTCGGGGAATGGCCAGGTAGAAAGATACAATGAAATAATATGGAAATCCATACAACTGGCATTACACTCAAAGCAAATGAAAATCGAACGTTGGGAAGAGGTAATTCAACCTGCTTTACATTCAATCCGCTCTCTTCTATGTACAGCAGCCAATGCTACACCTCATGAGCGTATGTTCACCCATGCTAGAAGATCCTACAATGGAAGCTCCTTACCTACCTGGCTATCTCATCCTGGACCCGTACTCATGAGAAAACATGTCCGAACTAATAAGTATGAGCCCATTGTTCAAGAAGTCGAACTAACTCATTGAAGCAAACCCAGATTATGCTCATGTTAGATTACCTGATGGACGGGAAACCAGTGTTTCTATACGACACCTAGTTCCTAGAGGAGAAATCTCTACACCTACTATAGATAAAACAGACGTTGATGACAATCAGTTGCACCCACCTTCCTCTTCTCACCAGAATTCTGAGTTGGTCGAGAGTCCTCTAGAACAGGCATCTCCTGAGAATAGTGCTTCACCAAGACCTAGCAATCCAGAACTTCTCCCAGAGAGTCCCAGAAAATATGCTGAGAATAATTTGCCTGATGGTCCATCCTTACGTCCTAAAAGACAGAGTCGCCAACCAACCTATTTGATGGATTATATGACAGACTGAACTAACTTTGGGGAGAGGTGATCGTGGTATATTTATGTGTGTGGCAACACTGATATTATGTATTACCAAGTGGCAACTCTCCTATATTGTTGATATTCCACATCATGAAGATAGAATAAATTTAATTCATCAACCTGGAAATTAATTTAAGCGGAAGGCCCGGGGTTCGATTCCCGGCTCTGGTATTTTTCACATAGTTGGTAAAAATCAGCCTTCTACTCCATTCTATCAAAATTAATTTCCAGGTTGATGAATTAAATTTCTGAAATGAAATTTCGTGGCCGTTTGGAGTTATGCCATGGTCAAAATTTGTTACTTGATATAGCTGCTTTAATGCAGACTCGGTGACCTTGCCAACGTAAATTATGTGAGAAGTGCCGAGCTGGTTATCAGCCAGGGTAGCTCAGTGGTTAGAGCATCCGTGCGTTAAGCGGAAGGCCCGGGGTTCGATTCCCGGCTCTGGTATTTTTCACATAGTTGGTAAAAATCAGCCTTCTACTCCATTCTATCAAAAATTAATTTCCAGGTTGATGAATTAAATTTCTGAATTCAAATATAAAATAGTTAAGCACTTTCGTTTCAACCGCATTGTAGGAAGAGAAGTATAATGTGTACGAGTTTATGATAATGTTTATTATTAATTTAATAATGCTTATATAAATATTTTTTTTATAATGTTTATTGTATAAGTTCATAAGTAGTATAAATTTATCATAGTGGCGATTAATGGCTGCAATTGGGGTTAATATCAGCTAATTTTGCGCTATATTTTATGAAATTTTATGTCCTCAGAAATGTCCTCATTTTTAAAGAAGACTGTCTTCATTTTTCTCATGGAAATGAAGACATTGCATAATTTATCCTCATTTTGCATTAAAAAAATCTAATCTTTTGCGTATATTCAGCTTTACAGCTTACATTGACACAGCCGAAAGCTGCACAAAACTTGGGCATATTTGAAAACAATGCAAATTGTAACAGAAATAAAACAAAATAAAATTAATTTCGATCACTTTCTCATAAGCAAACATTAGCAGTCAGGAGGTAAATACCACCAGGGGTGTGGCTACCACTGAGCTGAAAAACAACTGGAGGAAATGCTAGACCGGTTTTCGCGTGCCGTTTTTTGAAGGTTTGTCGTCCGAACGTTGCATGGCAAAAAGCATTTGATATATTTATATTTCAAAGTAAAATTGTGTAAAGGTTGTCTGTTCGAACAACCATATGCTAAACATGTCATTACAATTTAAAATTTTAATTCTTTAAAGATTATAATAGTAATAGACGACCCGGCAAATGTTGCTTGCCATGCAAGGCAGGCGAACGATTGCAGAAAAACTGGCACGCACGAACACTGTGTAAAATGTAAAAATATTGGAAGCATTTGCTCCAGTTGTTCTTCAGCTCAGTGGTGGCTACTGCTGGCTGTTGCCATTCCATTTGGAACGCTTGCAAACTGCTTTGCAACTGGAAGTGTTTCATTTGTATGTATCCCTTAAAAGTTCTCTTAACAAACGAGATAACTGACCAATCAAAGAAATATTTCAGTCTTCTTATGAATCATTCATATGAATCATTCTTTGAAGTGATTCAGCATCAGCTCAACTCAAATTTTCAGAGAAAGGAAAAGAGCAGAAATTTTTTAGGCATGGCGGAGGAAAATTGTGTGGATTCTCATACGGAAGATGATTTTGATAATTCGTTGAATAATGAAAGTGTCTTTAATAAAACTGAATCAAAAGAAGATTTAAATACACATCAGGATACAAAAAATGAGTCTGAAAGTAGAGAGATGGACGAGGATGGAAACTTGTAAGCTAAATTTGATAAAAATATATTCTTTACATCCACAGGGATTATTTTCAGTGAATCAAAACATTTCGGTTTCAGCCATACAACATACATTTACTAAATTTAGTTTTCTGAAGTTGTGTTTATTTCTTAATTTATTTTACAAAATAGCGATACATGTATGCATATATAACCTAAACGATATCTTTACTAACAGCAGAGAGGGAAAAACTAGAATATAGCAATGATTATTTAATTTCAAAGTATTGTTATTTATCACAATATTTAATTTTTACCGATGCTACTAAATCGCATCATCTAGTATCTTTATAACTGTTGAGTCATTTTAAGTCGATTCTCGTTTGGATTTAAAGATAATCAGTTGAATAAATTCCGATTGCTAAGCTTCATTTCATTGTAGTATGAATTATTTTTCATTTAAAGAAAAAGAATTCGTCAGTTAACCTGCCAAAGTTTTTTGTGGATATATATATATATATAAAACCCTTGAATATATATTACATGTACATTTATACATTTTATTATGTAGACATTTCTAGTTCAAATATCATACTCTAGTATTTATTTATGATGTTTTCTAGAAAAATGTAGCAAATTTTAAAAATTCACTTGTGAGAGAACTATTCTGATCCTTTGTAAATATTAGGAAGTTAGGCTACATGAAGCTAATGACAGAACGTTTAATAAACAAAACTGTGTCAATGTTACATGTGTTGCTGTTTTGGGTTATACAAAGCTTTACAACCCAGTGCAGTAACTTTTGTTTACGTTGAGAATATGTAAACAAACGTTACTGTACCAGATTGTAAAATTTTAATTTTGAATTATCTTTTGATATATTATATGCATAAATACTTTGCCAAAAATCTTTTTAAAGAATGAAATGGAGAAATATAAATTATTGTAATATGGTATATAGATATACCTATCGAGTCCTAACCCAGTAACATGAACAGTGCAGTATTGCAGCGAGCACTGCAGAATAATGGTTCAAAGAGAAATGCCAGGCATTAATAAAAAGAGGAATTTGTATTGTGTCTATAGATTACTAAATTCGTTTTATATCATAAATTTGTTGTATTTCTAGATGCAAATTTGATATACTTTAAGAATTGCTTGTGATACCAAATTTGGTCTGGTATTCCTAGATCAGATCACATAAATTTTGATTTGCTGCAGGTAGGTACAGGAAATTCTGCTGTTGGAAGTTCTAAAACAAGCTCAAATCATGCAGCATTTCCTCAATATATAATTAATCTCTGATATATAAATATGAGTTCTTTTATTTTACTATAGATATGATATACTATTGTAAGTTGTAAGAAGGGAAATTTTAAGTCAACAGGGTAAAAACACCAATATTTTTTCTTTCCTTAAACAATATTGGATTCTTGGTCAATAAACATTTTTTTTAGTGGCTCTAACATTTTTATAGGTTAACTTGTTAGTGCTGAGTATAGAATAAAAGGGCTGCTGGAGGGAAACTCAATTAAAAGGGCAACCTATATTCAAAAATGGCAATTATTTGCCTACCATTTTTACACCTGCCAACTTTCTTTGTATTTAATGCTCTTTTATGTCACAATTCTGTACATGGCAAATGTAAATTAACTTGTACATATGCAGGCTATATGCATTTTTTCGTGAAAGAATGCTCTAAAATATCCTTAGATAGCTTCATATGATGAAGAAAAGTATCTAAAAGCCCTCTGGTCATTTAAATATTGAAAGGGCTACCAGGTACTAACATTTTTCAAAAGGGTTGCTGGGTGCTAAAATGTGTTTACAATAGGCCGCCGGGCTGCACCTTGCCAAATTAACCTAGAGTCAGTTCTACTTGTAGATGTATTCCCAGTAGCAGAAATAGTGCAGCATGACAGCAAGCACTGCTGATTGTTTAGAGCTCTGTAGATTAATTTAGCAACTTTGAAAGAAATGCCATTCTTAAAAATAAAAACATAATTTACATTATGCCTCTAAATTACTGTACTTGTTGTATCTTAATTTATTTACTTTGTAGATGCAAATTTACATATTTTATGAATTGCTAATACTACTTCTTGCGATATCAGACTTGGTCCAGCATTCCTGAATTGCAGACAAATTTTGAAGAATCATTATGACATCATATAATATTTTGCCTAAATTTTAAAATGACAAACACAATAATTGTTAAATAAGTGCTGCCACCAGACTCATACATTTATTTACCCTAAAGACTAAAAATCTTAAATATCCTCATTTCCTCAATCACTGCTTCTTTGCCAATAAAAACATTATCTTAAAGTTTTAATTATACTAGTTAGATTATTTAGAAAAAAAACTTCTTGATTAATTGAGAAAAAAGAATTAATTTTTTTTTTTCAAGGAAAATGACAATTTTAAAGTATGGTGATTGCATTAAAATCCAGAGTTGTTAAAATAAGATATGTATAAAATATGATTGATATTGTTGCCAATTTGGGATTCCAGTTTCATCATTGTTGCATCCCAAAGAAGTTACCAGTTATTTGAATTAAAATAGTGATACTTCTTGTTATTTTCAAAATGTTTTGTTAATCATATTTAAAAATATTTTCTTCACCCGTTTCAAACATTAAAGCTTGTTATCAGAGAACATCAAGGTTGTTTAATCCCTGTGTTAACCTATGGAGGAATAATCCCTTTATGTAAATAATCCATTATGTAATACATAATTTAAATTCCGTTTTCACCTTCAGAAAATTCATGCTTAGCTATCTCATTTAAAAAATTTTTTTTTTTTTTTTTTTGTGGTTTTCAAACTTATTTTGAGATTGTAAAATGCAAAATTTCACTTGGTGAAATTTCTTATTTTACAGCTACAAAATAAAATATTAAAAATTTAAGCAATCAATTTTTGAAAATCGAGAAATACTTTAACAGTGATGAATTTTCTAAATGTGAAAATGTAATTTAAAAATATGCGTTATGTAATCAATAATAATGAGAATTATTTTCTCCTTTATTGACTATATCATCAGAATCTGGAAAAACAAAATCAAACAGGAATAGGTCTCGGAAAAATTTTGTTTAACAATATACTACTTGCAGACGACTTGTGTCTGTTTCAAGACAATGAAGATAATTTGCAACGTGCAATTTTTACTCTAGACAAAATTGGAAGTGAATATAACTGAAAGATTTCAAGAGTAAAACGAAGGTGATGGGTTTTGAAGGTAAAGAACCTATAAGAACAAAGATTATCATAGAAAATAAACCAATTGAACAAATTTCACATTTTAATTATCTAGGATGTGACATGTTTTATAATTACAACAAAACAAGCTAAATAAGTTCCAATACATCTGCAGAACTATAAGAAGAACATTAAGAAATACAAGAAAAGATACCAGAATAAAATTTTTCAAAACAATGGTAATACCAAATCTTCTATATAGAAGTGAGACATGGACGCTCAAAAAGAGTGATAAAAGATAAATACAATCTTCAGAGATGAAATTTCTAAGGAGTGTGAAAGGTTGTTCTATAATGGATAAAATAAGAAATGATGACATCAGGAAGGAACTATAAAAACTAAGCCAATAATGCATACTATAATAAACTATAGAAATAAGTGGAGAGAACATTTGGAACGAATGGCCAAATGACCGTATACCAAAGGCAGCTCTAAAATATAGGCCAAGGGGGAGAAGAGATAGAGGAAGACCACGTAAAAGATGGATTGAGGCCGGAACAGGTTTATAGTCTTTAACCGTGTTGGACATGATGATGATGATTATTATTTTCTCCATAAGTTAACATGGGATTTGGATGATCTTGACGCTTCTTGATAATGAGCTTTAAGTAAAAATATAACAATAGATTGTTTTATTAACAGAAGACTTGCTGTGGGATTATAAAAATAAGGCAATCAACAACATCTAGAATGCCTATTATTTTTATTTTGTATTCTAGACATTGTTGTTTGCTTAATTTTTATAATAGATTGTTTTTTTTTTACTATGTACTAGAATTTAATTTTTATGTAATCTGAATAGAAAAATAAATAAATATGCTGATAAATATATTGTGTGTCACAAAAGCTAACAAAGACATGCAAATGTAAAGAATTCTTCTTCTTATTTATTTATTTATTTTTTGAAAACATATCAATAGTAAAATATTTGTTATTTTAAGATTACATACTGTTGAACAAAAGAAAGGGAAAAAGAAAAGAAAGAAAGCAAAAGACATAGCTACAATTCAAGAGGGAGATGGTTCAGCTGGGGATTTAAAGGTATATTATTTTTGTTTAATATGAAAATTATTGTTCTTATTTCATTATTTATCTGTTTTCATTTTCCATCTAAGTTTATTTAGTCTAAAAAAAATTCTATCTTTTTTTCAGTTAAGAAATAATGATTTAAAATACTATACTCATTAGCCAGTAGTACCATGCTTGTTTTATTGTCATGGCTTAATCTGCAAGTATTTAAATAGCAATGAGTAGCATCATATAAAATCTATATAAATGGGCAATTATATAAATGTGTTGTCATATGACATAAGTTATTCTGACACAAATATGGCTACATAAGAGAAAATTTTATTACTTTAAAGGAGAACATCACTAGAAGTTTGATGCAATCCAGTTCTGCAATATTTTGGAAATCCTTTATTCCTTGTTTTGCAGTGTTAAGACACCTCTCTGCTGCTTACAATATCCCTGTCTCTGGTAGTCAAATCCCGTGTTATTGTATGGGGAAAATTTTTAACAGAATCAAGGTTTCCACAGGTCAGGGAAAATCTAGAAAAGTCGAGGAATTTGAAATTAGCGAAAAAAAGTCAGGGAAAATTGCAGATATTATCCAAAACTTGGAAAAATAATTTAAACCTTAAAAATGCTCTCTCGACATACCGATTTTGAACTTGTTGGCCTAGCCATTCAGTGTTTTATGTGTTTTTCTTGGGAATGTACATGAATCTGTGCTAGAAACCTTAAAAAGGGATCCTCACTCCCTAATATAGCCATTGGCTTTAACCTCTATACTAAGGCCATCCAAATATCTGAAGAAATGATAAGGAAAGGTCATGTTTACAAACAAACCCTCCATCAATCAATCTTTGCCACTCTGGAGTGGCAAAAGATCAAACTGTATTGGTGAAAATACTTTTTTTTTTACCACTCTACCCATAACTTGACTTAGAGTGCCGTCACATGCTTTTTCTTTATAGAACATAAAAGAAAGATCATATAAATTATCCCAAAGGTTGCTTTTGTCTCCTGTGTTAAATAAAAAATTAAATGGGTTTTATATTTACATATTTTTTATTTTTTCATTTTGGGATGATTTGAACACAATTGATAATTTAAAAAAAATGTCTGTCTGTATGTGTGCTCATCTATCCTATCAAAATTTGTGGACATTGTACCTCACGAACCAATGGACAAAATTTAATCGAGCTTGATATTTAATTGGATGGCTTAAATTGGTGCTGATTACATTTGGGGATCAATTGCTTAACAGGTTACGCTGTCAAGCTATTTTTTCTAAATTTTTAATATGCCAGTATTGGACAAAATTTCATATAAGTATGCACAATGAAAATTATTTTTAATGTATCATTATAAAATTAAAGATAATTATAATAAGAATAGTCAACTAGAAATAAAATGTACATGTAGGGGCATTGCTATCCCCGCTAGGGTATATACATTTTTAATATGGGTATCTATATCTTTCAAGAGACATGATCAATACTTTTAAAATGAATGCTGAACATGTGATAATTTAAACAAATCTATCAATTTTTTTTTTTTTTTTTTTTTTTTCATTAAAAAAAAAAAAAAAAAAAAAAAAAAATCCTTAGATGCTGACTCAGAATTGATTTTCTTTTGTCATTTAGTGTTAATGTTTCTCTGAGATGATAGTTTCTGCATTCATCATGGAAAATAATTTTAACCCCTTCTTGGTCAGGTCAGTTTTTTTTTTTTTTTTTTTTTTCGAATTTCTGACCCCAAAAAAGATTATTTTTTATTGCTGAAAATTAATGTATGTTCCATCCTAAATTCAAAAATGCAAAATATTTTTGGCAATAAGCTGTTTTTTGCTGAACCTCTATATGTGGTCAAATATGTGATGCCCCATCCACTGATCAATAGTTTTCCCTGAAATGCACACAAGTGTTAAATTTGAAAAAATCTTATGTGGACACCACATGACTTTCTTATATATCTATTGTAATATACTTATGGTTATAAAAAAAATTGTCATTTTTATGTGAGGTAACTGATTCGTAAATAAACAGGCAGGTTTCAGTCCATGAACATTCCTGAAAAAAAAAAAAAACTGCTACTCCAACCGTCCCCCACTTCCGGTTATGCAATTTTCATCAAAATTTAGAAAAGTCATCTTTATACCAGACCTGTCTCAATTCTGAAGTCTCGTAGCTCTACCTTTATTAGTTTCGGATATATGATAGTCAGAAGATTCCCCACACACGCACTGACCAGTTGGCAAAAACCATTAAGAAGGACATAATAGAGGGTTTATCGAAAGAACACAATAGAGTGTTTATCGAAAGAACATATAGAGTGTTTATGTAGCAAATTTGAAGAAAATCGTTAGAGCCGTTTTTGAGATACGGATTTACAGTCCCACTTCCAGTTTCCAATTTTCACCAAAATTTGGAAAATTCATCTGTACACCAGTTCTGTCATAATTCTGAAGTTTCATAGTTCTACCTTTATTAGTTTCGAAGATATGATAGTCAGAAGATTCCCCACGCACATACATACACACGCACTGACCAGTTGCCAAAAACCACTTTTTTAGATCCAGAAGACCTTAAAACATGTAAATCAGGTGAAATTTGATATCGAATTTTTGGACCGAATACAATACTTCCATTACCTACGGTAGTTGGGTAATAGAAGTAAAAAGAATACTTGGTGATTATTGGTGTTTGTAGATTGAATATCTATATCTTTACCTATATGCTTGCTTACTTTGTATACGTTATTACAGGGAAAAAGGAAACAGACGGTAATTTTTTTTTCATTTCTATGTAGGTGGGCATTGACTTAGCTTTAGATTAGACATTCAAATGTTGTGAAAAGTGGCAAGACATTCAAAAGATTTAGATTAGACATTCAAAAGTGTGAAAAGTTCAGAGTTCTTAAAGTTTGGAAACTCTGACTTCAATTGGAGTCGAGTTCTGGAATTTTTTGTAATTAATCATTGGTTTCTAGTGCAAAACTATCTCAAAAATTCTATAAACTACTGACAATACTCAAAAAAGGGTTTTATTCAACTGTTTCCCAAATATTCATTAAATAAAGTGCATTCGTTGACTAGAACCTGCTAATGTCTTTAAGAATTACTTTCTACGCAAAAATGTCGACAACTTTCATAACAATAACATTACGGGCTCTGTCTATGGGCTGAATATTTATTAAATACAGTGCATTTGTTGACTAGAATCTGCTTATGTCTTTACGAATTACTTTCTACATACAAAAATGTGGACAACTTTTGCAAAAGTATTATTACAGGCTCTATCATTAGTTCCTTTTGAAACCTCTTTGATGGCAGGTCATATAATAACAGAGGTAAGAATTAAGAAAATTAAGTCATTGGTTCAAACACTTTAAGGTTTTTGTCTGAGCATCACTTGGCTTGTCGTTCTCATTAAATTTTAATTCATAGTACATTTAACCCGTTAGTAGTCGCTATAGACAGCGCCACCTATTACAAATTGCGCACCTTTTATTTAACTGTCACCAATAATTTTAAGAAGTGATGTGATCAATGATTCTTCGATTTTATTCGCGTTTTATGTATATCAAATGTCACTTCTAAAAATTTTTGGTGGCTATTGAATAAAAATATCGGTCAACACTGAAAGATGGGCGGCAAATCGACTAACTAGCGACTACTAACGGGTTAAATAGTCCTTTCATTATGAATAAGAACAGTTTGAAATTTATTATTTATCTATATGTATAATTCACATCTCCAAGTATTTTTTTAAATATCATGAACAGTACAAAAAAAAACCTGTTCAGAGTGAGGTATGTGGTCAAATTAGTTCTGATCTGAAAAAGTTAAAATTTTTTTTATAACTCTGTTTTATGACTTTACATGACAAATATGATAATTTTTTGTAAATAAAAAAATACAAGTGAACTCGCATATAAATCAAAAAATTATGCTTTAATAAATGAGCTAAATGTCACATATTTATACCATTAAGAATTAAAAGTAAAAAAAAAAAAAAGGTTATTAAAGTGAAATTAATTGAAAAATTACAGAAAATAGGTGATAATGAAAATTATAATGAAGTACACTTACAATTATCATAATTGTTACATACTCTGTGCAGAGGTGGGCAATATACTTCAAAAAAGTATATTATATACAATATACAAATACTCGTCTATTTTGTCCAAAAATATACAATATACAAATACTTTTTAGAATTTCGAAAATATACAATATACAATATACTCTTGATTCAAAAAGTGTATTTGATATACTTTCAGAATATACTTTTAAAAATTAATTTTTATATGTGGTTGTAGTATTTGTAATTATGTAAAAATGTATCTTTTCGTTTATTTAATTTCTTACTAAGAATAAATGAGTTAATATTTTACTTAGAAATCAAAATCAGTATTTTATGCACTTAAATAAGAATATGTAGGCAATTAGGAATTCATAAATAATTAGAAAATAAACATATAAAAATTTTCTTGGAAGTAAGCTATTATCATAATAATGAATTACTTCTTTAAAAATGTAATAGAATACAGTGTTATTTAATGCTGTCATTCTTTCTAATTAGATAACACAAACAATTAAAGAAAAAATTAATTTACTTCGTTCAATTACATTATCTTGTTCATTTTATATTTTTAGTTACTCATCATGTAGTAGATTTGGTAATGATGAGGTGTGAGTAATCCGAAAATCTCAAAATGTATGTGGTATCCGTCTGTACATTAGTCAGTTTGTTAATGTCATAGTTTGTACAGACAATATCTCAAAAACAAATTATCTTAAGGAAGTCGGACAGGTTTCAAAATATCACTTTGGTACTGGAAAGAACCCTGTTGATTTGCAACATTCTAATTCAAAAACTTCATTAGTTATCTAAAATTTAAGGTTTCTTCTACATGGTAGAATAATGCAAAATTTGGCATAAACATGTATTATGATGATCATATGCATCATAAAGCATCTCAGATCAGTTTTAAAATATAATTTATGATACTGGCATGAACAATAACTATGGCACATTTTGTTTTAAAAAATCCGTAAGTTATTTCAAATTAAAGATTTTCTTAACATGAAGGAATTTCACATAAATATATATTATGAAGATTATTTTCTTCATAAACATGTCTGACTAGTTTTAAAATATCATTTATCATATTGGCATTAACATTTCTTGATAATCAACATTTTAATTTAAAAGCTTCTTAAGGTATGCGAATTTAAAGATTTTTTATAACAGGGTAGAAAACTATGAATTTATTATTATTATTATTATTTAATCACAAGTTTATATGAAATATTTCTATATTTCACATAAACTTGCATTATGTAGTTTATTGCATTGGAAATAGCATATAGAATTTCATGAAAACTAAAATATGAAATTGACTCTAGTGAAATTAATCAGTAAATTATGATAACATAAATGTATATGGAAGTTGGGGGAGGGTAGCTTAGTCGGTGGGCGATTTAAATTTTTGGCCATGCTGGTTGATCGACCGAATTTATTTCTCTTACTATGAGTACAATATGTCCTAAAGTAGGAAATTTATGAGAAAATGTATGATAAGGAATTGAGCAGAGTCTACTTATCCTAACTCACGTTTTGATGTCCAAATGCCAAAGAACACAAACTGTTAAAATGATGTATCATATATTATAAAATCTGAAAGAATAATTTATTTTTCATAAAAATATAAACTTATATATTTGATTAGAATTCTCTACTGTTTTATTGTGATGTTGTGTTTAAATATTATAAATTTATGTTACATAATTTATAAATATAAATACAGACATACCTGTGTAAATGCAGTTTGAAGGTTGCAATTCCTTTTACACGATATTAAGGCTCTTTTGTATAATGCCTTTTATTTATTTTTAAGGTAATTAATGCCTTAATCGAATAAATTATTAAAAGAAAGAATAAATAAATGTACCTAACAACCTTTACTTATAATTTTGTTTTGTCAACCATGTTTTACGTTTCGATTTTATTCTTGTTTCTATTGTACTACTATTTTATTATAATTATTATTATTACAATACATTATACAATTATTATTACCAATTTTATTATCTTCTATTATACTCCCCTTTTCACCTTTTAAAGTTATCGTAAGAAATTTTCCGCCCAGTTTCTTTTTTTTCTTTCTTCTTTTCTTTTTTTTTTTTTTTTTTTTTTTTTAATATTATCACCCTTTTTATCCATGTGTAAGATGTAAGAAAATAAAATTTTGTACCTTTCTATATGCCTGAGATCTATATAAGTAAAATGAAAACAGATATTTTCGATAGGAAAACAGTTAAAAGCAAATTTTTCACTAGGCATTTCCATCCCCAACTCTAAACTAAATTATTTTAAAGACGTCTTTCTCTGATACCCAATTAATTCTATAATCAAACGAAAAGATTCAAGATTTAAAAAAAAAAAAAAAAAAAAAAAAGGTCTAATGATCACTTTCGTTTTACAGATGAACGTGGACATTGAGGACATCTATGGAAAGAGAACTGATTAGTTTGGGTTTATCCCTTCCTCTACGGTCATTTCTTGAACACCAGGTTTAATTAGACTCCTATAGAGCCAGAAAGTGAAGGAAAAAAATACATTTTGTATTTTGTACTTCCTTTTAAATACTCAAAGTGCCGCTATCATGAAATACCCATTTGTAATACAGTGAAACCTCTCAAGTTGGACACCCCTCTAAGTTGGACGCTTTTTCTCGGAACGGAATGTATCCATTAACATTATGTCTAACCCCTATAAGTTGGACACCTCTCTTGGACACTTTTTCTTGGAACCGTAGGTGTCCAACTTAGAGAGGTTTTATTGTAGTATGTTATCACTTAATTCTTATTGAGGTCAGTCAACAGGGAGTGTTGGGCTGGTAGTCAGTCAACATTAAGATTGTCAGTCTCTAGGGGCATTTGAGCTGAGTTCCCATAGCAAAAACAGTGTTCTAAATCTGAGATGAATTTTTTTTTTTTTTTTTTTAAGAAGTTGGGAATTTTGAGATAAAGTATATTGTATATTAATCCCTGTAAAATATACAATATACTGCCTAAAATGTACATTAGATACAATATACAAATACTTTTTAAAATGTTGCAAAATATACAATATACAAATGTATATTGAATATACTATATTATATACAAGTATATAATATACTGCCCACCTCTGACTCTGTGACACATTTATGACCAATTTTAGAGAAAAAAAATCCGTACAGCCGTTTTTAAAGGAACGCTCTTGCAAGACCTGAAATTGAGCTATTTATACAGGACGCCTATCAATTTTCCTGAACTAACCAACTATGTCATTCGAAAGGACATTTAATAGTGTGTTTATGTAGCAAGTTTGAAGAAAATCGTTAGAGCCGTTTTTGAGATACGGACTTACGGTCCCACTTCCGGTTTCTGATGTCCCACTTCCGGTTTTTCTATTTTCACCAAAATTTGGAAAGATCATCTGTACACCAGACGTATTTCAATTCTAAAGTTTCGTAGCTCTATCTTTATTAGTTTCTGAGCTATAATAGCCAGAAGATTCTCCACATACATACATACATACACACACACACATACATACATACATACACACTGACCAATTGCCAAAAACAACTTTTTTGGACTCAGGGGACCTTAAAACGTGTAAATCAGGCGAAAACTGGATATCGAATTTTCAGACTGAATACAATACTTCCATTACCTACGGTAGTAGGGTAATGAAAGGAATAAAAAATGAAAAAATTGAGAATCGCATTGGTCTGGTGGACCACTAGAATTTAAATTTTGCTGGTCCGTTGAATATTTTCGTGGTCCCAGACCGACAGACCACTGTTAATTTCGAGCCTTATATAATGCCCAAAACCTTTGTGTTTTTGGTTATGAATATAATTTTCGTAAATATCTCCGAAACAGAAAGTCGCAGAAAAATCAAAAAGGGAGGTGCACAACTAGATGTTATAACAAACCTATATACCAATTTGCAACGTTCTACGTCCAACTGTTTTTGAGTTATGCAAGATATACACATACATACGTATATACAGACATCACAAAAAATCATGTAAAGTTGTAGACATCTGATCTCTAAAATGGGAGCTCACATTAAGTACAACTAGTCATCACGACAGTCTTAATTATAAGTTTGCAACCTTCTACGATCATTCATTTTTGAGCTGTGTGAGTCACAAAATCCATTTCGCGAATTGGGATTATAATATTTCCTTATACTTTGTATAAGGAAGTAAAAATACAATCTGATACTGTATTTATTTACTCTATTGATTTGAGGTGTGTAAGATAAAATATCTACATAAAAATAATGTAGTAAAAATACATAAAAGATGTTTTGGAAAATTGCTTTCCAACCTTACTGTTAAAGCAGCTTTACAGTTAATCTACCTTGAACATCAGAGCTTAAAAACCACATTCATATAAATGTTATCTCTTGATAAATCAGAACTATCATCTTCCGACTGAGATATATTAAATTCACAGTCCTCGGACTCACTCTCTGAATCCATTATAAAAGCTATTTTGATGTGCAAGAATAACGTTAATGAAAGTGAAATTACAGAAAGTAGAAAGTGATTTTGATTTCAATTCAAGATGAGAAATATGACTGCAAAAATTGTGAAAAAAGAAAGAGAATTAGTTGGACTTTCTCTTAGCAGTATTTAGATTTTAGATTTACAAATATAATCGTGGAATTTAAAGAGACGTGCAAATAGCGATGGATTTAATTTCAACAATGAATTTTTTCTCTTCATTGCATGGCATGCAATGCTGATTATAAATTTATGCCAACTGTAATATTGTGTAAAACCTTCCTTTTTTAACCATTATTGTATATAATGATAATCAATATTTAATATAAAGTTAGTTGTATTTTATTGAATCAAATTTAGGCAAACATTTAGAGTAATTCTGAAAAACATGAAAAAGATTCTATTAAAAGACCATTTTTATAAAATGAAATCATATGGAAGGACAGTTTCTAAGAATTTGAATTTTGTGGAGGAGTCCTTTTTATGATGTGGATTTTTGTAAAGGGTCAGCAAAAGGCTCCCAATTTTTGTTTGTATTGACCGTTGCTCTTTGTGGTAGATTGTGGCAGATGAAGCAACTAGTCAGTGAGTTGAGATGTATTTATATATGGTTGAATTTGCCTGCCCAATATGTTCGATAGGTGAGAAGTCTGGTGACCTGGTAGGCCAATCGAGGACATTAATATATCAAAGACATTAACCAGTATTAGGAAAGTCGTGTTCTATGTGACAGAGCATTGTCTTGATGGAAAACAAAACTTGGACGACTTGTTCTTGCTAGTGTAGGCAATGTGATTGGCTGCAAATATCATCAATATACCTCCAAGTAGTCAGAGTACTTCACAGTTCAACTAATGATGAAATGCTGTCCCAACTGCTTTTTTCCAGAGTGTCACACCATCTGTTTTGGCTGTGTGCCACTTGGTAACAAATGGTATATTGAAAAGCTCACCTCTTTGTCTCTAGACACATATGCGACAGTCATCATCATTGAGAGAGAAGTGGGATTTGTCTCTTTTACTGTCTTGTTATAAATATTTTTCATAATTTCTTTATAAACTGATTATAGAATTATATAAATTTTCAATAAGATTGATAATATGAATTGTTGGGTTAAAATAATGGTTTAGCTGAAGTAACTTAATGAGGCAAACATATTATATTGTAATGTATTGCCTTTTATTCTGAATTTTTCTAAGAGGCTTTTTCTTACGTTCCATGAAATGGTATTTTTTTAGATTAACTTTTAATATTTGCTTTTAATTATTTTACTTATAATTACATGTATTGATTCTATTATTATTTAAGGGTATTTCTCAAGCTAAGCTTCAAGAGATAAAAAAAGCTATGGAATTGCTTAACTTAAATATAGTTCATCAAGGTCCTGCAAAAACTGCTGATGAAGCAGCTAGAAAACATTTTGAATTTTGGGATACACAACCTGTCCCTAAAATAGGTATTTATTTATTTATTTTAATATGAATTTCTAAATTTCTAAATTTTCTTTTCATTATTTAAGAAGTATTGCGTAAAATAAATAAATAAATAAAATAAAATTATTAGAGGACTAAATTGGCACTGTTCTAGAAACCTTACTTTTGGTCATATTTTTTATGAAAGGATAATTTGAATTTGTTTTTTCTGAATGTTTAAATATATGAGAAATTTATACAGATAAGATTACCTTTAATCCTCATTTTTTACATAGTATTTTTCAAGCTATCGGAAGACATTGTGTACGTGTCTTTGTGTTCCATCCAATTCTTAAATAAATATGAAGTCTTTTTTTTTTTTAAGTTTTTCCAAAATTTTGTGTGCAGCTTTTATTTACACCTTAGAGATCAAAACTGTATAAAAGGTTGGTAGGTAGAACCTCTGCATAGTTTTTAATGCAACATATTCACTGTATATTCGGGATGCACCGAATATTCGATATCTATTCGGTATTCGGCCTATTCAGCCATACTGATAGACACTTTAAGGTCTGTCTTAAATAAATTTATATTAAGCAGATAAATACTGCAATAGAATTATTTAAGTTTAGAGGATTTTGATTGAACTAATTTGACTAGTATGTAAAAAGTGTTAGACTCAGTAAATGCAAAAATATTTAAAACGAAAACAAATTTATTCATGAGAATATAATAAACAATTATAACAATAACTAGAAAACGATTTAATATAAATATATAAAATTTTTTTTAAAATTAAATATAACAAAGTTATTTTTAATAACAATTCAAAATCATATTACCTCTTCATTAATACATTTACTCTGGTTGTTGATACATGAAGAATAAAGTCTTTGGCATATCACTCAAATTCATTTACATGGTCGCCACATGACCAATGAGGAAAAATGGATGACAAAAAACATTACATCACACTGGCATAGGCATTTTTACCACCTATTGAAGAACAATCAATCACACACCGTGCAACGTAGATGGCACATTGAAGAAAAATGAAACTTACTGAAGATTGAACTTAAAAAGAAACTTATTGAAGATCGCGGTCGCCCAATGACCAGCGAACGCCACTGAATTGAAGAAAAATTAAAGTCAAAAACTTGATCCCAAACTTCATGGTCGTCGCATGACCAATGAATAAAACAACTAGAGGGACCTCGTTTAAACTTAACTTTTTAGTAGAAGATTAAAATCAATTCATGGTCGCCGCATGACCAACGATTTCAGGAAATAACAAAGTTCAAAAAATAACTTGGCATTATAGAAGTCCTCATAAAAAACTATCCATTTAAATTTCTAGATAAACTATTGCAGATTAAAAAGATTTTAAACTTAACTTGAGTAAACATTTATTAACATCATAAAAAATCAAACTTAATAACAAAAGTCAACAATCGATTTACTTAAGATTTTAAATTTGAGTTCAGCATAAAAAACGTGAGCAGCTTACGATGTATCCATAATCTAGAATAGCTGCCAAGCAGCTACTCAACAGAGCTGGAACTCCAAGCTAAAACTAGCTGAAACTCACTAAAACTGAAACTGAAGTATCTTCAAACATCACGGCATTATATACTATCCAACACCAGTTAATCTACATAACGATATTGACAGCCGCGCCACAACATCCGGTGGTGAAACCAAAACATAATTCAAAATGACAATTTCCAAGGAGTGACAACAGCACAAATAGAAAAGATTATGCAGATTGGAAATGGCAACGCCAATATAGTAAACAGAATAACGATGTTTGTAAGATGAAAGCAAAGTGAATTTAAATATGAAAAGAAAGTCAATTAAATATAATAAACTGTAGAAAAGGTAAGCTTTAAATAATTTCTTAAAGAAAATAAGTAAATTCAGATGTTTTTATTTAATATGAGGACATTGATGGCTATCACATACTACCAAATATTCAATTTGGCCGAATCTAAAATTATTAATTCGGCTAGCTGAATATCGAATTATTTGGCTAGTTAAACATATAAAAATTCAATTTTTTAATCATTTGAAAAAATTCTCCTCTTTTTAACTATCATTAAATTAAGATTTTTCATAGTAATTAAGAAATATGAAAGCAATTGTTTTTGCTAGTTTCAAGTAACATTAATGAAAATTAAATATTAGTTACATTAATCATAAAAATTAATAACATCTAACGAAAGTTGTTTTTGTCAATAACAGTATAACGATATATGTTTCTAAAATTGAGTTAAGAAATAGCATACATAATTCACATGACGTTACCATCTAGAACACTTCCAAGAGATCAAACAAAGATCACATCCAAATCTGGCAAGAAAAATGACATAAGTCATAAAATAGCAATTTTGTGTTTCGCATTGAAAAATGAGAAACTCATTGTTCATATGAAGTGCCCCAACATGCACGAAAAGCATCACATCTCTATCGCACAAGTTATCCATAAGAGTGAGAGGCATTTGCATGAGTTTTAATATAGGTTGGCCAATACGTTATTACCTTTAAACTGATTTTTCTCAAATGCTGCATTTCTGGGTTGCGTTATTTATTATTATTATTATTATTATTTTTTTTTTTTTTGTTGAGTGGACGCAATGATATATTGTTATTTAAGAATTTTTATGTTTATTAAGAAGCCAAACAGTTAATAATTTTCTTTGACTCTGAATTCAGCATTGCACCACTGCTTATGTATAGCAATATTTCCTAGTATTTTTCTACATTTATATAAACCACTGTTTCTGAATAATAGTTTTTTATTTTTTGTTTTCATTAAAAAAATAAAATGTTACTAAATATAAATAATATTACTGAAAAAGTTCACAAAAAATTAGGTGATTGGCACCTGAATACTATACAAAGGTTAATCAGCCAGCCGAATATTCGGTATTCGGCTGAATAGTTACTATTCGGTTTGAAGGATATTTGGTATTTGGCCAAATAGTTAGTATTTAGTTGGCCGAATATTCAGTATTCGGCCAAAACTGCTATTCGGTGCATCCTTACTTTATATTCAGCAATATGCTTGTGATTTTACAGCATGTTGGTAAAAAATGCTTTATAGTAAAAAAACATGGTCATAACTTAAACAGTGAATTTTACAGTTTGCTTTTTAGGGGCAGGGGAGGATAAATGCTTCCATTCACTGCTTAGTTCATTCATTGTTCAGTCATAGTTATAGAACTAAGCTTCATCTGCTATAATGTATTTTAATTAGCTGTTGCTTTATTCCAGATTTTAATTTCACTTTCTCTTGATGCTGCATTTTCTCCTGTGTCAAAAGTTTGGAAATCTATTAACTGCAAATATGTTTCAATTCCAGTTGTTCGACTGAATGCCAGGTGAAGGGTTCGAATCCTAGTACAGGCATGGATGTTCGTAGTGGTTTGGAATTCACTTTAAGCCATAGGTCATGATCTAATGATTCTTAATGTGCAGAAAATGACCATAAAGTGCCCTGTGAAATTTTCAGCCATGGGCTTTAAGTGAACATTTCCAATAGGAATATTCAGCATAGCATGCAGTCTGGGGTAGTATAATTCTATAATCCTCCTTGATGATAGTTGCTGTTCTGGTGATCAGTTCTTTCCTTAAAAATTTTGTGCCTGTGAAAGAACTATTCTTTGACGACTTTGTAAACTAACACAAAATTTTATTGCATATTACTATTCAGGATCCTTCAATTTCAGTGCTTACCTTGTTTCTTGTAGGTGTGGCAAAGCTTGCATTTAGTCGCATGACCTTTTAACACAACAGACTGAGTAAACAATCTATTGATTTCTTTTGTAAATATAGTCTGCAGCTTTTTTTTTTCTTTTAATTAAAAAATATATCTTTATATATATATATATATATATATATATATTTTTTTTTTTTTTTCACAAAAGTTGATATTTTGATGAGTGTTTTTGTGCAGTAAAATAAGTCTTGCTCTTTATTAAGACTGTGTAAAATACAAAAGTTCAAGTGAATTAGAGAGCAGAAAGTGAGTATATGTGTTTGCAAATAGTATTTATGCACAAAAGAAAAAGATTTTGAAAAAAAAAAAGTATAAATAAAGAAATTTTGGAACAAAAATTCCTCAATGTGGAAATAGTACTTGAAATTTAATTTAAATAATATGATTGTTAAAAATGTCATGTAGATTTGAAATTTGATAAGCTAGTTTGCTAAAGAATCTTATATATATTGAAATCTGACTATATCTACAATAAGTTTTAAATGTGATTATTTTCTTCAATCTTTATGACTGAAATTGTACAGTACCTGCCCTTTGGGAAACTTTTCAATTACATGAAACAATACTTTTTTTTTTTTCAAACTCTTTGGCAACACTTGTTCTACTATATCTCTCTTCAAGCTTGCCGATCATTCAGCCATTTGTAAAAATGTCCTCTTGGTTTCTTAAAGCTGTATTACATATACAATCTCACTTTCGCTTGTAGCAAATGTCTGGAAATGGAAATTTTCTCCTTTATTTTAAGTTGCCTTGCATTGAGCATGCTGATTCCACACATTTAGCATGTTCACACATCGCTTCTGCTGTCACTGTTAGGCTCCTGATATTTGCATATATGCATAACCTTTTCTACAAACAAGGGAGGATCACCAACTGTTCAAAAGGTATTTTAACATGTTATATATCATCTTAAAGGTCTCACTGAGCTGATAACGAAAATATCCATCTTATCGGCAAATATGAGCCGTGAGTTATTAGGAACTGAACGTTGTAAATTACATATTCTGCAGTAATGTACTTTGAAGAAATTCTATCAATATGATCAGTTTTGTAATAAATTATTATTCCAAATACGACTGTATATATTGTCAGTAAAGTATTTTACTGTTTATTAGTTATTTTATGGCAATAACAAATTTTTAATTACTAAACTATATATGAAAAATATTAAAATGACAAACGCAACAAATGTTAAAAAAAGCACTTGTAATTTTTATAGTAATGAATAAAATTAATACTTTATATTATTTGTATATATTTCCTTATAATTGTTATAGTGTATGTAGTAATATAATTATAAATTTAAAAAATAATTTTCTTCTTATCTTTTTTCGGTTGCTTTGGTAATGAATTAAATTTTTTAAATAATTTTCTTTCTATTAATGCATGATAAAACTTATCGTTTGCATTTCAAAAGTAATGTTTTATGGGATGAAAAGAGATATTTCTTCTCTTTTCAACGAAGCAACCAAATGGAAAATGCAATTCTCATCTTTATGATTTGCCTGGCAAAAAAGTTACACCACATGTTTTACCAAAGTGTTCAACTGGTTTTATGGAACCACTAGATTTAAATTGTTTCCATCAATGGACGTATTTTTTTAAACGTGTCACCGAAGAAGTTTTTCTTACTAATTCATCAATCGATATTCTAGAACGTAAAACAATAATCAAAACCCATAGTCTGATTTTAAACCAATTTCAAGCTGATTCCTTCAATGATTTCTTATGTGTAGTACAAAGGTGGCTTCCTTGTTGAAAAACCAACACCTTTTCCTACTTTAAGAGAACTATTGTTTGAATTTCCAAATGTATCTTGTTCCTCTCCAACTTGTCACTATGTTATTTATTCGCTGCTCACATTGTAGAATAATTTTGTGTTATATCATTACCACTAAATATCATTTATTTGTATGTAATAACATTTCTTATATTTGTTATATATAAACTAGTTTTCTCATTTTGTAGTTAATCATATTAAATTGTATGAACATAATTTATAAATAAATGTAAGAAATTAATCAAACATTTGAAATTTTCTTATTAAGAATAAATAAAGACATTTCTTTCCTACATTATTCTTTTAATGTTTTTCATGTATACTTTAGTACTTAAAAATTTAATGTTGCCAAAAAATAACTAATAAACAGTAAAATACTTTACTAACAATATATACAGTCGTATTTAGATTAATAATTTATTTCAAAGCTGATTATAATGATAGAAACTCTTCAGTGTACATTACTGCGGAATATGTAATTTGCAACCTTTAGTTCCTAATAACTTATGCTAGGGGGTGCATTTGCCGATAAGAGGGATATTTTGGCTGTCAGCTCAGTGATACCTTTAAGAGGATATATAACATGTATAAATACCTTTTGAACAGTTGGTGACACTCCCTTGTAAGTAGTCTATTCTTTCTACTAATAGCAAAAGGCCTTTTTCTACAATTTCATGGCTGTATGCTGAAAAAAGGACTTTGCTGCTAGTGTATGTCAGAAGTATTTTAATATGCTTGGGAGAAAAATGAAAAATAAATAAAATGATCTACCCCACTTGTTTGTTTATATTCTATATATTTTTACCATAAATCTTATTTACTATTAAAATAATAATAATAATAACAACAAATATTTAATCTAGTATTGTAAAAATTAGTTTTGATTTGAATAATATTCAATTGGTCAGTGCTTTGATTAATAAATTCTTTAGTTTTTAATTCTCCCACCTACTAGTACTATTGTTTATTCAAAAGATTCTGAATATTAATAAAAATACTGTTTCTTAAAGCTTGTACTTTGTAGCATATTTAGTACATTTCGTTATGCAAACTTACTTTAAATATATTTTTTAAATACCTATTAAAAAGTAACTTTGTTAAATAGGAGATGAAATAAGTGATAATGTTAATGAACCTATTGAACCCGATAAAGCTATAGATGAAATAAGAAAAGAGCCTCTTTCCTTACCTCAAGGTTTTCAGTGGGACACTCTGAATATTGATGATCCTGATATTGTAAGTTTTTTTTTTCTCTTAAATCAAATTTATATTTTAACTTTCTGTGTTTTTGAACATGTTATTAAATGCTGGAAGCCTGTGATGTAAATACTTCATTTACCTTTTATGTTTTCATATTTTAATTTATTTTATTAATATGTTTAATTTTAATTATCAAAGAATTTCGTTATTGAGGAATCAAAAACCTCATGGCGTACATTGCATTTTGACCGCTAACCCTTTTGTTCTTTGGGTCAGAATGTCAAATATTTTTATTTACTTAAGAGAAAAGAGGAATAAATTTACTTATTGACTAGAATGCTGTAAAAAGAAAAATGCATACAAAAATAATGTTTGTAATAAAACAAAACTGCTGCATCAAAATTAATTATTTTTATTTTCAAAACCACACTAGTAATTCCAAATTAAGTAGGATATAAAAATTAATGGTTTTTAAAATTTGAATATGTATTCCTATAAACTAATATATATATATATATTATTAATAAGTAGGCACTCTCTCTCCAAACAATAAAATGGTCATTATTTTAAAACAGAAGAAAAACAAATCTTTCTCACCCCATGTTCTTATCTTGAGAGCTGCTCAAACCCAACTGAATTTTAAAACTGCTGGGATAACAGAAGGTGGGGTCAGAACCATCACCCTATTGGTTCTTAGAATGGTGTGAGATGACATCACCACTAGTAAAGAAGAACCAATTTTTCTCCTGTGTGTGTGTTGCAGTAAAGCAAACACAACAGGGTGAGTTGAGCCAGTTGAGAGAAACAATGCATTTAAGTGCAGAAAAACGATCTTATTTAAAATTTAAAAAGAAGTGATGTCTTTAACATCACATTACCCCTAACGACCATTAAAAAAATTTGGAAGACTAAAAATGTGAATGGAGAGTGCATACCTACATTTACATGAAGGATTACAATTTTTTTTTTTTTTTACTTACATGTGAAAAAAAAATATCCATATTGACTACATAATATTGTAGGAACGGCCATTAAAGGCATGAATGTAACAAAGTAAATTTTTAAGCAAATGAAAGGTCTTACAATACTCTTAATAACATGCACTTGATAAAAAAATTTGGAAATTTTGAGAACAATGTACATGTGACACAAAATCTGAACCAAACACAATACAAAATCGATAAGTAAAGCTGAAACAATAAAATTCCGACAAACAACCTAATATCAACGCCTACCCTGGTAGGTGATAAATTCTACCAAAATAGGCGAGGAATACACCATTTCATCAAAAACAATACTATTTCAGCACTGTGGTTACAGACATTCTCAAATAAAAGATTTTATTGATACAAAAGCGGTCAGTGACATATCTAACAATATTTATTAGGATATTGACAACTAATAAAATATATCTATAAATGCAAACAGACACAGCTTTTATCAACAAGTGACATGAGTAAAAAAACATTGATACCTTTTAAAGAAAATAGTATTATAACAGAAATATTGAAAAGCATGTGTAGGAACTTAACTACAAATAACTAATTTTCGACGGACCATCTTCGTTGTTTTAATATTTTTAATTTGTACGATCACATACATCAAGTATTTACACTATTTACAACGAAGAATAAGATTTATAATAGGTAGAACATAAAATAATAATTGTGGGCGTCAATAAATTTAAAGTTCTTTGCCCACGTCCATTGTACTTGGCTTCTCATAGCCTTCTGCCCGGTGATCCGCGACGGGGTGGCGCGCATGCGTCAACATCCCGCCCGGCCTTGCTATGTTGTCATGCAAGAACTTACAATATTTTTTTTTTTGCAAAACTTCAAATTTACAATTTCACATAACATGAATAGATAAAATAATAACAAATAAATGAATGTAACATAATATCAATATTTCGCACAACACATAGAATTAGAAAAAAGATTAACTGATTATAATAAACAGAAATTTTCATAATTAACTAACAAATTTAGAGTAATATATATAATACAGTAAATTAATATAATAAATGTTCATATTCATTTTTACTCCTCGATAGGCAGCACACACAATCTGGAGATGGATCTTTTGTAAATCCCTTTGGTAGTTTTTATATCTACCAATCTAACTTTATTATCCTGACCAGGATATAGCTTTATTACACGCCCTAAAACCCACTTGCATGGTGGAAGATTTTCTTCCCTGACTAAAACCATGTCTCCGATTTTTAAATTTTCTTTATCAATTATCCATTTTCTGCGCTGTTGTAAGTTATTTAAGTAAGAAAGACTCCATCTTTTCCAGATTGCCTGAACTGACTTCGTAATATTTTGCCAAGCACTTAGGCGATTTTTTTCAATATTGGTTAAAGAGGGTTCAACAACAGCCGTTATTGGCCTTCCAATAAGAAAATGGGCTGGAGTTAAAACCTCTAAATCTTCAATACTTGAAGTTAGCGGAGTCAGTGGTCTCGAGTTCAAGATCGCTTCCACTTGAGTAACAAGTGTAAGCATTTCTTCAAATGTAAATTTTGAATTACCCGTTATGCGTTTAAAATGGTATTTAAACGCTTTGATATTTGCTTCCCATAGACCACCCCAATTTGGACTCCTTGGAGGAATAAAAACCCATTCTATTTTTTCCTCTGCAAAAAAATTGAATAAAGATTCTTCCTTATCTCTTACCAGTTTATACAAGGCATTTAGTTCCCTGTTGGCGCCTACCATATTGGTCCCATTATCCGAAAATATTTTATGACACTTGCCCCTTCTCGAAATAAATCTTTTTAATGCAGCTATCAGAGCTTGTGAAGTTAAATCACTAATAAGTTCAAGATGTATAGCCTTTGTTACTAGACAAATGAAAATACAAACATAAATTTTGATTTCTGGACCTTTCCTTCCATATTTATTTTTGATTAAAAAGGGTCCAGACAAATCTACTCCAGTTGAATTAAATGTTTTATCTGGCGTTATTCTTTGTTTTGGCAAGTTTCCCATTTTTTGTACACATACTTTCGGATTTGCTTTAAAACAGACTAAACATCTGTGCACAATTTTTTTACAAAGATTTCTCCCATGAATGGGCCAATATTTTTGCCTAACCTGAAACAGAAGATGTTGGGGACCAATATGAAAATATTTTTCATGATAATATTTTACAATTAATTCCGTTAATTTATTTTTTGAAGGAAGTACATAAGGATGCTTAATCGAATAAGATAACTGCGAATTTTGCAGTCTCCCCCCTACCCTTATTAAACCATTGTCATCCAAAAATGGTGATAAATTAAAAATTTTACTTTTATGCGATACATTACCGCCACTTTTCAAGGCAGATATTTCAGTATGAAATTCCTCCTCCTGCAGCTGTTTCAGTAGGAAGTCTTCTGCCTTTGTCAGCTCTTCAGGCATCAGCGGTCCTTTCTTCTTTTCTAAAGGATTTCTTAGATTGTGAAGAAACCTGAAAAGAAAACTACATATACGTAATATTTTTAAAAATTTATTACTACGATTAATCAGATAGTTCAAAATAGTAAAGTCCTTTTTCAAATTTAGAGTCACTGCATTTTCAGATTTTAATTCAGGAGTGTAGTCTTCCTCATTTAGTTCTGAAAAGTCAATAAAAGATTGTTTGTTTTTCGGAAATTCAGGATCTTTCAGAAATTCAGCACCTGTCCACCATGTGGCGCTGGTTGTTAGGCTTTCAGCAGTCATCCCTCGGGACAACAGGTCAGCAGGATTTTCTTTACTTGCACAATGGAACCAAGAGTTAGGGTTTGTCAGGCTGGCAATTTCTTGAACACGGTTGGCGACAAACTGCTTCCATCGGGTTTTAGTACCCTTTATCCAGAAAAGCACTATCTGCGAATCAGTCCAGTGATATTCAACAGAAGGTCTTTTAAGGTTTACAGTATTTTTCACTTTGGTGATCAGACGAGCTGCGACCAGGGCACCCAATAATTCAAGGCGAGGTAGTGTAACACCGCTGAGGGGAGCTACACGGCTCTTGGAAGTCAAAGGTTTTACTGAAATACCATTTTCTGATTTTGTTCGTACATAAATGGCAGCGCCATATGCTTTTTTGCTAGCATCGCAAAAACTATGTAATTCAACTACATCTTCTGGGGAAGTGGCATCAAGGATGAATCTAGGGACTTCAAGCTCTTTTAACAAGGGTAATTCCGAACACCATTTCATCCACTCTTTTTCGATATTTGGTGATAATGATTCATCCCATTTGGTTTTAGTTGTCCAGATATCTTGAATGATAATTTTTGCTCTGACAGTGAATGGAGAAATTAACCCTAAGGGGTCGAAAATTCTCCCTACGGCTTGAAGAATGGTACGTTTTGTAATTTTATTTATGGATATAAAGTTCAACAAACTCTTGATATCTACAATCAAATTATCTTTATTAGTATCCCAAGATAGTCCCAAGATCTTTGTCTGATTTATACCTAAGCTGATGGTAGATTCTACAGGGTATGTATCAAATTTTTCGCTTTTCCACTGCTCTGTTAATTCGGTATCGTTACTTATCCATTTTCTAAGGGACATTCCTGCGGCTTCCATAATATATTTTGCACTTCGTGATAATTCAAGTGCTTCGTTAAAATCATTACCTCCAGAAATTAAGTCGTCTACGTAAAAACATTTATCTAAAAGTCGAACAGTAGCGGGAAATTCTTCTCTATACTTCTCAATGTGATGTCTAATAGTAGCAGCTGTGATGTTAAAAACATCACTTCTTTTTAAATGTTAAATAAGATCGTTTTCTGCACTTAAATGCATTGTTTCTCTCAGCTGGCTCAACTCACCCTGTTGTGTTTGCTTTACTGCAACACACACACAGGAGAAAAATTGGTTCTTCTTTCCTAGTGGTGATGTCATATCACACCATGCTGAGAACCAATAGGGTGATGGTTCTGACTCCACCTTCTGTTATTCCGGCAGTTTTAAAATTTAGTTGGGTTTCAGCAGCTCTCAAGAGAAGAACATGGGGTGAGAAAGATTTGTTTTTTGCTTCTGTTTTAAAATAATGACCATTTTATCATTTGGAGAGAGAGTGCCTACTTATTAATAATAAATATATATATATTAGTTTATATGAATACTTATTCAAATTTTAAAAACCATTAATTTTTATATCCTACTTAATTTGGAATTACTAGTGTGGTTTGGAAAATAAAATTGATTAATTTTGATGCAGCAGATTAGTTTTCTTACAAACATTATTTTTGTATGCATTTTTCTTTTTACAGCATTCTAGCCAATAAGTAAATTGATTCCTCTTTTCTCTTATGTAAATAAAATTATTTGGATATATATATTTGACCTTTTGACCCAAAGAATAAAAAGGGTTAGTGGCCAGAACGCAATGTACATCATGAGGTTCTTTGATCCTCACTAAGTAACTTCTGTTGCTATGAAAATTAAAAATATTAATAAAATTAATTTAAAATATGGAAACATAAAAGGTAAATGAATTATTTACATCACATTTGGTGCCGGAAAGGAATACTTGATTATTGTTCTTAAGAATAAATGGTACTGTAGAGATTGTTTATTTTGAATAAGTTATTTTATTTTTATTGCTAGAATTACTGAAATTATTTTTTTAAAGTCATACATTACCAATTACATTTTTTTGGTGATTGAATATGATTGATACCAAGTGACCTATAAGACAATTCCCTGTTTCAAAAATTGTGATATGCTGGAACTTTGTACAAATGAAAAATTTTTTTTGGTTCAATATATTTTGAATAACTGATTAAATAAATAATAGTCAACAGAACTTTGTATTGTTGGCTTAAAAAAAAAAAAATTGTAGGTATCTCTCTCTCTCCTCAACTACGTGAATTTATTATATGCAAATAGCTATCAACACATGTAAAAATCAAGAAATTTAAATAACAAGCTTCATACATCTGTGTTGTTTTTTTAAACCAATATAATAGCTTCATATATATACAAAAAATAATGGCTTCTAACAAAGGATTGACAAGAGGTTTACCATTCAAAACTTTAGTAACGCCATTTTCTGGAGACCCTCATTTATTGGATTTTTTTATTGAACAAGTGAAATTTAAAATTGAGAACAGCAAATGGGAAGAATCCCATGCTTTGGCTTTTGTGAAATCAAAATTGGCAGATACTGCTCTTAAGTTTTATGTCTCCTCCCCAGCTTGCCAAAAAGCCAAAAATACAAAAGAGTTATTTAATATATTTAAGAAATACTTTAAGGTAGAGTCGGCAACTGCAATAGCACAACAATTTAACGAATTTAAGTTTGAGTCCGATGTCAATATTAATATTTTTGCTAATAAGCTTGAAAATTTAGTGAGAAAACGTTTTCCTGATATGGAAGAAAAAGCCCTTGACCAACTACTAATCGCAAAATTCAATGATCTCATTCCGCCCCACTTTAGAATTCATCTACTATCACAAAAAGCCACAACCTTTTATCAGATGGTGGAATGTCTCGAAAAATTCCAGGAAATTTATAACTTGCAAGTAAACCCTGTCTTACCAGGAACATATTTTGCTACTATTCAGAACTTCAATCATAAAATAGATAGTGAAGTGATAGGTACAAACTCAGAAAACAATTTGACTAAGATTAACAATTCATCTTATAGCAAGCGGCCATACAATAAATTTCCACAAAATAAAGGTTCGCACACGATTCAATGCCAATGGTGTGAAAGACCTGGACATTCTGCTCAGAGGTGCTTTGCACTCAGAAAATTACAAAATAATAAGTTTTCTCACAGATATCGTAATGGGCAATCTTTCTCTAGACCTTATAGAGACATGTCACGGAGAGCCAGGGCCCCTAAAACATTTAAATCCAACTCCCCTCAAACCAAAAGTAGTCATTCACAATGACTAGAAGTGGAGAATGGTAGAAGTGACACTAAACTCCTAAATACAAAGAGTTCCTCATATGGGTCAGGTTTGAATAAAGTCAATTACCATAACAACTTTTCACAGACTAACTCAACATATTCTAATCTACCTAATAATTTTTTTGTAAATAACAATGAAATCATTCTGAGATCTCCAGACACACAGGCAAAGTTCCCTTTGTCATTAGAACGCAAAGTCAAATCTGTTGCGATACAGACAACATCTCCTGTACTGGTAACGTCCCCGAGTGTGGAGGAAAATGGAGACTGCATATTAGTTAATTCACTGGAATTCTTGTTACACACAGACAATGATCTGCCCAATCTCCCCATTATACAATTACTGTTAAACAAAACATTAGAGAATTTTCTTCTCGACTCAGGAGCTTCTGTGTCATTACTCTCAAAGCATTACTTCTTACAAAATCAAAACAAATTATATTACAAAAGAATTGCTTCAAGAGTCAAGATATCTACAGTAAACTCTATAGTCCAATGTGACGGATGTGTTTGCATTTCCTTTAAAATAGGGAAAACTTTTTACAAACACACCTTTTTTCTTATTGAAATACCAACTGAATCTAAATTTATTGGTATACTTGGCTTTGATTTTTTAAAGTCCCATCACGTAGTTATCAATTTACACAATAACAAAATACAAATTAATGAAAATGCTTTAGATATTCTAGACACTGTACCCTCTTGCAGTCTTCTATCATCTGAATCTGATATGAATCGGGCATCACATAAGATAGCTACTCATATGGATTTTCCCCAAACTGGATATAAAAAATCTAAAATTGATGTTCATAAAGAGAACTTACCCTCTTATCAAAAATGTTGGCTTACCCAGAAGATTATGATTGATCCACAGGATACTATATATGTGCCTGTGCGGTCCACGCTTATTCCAGAAAATCAGTTAGTAATGTTTACATCGTCTAACAAGCATTGTCCACTTGTGTCCTATCCTTCTCTTATGGAGGTACAACATATCAAGGAAAATTCTACTAAACAAGAATTAATTCAATTTTTTATTCCTATGTATAATAATTCGAGCAAGAAACTGCATATAAATAAAAATACCGTTTGCGGATACATTTCAGAGATAGATAAAATAGAAGAAAATTCCTTGGATCTTGCAACAAATACACCTGATCACATGTGTAATCTAATTAAGGCTACACCAGAAGTTTTATCCTTAAGACAGAAAGAATTTAATGTAAATAATTTTTCTATTCAGCATTTAAAACCTACAGAAAGGGTAATAATGCAAGATATTCTTCAGAAATTTAACTCTGTATTTTCATGTTCACTAAAGTCGATTGGACACACCGATCATATCACTCCACATATAAAATTCATTTCAGATATTCCCTTAAAAACTTACCCTTTTCCTATTCCACAAGCTATTCAAGAAGAGGCAAAAGATCAACTTGACAAATTACTGGATGCAGGGATCATTGAGAGAAATATCTCTGAATGGGCATGCCCAATGCTTATGGTTAAAAAGAAAGCTGTGTCTAAGGAGGATAAACCTTCCTTTAGATTGGCCCTAGATTTAAGGTTAATCAACTCTATGATTCGATGCTCCACTTATCCTCTTCCAAGAATTGATACGATAATAAATAACATCTCAAAATTTAAATATTTTACAACATTAGACTTTCCCTCAGCGTATCATCAAATTTCATTACCTAAAGAATACAGACGACGTCTCTCATTTACTACACAATGGGGAACTTATTCATTTAAAAGATTAATGTTTGGGCTGAGATCAGCCGCATCAGCATTCCAAATGCTTATTGACACAATTATACAAGAGTGCAATTGTTCAGGCATATATGCTTACCAGGATGACATTATTATAGGAAGTGATTCTTTCCAGGAAACAACAGAAAAATTACAAACACTTTTAGCTACTCTACAAAAGTACAATCTGACATTGTCTCCAAAGAAATGCAAATTCCATCAGTCATCTATTGAATATCTCGGTTTCAGCATCCAAAATCAGAAAATACATCCTATTTCTTCCAACATTACAAAAATTACTCAATTTCCTATCCCAGCAACCAGAAAACAACTAAAAAGATTTATAGGATTGTGTGGATTCTACAGAAAACTCATTCCCTGCTACTCGCGATTAATTGATCCTTTGATAAAATTAACATCTCCGAAAACTACATTTAAATGGACAGAGGAACATGCTGAAGTCTTTAAACAAATACAGAAAGTTTTTTTCTCTAAACCTTTTCTTTCTTTACCCGATTGGTCAAAACAATTTTTTCTTAATACAGATGCTAGCAAAATTGCTATTTCAGGGGTTCTTCTACAAGAAAAGGAAGGCATTCTGCTTCCGGTTAGTTACTTTAGTAAAACACTATCTAAATCAGAACAGCGATATTCAGCCATCAAGCTTGAGCTGATGGCCATAGCTAAGTCAGTCAGTGCATTTAAATTTTTCCTTTTCAACCGACCTTTCGCCATTCTCAGCGATAGCAGACCACTCGAACACTATAAGAAAATTTCCTCTCCTGCTGATCTAACTACTAAATGGCTAATTGAATTATCAAACTATCAATACACATTCAGATATGTAAAAGGTAAAACAAATGTTTATTTTTCAAGAGAAGACTTTTCTGCATACACTCAAGATCTTAACTCAAACCCAGAATTAATTAAAGAGGCTAACAATTTACCCATTTCTTCAGCTTCTCCAACAATTGAACTCCATCATTTCAATGTCACACAAAAATCTGATAAGTCACTCACCTCATCAGAGCCTCATCGTTCTTCCTTACCTCAGTTGTTAAGCAACGATGCTGCTCCACTCAGTCGTTCCTTAAACAGCTCTGACGCAGATAATCTTATGATGGAAATCTCGGAAGAATGTTTTTTTAAAGAGCAAAGAGAAGATGACTTTCTGCTAAAAATTATTGTCGATATCACTTCGGAGAAACCTTCTCCTAAATATAAAAATTATTTTGTCCATCCGGACACAGGTCTGTTAATGATCAAACGAAAGTTTCACCAGCCTGAAAACTCTCCAAAAACAAAAATTGTAGTACCACAGAAGTTAAAACCTAAAGTATTAAAAATTTGTCACATGCCTCACTTTGGAATTAGAAATACATACAGAAGAATACTTAAACACTTTTATTGGACAGGATTATTTGAAGATGTAAAAAACTTTGTTCTGTCCTGTACATTATGTATTCAATATAAACCGCACAGAATTCCACCTGCTCCATTACAGGAAATGTTTGTTCCTTCTGCGCCGAGTATGTTAGTTTCCATGGATTTTTTGGGTCCTTTCTCCAATGGCTTCCATGTGTTAACATTCCTCGATCATTTTTCTAAACATATTGAATTGGTACCAGTAAAAAATGCAACAGCACAAGCTGTAGTTAAAGCCATTACGGGATACATTACTACCTTTGGTCGACCCTCTGCGATACTCTCAGACTTAGGCCCACAGTTCACAGCAAACATCTTTAACAACTTGGCACAGACATTGAAAATTACAATCTCCCATTCATCATCAGGACACCCGCAAACACAAGGCTCATCAGAAAGAATTAATACCAGCATTAAATCCTCAATTTTCACTCTTACCAAGGAAGGATTTGATTTTCATCAGGCTTTGATGATACACAAGAACCTGTATAACACCACCGTTCATTCTTCAACTGGATATTCTCCAGCCTTTCTGCATTTTGGCAGGTCAATAACAAGCATCTTTGACTTGTTTGAAGCTCCTCAGTTAGAAACACTGGAATTTCCATATGAATACCATGAATATATGGAATCAATGAAACAGATCTTTAGGCAAGTGCATCATAACATGAAGTTTTACCAAAACCAACGTAATACTAGACAACATAAAAAAGCAGTTCTCCGGAAATTCAAAGAAAATGATATGGTCTTCATAAAAACCAAAGATACATTTAAACCAAGATTCATAGGCCCATATTCAGTTCAAAAAGTAATATCTGACGTGTTACTCTCCGTCAGAGAATTCGAAAATGAAGGGGCTGAACCATTCACTATTAACATAGACCGTGTCATCCTGGCGCATAAAAGAAAGCAACATCTCATTACACAAACAATTCTGACAGGTCAACCAGCTGGGATTGTTCAACCGCAGTCTCATTATGATCTCAGACCAAGATGCAAAACTTAATTTTTGTTTTTTGTTTCCATTTTCACAAATGTTCTTTTAACATGTTTTTTTTTTTAAGTTTTTTTTTTAGGGGACTTGATAAGCAATTCATTCACCAAAGTTGCCTGTTGTAAACAAGTATGAGTTGGTACAGGTATATTTGATAAGTTGTATTTTGTATATTGTCCTATTATATATTGTGTAGTTATATATATATATATATTTTTTCTCCTGTGGCAAATGTTGAATATCTACAAAAACTTAGTTAAGTGTGTATTGTAGTTAATATGAATATAAATCTTCTGTTATGCTGATTTATTTTATATATTGTCTTATTTGTTAAATTTGATAACTATACTATAATTATTTACTGCTCAAAATGTACAGTATGTGTGTGTTATATGTATCGGAAACTTGCATATTTATATGTGTATACATAATTTTTCTTCTTTCTTTTCATATATTAATTACTACACATTGTCATGTTTATGGATATATTGGGTTATTAAATACAATTTCTGGAAGCTTCCACACCATTTTCACAGACACAAACATCACTTATACAACACAAGTATATACTACATCCACACTATTACACAATCAAATTAATACACAATCCACACATGATATGTATATAAATGTGTATAATGTTTGATAAAATTTTTTGTTTATTGTGATTATTGACATTGCAGTTTTGTTTTGGTTATATTTGATAGTATGTTTATTTGAGTATTATTTGACGTTTATATTAAGTGCATT
This sequence comes from Salticus scenicus, assembly GCA_963930645.1. Taxonomy (NCBI): domain Eukaryota; kingdom Metazoa; phylum Arthropoda; class Arachnida; order Araneae; family Salticidae; genus Salticus; species Salticus scenicus. The sequence continues at coordinate 176,104,819 of OZ005650.1, forward strand.
TTTGATTTTGTTTAGTAATCTAACTTGGTGGCCTCGGTAGCCACTCACATTTATTATTTCCATTTATAATATGTATATTCTTTAAATAATAATAATAATAATGGTAATGATAAAATTAAAAAAAAAAAAAAAAAATCTTATTCGAATATTATACTCGAGTACTTGGAATGTCTTTTCCGTAATGTAATATTTATCTATGAGATTTTTTTGACATTTGTATTGATACTTATTTTGATTTTTTTTTTCTCCTTCATAATAATGCTTCAAGAGGTCATCTGTAAATATTTTATACTGAAATATAACTGATTTTGTTTTATCAGTTGTTAACAAGATTTCTTTGACATTTATTTAGTATAGTTGTTCTTTCATGTGTATACTTATACATTGATTAATCGGTAGATGGTATTTAATATCAAGACTATTGGTTAAATATTTTTGTTGATATTGCACATCCACTGAAATTCTTTTGTCATGTCATACATTTTTTTATTCTCGTTAACTAATTATTTTTACAAATTTATAAGAAAGCAAATTTTACAGCAATTAACATGCTTTTCAATATTTCTGTTATAATACTATTTTCTTTAAAAGGTATCAATGTTTTTTTACTCATGTCACTTGTTGATAAAAGCTGTGTCTGTTTGCATTTATAGATATATTTTATTAGTTGTCAATATCCTAATAAATATTGTTAGATATGTCACTGACCACTTTTGTATCAATAAAATCTTTTATTTGAGAATGTCTGTAACCACAGTGCTGAAATAGTATTGTTTTTGATGAAATGGTGTATTCCTCGCCTATTTTGGTAGAATTGATCACCTACCAGGGTAGGCGTTGATATTGGGTTTTTTTGTCGGAATTTTATTGTTTCAGCTTTACTTATCGATTTTGTATTGTGTTTGGTTCAGATTTTGTGTCACATGTACATTGTTCTCAAAATTTCCAAATTTTTTTATCAAGTGCATGTTATTAAGAGTATTGTAAGACCTTTAAGTTGCTTAAAAATTTGCTTTGTTACATTCATGCCTTTAATGGCCGTTCCTACAATATTATGTACTCAATATGGATATTTTTTTTTTCACATGTAAGTAAAAAAAAAAAAAAAAAAAAAATTTGTAATCCTTCATGTAAATGTAGGTATGCACTCTCCATTCACATGTTTAGTCTTCCAAATTTTTTTAATGGTCGTTAGGGGTAATGTGATGTTAAAAACATCACTTCTTTTTAAATGTTAAATAAGATCGTTTTCTGCACTTAAATGCATTGTTTCTCTCAGCTGGCTCAACTCACCCTGTTGTGTTTGCTTTACTGCAACACACACACAGGAGAAAAATTGGTTCTTCTTTCCTAGTGGTGATGTCATATCACACCATGCTGAGAACCAATAGGGTGATGGTTCTGACTCCACCTTCTGTTATTCCGGCAGTTTTAAAATTTAGTTGGGTTTCAGCAGCTCTCAAGAGAAGAACATGGGGTGAGAAAGATTTGTTTTTTGCTTCTGTTTTAAAATAATGACCATTTTATCATTTGGAGAGAGAGTGCCTACTTATTAATAATAAATATATATATATTAGTTTATATGAATACTTATTCAAATTTTAAAAACCATTAATTTTTATATCCTACTTAATTTGGAATTACTAGTGTGGTTTGGAAAATAAAATTGATTAATTTTGATGCAGCAGATTAGTTTTCTTACAAACATTATTTTTGTATGCATTTTTCTTTTTACAGCATTCTAGCCAATAAGTAAATTGATTCCTCTTTTCTCTTATGTAAATAAAATTATTTGGATATATATATTTGACCTTTTGACCCAAAGAATAAAAAGGGTTAGTGGCCAGAACGCAATGTACATCATGAGGTTCTTTGATCCTCACTAAGTAACTTCTGTTGCTATGAAAATTAAAAATATTAATAAAATTAATTTAAAATATGGAAACATAAAACGTAAATGAATTATTTACATCACAGCAGCGAGTAAGAATGGACTTGAACACACCCCAAAATTAACTCGATTGAAACGATAAATCTGTAATTTGGGTTTTTTGTGTGCATGCGGTTCTTCATCACTCCAGAAAAAACGAACAGCGTCTTTATGTTCATCAGCGAGACAGATTTGTAGAAAGGCTTGTTTAATATCAGAACAAAATGCTATTTTGTTTAATCTAAAATTAATTAAAACATCCAAAAGATTCGGATTTAAATTTATCCCCTGCCATAGGCAATCATTCAGTGACAGCTGATTATTTTGATGACTCCCTGCATCAAATACGATTCTTGTTTTGGATGTTAAGCGACCTTCCTTTCTTACTGCCTGATGAGGCAAATAATAAACAGGTTTGTTTAAATTATTTTCTGCTGTACTGGGTTCAACTATTTCTATTATTTTTTGATTTACGTAATCACGAATAATCTCTCTATACTGTTCATATAATTCTCTATCATATTTAAAACGTCTCCATAAACTTAAAAATCGTTGTTTCGCTAACGTGTAATTATCGGAAAGTTCATTATAGGGTCTTCTAAAGGGCAAGTGTACAACGTAGCGTTTGTTTTTAAACTGAATCGTTTCATTAAAAATTTCTATAGCTTTATCACTTTCTTTTTGAATTGGATCGTCTCTTATTCCAATGCTTTCTAGATCGAAAAAGAGTTTAAGAGTGCTACTAAGGGAATCGTCTGACAAAACGAAACACTGTTTCGAATTATTCAGTTCTGTTTCTTCAACCTTTCCACACGCTAGCCATCCAAATTCGGTTTCCTTAAAAAACAAATCGTCATTTATTTTATAAGTATTATCCTTTAAAACTTTGAATAATATATCTGCACTGATTAACGCTTCTATTTCATTCGGTTCAAAAAATGTCTCGTCACTCAATTTCAAAAATTCTGGAATTTTTATGTCTGAAATGTTTAATTTATTGCATGGTGTAAGCCCAGTTATTTTATCTACAATCAAAAATTCTACTGGTTCACTAAAAGAACAATCTTCATTTGAAATAAAGGTATCTAATTTCCACTTAATATTTTGGGTCAATCCATTCAAACCTGAAACTGGAGTTTTTATTTTTTCTCTTTTAATTCCTAAACATTCACTCATCTTTTCAGTTAAAACGCACACATTTGAAGCGGAATCCAGAACGCATCTTATTTTTATTCTTTTTTTGTTTTCGCATTGAACATAAATATAAGCTGTCGAAAACAGAATACTTTTTCTATTTTCTTTTAAATATCTGCTATTATTACTCAAAACGGAAGCATTTAATTGCGCAACCCGTTTGTCTATATCTGGTAAGTTGTATGAATTTATTCCATCTGCGTCTGGAACCGGGGTTTTGGCGCCAGAAGAAAAACATATTAATCTGTTGTGCTTCATTCCGCAGGTGCATTTGAATTTCGATAAGCAATCATTTTTCTTATGGTTTTGCCTAAAACAAACCTCACAAAGCTTGTGAAGGCGTATTATACTTAATCTTTCGTTAATGTTTAATTTCAAAAATGCATCACATTTATAAATAGGGTGATAAGTATTTTTACAAACAACACAATTTTTGTTTTTATTTTCATGCATTAAAAGAGTTTTAGATTTGTTAATAGCCGGAAAGTTTTTGTTAGTATTTTTATTTCCGCTAGTCATATTCGTTCTATTAATAGATAATAAAACTGATTCTCGTTGTTCCAAAAATTTGATAAATTCTTCAAAGGTGGGAACATTTTTTGATTTATGGGATAACTCAAAATTCTTTCTAGATTCTCTGTCTAACTTTGCTACGAGAATATTTACAATGAAAACATCTGATAATTTATTTTGCTCATATTTCAGAACTTTCAAGGCACGCAGATTTTTCTGTATACAATCAATCATATTTCTTATCTCTTTGGGATTTTCTGTTTGAATTTTCTCAAAATTCAGAATATTTTGTACATGAATATCAACAATTAATCGCTCGTTATCATAGCGATTTTCTAATGCATTATATAATGATTCAAATGTATCAAAATTACTAACTAGATTTTTAGCGTCATTTTTGAGACAAGATCTAAGATAATATAATTTCTGCGACTGATTAATATGAACATTATTGGTTATTAAATCATCAAATTGTTCTTTAAAAGAACTGAATTCCTCATATTTTCCTGAAAATTCAGGTAATACTAAAGGAGGAATTTGAGTTTTAATTTCAAAGCCATCTTGAGATGCATTTTCAGTCGCATTTATTTTTTTATGAGAATCAAATTTCTTATAAGAATTAATAAGAGTATTAATTCTTACCTCTAATTTTTCCAGACGTTCTTCACATGAGTCAAGGTCGTCATCTATGGTTGCTTGTTCAGCATCTTTCAAGTCTTGAATTTCGTAGTATTTTTGTCGTAATTCATCGATTTTTGTTTGTAGCAGTTCTATGTTCTTTAATTTCACTTTTAGTTCCACTACATCTATATCGTAATTTTCGGCATTCGTGCCTTCTACATAGTTTTCAATTCTAGTTATCTTCCCTTTCAAGGAAGATTTCAATTTATTATTTTTATCCATAAGTCGCTTATTACAAGCTCTTTCTCGACGGAGCCACTTTTGTAGGAACTTAACTACAAATAACTAATTTTCGACGGACCATCTTCGTTGTTTTAATATTTTTAATTTGTACGATCACATACATCAAGTATTTACACTATTTACAACGAAGAATAAGATTTATAATAGGTAGAACATAAAATAATAATTGTGGGCGTCAATAAATTTAAAGTTCTTTGCCCACGTCCATTGTACTTGGCTTCTCATAGCCTTCTGCCCGGTGATCCGCGACGGGGTGGCGCGCATGCGTCAACAGCATGTTAATTGCTGTAAAATCTGCTTTCTTATAAATTTGTAAAAATAATTAGTTAACGAGAATAAAAAAAATGTATGACATGACAAAAGAATTTCAGTAGATGTTCAATATCAACAAAAATATTTAACCAATAATCTTGATATTAAATACCATCTACTGATTAATCAATGTATATACACATGAAAGAACAACTATACTAAATAAATGTCAAAGAAATCTTGTTAACAACTGATAAAACAAAATCAGTTATATTTCAGTATAAAATATTTACAGATGACCTCTTGAAGCATTATTATGAAGGAGAAAAAAAAATCAAAATAAGTATCAATACAAATGTCAAAATAATCTTACAGATAAATATTACATTACGGAAAAGGCATTCCAAGTACTCGAGTATAATATTTGAATAAGATTTTTTAAAATTTTATCATTACCATTATTATTATTATTATTTAAAGAATATACATATTATAAATGGAAATAATAAATGTGAGTGGCTACTGAGGCCACCAAGTTAGATTACTAAACAAAATCAAAAATGCACTTAATATAAACGTCAAGTAATACTCAAATAAACATACTATCAGATATAACCAAAACAAAACTGCAATGTCAATAATCACAATAAACAAAAAATTTTATCAAACATTATACACATTTATATACATATCATGTGTGGATTGTGTATTAATTTGATTGTGTAATAGTGTGGATGTAGTGTATACTTGTGTTGTATAAGTGATGTTTGTGTCTGTGAAAATGGTGTGGAAGCTTCCAGAAATTGTATTTAATAACCCAATATATCCATAAACATGACAATGTGTAGTAATTAATATATGAAAAGAAAGAAGAAAAATTATGTATACACATATAAATATGCAAGTTTCCGATACATATAACACACACATACTGTACATTTTGAGCAGAAATTACTTATAGTATATTTATCAAATTTAACAAATAAGACAATATATAAAATAAATCAGCATAACAGAAGATTTATATTCATATTAAATACAATACACAATGCACTCAGTTGTAGATACTCAACATTTGCCACAGGAAAAAAAAAAAAAATATATATATATAATTACACAATATATAACAGGACAATATATATAACACAACTTATAAAATATACCTGTACAAAATCACCTTTGTTTAGAACAGGCAACTTTGGCGAATCACCTGATTAAGTCCCCTAAAAAAAACTTTAAAAAAAAAACATGTTAAAAGAACATTTGTGAAAATGGAAACAAAAAAAACAAAAAAAAAATTAAGTTTTGCATCTTGGTCTGAGATCATAATGAGACTGCGATTGAACAATCCCAGCTGGTTGACCTGTCAGAATTGTTTGTGGAATGAGATGTTGCTTTCTTTTATGCGCCAGGATGACACGGTCTATGTTGATAGTGAATGGTTCAGCCCCTTCATTTTCGAATTCTCTGACGGAGAGTAACACATCCGATATTACTTTTTGAACTGAATATGGGCCTATGAATCTTGGTTTAAATGTATCTTTGGTTTTTATAAAGACCATATCATTTTCTTTGAATTTCCGGAGAACTGCTTTTTTATGTTGTCTAGTATTACGTTGGTTTTGGTAAAACTTCATGTTATGATGCACTTGCCTAAAGATCGGTTTCATTGATTCCATGTATTTATGGTATTCATATGGAAATTCCAGTGTTTCTAACTGAGGAGCTTCAAACAAGTCAAAGATGCTTGTTATTGACCTGCCAAAATGCAGAAAGGCTGGAGAATATCCAGTTGAAGAATGAACGGTGGTATTATACAGGTTCTTGTGTATCATCAAAGCCTGATGAAAATCAAATCTTTCCTTGGTAAGAGTGGAAATTGAGGATTTAATGCTGGTATTAATTCTTTCTGATGAGCCTTGTGTTTGCGGGTGTCCTGATGATGAATGGGAGATTGTAATTTTCAATGTCTGTGCCAAGTTGTTAAAGATGTTTGCTGTGAACTGTGGGCCTAAGTCTGAGAGTATCGCAGAGGGTCGACCAAAGGTAGTAATGTATCCCGTAATGGCTTTAACTACAGCTTGTGCTGTTGCATTTTTTACTGGTACCAATTCAATATGTTTAGAAAAATGATCGAGGAATGTTAACACATGGAAGCCATTAGAGAAAGGACCCAAAAAGTCCATGGAAACTAACATACTCGGCGCAGAAGGAACAAACATTTCCTGCAGTGGAGCAGGTGGAATTCTGTGCGGTTTATATTGAATACATAATGTACAGGACAGAACAAAGTTTTTCACATCTTCAAATAATCCTGTCCAATAAAAGTGTTTAAGTATTCTTCTGTATGTATTTCTAATTCCAAAGTGAGGCATGTGACAAATTTTTAATACTTTAGGTTTTAACTTCTGTGGTACTACAATTTTTGTTTTTGGAGAGTTTTCAGGCTGGTGAAACTTTCGTTTGATCATTAACAGACCAGTGTCCGGATGGACAAAATAATTTTTATATTTAGGAGAAGGTTTCTCCGAAGTGATATCGACAATAATTTTTAGCAGAAAGTCATCTTCTCTTTGCTCTTTAAAAAAACATTCTTCCGAGATTTCCATCATAAGATTATCTGCGTCAGAGCTGTTTAAGGAACGACTGAGTGGAGCAGCATCGTTGCTTAACAACTGAGGTAAGGAAGAACGATGAGGCTCTGATGAGGTGAGTGACTTATCAGATTTTTGTGTGACATTGAAATGATGGAGTTCAATTGTTGGAGAAGCTGAAGAAATGGGTAAATTGTTAGCCTCTTTAATTAATTCTGGGTTTGAGTTAAGATCTTGAGTGTATGCAGAAAAGTCTTCTCTTGAAAAATAGTCTGCCAAAACATTTGTTTTACCTTTTACATATCTGAATGTGTATTGATAGTTTGATAATTTAATTAGCCATTTAGTAGTTAGATCAGCAGGAGAGGAAATTTTCTTATAGTGTTCGAGTGGTCTGCTATCGCTGAGAATGGTGAAAGGTCGATTGAAAAGGAAAAATTTAAATGCACTGACTGACTTAGCTATGGCCATCAGCTCAAGCTTGATGGCTGAATATCGCTGTTCTGATTTAGATAGTGTTTTACTAAAGTAACTAACCGGAAGCAGAATGCCTTCCTTTTCTTGTAGAAGAACCCCTGAAATAGCAATTTTGCTAGCATCTGTATTAAGAAAAAATTGTTTTGACCAATCGGGTAAAGAAAGAAAAGGTTTAGAGAAAAAAACTTTCTATATTTGTTTAAAGACTTCAGCATGTTGCTCTGTCCATTTAAATGTAGTTTTCGGAGATGTTAATTTTATCAAAGGATCAATTAATCGCGAGTAGCAGGGAATGAGTTTTCTGTAGAATCCACACAATCCTATAAATCTTTTTAGTTGTTTTCTGGTTGCTGGGATAGGAAATTGAGTAATTTTTGTAATGTTGGAAGAAATAGGATGTATTTTTTGATTTTGGATGCTGAAACCGAGATATTCAATAGATGACTGATGGAATTTACATTTCTTTGGAGACAATGTCAGATTGTACTTTTGTAGAGTAGCTAAAAGTGTTTGTAATTTTTCTGTTGTTTCCTGGAAAGAGTCACTTCCTATAATGATGTCGTCCTGGTAAGCATATATGCCTGAACAATTGCACTCTTGTATAATTGTGTCAATAAGCATTTGGAATGTTGATGCGGCTGATCTCAGCCCAAACATTAATCTTTTAAATGAATAAGTTCCCCATTGTGTAGTAAATGAGAGACGTCGTCTGTATTCTTTAGGTAATGAAATTTGATGATACGCTGAGGGAAAGTCTAATGTTGTAAAATATTTAAATTTTGAGATGTTATTTATTATCGTATCAATTCTTGGAAGAGGATAAGTGGAGCATCGAATCATAGAATTGATTAACCTTAAATCTAGGGCCAGTCTAAAGGAAGGTTTATCCTCCTTAGACACAGCTTTCTTTTTAACCATGAGCATTGGGCATGCCCATTCAGAGATATTTCTCTTAATGATCCCTGCATCCAGTAATTTGTCAAGTTGATCTTTTGCCTCTTCTTGAATAGCTTGTGGAATAGGAAAAGGGTAAGTTTTTAAGGGAATATCTGAAATGAATTTTATATGTGGAGTGATATGATCGGTGTGTCCAATCGACTTTAGTGAACATGAAAATACAGAGTTAAATTTCTGAAGAATATCTTGCATTATTACCCTTTCTGTAGGTTTTAAATGCTGAATAGAAAAATTATTTACATTAAATTCTTTCTGTCTTAAGGATAAAACTTCTGGTGTAGCCTTAATTAGATTACACATGTGATCAGGTGTATTTGTTGCAAGATCCAAGGAATTTTCTTCTATTTTATCTATCTCTGAAATGTATCCGCAAACGGTATTTTTATTTATATGCAGTTTCTTGCTCGAATTATTATACATAGGAATAAAAAATTGAATTAATTCTTGTTTAGTAGAATTTTCCTTGATATGTTGTACCTCCATAAGAGAAGGATAGGACACAAGTGGACAATGCTTGTTAGACGATGTAAACATTACTGATTTTCTGGAATAAGCGTGGACCGCACAGGCACATATATAGTATCCTGTGGATCAATCATAATCTTCTGGGTAAGCCAACATTTTTGATAAGAGGGTAAGTTCTCTTTATGAACATCAATTTTAGATTTTTTATATCCAGTTTGGGGAAAATCCATATGAGTAGCTATCTTATGTGATGCCCGATTCATATCAGATTCAGATGATAGAAGACTGCAAGAGGGTACAGTGTCTAGAATATCTAAAGCATTTTCATTAATTTGTATTTTGTTATTGTGTAAATTGATAACTACGTGATGGGACTTTAAAAAATCAAAACCAAGTATACCAATAAATTTAGATTCAGTTGGTATTTGAATAAGAAAAAAGGTGTGTTTGTAAAAAGTTTTCCCTATTTTAAAGGAAATGCAAACACATCCGTCACTTTGGACTATAGAGTTTATTGTAGATATCTTGACTCTTGAAGCAATTCTTTTGTAATATAATTTGTTTTGATTTTGTAAGAAGTAATGTTTTGAGAGTAATGACACAGAAGCTCCTGAGTCGAGAAGAAAATTCTCTAATGTTTTGTTTAACAGTAATTGTATGATGGGGAGATTGGGCAGATCATTGTCTGTGTGTAACAAGAATTCCAGTGAATTAACTAATATGCAGTCTCCATTTTCCTCCACACTCGGGGACGTTACCAGTACAGGAGATGTTGTCTGTATTGCAACAGATTTTACTTTGCGTTCTAATGACAAAGGGAACTTTGCCTGTGTGTCTGGAGATCTCAGAATGATTTCATTGTTATTTATAAAAAAATTATTAGGTAGATTAGAATATGTTGAGTTAGTCTGTGAAAAGTTGTTATGGTAATTGACTTTATTCAAACCTGACCTATATGAGGAACTCTTTGTATTTAGGAGTTTAGTGTCACTTCTACCATTCTCCACTTCTAGTCATTGTGAATGATTACTTTTGGTTTGAGGGGAGTTGGATTTAAATGTTTTAGGGGCCCTAGCTCTCCGTGACATGTCTCTATAAGGTCTAGAGAAAGTTTGCCCATTACGATATCTGTGAGAAAACTTATTATTTTGTAATTTTCTGAGTGCAAAGCACCTCTGAGCAGAATGTCCAGGTCTTTCACACCATTGGCATTGAATCGTGTGCGAACCTTTATTTTGTGGAAATTTATTGTATGGCCGCTTGCTATAAGATGAATTGTTAATCTTAGTCAAATTGTTTTCTGAGTTTGTACCTATCACTTCACTATCTATTTTATGATTGAAGTTCTGAATAGTAGCAAAAGATGTTCCTGGTAAGACAGGGTTTACTTGCAAGTTATAAATTTCCTGGAATTTTTCGAGACATTCCACCATCTGATAAAAGGTTGTGGCTTTTTGTGATAGTAGATGAATTCTAAAGTGGGGCGGAATGAGATCATTGAATTTTGCAATTAGTAATTGTTCAAGGGCTTTTTCTTCCATATCAGGAAATCGTTTTCTCACTAAATTTTCAAGCTTATTAGCAAAAATATTAATATTGACATCGTACTCAAACTTAAATTCGTTAAATTGTTGTGCTATTGCAGTTGCCGACTCTACCTTAAAATATTTCTTAAATATATTAAATAACTCTTTTGTATTTTTGGCTTTTTGGCAAGCTGGGGAGGAGACATAAAACTTAAGAGCAGTATCTGCCAATTTCGATTTCACAAAAGCCAAAGCATGGGATTCTTCCCATTTGCTGTTCTCAATTTTAAATTTCACTTGTTCAATAAAAAAATCCAATAAATGAGGGTCTCCAGAAAATGGCGTTACTAAAGTTTTGAATGGTAAACCTCTTGTCAATCCTTTGTTAGAAGCCATTATTTTTTGTATATATATGAAACTACTATATTGGTTTAAAAAAAACAACACAGATGTATGAAGCTTGTTATTTAAATTTCTTGATTTTTACATGTGATGATAGCTATTTGCATATAATAAATTCACGTAGTTGAGGAGAGAGAGAGATACCTACAATTTTTTTTTTTTTTTTTTTTAAAGCCAACAATACAAAGTTCTGTTGGTTATTATTTATTTAATCAGTTATTCAAAATATATTGAACCAAAAAAAAAAAAAAAAAAATTTCATTTGTACAAAGTTCCAGCATATCACAATTTTTGAAACAGGGAATTGTCTTATAGGTCACTTGGTATCAATCATATTCAATCACCAAGAAAATGTAATTGGTAATGTATGACTTTAAAAAAATAATTTCAGTAATTCTAGCAATAAAAATAAAATAACTTATTCAAAATAAACAATCTCTACAGTATCATTTATTCTTAAGAACAATAATCAAGTATTCCTTTCCGGCACCAAATGTGATGTAAATACTTCATTTACCTTTTATGTTTTCATATTTTAATTTATTTTATTAATATGTTTAATTTTAATTATCAAAGAATTTCGTTATTGAGGAATCAAAAACCTCATGGCGTACATTGCATTTTGACCGCTAACCCTTTTGTTCTTTGGGTCAGAATGTCAAATATTTTTATTTACTTAAGAGAAAAGAGGAATAAATTTACTTATTGACTAGAAGGCTGTAAAAAGAAAAATGCATACAAAAATAATGTTTGTAATAAAACAAAACTGCTGCATCAAAATTAATTTTTTTTATTTTCAAAACCACACTAGTAATTCCAAATTAAGTAGGATATAAAAATTAATGGTTTTTAAAATTTGAATATGTATTCCTATAAACTAATATATATATATATATTATTAATAAGTAGGCACTCTCTCTCCAAACAATAAAATGGTCATTATTTTAAAACAGAAGAAAAACAAATCTTTCTCACCCCATGTTCTTATCTTGAGAGCTGCTCAAACCCAACTGAATTTTAAAACTGCTGGGATAACAGAAGGTGGGGTCAGAACCATCACCCTATTGGTTCTTAGAATGGTGTGCGATGACATCACCACTAGTAAAGAAGAACCAATTTTTCTCCTGTGTGTGTGTTGCAGTAAAGCAAACACAACAGGGTGAGTTGAGCCAGTTGAGAGAAACAATGCATTTAAGTGCAGAAAAACGATCTTATTTAAAATTTAAAAAGAAGTGATGTCTTTAACATCACAAAGCCATTAATATCTGTGAAAGGGGATATTTTGAGAAAAGATGAGAAGAAATTTAGTTTGCAACAAAAAAGTTTGTAAATCAAGAATGCACTTTGCATTCATGTGGAGGTCATCTTACTAGGAGATTCTTAAAATAATTTTTCTTCAAATTAAAAGCTCGTAAAATAGAGAAATATGTTAAATAGAGGTCTAGCTGTAGCTATATATATATAATAATAAAGAATAAAGATGATCTATTAAGCATAGTAGAAGCCAAGCAACAGATACAAGATCCCTGAAACACCAATGACCAATAAGATTTAAAAAAAAAAAAAAAAATCATCAGTGGATGAAACACACTAATGTAAAGAAACCAGATCTATTAATTAACAGCCTGCAAAACAAACGAATCAAATAAGTAAAACAACAAATATTAACTTAAAACCATAAACTTATCAAAATTAATGAAAAAACAACCCAAGAAACACAAGATAGGAAGAAGGAGGCAGGCGGCAAGACTTGTGACTTGCCTGTGGGGTTACACTAGTTTTACGCTGGCAACACTCCCCCAGTCTGCCACAACCAGAACAGGAACCATATGGATTTAAAAAAACAAAATTTCAAAGCAGATGAACAACAATGAAACCACGAAGCAACATATATATATATTATTTTAACTTTTAAAATTACTAAAAAAATAAATATTTTAATATTTTATATTTATTCCTATCTAGCTCTTGGAACTGTACACATTATTAAATGAAAATTATGTTGAAGATGATGACAACATGTTCAGATTTGACTATTCTCCAGGGTTTTTAAAATGGTAATTAAATATATATATATATTCTGTATTTAGCAATTGTATGCATAAATTATTTTTATATCTTTATTTTTTTTAATAGTAGAAATTGTTTGTGTAATTTATTTATTGTTTATCTGACATGACATCTTTCGTTTTCTTTCTTTCATATTATATAATTGAGAACAGTAATTATTCACAATACTGTAGTTCTAAGATTTGTAAATACCAATAATTCTTTTCTTTATGACAGGTTTATTTTTGAATACAGCATTTTATTAAATTGGAGGTAAAAACAAAAGATTGTTAAACTGAATTCAACTCAACATCTGTACATAATTTTCATATTTGATTCATCAGAAAAGATTATTTAACTCTTAAATGCCTGATTGTTAAAAAATCAATTTAAAAATGTACATACTTTACCATGTAATAATTTCTATGTAATAATTTTTAGCACTAGTGTTGTCTCTACATGGTGAAAATTCATTTAATAATACTATCAGTATGTAATTTATTGGCAACATTAGGCACTAGAGCTTCAATATTATTCTAATAGTATTTTAGAAGACAAAATTAGATATGTTGCCGAAAGGTAACACACAGTATTTTTGGGTTAAACAAAATGTAATATTCTGTGAATGCAATTATATACTACAATTTTAAGTTTCTTTCTTTCTTTTCTTTTCTATTCTTTTATAAATATTATGTATGTATATGTGCATTTTTAATGTTTAGCATTAAATATTTGAATATTACAGTAAGGTTTTTTTTTTTTTTTTTTTTTTTAACCCCCTTTTCCTAAGGTTGGGGGATATGTTTTTGCTAGAGTATCATTGCATTCACGATTTTCTCTGATAAACTAAAGTTATAAATAAATTTGGCTTGTACCCATAATAATTTTGCTTTCCTATTAAAATATGGTATATTATCAGTGGAAATAATTAACTCTTTTTTTTTTTTTGAGACATTTAGGTCAGGCACTCTTAGATTGAAATGAAATTAATAAAACATACATCAGTTACATACTTTGGCGTGATTCAGGCTATTATAAAATTTTAAATGACAATTCATGGATAAAACGTAAACAATGATTCTAATAATTCTATCTTAATACATAGCCTTGATAAAACATCTACATCATCTTTAGAGAGTTGTTTTAAAAAACCAAAAGTTATATATAAACTTATCTAGTTATGTTAAGCAGATGATATACTTATACAGTAGCCGCTTTATAAAATTACATTTGTCCTGCTCCAAAATGATTTTATTAAGTGACTGATTTTTATAACCGGTGAACAAGGCCGAACTCAAGAAAAGAGTATTCCTCGCTTGGATTTAGAAAAAAATTTCAAATGCAGCGGTTAATAGATTTAATAAAGATGATTAATTAATTTTTGATAAATAATTAATATACATTTCCAGTTTATGCTCCGATTCTCTAGTATTCTTCTGCGTATGTATATTGAATATATAAAGAGCTTTCTGTGCATCAACTGACGCAGGTGATGAATCTGGTGCCTCGTCTAAATCAGAATTTCGCTTTTACTTGTCGGTTTCTCACCGAAATCAGAATTTTCATCTTTACTCTTCAGTTCATCTGAAATTTATGAAGATAAAAACTGCTCTACAATCACATTGTCAAATAGTTTTATCTATCTTAGGAGGTTTTCACTCATCGTAACATATTGAAATAAAACCTTGTCAAACTGTTCCTTACTTTGAAAGATGGAAAATTTTTCTTGAGATTCTTCTTTTGACATGAATCTGCATGCTAAAAAGCATTTTGTGTTTGATGTCACACTCTTTACAACATTTTTATGTAGAGCATTGCTTTCAAGAGAGTTACAGATTTTGCTTATAGTGTTTATAGAAGACTGTGTAATGTAGAATAATTACACACATTGATTTCATACAGCTTTTCCAACCGTTTTCTTTCTAAGTTAACATTTAGATGCTCTAATCTCTGATCAAGTAGTTGAATGACACTGAGCTGTTAGATGGAAGAAACATTAGTTTTATGTGTTGAAACACTAAATACATTTGATGTACAGTGCAGTTTTCCTAAACTAGAACAATTATATTTAGTTATCTTTTTGTCCTGTTGCATGAAAAAATCAGAGAAATACTTCATTTCTTACGATTGTAGTATCCATAAGTAAATTTTTTTACTACTTTAAAGCAGGAAAGTTTCTTGCTTCCTACAACAACTGAAAAGGATTTCTTGACAATTATTGTCATATTACACATAAAAAAACAGTTACTCTTTATTCTATTCTCTTGTACTAATCATTGGTTTTGGTTTTGAACATATGAGTGTACCCTGGTAGAGCCAAATAAAGCAATGCAGTTTCATCAATACTGAGAATTTTAGCTGAATTAATCTTTCAACAAATTCGCTAAACGACTGTTTTACAACAATCACCATCAAAATCTGCGTCTTTTATGTATGAAGTTTGCGATAAACAATATTTTTTTGCACTTCCATCTTATCAACTAGCCATTCATAGGAATGAAGTTTTCATCACTCATCATTCGTGCAAATTTTTCAACTTTTAAGAACAAAATTGCAATAAGAGATGGAAATTTTATTTGACCTGGCATTCTTGAACTAATCTAGAAGTAGTACTGCCTCAATGACTTCTGCTTTCCCTATTTGTTTTCACATGCAGTTCACACTTCTGTTTGCTGAAATTTAGGCAGTAATATCATCTCTATTTTTAAGTAAACTTCATAAAGCAAATTGAGAAATCTTAAGCTTCGATGTCCATCATACTTTGCCAAAATTTTATGTTTTACCATCAAAATAAAACTTTCCACTTAAACATCTTGATTTTAAGTTGCTTCAAAATAAGAACTAGAAATTCTATTTGATTATTTACAGACAGAAAAAAATCATCATTGGCCAATCATTTAAAAAGTGCATTCCTCAAGTTCGTTACAACAACAACAGATGACAGGTCATGGTTTTTTTTAATGTTTTAGGTGTAAAATTTTCGGCAAAGAGAAATAATGTGGGGGCTTGCTATATTTTATTTTATTTTCTCTTTGCAAAAATAATTTTTAAAAAATCTTGTGAAAATTTAAAATTCATTGTCTGGCTTGCATATATAATAGTTTTTATTGGAATTTATTAACCAGCGATGCTGATTTTATTAGGCGGCGGTTTCAAAAGGAGTTTGAATTGATTTGATTTTGAATCTAGCAATTTGATCAGATTAAGCAGCTGATTTTATTAACCAGTAATTTTATAAAGCAGTGAGTACTGTATTTTTATTAAATGGCTGTCTAGAACTGATCAGTTAAATGATTTTGTAAATAGAATGAATTTTCTCAATTCTTTTATTAAATATAACATAGACATTTAAGCAAGTTAAATTTCAAAATCACCATACTTTTTGTTCTTCTATGTCTAAGTCCTCTTCCAACATCAATATTGTTTTGCCTTTTTTCCCTAAATCTAGTTTTGCCATAGCTAAAGTTCTTTTTAAAATAATTTTCTCACCTATAAATAAAATAGCCCTTTCTAGATTAAAAGACCCTATTTGATGTACATAATGGGGTATATATAGTATTCCTTGTTATTGTGGGCAATAATCATATATTGGTCAAACAAAACGTAAACTCAACTTTCGCCTTTAAGAACACTTGAGTTATATTTCGAAGCAAGAAACTAGAAAATCAGCCATTGCTAACCATAATTTCAACTTTAATTCACCTAAAATAATCGGTCAATTTAAACACTTACATGAACTTGATTTTCTAGAAGTTTTCCATATCTATAAAAAAATCATAAAAATATCATTAATTGTGATTTTGCTGTACTCCCTCTCTCAGATTGTCAGAAAAATTACATAAAATCCACATACTCTTAATTTTTACATAGTTTTCTACATCCTAAATTCCTATTGGCTTACAGTTCCAGTTTCTTAAATTCCTATTGGTTGCTATTCTGACTCTATAATCCACTTCGTCATTCTGCACTGATGACGGTACACTTTACGCTACCGAAACTGCAGTCTGCACTTTGCAATTTTTTCATTGATGTCTTTAACATTGTGTAAATATTGATATTTATTTAATAATCACTCCTTTTTCTAGATGTTTTATTCCATGAAGAAGATAAGGTGAGACTGCAAACTTAAGATCAATTATTCAACCATTCCTCATTGTACACCTATTTGAAATGGGAATTAAAAAAATTTCATGTAAACAATACTTTCTTCTTAAGTGTCTAAAAGAAAGTAAAAATTGTATATTTTCTGCATTTAAAAATATTTTTTTTATTTCAGACTTTATAGTTCTATTTAGATGTAAGGAAAATGGGAAATGAATTAAATAATTAAAATTTTTATCAGATTTTTATTTTACTTACCTTTATTTTTACAAAAAAAATCTTAACAGCATTAAAATAATTTCACATCATTGTGGAAAAGCTGTATTTTCTAAGTTTTGGTTGTATGTTATTTTAACATCTTTATCTAGGGCTCTGCAACCTCCTCATTGGAAGAAACATTGGCACTGTGGAGTTCGTGTTATCAAAAGTAAAAAACTTGTTGGGTTCATTAGTGCTGTGCCTGCTGTCATTTCAATTTATGGCAAGTGAGTAAAGAAATATTTTTAGCAGATTTTCATTTAATGCTAAAGGCTTGTATTTATGAATGTTCTTCAAAAGTCTTCCAAAATTTAGAACTCATGTGGGTATGTATTTATACAGTTTACAAAATTGGTAATCACACAAATTGACAGATGGGAAAAAGAAAAAAGGCTTATGGCACTTTTTGCATTTCATTTTTAAAATGTTTGTTTTTCTATGTTTATGTCAAAGTAGTGTAATTTTTGTTAACTTTATACAGTTATCCTTTCACACTGAAAAGAAAAAATATATAACTTTTATTTTATTTATTTTAATCATTAGAAATTGTCCTTTTTCAACTGATAAACAATAAATGAAAAGTCCCCTAAACTTTCTGTATGATTTTGTAAAAATTATGTAATTTTCACTGATTTGATGTGATTATCTTTTTGTGCAGAAAATAAATATTAAAATGAAAAGTTTATAAATTGTTATAAAATTTTTTCTTTTTGAATTTGGTTATCAGTGCTTAACACAGCTTCCATTTGGGGCCAAAGAAAAGAAGAAAAATTAGAAATTAAAGAACACGAAATTGCAGTTTAAAAAATGCCATTTTCATTCAGTTATTAATTTCTGTAATAATTGCACTTATTTAATAACAGGATGTCAACAATCAGGGTAAACAGGGATATCATGGAAAAATCAGATAGCTTTTTCAATCTGGGAATATCAAGGAATTTTGCAAAAGTACTTAAAAATTATGGACCTTTTTATTTTTGTCTTGAAACATGACTGAAACTGAAAGATTGCCGAACAGGCAGTATTTTTGCACAGAATTGGCTACTTTTTAATTGAATCTTGCCGAGTTAATATTTAAAATAATAATAATAATAAACTTTTTTTTTAAAGTTAAATATGTAGGACGTGGAAATTCCGGACTCTCTGCTCGTGCTCTCCATAAATATTCTCAATGCAACAATTTGAGGAATGATTTCATTTTCTATTATTAATATGTTGTGCAATTAACAGGATTCAGATTTTTTATATTTTGTCAATTTCTCTCAACTTTTTAAGTTTGCATATTTTTTTTTTTTTTTTTTTTTTAATGTGTGTGTTAATAACGTCAACAAAGGAAAAACAAATTGAGGTGTGTGTTTGCCCATGTATCAACTTCTTAATTGCAGTGGTATGGAGAGCCTGCTACACAAGGGTGCAATATACACAAAATTATGGAATGTATATAATAGGCAACGGAAATCATGGAAATATGTCAAAGTTAATCAGGAAATTTAGAGAACTTTTTTTTTTCTGAATTTTTATAACAACCCAGAATAAGCTTTCTTCGCTTTTTAAATGCATGCCTATTTGATTTTTATGTTTCCATATTTATAAACTGATTTTGAACTTGATAAACTAGGCATACATAAAAGACTTATCTAGATCTAGATAGTGTTGGCTGGTTAAACTTTCCATTTTGTTTCAAAATTTCAGCCACAATTTCAAATTGAAAAGGTAAATTAAAAAAATTGAAGATTCTGACTGAGTTTTCCAAATGCTTATTTTACTTTTGTCGTAAAAAATAATGAAATATAAAATTTTCTAATTTAATCAGCTGAATTAAATTGTAATTGACAGAATTTGAACACTCTGATATTCAATCACAAATATATACACACATATAAATATTTTAAGAAAGGCAAGCAAATAAAAAATTGCTTAATTTTAGTGTAGAATTAGTAAGTATAGGGTAATAGTAAAAATTATTGATTAATTTATGTTTTAAAAATGTCAAAGATTTGAATCTTGTTAAAAATATAAGTGCTGTGAAAGTTCTATACTTATTTTATAGTAGATTGACAAAAATAAGTAAAAAATTTTAAAAGATTCATAGAGTATAATAACAATAACAGTTTTTATTTGAATAGCTCAGGAATAAATACAGATTGTGTTACAATTTAATATTGATTTTATTACTATATTTATCATGACCATTGTGTTTAATTTTAGATAATTCAGTTTTTTTCAATATATTCTTTACAACGATAATAATTTTTTAATAAAAATAAATGACAGTTTACTTGCTTAATTTAAACAAGTCTAAAATGCTTGTAATTGTACATTAAAAAAAAAAAAAAAATAATAATACATTTATTACTTGCTGCAAAATACAGCAGTAATGATAAATATTACTAATAATATAATTCTATGTAAAACTGTTATTTTGTGTGCTTGATTGATTGATTAAACTTAGTAAAGTTATTTACATATGTAATTATTGATTATTTAAAAAAAAATATTTCAGGAAAAGAAAATTGGTTGAAATAAATTTTTTATGTGTTCATAAGAAATTGCGCTCAAAAAGAGTGGCACCAGTTTTAATACGAGAAATTACTAGGAGAGTTAATTTAGAAGGCATTTTTCAAGCTGTGTACACTGCTGGTGTTGTGCTTCCCAAGCCTATTGGGACATGCAGGTACTCGTTTTTAAATATTTCTAATATAAATATATTGGTCATATGATTTTTATAGTATCATAACTATTACACAACATATATCAGTATGAATTATAATTTAACTGTAATGCTTTTAAGTATTCATTTGATGAGAGCTTTGTAATTTTAGATATCACTTTGTATTTTCTGTTTTTTTAAATTGAAGATTTTACACAATAGTTCACGATTGATATTTTTACACTTCAGTTTTACAGGGTTCCTAGTGGTGACTAAAAAGCAACTATTTGCTACTAGAATCAACGCCAGGTATTATCGCAACTATTTTTGTGTAAAAGTGTCTTAAAAGCTACTATTTTTAGGTTAGTTGACACTATTTCAGAAAAGTGGAAGCTATTTTGAACAAAAACTGTTCCCTGCTATTTTTTCTGTGCCTTCACTACATTTTTACTTCCATTACCCGACTACCATAGTTAATGGAAATATTTATTGTATTCTGTCAAAAAATTCAATTTTAAGTTTAAATCTGATTTATGTGTTGGGGGTAGATCTGATTACCATATATCCGAAACTAATAAATATAGAATGGTGAGAATTGAGGCCAGTCTGGTGTACAGATGATATTTCCAGCTTCTAGTGAAAATTGTGAAAACCGGAAGTGGGATCATAACACTGTATATAAACACCCACTTAGATGTCCTTTGATGTGTATTAGTTGGTTAGTTCAGAGAAATTGATAGACTTTCTGTATAGTAGGTCAATTTGAGTTTCTTGCAAAACGGCTGTATGAATTTTTTTCAAACTCGCTATAATAATTTTATATCTTAATTGTATGGCTATAAAGAAGAATGATAAATTGAATTTTTATCTTTTAATGTGGCCTGATAAATATATTAGTATAGATTAAGTACATTGCATTGATAATAATCATTTCACATGTGATAGAGCTGAAAAAGAGAGAGAAATAATTGATATCAAGAGTTCAAATTAAATGAAATAGACAAGAAAAATTTGACTTACCAAATATCTTTTATTTACGAGGAGAACATAAAATCAATACTGAAGAACAGTTAGCTACCATGATTAAAAAGACCCTTCACAGAAATAATGAATATGATTGGACACTATAAATATTCTTATAACACACATTACGGCGATGGTGCTGTACTAAATAATCTGCAATCAGTATAATTATTCATGATAGTTCACATAGTTTCTATCCATATTTACTTAGAAGCGGTCAGAAAACATTTTGGCATCTGGAACAGAGGCAACTTTAATTTCCTCATTGTGGATGGTTATTTTTGAGTTTTAATTGGAGTATCATTCGATTCCTCGACCAGACACTAAAGATTAACTCCTTTGGATCTTGTTCGTTGAAGAGAATATAGATAGATGCCTGTGATGAGTAACGGCCACGAGAATACCACTGAAGGAATTTTCAGGAATTATGCATTGGATTCTCAAATTCAGACCAATCTTTAAACATCTGCACTTATATTCTTGCTAACTCATCCATAAATACATCAAATAAATTCAAGCTATGTTGTAATCCAGATAGAAATATTATTTTGAATCAGTCAAGCTTATTATTTAATAAATTCACATTCGGGGAGAGACACGAAAAGATAAAGGGCTACTGGGAGCTCCAATGTGCACTTCCTCTCATCATGACGGAACTTCGCGACTGGCGCGGGGAAACCTCGGCCTCGTGGAAACTTCACACTGTCCTCTCCAAGATTTTTAGTCAGAATGAATTCTCATTTGCCGGGCTATGAGCGCTCTCTCTCACGGACCAATCCGCAAGCAGGAAAAAGACGCTAGCCTCAATAGCAAAACAATCTATTGCGAAATTTCGGGAAGGTAGTTCTTTCCCACTTTTTATTTCGAGGGAAAGTTAAACAAAATTGTAGCGAAAATGGCTGCCGGTGAAATATGAGATTTTGAGAGTTATAAAAGCAGCTTTATTAAAGTTAGATTTTTTGAAGTAAAAGCCAAAATAATTCATTTTTTTAAGATGAAAAATATATGAAATTTAATAAATTTGAAGAGGCTTTTCTCTGAAATTAAAAATGAATTAATTTAAAGTAGTCAAAATAATTATAATTATGAAAAATACAAAAATTACCATTGAAAAAGAATAAAATCACAATCCGATTTTTTGAATACAATAAAATAATGATTTTTGCAGTCTAAGTTCTAAAATCTTTAAATACTCCATTTTAAAGTCAGAGTTTATTTCATAACTCTGACATTCATTAACTCTGATTTCATAACTCTGACTCATAATTCATTTTTCTAAATTTTCCAAAATTTAAGTTCATATTCGATTTTTGGAAATTAAAACTCTTTTTAATTTTTAGAAAGAGGAGTGTTATGGTTTCGAGCATAACATTCTCCATATTAACTGCCTTTTAGATATCCTTTTATTGAGTTTGCCATGTTTTGATGAAAATATCTCAGAAACAGCTCTAATATTTTTTTTGAAAATTGCTATATAATCCCTTTACAGATATCCTTTTGTATCAAATTATTGCTAATTTTCCAGGGTTATTACAATAAAATTAACAGTCATCCTGATTAGACAGGTCAGTTTTAGATCTCGGAAATTAATGCCTCAAAAAAGGCTCTATCATTTTTTTTTTTTTTTTTTTTTTTTTTTTAATTTTGCAATGTAAACTGGGTTTTATATGCCTTTACACATGTATCGGTTTTCTTTTACAAAAAAGGTATCTAATTTCTTAGGTCAATTTTATATTTTCTAACCATATTATCTCCAAAAACTGCTTAAATGTTTACTTTATTTTTATTTTTTTAATCTAAGACTATTATTTGGATCGGAGCTACTATTTTGGCTACTATTTCATACATTAAAAGCAACTAAAGCAACTATTTTTGAGTGTCTGTCATGCTGGGAACCCTGGTTTTACTTAATTTTTATTCATGTGCAATCTGGATCGTTTCATTATTTTACCTTGTTTTATTGTTTTAATCTGCTTTATATCAAAATCATCATAAATATGCATTACTTAAACCAAAAACATTTACAGTGAAAATAAAAATAACTCAATACTTTAACTTAATTTTTTTATGCCAATGTTTCATGCATCATTTTTTGGTATCAGTGTGAGACAAAAAGTTATGCAAACATAAAAATTTCCTTTTTGATGTTCTCTCTCGTACTCACCAAATTCTGAAATAAATGCAACCTCAAAACTTTTTGTTTCTTTAATAATCTGATAGCTGACTGCATTAAACTATATGATTCAAAATATTTTCCAGTGAAAGCTTTCAGTTATGCTAGAATACAAGAACTGTTATTGCTCAATGCATAACAAATTTCAAAAATTTGAAATTTAGTTTAAATGGAGGATTCTTTTAACATTGGTTATTTAAAAAATTACTTTTTTTCCCTCCTCAAACAAAATCTCATGTATATTATCACAAAGTAGGTATCTACTAAAAAAAAAAAAAAAATTACAAGTTTCTTATAAATAGACAGCAACTGGAATAGAATTATGTTTATTGTTGACTAGCAAGCTTTGCCCACTTTGCTGGTCACTATATTTAAATGAATTTGCAAAACTGAATCACTAATTTTTATAGATAAAAACTATAAAAAAAAATCTCACTGAATCACTATGAATGTTAGTTTGAGAGGCAGCATTTTTCTGTTCTGTGTTATGTCGGCTCAAGTCTATACAACCATGTCCCACTTCCTGCTGCAACGTTTCCCCCTGGCATTTAAATTTGGTTATTTTATTATACAATAGATAGAGCTGCTATTGTTCAAGAACTACTATTTTACAGATAGATATATCTTAGCATTGATTAAACCTTTTCATTTTGGTACCATGTACAGTAAAATCTCCCGTAACCAGCACTCAATTAACCGGCAATCTCAAAATAACGGCACTTTCTCTATATATAAGAATAAATTTTAGAAAATGAAGTAGAAATGTCAGTGGATAAAATCAGGAAAAAAAAAAAATAATAAATAAAAAAAAAAAATCTCAACAAGGTGCACACATGCAGGTTCCCAGCTATCAATCTGCCAAGTTTTGTAGCTCTGCGACCAGTAGTGTGAGCACCAGAGTGCAGACAGACACACAGACAGACACTTCACTTTACTTTATATGGATAAACAGTACTATGTAAACAACAATTATACTTTTCACTTAATTACACATAACAAAAAATTATAGATTAATGATTTTTATTGAAGAGTAACAATAATGTTCATATATTACATATTATTTCTGCTGTTTGTTTCATTCTACTAAATTTTGTTTTATACAAAAGTGGCTCTTATTTGATGTCTTCAACCAGTTTTCAGTTCAAAAATTTCAACTTAACATTGCTTTTCTATACTTTAGCATGTATGTTCCAAATATCCATTACAGCATAATTCTTAGTTTTATTTATCTTAGAATGGCTTAAATTTTTATGAGCTTAAAACAACATAAAAACAAATTGAGAAATGAATATTTAGGTTTTATTACTTAAGACATTACAAATTTTAATTTAAAAAAAAATGAAATTAATCGTCAAAAATTTTAAATATATAAAGGAATTTTCTTTAATTAAATTGGAACAAAATTGTTGATTGCAGCGATATAATGATTGCGGTGTGATGAAATAAAACTCGCACATCTCGTTGTTCATAATATATTAATTAAATAATAAATGTAAAATTAATGTATACAAATTAAATTAAAAAAAAAAAAAAAAATCAATGTTTTACTGCAAGCAGGTGACAGTTTTAAAGATTGACATTAGATAGACTTATAACCATAGCAAAATTTTAAGTTCTGTGTTTTATTCTGTAACAAATTATCTCTTGCATCAACGGTTAAATAGCTTGCTAAAATTGTAATTTGTTGTTTGACAACTATGAAATCCTTTCTTTTTGTGAAGGAAGTATTTGATAAATCCCTGTTTTTTCCAAGTATTTTCAAGCATTCACTGTAAGTGCATTGTATTATCATATATTACAGTTAATTTTTAAAAATACCCTTGCGTAACTGCAATTGAGATGTACCAAATATTCAGTGTATATTTGGTATTAGGTCTATTCGGCTAGCCAAATATTTGTTTTGGCCAAATATTAAATTATTTGGCTAAACTATTCAGTTAGCCAAATCTATAAAAAATCAATTTATTAAAATATGAAATTATTTAAAAAGTTCTTACACAGCTATTTTTTTTACTATTATTAAATTCAGATTATTCAGAATAATTAAGTTAAATGAAAGCAATTGTTTTGCATGTCTTCTAGAGTAATATTATAGTAATATTACTACTAGTAATAATATTATAATATTTGTATTATTATAAAAATTAATTATATTTAGCAAATTTTTTCTTTGATAGTGACAATAATTTAATAAAAATAAATTTTGAATAAATAAATGAAAATTCTTCTATGGTATACAAGAAATAATAAGAGAAGACATGGTAAAAAAGAAATAATAATAAAAATAATAATTGAGTAATCTGTTTTATTATTTTCCTATATATTTGCCTGTAGCAAAATCTGCAATTGTGTTTATTTATCACACCTGTAGTATTTTTATTAAAATTTCATTCAGTCATCAATTTGAATGTGACATAAACTTTTTTCAATTTTGACTTAATTCGGTCTTTATTTTAAGAAATATAACTTTATTTCTATCTTTCTTGTCAGAGAATTTGTTTAGTGAAAACTTTTTAACGTGAGAGTTATAGTATATATCTTTTAAAGTTGAGTTAACAAGGAGTGTGCATAAACTGCATGAAATAGTAAATTTTAAGAGATCAGACGAAGGTCATATGATGTTGTCATTTAAGAAATTTTAAATTTTTATTAAGAAGCCTAACTGTTAATAATTTTCTTTGCTGTGAACTCAGCATTAATTATTTTTTAATAATTTTCTTCATTTAAATAAACCATTGTTCCTGAAATGTAATTTTTCATGATTTAAAAGAAAATACTACTAAATGTAAATGATTGTACTTAAAAAAGTAAGAAAAAATTCACACAAAAAGTAAGAAAAAATTCACACACAGACACCTGACTATAAGAATAATCAGTTGATTATTCAATATTTGGCCAAATAGTTATTATTTGGCTTGCTGTATGTTCAGTATTCGGCCAAATATTTAGCATTTGATATTCAGCCAAAACTGCTATTTCCATACAGCTTTAAACTGCAATAATAAAATTGTACTGACAAAACTGCAATAATAAAACTGTACTGACAAAAAAAGAAAAAGAATTTAAGTTTTAAAATGGGAAAGGATGAAAAGCAAATAAAAATTGATTATAAATTTTCTTGAAATTTCGCTTTGAAATTCATTCTTTGTGAACATAAACAGTTTAACTCAGTTTAACTGTGCAAAACAACGTCAAATTAACAACTGTAATTAAAATTGTCATTTAAAATTTTCTCATATTGGGATTTTTTTTTTTTTTCTTTTTAATAAAAAACTTGCAGTAATTATTTTTTTACTTCTGATCATTGTACTTTGTTATTAAAAGAGGAAAAAAGTAATTTTTAATAACTATTATATTGTGAAATTTATCATAAAATGTTGTAATTTTTAATAACATTTGTTAAAATTCCTTGTGTTTAGGTATTGGCACAGATCTCTCAATCCTCGCAAACTCATTGATGTAAAATTTTCTCATTTGAGTCGTAATATGACAATGCAGCGTACTTTGAAATTATACAAATTGCCTGAGGTAGTATTTTGCAGTTTTTATATTTACAAATTTAGATTTTTAAATTATAGTGAGGTAGTTGATATTTTTCAGTTGTAAGATAATGTTAATTTTAGCACTTTATACATATGTATATATTATATTAATTATTATTATTTGCATGAACTGTATTAAAATATTATCAATCTTTTTAAAAAAATAAAAATAAATAAAAGTAATAATTTTTCAAAATTATTATTGCAACAGAATTCTGTTATTCTTAATATTACTTCATGTCAGAAATTAGATAATTTAAAAATGAGATGTATACTTTTTAATTATTTTTTGCAATGTATGTCAGTATAATGGGCATTGCAATGTTTTATTCAAATAATCTTGTTAATACAGAATCTTTTTTGGGATGAATTGCACATGAGCATTGTAAGTTTAAATGTTTTTCAACCTCATTTCAATTCACACATAGACCATAATCACTTTTATTTTTCTTCATAAATAAACAGTTATTGCTAAACATAACACCATGTTATATTTATTCAATTCAATATTTCACCAACAAAGATTTTATTAAATATTTAATGAAAGTTATTACTTTATTTGATATGAAAGTTACACTACTCTTTGTAAAAATCAGCAAAACAACATAAATTGTATTTAAAAATAGTTTACCCAAAATTATAAAATTATAAAAGCAATGTTATGTTATCAGCCATATGCTAAAAAAAATCTGTGTGTATATGAATCCTTACATCTAATGATTCTTGGATCGGTAAATTGAAAAATATAAATTGTTAACTGAATTATTAAAAATTACACTCAACCATAAATTTCTTATTTTTAAATGCATAAAAGCAGTGTTTTTCTAGTTCACACCTCATTGAAAAATAAATGTAAGTAAAAATTTTGTTTCACATTCGAAAGCAAGATTTAAATTTATTTTATTTTATTTTATTTATTTATTTAGGCTACTGATCTGTAGCAGTCACTTTTTTATTTTTATTTATTTATTTACTTTTTAGGGTTTTTAAATTTTACTGTATGAATTTAGTGTTAGATTATTTTGTTTTTATAGAATTTCTCATTTAGAATGTTTAATTTGTCCTATAATACATTAAAAATTCTCTAACTATAAGTTATTATAAATAGTAAACTTAACACCTAATTTGAATAATTTCCATTAAATAATAATAGTAATATAATAATGTTCTTTGAAGCAATATTTTAGTGGTAAATTAGTTTGGGCTGAATTACAAAAACAATATTTAAAGTTTTTTTTTTTTCCCCCCCTATCTATAGTTAATTGTCAATTAATCCACAACGCTCTTACTTTGGGCAGGGCATGCATATAGCTATGCAGGGTATTAAAACTTTTTGTCGAAGAAAAATATCTAAAAATATTTCTTAGGTTTCATTAAATTTTTCACAGGAGATAAATATATATACATATGTGAGTGACAGTGCAACAGTCTTACTTCTGATAAAAATTTCAAACAGTTAAAAAATTGTGCAACAAATAAATTATTATTATTATTATTATTATTATTATTTATTTTATTTTTTTTTGGGGGGGGGGGGGGGGTTGGGAGGAGAGGGTTCAATTAAATGTTCAAATTGACTTAAAAAAAAAAAAATATATATATATATATATATATATATATATATAATAAAGATGATCTATTAAGCATAGTAGAAGCCAAGCAACAGATAGAAGATCACTGAAACACCAATGACCAATAAGATAATAATAATAATAAAAAAAAAAAAAAAATCATCAGTGGATGAAATACACCAATGCAAAGAAACCATATCTATCAATTAACAGCCCGCAAAACAAACGAATCAATAAAGCAAAACAACAAATCCCAACTTAAAACCATAAACCTATATATATCATGAAATTAACATCAGATATAATTATCACTAGCTGAAACTTCTCATATACAACCTAATTCGTATTCATAGAGCAAATCATTTTTCACGTATTCTTATAATTAAATATGTAATAAAATCAATTGGAATTTAATTCAGTTACAGAAAAAAGTTTGGTTTATTTTTTCTTTCTTTGAAGTTGAATAGGTATACTTTATGAGAGAAGGATTTCTTAGAAAATTTCAATAACTGTAACATTAATAAGAAAATAATAATAATGTAATTAATAAAATGTTTTTAAAGGTTATATCTATCAACTTTACACATAGCTTATTCCAAGAAAAAAGTTTTCATGATAGCTAAAAATATATAAATATATATATAATATTTCTCTCAACTTTTGATACATATTGCTCAGCTATTGTGCTATTTTCTTTATATATACAATTTTTAATATGGCAATATAGGACAAAATTTCACATAAACACACACATTTAGGATTATTTTTAACCCATCATTGTGGAATAGAAAATTTTCAGTTATAGTAGTAATAGTTTCCCAGAATAAAATTTTTGTATATGTATGAGGGTCATTTTTATAGTAAGAACCCTTTGCACATCGTGTCCGCACATCCTGTCAAATGACATCAGTTTAAAGTCGGCCACTCTCGACAAGTCTCGCACTATGCCACCATTATGTTTCACATTTCTGCCAGTGTTGATTGTATGGTTATACCGCTTTGTTTGTCGCCATGTCAATCAGTAATCCTGCCAATTGTGAAGTGCGTTCAGTCATCTGGTTCTTAAATGCAAAAAAAAAAAAAAAAGGTTTGTCCTGCTGAAATTCACCGACAGCTTGTTGAAGTTAATGGTGAAGGTGTAATGAATAATGGAAGTGTGCATAAATGGTGTAGGCTTTTTAATCAAAGAAAGACAAATGTTCATGATGAAGTACGATCTGGATGGCCTACTATCATGAATGAAGACTTGACACAAAACACTGATGAGGAAATTAGCCGAGACAGGCGCTTCACTATTGATGAGCTTCATCAGAAATTTCCACAAGTTTCAAGATCAGTAGCTTATCACATTGTTACTGACAAACTTTGCTACAAAAAAATGTGTGCGAGATGGTTGCCGAAAATGTTGACAGAAGAACACAAACAAAGCGAATGGCATATTCTTTGTCCTTTTTGGAGCACTATCACAAGGATGGTGACGAGTTCCTAAGTCACATTGTGACTGATGATGAAACGTGGATTGCATACTACGCTCCAGAAAAACGTCCATTCAGTGACTAGCATCATTCAAACTTCCTGACACAACCACAGAAATTCAAACAAGAATCTTCAACACGGAAAATCATGGCCAAGTTTTTTTGAGACTGGAAAGGCGTTGTTCTGTTAGACTTTTTGCCAAGAGGAATGACAATAAATGCTGAGAGGCACTGCAAAACTTTATTAAAGCTTAGGCGTGCTATTCAAAATCACCAGCATTGTCGTTCTGCTTCGCGCTGATGCTCGGCCTTATGTTGCAGCAAGAACAAAGACATAACTGGACAATTTTCATTGGCAAGTACTGGATCATCTACCATACAGTCCTGACTTAGCACCAACAGACTTTCGTTTGTTTTCAAAACTTAAGGAATTTCTTGGTGGAAAGCACTTGGAAAATGATGACATGTTGAAAGAAACTGTTACTAGCTGGTTTGGTTTAACGGTCGGGTGGCAGAGTTCTTTGATGATGGGATCCAAAAGCTGGTGCCACAACTTGACAAATGTTTAAATGTTAATGGTGACTATGTTGAAAAGTGAAAAAATGTTCATATTTTAGTTTGTTATACAATTTACATTCATAAATAAAGGTTCTGTTACTCCATTATAAAATGGTTCTTACTTAAAAAAATTATCCTCTTAGTTACATCACTTCCCCCTTCCTTGGGAGGGGGGTAAATTTTTAGTATTTTTAAATTTAAAAGAATTCAACAATATTTTTAAATGAAGGGTTAAGCCATGTATCTCTGATAATTTAAAACAAAGTCATCTCCCCCCCCCCCCTCTTTAAGAAAAGAAGAGGGGAAAAAAAAAAGAAACTTTTTGCTAATTTTTACTTTCTTTGCTTTTTGTCTTTACAATGTAAAATGTTGTTGTGATTGTTGGGATGTAAATTATATGAATCTGAATTAGAAAATACAGAAAAAAGTTTTGTACTGGCACAACAAACTAGTTAATATTTGAATTTGTACCCTTAATTATTTAAAAGTAGTGTTTAATTTTTTGACTTGTTAAAAGTTATTAGTTTTTAATGTTACCCATTTTTGCATCAAAATCACTCTTACTAATCACTTTGAGAGAAAGTCTAAAAGTTTAGTCAGTTTGAATTCATTTATAAAATAATTTTATTTGTTTATATATTATTATTATTATTTATTATTTAACATTTCTATTTAAAAAAAAAAATCTTTATGTTGATATTGTGCGCTTGTGAATAGATAGTAATTTCTCTCTTAAATAAATTTAAAAGAGGTTTGTTTTGTACAGATATTTTTTAATGAATATTGCCTCTTCAATTCTCAATAGGACACTAAGACTCCAGGATTTCGACCAATGAAAGAAAAAGATGTCAAACAGTCCTGTGCATTGCTAGCTGAGGTATATATCTTTATCTTCCTCTCCTTTCCATGTTAATTATAAATATTTTATTAGATATCAATGTTATTAAAATGTTTTGTATAAAAAAAAATATTTCATTATAAATTTGCAAAGGTGTAAAAAGAAAATTAAAATGGGTTTAGTATTATTCTCAGTAATAATTTAGCTCCCATATTTCATTTGTATGTAAAAGCAGGGTATCTAACAACCTGGAAAAAGGAAATTCTATGGAATTTTATGTTTCTAGAAATATCAAAGAGAATTATCAAAGAATTTGGGGAGAAAAGTCTAATAAATCAGGAAAATAAAAGAAATAAAGTTTGAAAAGTAATGGATTCTACCAATCCGTATAAAAATGTCATAATGGCATGATAATGATGTTTTTATCAGGGGTGGGGGGGTGGGGGGGGAGAACAATTATAATGAAATTCTGGCAAAAGCCCAGTGGCAGAAACACCGCGACACGGCGACATAGTCGCGGACACAGAAAAACGGCTTGCAGACAGTTTTTGTTTGCACTGATAAAAAAATTTGTCTGCAACTTTCGAAGAACAATTCACTTTAAAAAAAATTCTGTATCAAAACTAAAACTAATACTTTTATTATTTATAAATATTTATATTGTGTTGTCAAACATTGCTATAAAGTATTTAATTGAATGAGATGAATTGAATGAATGCACACAATTGTTTATACTATATTGTTCTGCAGTTAAATTGTATTTGTGTAATTTTGCACGAGATCACCACTGATGTTAACCCCCCCCCCCTCCAATCAGCTTTCAGGCTTTTTGAGTGTAAGCCATTTTCACCCCTGATTACACGCAAATTTTGCTGACAGATTATGAAATTTTAAAAGCCTGTCGCAGACAGCTACAAAACTTTCTGCCATTGGGGGCAAAAGCAGAATTTAGTACGGAGGACTATTATTATTATTATTATAAACTTTGTTTAGAAAAGAGGGAGATAAATATTTAAAATCAAAGGAGCTTTTATTTTATTTTATTTATTTATTATTTATCTAATTATTATAATTTATGATATTTCATTTCGATACTATATTAGAGTAAAAATAATTTGAAAAGAATAACATTAAAATATTGATATTTTTTATGAGTAAAAATTTTACATAGTATAATTTATTATTAAAAATTTAATGAGCAAATTAATTTGCTAAAGTATTAAGTTCATTCTTATTTATTTATTTTTAACAGTATACTTTTGTTGAAATATACTATTTTGATAGAATAAAGTGGTTATAATACTATTCCAGTAAAAACAAAATTTAACTTTATTCCGATTTACAGCTTATTTTTAGAATACAATAAGTTAATATTTTGGATTATATCCAAGTGATTTTACAAATTGGGCAGGGGGTTTTAAATCAGTTAAGAGCAATGTGAAATATTAAGCAAAGGTGTTTTAAAATTTATGCCGTGAAAAGATTTTAGTTGCACATCATCCGTCAAATTTTGACGGGTATTAACTAGTTCAATTATATTTTCGATAAATTTCCGATTCCGATAAATGTACAACTATCGTAAAACTGGTATAGTAACAATTCGTAGATTGAGACTAATAGTCCTCCATACTAAAAAAAAAAAAATAATAATAAAAACTAAAATCATAATGAATTTCAAAATGCTTTTCTCCTGGGCATTTTGAGAAATAATAAATACAAAGTCAAATATAGTTTAATCTATTTGCAACATTCAGAAAATATTATTTTTATGCATTACAAAAACGCTAATATGAGATTTTAAATCTTTATTAAAAAATTCTCTTTTTATCTATGTTGTGATCTTGATATGATTTCAGTGTTTCCACTGTGAATCTGTAGACAATTATAAAGGTTTTTATCAAAACAAGTAGAAAATCAAACCAATTAAATATAGTATTTAAAAGATTTAAAATTATAAATCTGACTGAATGTGAATAGCATCAAAGATTATAGACATTTATTTCTTAACACAGGTATTTAAAACTAAAAAAATGTTAATATGATTTTTAACTATGAAATCTTTTCTTTTAAATTATCTTTGTAATAAATCAACTGTTGCTAAATAATTTTGATGAGAGTAAAACCAGATTTGCATTTTATAGAATTTGACCCAGAGTGAATTTAAAAAAGTAATTTTATCTATATTCATTATTATGAATTATGCCTTTAAAAAGCTCGGGAAGAAAAGCTTCTATAAAGCTTTACAATTTTGTGTATAGGAAAGCTAATGCTAATGATCCTTGTTTTTTCTGGAGGTATATTTTTAACATGAATTATCGAAAGCATTACTTTCTTATATTTATTTTTAATTATGTCAAATGATCAATCACAAGTACATATAATTTTCTTTTTTTTTTTTAGTTTGATTCTATTTTGCAGTAGATGAATCAAATTTTGTTCTAGTTTGTAAAAATTTAGGTCTAGAGATCAGATTTTTTCGTTTTATATGATGATGGCACATCTTTAATTTAACCATTTTGTTTGTGTCACATTAAAAATAATAAAAATAGTCTTACATTTTAAGCTGCTCACTTCCTCTTGTGATTTCCCTGTCTCTAGTCACCAAATCCCATGTAAGTCTATGGCGAAATTTGTTTATAGAATTACTCCTTACCTAATTGGTATTTTTAAATTCCGTTTTCACATTCAGAAAATTTACAACCGTTAAATTAGTACTTGTTTCTCAAAAATTGAGCTTTTAAAATTTAAATTTTTTTTTTTTTTTTTTACAGCTAAAAAAATTAGAAAAATGCTTTAATGAAAATTCACATTTTTAAACTGAAAATTAAAATTAAAAAATTAAAAAAAAGCGTACTAATTTTAATGGTCGTGTATTTTCAGAATGGGAAAATGGAATTTAGATATAAGAATTAGTTAATGTCTAATTCTATAAACAATTTTACCCATAGAATAACATGGGCTTTGGATGGCATTGATGATCTGTGATATACCCTCTTAACATTATGAATATTTTCTAATTTATAGAAATTATTCCAGATTACAATTTCTGATACTAATGTGATGTAAATCTTGTAATTGGAATGAATGACTTTAAACTGGACCATTCTGTGCTAAAAACATTTAAATTAAATAATATATATAGATATATTTAAATATTTTGTCAAAACACACTTGACATTAAAAAGGCGGCATTTTCCATTAATTTACACATGTTGTATAAGTAAAAATTTTCTACATTTTCTGAAATCCAAAAGAATAAATAAATAAATTAATAAATAAAGTGTGACCAAAATGTTCTGGATCATATAAGGGAGTTATTCATAGAGCTTTAAAATAGATGTATACAAACCTTATAAAAGCATTTAACATAAATGATATACAATAACTCCTAGATTAATTATAGTGGGTGATCAAATTATTATTATTATTATTATTTTTACATTTTCTCGATTTTCTGAAAAATACTGGACAAAATGACATTGAACTTCAGACATGTAAAGAACATTTAAAATCTCACATTTTTCTGTATCGATTTAGTCCAGAGAACAATTAGGGGACCAACCACAAATTAAAGAAAAGCAAAAATGCCTTGAATCACCCTGTTTCATTTCTGTCTTAACCCTCTGTACCATACTGTAGACTGTAGGCAACATACCGTTCGATCGTGGTTAAAATTCAAAGAATCGGTTCTACAACGTAATCACGCACTGTAGCCTGTCGTATACACTCACAGTTAGAGAATCTAGTATCTAGAAACACAACTGGATGGCGCCGTATGTCGTAAGTTGAAGTTCATTACTCGACAGTGGGTAACTAACAACAAGTGCGGACTGGCTCTGATTCAAAAAATAATAAAAAATAGTTTTTCGTGTGTTTTATATTGAAACAGTGAAGAGGTAAGTGTTTCAAATTCATTGTATAATATTGATTTTGACCCAATTTCACGTATTTTATAGGATTTTATGCTAAAAAGTGTTTGTTGCCTGTAGGTGTTTTTGTTTGTTTTTTCGAAATTTATGAGAAATAAAAAAAAAAACCTGAAACACGTGTATTTTATTTTTTTCCAATTATTACGAAACAAATAAACACAAAAATATTAAAGGTCATGAGTTACAGAGGGTTAAGTTCAAGGCCATTTCGTCCAGTACTTTTTCAGAAAATCGAAAAAATGTTCTTAAAAAAAAAAAAAAAAAAATCACCTACTGTAATTTAAAATGACTAAAAAAACCTTACATCAAAGGAGTTGTAGCTATAGACCTTTAGACAGGGGCCCCTGTGATCTTTGACAGCTACATGATGAGTATCTTTTCCAAAATGTAAGGTTTTTAAGTTAATATTTAATTTGATTATTATTTTTTAAGCTTTTATTTTATTTTTATTTTTGAAGCTTTAAAAGTGTTTATTTATTATTATTTAAACTTATTGTTATTGTTATTTATTATTATTTAAACTTTATTGTTATTTTCTTTAAAGTAGCTTTTGCATGCTTGCAATCCTGTTTTGTTAAATGTAAATAAATAAAACAGGAACAAATGATGAATCTGGGAATTTTTAATGAAGGTTGTAAATGTAGTTGCTTTATTTCTTTACAGTTATTCATTTACTTATTTAATGTATTATTATTTGGGATTTTTTTTTTTTTTTTTTTTCTTTTTAGTCCTTTAAAAAAATGTTTTATTGATTTTTTTTTTCTTTTTTTTTTTTGTGTGTGTGTGTGCATGTGTCTGTGTGTGTATTTCATGAAATTTGATTAATGGCTATTTATTATTTCACCTTTTTAGAACAGAGATTGGGTAATCTAATTCTTCAGTACATCAGTGAAACTAATCTAAACAATTTTTCTCATTCTGTTTGAAATCTTTAATTTCTTAATTTTGGAGTTTTCCTTGATTTTGGCTGATGTATTTTTATTTTTTTCTATGCTTCATTATTATAAATTTTCTTCATATGAAAAACCTTTGAAAAGGTTAAAATTCAGAAATGTGTAAATTATTAATTTAGCATTGCATTGTAAAGTCAAATCAAAACTGACAATTAGGAATTTAAAACTTATTTTAGATAAATCTAGTTCTTCTCTTATTGATGTGAAATAAAAAATATCGAAAATAAATAAATAAAAAATATAAGGAAAAGATAAAGCTGCTATCAGACGGAAGAACCTATATTCTGAAGTATAAGATAATGCATCTCAAAGCTGCCAAACGACTTTGTTGAGTTGAATCTATGGTTATTTGTTTTTAGCATAAATGAAATCCACAAATGTAAACAATGGACGCAACATTTGGCGATAATTCTCCTCAAGGAGGTTTGAAAGGAATGAAGATAGAGGATATTCAGAAACTGCGATTCTCTGATTGGAGGAATTCATGCTAAAAAGCACTATATATGATTCAAACAGTCAAATAAATGCATTATTGGAGAATATACATGAAGCAAATTGTATCAGACTGGGACATTTTAATCTCGTCCCTCATGAAAAACCTGTTTATGAAGTAGTATTATGTGGTAATGACTTTCGTATGGCTCTTCGTTTGATAGCGACTTAAGCTTACCAAATGAAGAAGCATAAATGTGAAACACAAACAACTTTATTTGAAAAGATTTAGCACAAAATAGTATTGTGTAAATGTTAATTAACCTTTGGAGGGGAAAAAAAAAAAAAAAAAAAAAAAAAAAAAACATAGAAATTATAACATTTGAAATACTTCTTCATATTAATTACACAAATCGATTAGTTTTTAAGTTATTTAGTAGTTCACAAAATAGTTTTTTTTTTTTTTTTAAATGGCAATTTTGATTAACTTTACATAGAACTAATAATAAATCACATGTTAAGTTATCCATCAATTGCTATGTAACTGCCCACATCCACAGACAGTGATTCAGCAAATTCTTGAAATTTTAATAAACGTAAAACAAACATAGGTTAAGTATGATAAATTTATCCTTGTTGAACATTATGAAATATTTTAGAGGATTTTATAGGCATAATTGAAGATGATGCTGAAGGATTTATTAACTTATGCATTAGTTTAATTTCAACTATTTTTTTAAACAGTTCATGAGAAAAAAATCAGCAGTAATAAGTTTGTTGAAGGATCATACATGCTGATCTGTTCTGTGTATTTTTCTCCACTTCATGCAAATTTTATTTTAGCACTAGAAAAATTGTTGTTAAAGTCTACTTTTTATAAAGTTAGTAATCTTTTTCTTGCACTGTGTAGATTATAGAAATTCTCTCATTAGAAATTAATAAACAACTAAATAATTTTGGAGAAAGTAAAATAGCTCACTTAAGGGTAAATCATTTTCTAGATATGGGGAAGTGAAGTGAAAGTTTTTTTTTCTTCTCTTTTTGCTGCTGCTGTTTCTCTCATTATTTTCAAATTGCTGAAAATGCATATTCTAAGTAAATTTTCCATGATTAAAATAAATAAATAAAATGAAATCCATTTAAAATCAGCAATAATTGTAGTAAAACTAAATACATTTAAAAAACTGAAAAATTAAAAAGCATTAATTTTTTTTTCCTACTTGGAACGTTTTTGGTCGGCCTATATTACCATCTTCAACATGTTTGTGAATATAACTTCTTACTCTGCTTTTGACCCCCCCCCCTTTCTCCAAGAGCATTTTTCTTGAAGTTTTAAGCTTAAACTAAATTTATTTATTCATTTTCATTTTATATTATTAGTTATACAAATGTGTCAACTAAATTTTTAGTTTTATAAAAATGATTAAAAGTAAAGCTAGACAATATAAAAATTGATTATATGATATTTTCATTAATGAATATTAGTATTAGTGGTATGCTGCAATACTAGGCTAAAATTGAATGGAACAAAATATTTAATATACATGCGACTCTATGCAGTTGTAATAGAATTTTACAATTAAATGAGAAATTACAACCACTGAATAATTTTATCAGATGAAAATATGGATTTTGTTTATTTAAAATGCAAATGCAGAAATTTTTTCCGCTAAACTCATCCTGTAATTTCAATTATATTTATCATACAAAACTAAAAAAAAAAAAAAAAAAAAAAAACCCTAAAACTTTTTTGTAAAAGCATAATCAAAAATTGATTTGTATGTACAAAAAATATGTGGGGAAATGAAAAGGTTCTAATTGAATTTTGTTCTATACCTTATTGAAAATCTTGAATCAACAGCAATCTCCATATGAAAA
The DNA here is from genome assembly GCA_963930645.1 of Salticus scenicus. NCBI lineage: Eukaryota > Metazoa > Arthropoda > Arachnida > Araneae > Salticidae > Salticus > Salticus scenicus. The sequence continues at coordinate 176,143,483 of OZ005650.1, forward strand.
TGAAAGGAAAAAAAAGAACTTAATATTATCTATGTGTTTATTTTAATTACACTTGGGTTTTGGGAGGAACAAAAAATATTGTAAAGAAATACATATGTTAAAGTGATTGGTAAATTTTTTCCACTGCTTAAAAATAAAGTGAAATTTTTAAGCAGTGGAATTATTATACATTATTGATTATACTGTCAAACCTCGTTAACATGAACACGCTTAGTGTGAATTACTTTTAACATGAACTGTTTTCACAATCCTCGTTGAAAAAAAAAAAAAAATAAATAAATAAATAAATTTAGATTGATTATATATTTAGAATAATAATAATAAAAAAAGCCACATTAAATATTTTTTATTATTATCCTCATTATTATTATTATTATTGTGCTTTCAGTTTAAATACAGGTTAAAAATAATAAATAAATTTTTATATTTATTTGCTTTGAAAACATTGCTACAATTTGAAACATAAAAAGAGATTAACAAATGTTCTCTATCTATGTACTTACAGTATATTTATTCATTCTTTCATTTATAATTTTTTTTTTTTTTTAGTAAGAAAAAACTAAAGACTAGACTTTTTTTAAGTAGCTTTCAGTGAAAAAAAATAATAACTATATTACAATATACTATATGAACTACAATTAATACAATGACAAATAACTTAATACAAAAACTAAGGAATGAATATACATTTACTAGTAAAGTATTCCAACATCTAGGGATTCCTTCTGTTATATTGGGATGTATCAGCTGAACAAAATTCTAGACATAAAATTTTTAAAATGCCAATACTTATCAATGTACAATTTTTAATTAATTCACCGATTATTTAATCACTAATAATATCAATATTTGATTTTTTTTCTTATTAACTAATATTATAAACTTTCTTGTTTATTATATTAATTTTTATTTCTTTACAGTATTTAAAAAAGTTTGACTTAGCACCTTGTTTTTCTGAAGAGGAATTTCGTTACTGGTTTTTGCCGCGTTCAGATATTGTAAACAGTTTTGTAGTTGAAGTAAGTCTGTAAATATTGTTAAGATACAAAAACTATATATTTTATTTTGTACTTATATGTGCATGTAACATTATAACATGACTAAAAAAATGCATGATCTCGAAAATGACTCATATGATTTTAATGTATCTTATCTTGTGTAACTAATTACAGCAAGAGAAAACAATCTAGCTAAATTCAGGGTAGGTAGCAACTTAGAAAACATAGAAATCAGGAAATTTTGATTAGGTGTTCGAAAAATCACGAAACTTTGATTACATGCAGGAAATTTGAAACAGAAAATGTTGCATTAAAAACTTTTAAAAATAGTTTTTAATGTAAATTTTAAGTAATCACTTTTAAAATATGATTTTAAAACAAAAAATGTTGATTTATAATAATGATATTTGATATTGTCAGGGAAAACCGAAAGGGGAAATACTAGCAATCCTGTAGATTTTTATTTCAGCAAAAATAATTTTGATTGTTTTAATCAAGCTCAGAACTAAAAATACTGCTGTGAGTCAGACCCAGTTCTAACAAATTTCATGAAGCACGTCTTATGCACCTATTCAAATCCCATGAAACAAGCTAAATGGGTGTTGATTTGTGACAAGGAAAAAAAAAAAAAATTACTGAATGGTGTTTAATGTTTTAGGTAGGGATGAAACGGATAGTGATTTTGCCGGATACCGGATATCGGATATCCGGAGCTCTTCTGCCTGCCGGATACGGATATCCGCACCGGATATCCGTCGGATATCCGGCATTAGTTTTGTTTTTTGTTGTGTTGTATATTTCTTTTCTTTTTCTTTATTTTAAAACAATAAAATATAAACATATTTCATATACTATTCTTTTAAAAACATTTTAAATATAATTTATTTAAACATATTTATTTAATATTCTATTTATTTGTGCAATATTGCCATGAAGAATAAAATTTTAAGCCTAACATACTTATTCCTACACTTGCAATTTTTGGTGAAAATCACTATCACAAAAAGATAGGTTTCGTTCAGAATTACAAAACTAAAACTTATTATTTACATATTTTTTACAATACTATTATTAAAAAAATCAAATAAAATATTTTACTAATATAATCACAGTTGAAGGGTTATTTTCACATGAAACAAAAATGTTGTGGCCATCGCAAAACTTTCTTCTACATAATTCTATATAACAGCGCCACTTAGGTTTAAATCGTATAAAAGTTTAACCATAGCTTCTCACAATAAATATTTTACAAAAGGAGTTTATGCAATTTTAATCAACAGATGCTGAGATATACGCTTGTGAAAAATCATAATAGAAGCTCCACCTGTCGGCTGATATATACATAAATAAGGTCAACATTTGCTTTCATAATGGTTGTCTTATATATCAAGTTTCATGTACATATGTTATAGAAGTTGGGATTAACTTAGCCTATTCATTGGGTAAATTGTAGTGCAGTATTGCCACCTGTTGGCCGATATACACCTAAAATAAATCACAATAGTGTTTCACAATGGCTGGGTCTCTCACATACCATGTTCTGTGCAATTATACACAATAGAATAAGAGATATAGCCTTCCCTTTTTGGGGGGAAATTTCTGTATTGCAGAGCCACCTACTGGCCAACATGCACCCAAACTGAACCAGCATAATTTCTCATAATGCCTTTCCAACATGAAGTTTTGTGTAGTTACATGAAATAGAACCTAAAATATAGCCTTACCTAAATTGCAGAAAGCACTGTATAACAGCACTACCTGTAGAGCGATTGGCACCAAAATTTGACAGGCACTAATATATGCCAAGTTACATGTACATATATATTTATATGAAATTCTGTGCAGTAGTTTTTGAGATATAGCCTTCCTCTAAGTTGCAGAAATCGCAGTATGGCAGCACCACCTGTTGAGCCATTTGCACCAAAAGTTGGTAGGCACTGATTTATGTCATGGTGCAACTTCACATAAATTTATATGTAATTGTAGTACGGAGTAGTTCCAGAGGTACAGTTGAACAGAATTTTTGTCACACACACACAGACATTTTTTTAAAACTGGTCAAACCAGGTTCTGGACTTCTTAAAATGTGTAAATCCATCAAAAAGCAGAAGTTGAACATTTTTATGAATCCAATACTTTCTTTTGAGACATTTATAAGAAAACATAAAAGAAAGAAGAAAAAATAAATAAATAAACTAAAAGCTTCAAACTAGTATGTTATGGCCATCACAAAACTTTCTTCTATATCTCTCTATATAACAACACTACACGCTGTTTAACATGCAGAAGAAACAATCATAGCTGCTTACAATAAAGATTTTAGATATTGAGTTTAGTGCAATTTTAATAAAAATTTTTTGAGATGTAGCCATGTGGAGAATCACAGAAGGTGAGGAACAGCTACGACACCTGTTGGTCGATATACACCCAAATTAAGCCAACTTTTATTCTCATATTATTTTTATCTTGTTTATCTCTTAAATTTTATAGATGTTGAGATTTAGCCTTCCTATTCAAAGAGTAAATTGCAACATAATATAACCACCTATCGACCAATATGCACCAAAATTGAATCAACATGATGTTTTATAAAAATGACCCTTTCCCATACTAAATTTATAGCAATTATACATGAATGAATTTGAGATATAACTTCCCATTCACGGGAAAATTGCAGCATAGCAGCATCACCTATTGGTTGTTATGCACAGAAATTAAATGAACATGTTTCATAATATAGCCCTCCCTGTGACACACTTAGTTTATTTTTTTAATTATACACAGTATAAGCTGAGATGTAGTCTTCCTTTAAATGGGAGAAATCACAGAATAGCAGCTCCATCTGTTAAGTGATTTGCACCAAAAGTTGATGGCACTTTTTTTTTTTTTTTTTTTTTTTTGGGGGGGGGGGGGGGGGGGTAAGATGCAACTATGTATAAATTTATATGGAATTATGTGCATTAACTCTTGAACTGCACAAAATTGTTGTCAGATAGACATTTTCCAAAAATGGTCAAATTGTGTTTTGGTTCCCTCAAAATGCGTAAATCCACTGAAAACTGGAAGTTGAAAATTTTCACGAATCCAATACTTCCTTCTATTTAATATAGAAGAAAGTAATAATTCAAAATGAATTTATACTTTTTACTTATTTTATATTTTTATATTCTGTACAGATAAGAAAGAAAAATTTACATTAGTTATTAAAATTCTTTAAGTAAGTGAAGTTTTTGTGCAGTACAAAATCAAAAACTTTAAATAACTGAATTTTTTTTTTCTTATGAACAATATGAAAGTGAAAGTACAGACTTTCTGAAAATTTAAATATGTACTTTTATTTGAAGTAATTTTAATTTTTTGGGATATATCTATGCAACGCAACAGGGAATTCTAAATTCAGGTGCTTTAGTAAGATATTCCACTAAAAATGCAAATTTATATAAATTAGAGGGTTTAAAAAAAAATCCAAATCGAATAGATAGATGGCGCAAGTAATGCCAGGTTTCTGCTAGTATAAATATATGGTCACAAAAACAACAGCTTATTGTGTATGGAAAACTGGATTGTAAATAAACAGGTTCTAGTCAATAAATACACATTATTTGACTCATTCTTGAAACAATCTAACAACATATTAGCAAAAGACATGAAAACAGAGTTATATATACACTGCTACACTGCAACTGCAGAGAATAAGTATCATTTGTTCAGGAACAACAATGAACAGTTCTTTTTATTGTTATGGGGAATATTAGGGGGAATGTTATAGATCACTCTGGAAGAAAAACCTAGCTAACTCTGTACAAAATTAAAATAGGGCTTCTATATTTCTTATACATGAAGCTACTTTTGGCTAAATTTGTTTGCTAATGAGTCCAAAATCGATTTTTGCAGAAGCCAACTTAGAAAAAAAAAAAAAATCCTTCATAAGCTACAACTGATCTAAAAAAATTAAAAAATTGTCGCAAAATTTTCATGTGATGGGAGTTTAAGCTTGAATTTTCTCTTTCGGATATCTGTCGGATATCCGGCTTGAAATTGCCGGATATCCGTATCCGGTGTGCTGATATCCGGTACCCCGCCGGATATTTAAAACTCAGCCGGATAGGCCGGATACCGGATAGTTACCGGATATCCGTTTCATCTCTAGTTTTAGGTATTAATATTTAAAATTAATATTTAGTATAAATGTACTATGGCAGAGCGATTCTTTTTCCATTTAGCTTTATAGTATGAAATAATAGTGAATATAGTAAATAAATAAAAAACATAAGACTATGATTCAGCTATCCATATGAAATAACAAAATATTACTATCTGTATTAAAAATACTGAAATACTTTGTTTAGTTCTATGATGAAGCTTTTTGTTTGGGCACCTGACCATTCTCAGGAAACTTCTCAGCATGACTGCTAGCACCTCTTTTTCTTATTTTCATCAAACAGTGCCATTTCTGGTTTAGGTGTTGGCTAGAATCCACACCATTACAACTACACTCATTGGCCGTTATCTCGATCGTTTTGCACATGAGTGTATATTTGTAGTTGTAATTTGATAGTTTATAGAGATTTTTAAAATCAATAGCTATTGTTAAATTACTGTTAGTTTTAGTTAAAGCTGTAGAGATTTTGCCATATTTAATGTCATTCTCGCGTTCCTTTATCCTCTTCTTGAACAATAGCCTAAGCTCAACTGAGGATTTTATCTACAAACTTGGAGAAATTAGGTTAACCAAAAATAATAAAATTATTAGCTTCGATGTTGTTAACCTTTTTCTATCAATAGATATTAAGGAAATCAATGAAATAATTAATAAAGAGATAAAAGTATAAAGATGAAGAAATTAGCAGAACATTTATCGCAACCAATAACCTTATCTTTAAATATATATATTTTTTTAATTTAACACTAAGTATTTAGCAAGGTTACCAGCAGAAAGATGTTCCTATGGGATACAAATATACAATTTTGATCTCTTATAATAAAGGTTCATCTATCAAATTAAAAACTGAAGCAACTAAATTTAATCTCAATGTCCCAATCAAACCAAACAACAATATTTTTTAACATATAAGGAATTATAAAAACCTTGTTAATCCTCTCCAAACTGCAGTTATATATAAAATTAGTTATAAAAATTATAATAAGAATGAAGTGGGTTATTTTATCAGCATTACCAAAAAAAAAAAAAAAATAATAATGATAATAATACGATAAAGGAACACCAGAATGATAATAAATATGGCAAAATCATGATAGCTTTAATTGAAACTAACAGCAAATCGATAATAGATATCAATTTTAAAAATGTCTGTAAACTATTAAATTACAACAACTATAATTATGCACTCATGCATAAAACTATCAAGATCATGGCCAACGAGCATAGTTGCAATGACATGGATTCTGGCCAACAGCTAGACCAGAGATGATGCTGTTTCATGAAAATAAGATAAAGAGGTGCTAGCAATCAAGCAGACAAGTTTGTCGAGGATGGTCTGATATCTAATCCAACCGAAAAGCTTCACCTGAGAACTAAACAAGGTATTTCAATATTTTTAATTTAGTAAGAGTTTCTCCATTAAAACTTTGTTTATTACCATCAAAATTGACAATTCTAAATTTGCATCAATGAAAACGTGTAAATTTAAAAAATGCATTAAAAAGAGAATTTTTTTTTTTAAGTTACTTGTTCTATTACTTTATATATTTTTTTATCTTGTACAGTTTCATTCTTTTAAATTAATGAATAATAATAATAAAATGCTTTGTTTTAGTCATTCATTTTTTTAATTCTTAGAATAATGGTACAGTAACAGACTTTGTAAGTTTTTATACTTTACCGTCTACTGTGATGCATCATCCGGTACATAAAAGTCTGAAAGCAGCGTATGCTTTTTATAATGTCAGCAAAACTACACCTCTACAAGATCTTATGCAGGATGCATTAATTATAGCAAAAAATGTAAGTTTTTATTTTTATGCTATTTATTCTTATTTCTATCAGAATTAATTCAATCATATATATTTATGAGATGTACGAGAGCAACTTTATGTTATGATACAGCTTTATGCATATGAATGTCAGTATCTCTTCCCAACTCTCTCTATCTCTAATATATATATGATTGTTTTTTTATAAACAATAACATTTTTGTCTTTCTTAAAAGTAATCATATCAATTCATATAAAAATGAAACAAATGCATTTTTTTTTTTTTTTTTTTTTTTTTTGTGTGTGTAGAAAATGGCATTCTTTTTTGTGTCTCTATTAATGCAAATCTAGTCATCAAAAGTGAAGTTTAAAAATAATATATTTGTATTATATCGTATTTAAATTATTAAAAACTCCAATATAAACTTTTAAGTGAACAATGGGATAAATACTATGATTTAAAAAATAAAAAAATTGTAGATAAACACCATAAATTGAAAAAAACTTGAGGCAGTTGCATACTTGCCAACTTTTCCGGTTTTCCCGGAAGACTTCCGGTTTTTTAATGTATCTTCCGGTCTTCCGGACAGATGATGAAATCTTCCGTTTTTAAAACAATCGAGGATATCGTTCGTTTTAAAAAGAAAACCCAAATGTTATACGAAAACTCCTGATTCCCAATCTTTTTCCATCCATAACATAAATGTCAGTATTCATTTCAAACTTGCTTTATGAGATTCTAGAACATGTAAAGAAATAGAATTGTTAAATATTTCTTGCTAATGTAATTATTTTTTGCCCCCCCCCCCCTCCTTTCATTTATCTCAAACTAGTGATCAGCAATCAAATGTTTTGTAGAAGTCTTTTGTTTCCTAATCTTTATTCATCTGCAACATAAATGATAATATTAATATTAAACTTCTTTCATTAGATTTTAGAAGTAGAGTGAAAGAGTTTAATATTTCTTACTCTGTAATTATTTTTGTACCCCCCCCCCCTTCCCCAGGATCAATGATCAATTCTAGAAACAATAAAGTAATGGAAGTGCTCAATATTTCTCATGTATGTAATTATTTTTAGATCTTTATTGCTGAATTTAATGAATCTGTTTATTTTTCCCCAATTAAATATTTGTATGTCATATTTCTACCAAATGTGTAAATATGGGGGGAAAAATGAATTTTTTCAGGTAGGAAAATTTTTTCCAAATCAGTTGAAGAAAATTAATACTCAGTTGGTTTTATGCACGTTTGAAACTGATAATTAGCTACTGCTACTTTTTTTATATGTATGATTAATGTATACATACACAAAAATCATATTCTATTTATTTAAAAAATTAGTTATACTTTAACTTAACTAAGTTTTTTGTCTATTGTTAAATAAATTTCTTACAGATTCTGTTTTGTAGATATTTATATGTTGAAGAAGAATAACTTAATTTAAAACTTTTATATATTTAGTATAATCAATCTATAGTATAACGTTTTTATAGATTGCTTTTAAATATTAAAATTGTAAAACTGTATTGTTTATTACGTCAAATAGGGGGGAAAAATCTTCCCTTTTTTTTTATAAAATCTTCTGTTTTTTCAACAGAAATCTTCCCTTTTTTTCTTAAAATTGATTGGCAAGTATGCAGTTGTTTCAGGTTGAAGTAGAAGTACAACTCTTCATCTTGTAAACAAAGTAGATATGAGTGCAGCAAACAAAGCAGCAACTTTCTTGCGTTTGTGTATACTTCGTTCACCTGAAGGGTCATGGTTTTATTTTGACCTGAAGCAGTTATTGTGAGTTTTTACTTTTTCTGGTGTTTATCCAAAGTTTATTTATTACTTTTTTCAACACCAGTCCTGCATTGTATTTTTTATAGTATGATTTGTCTTTTTATAAAAAAATTTAATAATTGTCCTTTGGTTTTGTTGTTATTTCCATGTCATTAATGATAATTTTTTTCAACTGAACAATTTAAACACAGTCAAAACTAGTATGTTGTAGCCATTATAAGACTTTCTTCTATATTTTCTTATACAAATTCACACAGTAGAAATGATTTATTTAAATGATTTTGTATGATGAATGTAGTCAATTTTTATGTCTTAGAAGCATAACACTAAATGTTTAAAGAAAGTTTATTTTGTGCCAACATCTAAGAAAATAGTTTTTTTTTTAAATGAAAAAATCCAGGGGTGCAGAAAATGTTCAGACCTCTGAAAATTCCCCAGAACACATTCTAAATTTCCCCCAAAATAACGCATCAATCTATTATCAGAAAGTTTATTTTTTTTTTTTTTTTAAGTTTGACCTTTTTTTTTTCAGGGGGTGGGGGTGGGGGGGATTAATCGGTATTTAAAGGGAATACACTCGTAACAGAAGAATACAGCTGTTAATTTGTAGTTTAATATTAGAAAGTTTGTTTTTTCAGTAATTTTTTTTTTTACTTCCATTTTCATTTTTATTTTATTCTAAGATAATAAATATTCAAAATTTCCCCAGACAGCCAGAATTTCCCCCCGAACATGTTCGGACATATTCTGCACCCCTGAAAAAATCAATAACTTTATTTTAAGTTATCACAGATCAATTGTTCAACTATTCATTTTAAAGGTATTGACAGAAACAATGCCCCTACATATACAAAACCTTTTTTTTTTTTTTTTTCTGCTTCACTAATATTGAAGTAAATAATATTTTTCAATTTCATATTGAAAAATTAAAAATAATTCTCATTATGTACATTTATATGATGTTTTGTCCTATATATATGTTAAAAATTATTTTTAAAAAGATGGGATACCAGTGCTACCTGTTGAGCTATTGATTCTCAGATGTAATCAGTACCAGTTTAGGTCAAAGTCCATCCAACGAAATTAATGCTAAGTGTGGTTAATTTTCATTCATTGGTTCATGAGATGCAGCATCTACAAAATTTGTGATACACATACATGTACTCACAGATAGACAGATAGTTTCTAAAAATTGTCTAATCATATTCAGGGCATCTTTAAATGTGTAAATCCATTGAAAACCTGAGGCAAAAAAATTTTCACAAATACAATGCTTTCTTTATACATATAAAAGAAGGTGAAAATAATAATAATAATATTTTTTTCGTTTAAAAAGTGATTCTATTTTAACATTTTTCTATGCAACAAAATATAGTGAACAAAAAATGTTTTTAATGTAAAGATTTAAAAATTACTTTTTAATTTCTGATAAGCAGGAAAATTATAATTAAAGATGTAGGAATTAAGAAAATGGGACAAAATAAAATTGTTGTTTAAAGAAAATAACCTGTATAACCTATTGTTTCAACATTTTTTACTTTCTTCTATATATATAAGAAAGTATTGGATTCGTGAATATTCTCAACTTTTAGTTTTTAATGAATTTATGCATTTTGAGATAATGTGAACAATATTTCACCATTTTTAGAAAATATCTGTCTGGGTGTACAACGAATTTTGTGGATACTGTATTTCACAAACCAATTTACGGAATTTAACCACACTTGATGTTTAGTTGACTTTGATTTAAATTGGTGTTAATTATATTTAAGGGCCAATCAACAGGTGTCTATGCCATCCTAATTTTTTCATAACGTTTACTATTACAATATAGGAAAAAAAGTCATATAAATGTATATGATGTGAATTATTCTTAATTTTTCAATGTGAAATTTAAAAAATATATTTATAATAGAAATGATCAACCAGGAAAAACATTTTGTATACATAGGGGCATTACAAACCCTAAAAAAAGAAGAAAAAATATATCTACTTGTAAAGCAAATAATTGACTTTCATTTAAAACTATATAAAAAAAAAATAACCATACATTAATCTTTTTTATGTGCAGATTTATTTTGGCTGACACCATTGCCATCTTCAATGCTGCACTATTTGCTGCTGTTTGTTTTCTCATTGGCTCTTCATTTCTTCTCTTTTCTCCAGCTCTTTTATTAGTTGTCATTAATACGGAATGATGTCATGCTCTCGGTCGTTAACAGTGGTGTTAGTGGTTAATATTTCTAAAGCTTTGCGTTTTAAGGCATAATGATGGGAATTATACAGAGTTACTTTTTGGATGGTTAGAGTACAAATATTAATTGGGTTAATTGAATGTCTTCTTGATAGGGCAATGAATAGTTTATTAAATTTTAAATCTGAGAGATGTTTGACCTTGTGATCTTTTATTTCTCTCTTTGTTCTTCTTATATAATAGGCATCTTCATTGTTTTTTAATTTTAAGTTTAATTTGAAAATACTTAGACTATCTTTAAAATTAACAGGATCTTTTTAATTTTTAAAGATATTTAAAAACTTAATCAATTGCTATTAATTTGAAACCTGAAGCAGTTACTTTTTATAATTTTTCTAGGTGTTTTTGTTGTGTTAAATACATAAATTTTAGTTAAATTTAAATGCAAGACACGATTACACTTGAATTTGTTAATTTATTTTGTAGTCTTTGTTTCCTAATAAGAAACAGTATAAGTTTTTTTTTTTTTTTTTTTTTTCCTCTTTTAATATTTTTTAGATGGGGTATGATGTTTTCAATGCTCTTGATTTGATGGAAAATAAACTATTTTTAGAAAATCTTAAATTTGGTATTGGTGATGGTAATCTACAGTATTATTTATATAACTGGCGATGTCATAAAATGGAGCCTAATCAAGTGAGTTAAATTTTGTTTTTATTTATTTATTTATTTTTGAAAAAATACTTTCATTCAATTAAAAATTGTAACTTTGACCAAATATAAGAAACACTTTTTTAAGAAAAGGATGAACTAATTTTATCAAACAGGACAAAAATGTGAAACAATGTGGGGGGGGGGGGGGAGCACTAGTGTATTTTTTAGCTACAAAATATTGAAATTTTAAAAAATCAATTTTTTAAAAACTAATAAGTATAAACTCAATAATATATAAGTAATGAGCAATTATATAAATAAATTTTCACATAGAATAACATAGTATTTGGCTGTCATGGATGATAAGTATTGCTCTTAATGTCTTATTATTGAGAAAAAATATACTGAAATATGCTAAACTATAGTAATTTTTCTCTAATTTATTATATCTAAGAATTGGCACATATTAAAATGCATTATGGATCATTTCAATTTTTATCAAGATATAGTACATAAAATAACATAGAAGACTGATACAATATTTTTTTTTTTTTTTTTTTTTTTTTTTTTTTGTATATTCATTAAGATACTACCGTTATGTTTAAGAAATATTTAAAAAAAAAAAAAAAAAAAAAAAACTGTTGAAGTTTTAAAATATCTAAGATCTATTCTAAATGACAAAAAAGTGTTATTGCCTAAAAACATAACTATTGTTTCATTTTAAAAGACCTTTTGAGTTTTATAACATACACACACTTCTCTGGACTTCATCTCCTTCCATGAAATATGAATCTACATAATTATACAGAAAATGTACAGCACCTGGTTTTCAAAGTGTATTTTCAGACAGACATTTGTTTAAATATTTTTAGTAAGTCATTTGGCATACTTCAATGAGTTGGATTTTGTGCAGCAGTGTTACTGTCATGTTAACTTTTTAATGGTATCCATACTCTACTCACATTAAACTACAAGTTTAGCACAATTGAAAATAGTAACATAAAAAATGAACCATTCTTTATCATTTTAATTGATGAAATATGTAGCATTTTAAAACTGAAAAGTATTTCTTCCTGATTAGAGGGGGGAAAATCCTACAATTTGTCTTTTTTTTAATGAGTAAATTCTAAAAATTTTCAAATTATTTACTGTTTAGAATTGCAGTATCACAAAATAACTAAAATCAGGATATCCACAACCTGGAAACACTAAAAATGTCTTTAAAAAAACCCCCCAGGAAATTAAATCCACATTAGTTTTGGAAAATAATATTAATAATAAATAAATAAAAAATTTAGTCTGGCACTCAATCTATTTTTCTTCTTTTATTCTACCAGTTTTAGAAATTGTTATATATATTGTGGTAGTATCAAAAACAGTTAAGAAAAAAATACTGAGAGGTTCGAGAGGAATTAAAAATATTGGGCTTTTTTGAAGCATAATTATGTTCTTAATATTTACAAAAACTATGTACAAAAATTAATTTTAAAACAGAAAATTTTATCATCAGGCCTACATATTTCAAAATGTCTTTGCCCCAAAACCTCTCATTTTGGGTGCAACTGTGTAGTTCTCAAAATACAAAATTTATCTCTTTTTCTCCTTCTCCTCTTTTGAGCATCTGTCGCCACTTCTTAATGGGGGAGGGGGTGTCACAACACCTTTTATTCGCTATTGCACACAGCACTAATGAATCTGTTCTCCAACTATTGTTCCTTTCTCAATCCCTGTTTTATTATTGTAACCACATTTATATATTTAACATTACATTTAAAAATTTATTTCAAATTATTCGGAAAACTTTATTTACTTCAGTGTTAGAAACTTATCGATTTCAGTCAGAATATTCAAGTAACATTCCCATGTGATCTCCAAGATTTTAAATATGAACAATTTCCTTCATTTGTTTTGTTTTAAGGTATGCTGATAACTGATATTATATAGAGATCAAATTCTAAAAGCTTAAAAACTTCATATCTGTATCACAGAATTTCAAAACACGTAATTAATATTAAAGTAAAAACTCATTGTCAAAAATTGGACTTCAAACAATATATGTATAAATATATTTTTTCCCATATATGAGTAAGGAAAAGTAATTATCGTTCTTAAGAAATTTCTAAGGTGTAATTTGTTAAAACACTTTATCATTTATATCTAATACAAAAGGATATATTTGCTTAATTTTGGAAAATTGTATCTGCAAATTGTGTACACACCACATAATGTATTTAAGAGCATACTATATCTAACCTTGCCGATAGCCAAAGCCCATGTTATTCTATGAGAAATTTGTTTTCACAGTTACTCATTACCTTTTTTTTTTTTTTTTACAATTGTTACAATTAGTATTTTCATAATGTTAACATTCTGTTTTCCAGCTAAAAATGCACTTAGTAATTTTTTGCTTTTTTTTTACTCTAAAATATTAAGAATTCAAAAAAAAATATTTTTTTTTTAAAAACAAATGCTAATTTAGCAGTTATAAATTTTCTGAATGTGAAAATTGAATTTAGAAAAACATAATTTAAAAATAGTTTCCTATCTTTATTACCAATCTTATAATGTTCTGAATAATGAACTCTAGATAATGTAATTTAATTATATATATATAATAAGTAAGATATTAAATCATTTCAGATATTTAAATTTAAGAAAATTTCCAGATTGAACAATAGATATGTTCAAACCCAAAGCTACTATGAATCTAATTAAAATTTAAATAAATCAAGATAATTGGAAATATACGAAAGCGCACTTGATTCCTACATTGGCATGGTAGGACATGAAAGCATGCAAAGTAAATAGTTTTCTGTTACAAAGAAAGCATAAGCTAAAATTCTCTTTGTTCCATGCCTGAATCATATACTAACCATTATCAAGAGAGAAAATGAACTTAGAGTAACTAAGAAACATTAAATTAATTAGTTGAAACCATGAATGAAAGAATCTGCTACAAAAGTACACTTAACATATCACCACAAATAACCATTAGATGTGATTTGAATCAGGAATAACGACAGTAAATCAAGAAAGAAAATGAATGTAAGACAACTAAAAAGTAGGGGTGGGTATCGATTAAGAGTTTTAACTGGGTTAATCGTAGTTCATTAATCGATTAATCGGTCGATTAATCGGATTTTTAATCGGTTTTCATTTTTCTTTATATAATTTTATTTCAATGATGAATAAAACTTTCATATTGTAGGTGTGTATATATATTATTCATAAGTTTGATTAAGAAAAAAAAAATTTTTTCGAAAATTTTTGTCTAACCAATTATATTTGTTCGTAGCTGAAATTTAAATCAATTTTCAGAGTACTAAACAGACAATAAACGCTTGAAGATATTGTGAAACTCTGTTGAGTGGAAATCTCAATTCCTTCTTTTCTTCTTTTTTTTTTTTTTTTTTTTGCTAATTTTTACCATTTCTATTTTTTCAAAGCTTCTTGTTTCTGAGAATAGTATTACCCCAGCCAACACTTTCTGTAGAAGGTTTCAGACAGGTGGGGTTGCTCCAACATGGCCATGGAGCGGCATTTTGTTTAATAACTGTCCTCTCCCTTTTCTCTATCAAGAAAAGTGCAACAACTTCTTTTGAGAGGTTTTATTTGTATTTATTTATTTATTTATTTTATTTTATTATTTATTTATTTATTCATTTATTTTTTTTTTTTTTTTTGCTTTTTCATTATTTGTTGGATGTTTCTTAGAATATTTGCTAGCAAAATATGCAAAAAAATATTTTGTAGACAGTAAATGTTTTTTTGTTTTGTAGACAGAACAGCATTTTTACTTTAACTCGTACAGTCGGTAACAAAAGTCTCCGAACACTAGCAAAAATTCCTATATAAAAATAGTACACTTAATACAGTTTTATTAAATAAATCCTTGTCGAATCCTGTTCTTAGTCAGTCTAAAAACAGGATTCGATAAGGATTTATTTAACAAAACTGTATTAAGTGTATTTTTTTTACATAGGAATTTTTGCTAGTGTTCGGAGACTTTTGTTACCGACTGTAGTTTGAAAATTTTAATCGGATTTTGAAAATTTTTAATCGAATTAATCGATCCGATTAACTCGATTAAAAAAATTGATCGGGACTAAGCATTGATCGATTAACCGAACCGATTAATCGATTAATCGGCACAGCCCTACTAAAAAGCTTTGAATTAATTATACTAGTCGACAAAAAATATTTTTTTGAAGGTAACAAAAATGAAATTAGCTATTTTCAACTAATTTCGTAGTGCAGAATTAAAAAATAATAGCGAAAAATCTGTAACATGTACAAATTTTTTGTTACGATTATTTAATCTGTACTGGAAGCAATAATCCCTGTCTAAAAAAAGTACACTTAATACTGTTTTGTTAACCCTTTGCGGTGCAAGACAATCCGTATCATTTAAATTATACTGCCACCAGAATTCATGAACTAAATTAAACTAAAAGAAATTTGAAATTTTAAGGTTAAGAAAACCGGTCTATTCTGATATGTTATAAACGTAAATTTTTGCTAAAAAATTTCCGAGATGAATTTTTGCAGCTGTATCTTAAATTTTGCGTCCTCGCAGCGAGGACAGCGCGCATTAAGGGGTTGAATAAATCCTTGCCGAGTCATGTTCTTAGTTAATCTAAGAAAATGATTCGATAAGGATTTACTTAACAAAATAGTATTAAATGTACTTTTTTAATATCGGAATTATTTGCTAGTGCTCGGATACTTTTGCTGTCGACTGTATTGTAAAAAAAATATAAAAAAATAATGAAATTTGCCATTTTCTGATATTTAAACAAAAAAAAAATGGGACAAACATGGTTGCCAGGACTCTGGGTTGCCAGCAGGAAGGGTTACAACCTGTGATACTGTGAAGAGGATAAAAATTCGTGAAAATTGCCATTTTCTGATACTCTAACAGAAAAATGTGACGTGGTGGGACTTTTTTGCTTGCAGATATTTAAATAAAAATTGGAATTAATAACAAAAATAAAAATTTTACCGTTGTTACCGAACCACTGTAGACCAGTGTTATTGCTGGATATAAAATATGAAGATATATAAATATGTATTTTTTTATTTTGTGAAATTCTTATATGTTTTTCTTTTCTTTCTTTTTTGTTTCCAGATTGGATTGGTTTTGCAATAAATATATAAAGTGATTTATTTCAAATTGTTCATATCACCATATTTAGTGAGACAGCCATCATCACTACACTCAGCTAATATTTTCTTCTCTTATTCCAACTCAAGATTATTCCTGTACAGATTTTGGGTTGATTAAAGCCAGTTTTCAACGCACTGGTAAAAATATATTATCATGTTTCTCAAGAGAATAAAACTGATTATGTTTTTATCAGTAAACTGGACTGGAGATTTTCTAAAGTTTAAATAGATAACATTTTCTTATCTGTGATGCATCATGTATGCTACAAGAAACACAAATATATATATATATGCATAATTATAAAGCATTTCTTGAATATGTTCTTCCTCTCAAAATGTACTGCATTGAGTTGCAGATGATATTTTTATGTATCTGATATGATTTTAAAATAGTCATGCATTTATGTATTATTCTATTGATCAAATAAGGTAAAATGTAAAGCTCACATGTATATTTTAAAATGTTATGTGCTTTCCATTTAAATAAATAATTTTATTTAAATTTTTCCTCTTAATTGAGTGTAAAATAATGTACAGTTTTAATAACTCTTAATTTTTTTGAAACTATTTAATACAGTAACTTAAAAGTCATCAAATTATTTAGAATTTCTTGCAGTTAGAATTTATTTGTGTTATCTATTTACATTCTTATCTATTAGTTTTTTTTTTTTTTTTTGTATTTTGTTTTTCCTATAAATATAGTAATATGTATAGATCTATCATCTCCTTGTTATTGTGCAAAGATTTTTGATGCTGAAAAAAAAGCTTTGGAATCAGCTATTAAGTAGTGTTGAAAAAAGGAAAAATGTATTTGAAACTATATCTGGAATTTTTCATTCACCTTTAGTAAATAAATTATTCATAAATTTTATTTGCTAAAATATTCGTGTGTATTCCCGTGTCTATTCACTTGAGGAAAGATGGCCATATTTTGGTAAAATCGCCGTCTTTTCCCAAGTGAAAAGGAATAATTTTTTTCTCCCCAATGATCAATCTATATATTATTACTATATCTATGGTTTTTCCTACTATAAGATTTGTTAAAGTATTTTTATTTGTTTCATAACTGAAATTAATTATCCAGTCTTTGAGTATGTATCAAAATAGCCAAGAATTGCTTTTTATTGCAAATAAATATTTTAAAAGGTACAATATGAATTTAATTATTTTAGTTTGATGTATGGCTAAATTAGATTGCTATAAATCCAGGTGGATTAAACCAAAGGATTAATTTAAAAGTAGTTGGAACACTGTCTTATATGAAAATATTGATTCTTTGTAATGAAAAATCTTTTCAACTTATAAAACATCTAAGTTCAAGGATATTTTTTTAAAAACATACAACTTTTATTCTTCATATTTACAATAAATATTACAAAAGTTTTACAGTTTGTGAATAGATTGTTAATTGTGAAACTGTAAATCAATCAAAAGTAATTTTTCTATAATAAATGTACAGCAAAACATTCTTTTTTCAGTTTCTAAATTATACAACATTATAATAATTTGCAGTGTAACCTTCCTTTTTTTAAGTTTCTAAATTTTACGACATTATTATAATTTGCAATGTTTATGTTTTTCTAAAATACATTTTTCTATGTTGCATAATGTGTTTTCATCTTATAACATAAAGTTATTTTGTATTTAGAAAGTAAGTGACATTCTTTTTATTCTTTAGATATTTTTATTATATTTACAATGGATACTACTTAATGTAATTGCATATGTGTTCTAAATAAAAGTGTGTAATACCAGAATAGAATGTTTTTTGCATAAAGTTATGGCCTTTTTTTTTTTTTTTTTTTTTTAAATATTCAATTACCTGAATTTAATGAAATTGTACAGTGCAAATTTTTCCTCATGCATTGTTTAGGAGATTTTTCATTTCCTCTGTTGAAATGTGACTGATTACTGAATTAATTGCTGTTATTTTGTACAATATTTAAGTTACTAATTATATCTTCATTCATTTTTTTTTTTTTTTTTATGAAGCCTTATATTAGTTTATGGAATAGGGTCTTTCATTAAATTAGGACCTAGTTTTAAATACTGAGATATTAATTTTTAAGTAATATTTCACTATTTACTGTATATAGAAGGAACAGAATATTATAATAAAGGTGAAAAATAGTACAATAATATACTGATTTTGAATTCGTCATTCTAATTAATATTAAGTGTGATTACATTAAGTAGCCACCATTGTTTAAAATATTTTTTGACATTGCTTGTCATTATTGAAAGTATTTTTATTCAGGTTAATATTTTATGAAATTATACTCTGTGTTATATTATAATTTTCAAATATTTCTTCATCAGCCATGAGTTTTATTCACTTACTAGGTCTTCTTAACTGTATATATCTTACATACAAGGAAGGGAAAAGGGTACAATACTTATAATAGCTACAACATTTTTAATTTAACTGGATTTTCTGTTTGTTGAAAAAAAAAAAAAATCCATTGTGTTAATATGAAAAACATTTTGAGAAAATTACTTTATAAGACTTCACTGTGCGATATATTATTATATTTATGAATTAAAGAATATTTTAAATTATTTACTTAATGCGACAGTAATTAATTTGTTTTTGTTGCATAAGAATTATGAATTATTATTTTTTTTGGTTAATGTGTGTGTTTATTCTTGATATACTTAAACATTTTTCTTTAACAAAATGGCATTGGACTATATTATTTATAGTAAAAAAAAATAATATATATATATATATATATATATATATATATATATTATTTCTTCACATTTTATTTAAATTGTGTTGTTTTCTTGTTCAATTTTTACTGTTTCAAAAGACTGATGAAATTTTACTAAAATTATACATTTTTGTATCTGTTTTACCTCTTTTTTCCTTCCTATAATTAGAAGGTGGTTATACATAAACTTCCATTATAAACAGATTTCCTGCAGCTAAAATAGGTGAACAGGTTGCCAACCAAATGTGGTAGATTGACAGCCCATGCACCCAAGGGATTTAAAGAATAGTTCAAAAATGTCCACAAGTGGCACTTTGCTTGGTAAAAAGGAAAGTATGATCAAGAAAATATCTCAAGCAATATACATAAACAATTTGAACGTTTTATGAAAAGGAGATTCGGCACCAGATAAATAAACACAGGAAAAATCTCCAATGTATTGAACATCAAAGGGA
Source organism: Salticus scenicus (assembly GCA_963930645.1). Lineage (NCBI taxonomy): Eukaryota > Metazoa > Arthropoda > Arachnida > Araneae > Salticidae > Salticus > Salticus scenicus. Next base: position 176,163,385 of record OZ005650.1, read on the forward strand.
GTATTGAAATTGCAGACAGTTGTTTTGGTAGCATTGAATGTGCCATCATCAGTTCATAGAAGCATTTTCCTTTTGTTTCTTTTCATACTGATGATGGCACATTCAATGCTACCAAAACAACTGTCTGCAATTTCAATACTCCCTTTGATGTTCAATACATTGGAGATTTTTCTTGCATTTAATTCGAACATTTATTGATTAGTTTTTATCTCACTTGGGTCATTCCATTGTTAAATTTGCCATTTTATGAAATATTAAGTAACCAAAATAGTTCTGTCACTTTTTAAAATACTTCAAAATATGGTATTGATATAGATAAAACTCATTTTATTCATCAAAGTAATGCATCATTACATGTGACAAATTTCGAGCATTTAACAAATTCATGTATACCATTGTGATAAAAGGCTCAGACTTGAGAAGTCAAAAAAAAAAAAAAAAAAAAAAAAAAAGAGGCCTCAATAATTTATGGTGATCTTTGTACTATGTTGTCTGGCATCATGCTGCAAGAACTTAACCTTTTTTCTGTTCAGCGATGCCAGTTGTTTCTGACACAAGAAATATTGCACACATTCCAGTTGTCTATAAACAGTAGCATTGATGGTCTGCACCACCAGCTAATGTCCACCATATATACAGCACCACAGCAGCTTCTTGGAGGAATATAGCTCTTGCAATTGTAGGTATTGAACCCTTCTGTGGTGACGTTGAATGAGAATATTTATGGCTCATGTACTGAATCACTTCTTAATAAAAAATTATTCCAGTTAGTAGATCACTGGTGGATTTTTTTTTCAGTATCCTAGCTTGCATTTGTACAAGTTTTGGAGAACACCATAAAAAACTCTAAACAGTACGACCTAGATATGAACTCTGCATTCAATAGATCCATAATTATTAACATAGATAGATCAAATTATTTCAAAATTAAATAAATCATGGATGAAAAAGGAAGCTTAAGAGCCCTCTTCACTCACCGCCGCCGGAAGCCGAAACTAATGTTATTCAATGGGAAATTTTTCTTTACAAATAACTTATTAACTAATACGTATTTTTAAATTCTGTTTTCACATTCTGAAAGTTCCCAGCTGTTAAATTGACGCACCTTTTCTAAAATATTATTTTTTTAATTTTTTATATTTTATTTTGAAGCTGCAAAATACGAATTTTCAATATGTGAAATTTTTTCATTTTGCAATTTCGAAATAAAATATTAAAAATTAAAAAATTACATTTTTAAAAAAGGTCCGTCAATTTAACAGTTGGGAATTTTCTGAATGTGAAAACAGAATTTAAAAATATGTATTAGTTAATAAGTTATTTGTAAAGAAAATTTCCCCATTGAATAACATTGGCTCGGGCTTCCGGCGACGGTGAGTGAAGAGGGCCGTTAACTGATAAATTATTTGACAGAAATCTTAAAACAATTATTCCTATCTATCAGGATCTCATTCTTGATTCTCAATAAAAAGTGACTATCTGTTACTTCGTTATTGGTCGGTTGAATTGGTTTTACATCGCCCTAGGTTATTACTATAAATAATTTTTCATTGCAACTATTGCTGATTGAAATAGCAATGTCTTTTGCAATTTCCAACAGCATATTTGTATGAAAGTTTTTTATATAAAAAATATTAGCATTTGCAACATTTTATATGAAACGTTTTTATGTCATATTTATAAAATGGGTATTCTTTGATCATTATTCCTACAAAAAATATTTGGGTTCCTTCGTTCCTTGGTAAATGATGTTAATGATCCGTGGCATTTTATATTATAAGTTTAGTAGTCCATGGGACAGAATATTATGAATTTAGTAGTCAAAAGGGTTTTCAACCGCTGCTTTGAAGGTTGAAGATTTTTTTTTTTTTTTTGGTGTTAAATGATCTTAGATCATTACAGTTACTGAGAAGCCTCAATTAGAGTTAGAAATCAGAGTGTAAAGCTAGATGTCAAAATGGCACCTAGTTATTGTTTCCTTTGTTGCCAAAATGGTGTACTTAGCCGTATATTTTTTGAAATTATCTGTTATAATTGAAATACAATAGAACTGAAAGTGCGATGAAACTTTTATCTCATTCCTCAGTACGTAATATAATTATTATTATAAAATGCAATATTTTTTTTTAGATTGTACTAAATGAAGATGACATTGATTAAATTCCTAATTCTATTAATAAACACTGTCAAGCAGACTGTCGGGTGATATTCAATTTGTTTTTCGGGCCAGTCTTTATAATCTTCAAATTCTTCCATTATGATTTCCTTATTAATAATGTTATCTTGTAAAATTTCAATAATGGTTTTGAATATTTCCTCCTTTATATTCATTCATCAGCTGCGGTTTTCAGTGTAAATTGACTTGTGTTAATTGACTTTTGAGATTTCAAAAAAAAAAAAAAAAATTAAGAGTTAGGCGTCAAATATAACAACTAGATGGTCTTTAATTTCTAGATGCAAAATACAATTAATGGCTACCAATTTTGACAATATTTTGTTTATGATTTTTATATAGTACTTATTGATTATTTGACTCTTAAAAAAAAAAAATAAAGCTTTTGTATTACTTTTTTTTTAGAAATGATCATGTTTAGAATGTAAAAAGTATAAATTAACTCATTTTACCATGTTTTTATTAACTTCTATTCTTGTTTGTTTGTTTGTCCGGTACAAATCTTGCAATCTATTTTTAACTAACTTCCCTACTAGCTAGACATTTGAAACTTTCACAGTAGCTCAGAACCTGGTGACAACACAATACTTCGAAGTCAGATTTTCGAATAGTTTTCTTTTAATTAATTAAAATATGAAAATGATAAGATCCTAATAGCAATAGAAATAGTCATTAAAATATTAGCTATAATTTAAGTGTTGCCAAAAAAAAAATTTATGAGTTCATTTTCTTTTGACATAAAAATAAATGCATTTAATACGTGAGCGTTAAAAAATTGTAAAAAGTTAAATTATGCATCTGGCAAAAATTGATGTTATTATCATTTTAAAGATTTTCTACACATTGATAAAGTGCTAATGTAGTTCATAATGCAAATATATGTTGTTCGGAAAGGATTAATATTTTATTTTTAAAACCAACTTTTTTTTAAAATTCAAATTTACCGTAACTCTTTAACCAATCACATTAGGACGTCCATCTTTAGAATATCGATACTAAGGATTTTCTCGCCTAAAGTTGCCAAGGGCAAAAAGTCACCGAATTTGGCACCAAATCCATTACCTGCCTATTAGAGCTTTTTAATGCATTTTAAAGGGAAGATTAAGCTATTTTAGCGCGAAAAAGAGCTGGAAATGCAGAAAATTGACATTTTATCAACTTACTAAGCTTCTTTGAAAGAATTTATACAAAAATAAATACAATTATGTACAATTTCGTAACAATACGCATTGATAAAGTGCTAATGTAGTTAGTTCTATAGCTATGATTCAACAGAAAATTTAAAAACATGGTTTATAAAAAGTTTTTTATCTTATAATTATTTGTATTTATAATAGTTACTTTCATGTAAATGGTACAGTCATGTACTGTTCAAAACATCCTCTGTCAAATGTAGTTTTGGACTTTGTTGCTCTCCAACACTAGCTGTTACCTTGTCATGGGGATTATCGTAAGAAATCTGTTCTTTATTAACAGTGGTAATATTATAAGTAAAGAATTCATCATCATTATTGTTACAGTTCTTGGGATATGCCAGTAAGAGGAAACAAATTCCTTATTTAATTTTACAGGTTTTGAGTTATAGATGTAATCAATAGATGTATCATCTTGACATAATTTATATATATATAATATATATATGCCTTGATAATTTTAGTCACTAGATCAAACTGTAATTATACTTTTGTTTACTGTCAGTTAGTTAACATAAAACTCATCTTTTCACTTTGTTCACAATTCCAGTAACCTTAAAATTTTCTTGTGTCAGATCCTACTAATATATTTCCTATTAGCATGACTTTCAGTTGTATCTTTCAAACTGCAATAATCATTTTAGAATTTCGTAAATCATATCTGACAAGTCCTTATATATTTATTTATTTTTATATAGCTTTTTAAGTGGAACTGTTTTTTATTATTGTAGTCATTACCTTTGATTTATACTTAACCCGTTAGTAGTCACTATCGACAGCGCCACCTATTACAGATTGCGAATTTTTTATTTAACTGTCACCAATAATTTTAAGAAGTGATGTGATTGACGTTAAAACGATTTTATTCGCGTTTTATGTATATCAAATGCCACTTCTAAAAATTTTTGGTGGCTGTTGAATAAAAAAATCTGGAAAAACTGAAGGATGGGCGGCAAATCGACCAACTAGCGACTACTAACGGGTTAAACTCCTGTAGCATATTTTAACTTGTGTTTTTCCTCAAGTCTGTTTTTTTTTTTTTTTTTTTTTTAATATAATAATTTTGTTTAAAGCAGTAACTGTTATAAAGAAGCAGTTAATTATCTTTGAATAGTAGTTTATCTTTATAATAATGAATTAAAAACTATGTTTACATCTCTTATGATTATTATTATTAAGTTTTCTATGTAACATAAAACTCTGAATGAACAGGAATAAAAAAATAGGAAGAAAAGAGTGTAAAATAAGAAAAATGTTTTAAAAGGATTAAAATGACCAAATATATAAAGTAAGATTGAGAACAATACTGGTTATTTCAACTATATTGTTTGCAATTTTTTTTTTCTTTTTACATTTGTCCTACATGATATAATATTGATATTCACAATGGCGTTCATGATGTAAAGGTTCTTCCATCATAGTTATTTTAAGCTATTACAAGGTCCTTGTAATTAAATTTACTTTATTTAAAAAAATAATTATAGATGTATAATGTTTTTTCCTTTCTGAAGAGAAGAAGGTTGCTTTGAATGATTTTAGACTAACAATATTTTAGACAAAAGTTTATTAGTGCCTTAAAGTTAATTTATGTATTATATGTATACCAGTTGCTCTTCAGAGATTCATATGTGTTGTAATCTTTTGTATGTGGAATTTTATCATCTTTTATCATTGTACTTATTCCCTTTTTATTATTTTAAATGGAAAATTTTAAATATGATTGCATTTTATTTAAGAGGTATTTCAATTAAGATGCACATAATAGTACTCTAATATTTTTACCTCTCTTTTTATTTTTTCTTTGTGACAGATATTGTATGTAATTTCTCTACTTCAAAGGTTGTAATTTTTTTTTTTCTTTTTTCAAATTTGTTCACTATATATTGTTTGTTTAGTAAATATTTATATTCGCAGTGAATGAGTGTTAGCTTTTTTTTAATTTAAGCTTTTATCTCAAAGTTATTTAAATTATGTATCTCATTGATACAAATCTTCAAGCTTTTATTATTATTATTGAGAAACTGTGTACTAAGTCATTAATTTCTTATTTTATTCTTTTTTCTTTATGAAGTTATATAAGTTGATCTCTTAAGAAGGAATATAACAATTTGGTTCTTAGACTAATTTTTCTGATATTTCTTTCTAAACTTTTTTTCTATTTTTGCTAAGAATTTGTGTATAATGTGTGAAAGGCGGAAAATAGAGACAGCTATATAATTCTTTTTTTTAATTGTAATGTTAATAACATTTTACTGTATAATAATTCTCATATGTATTTTGTGAATAGACTCATTACTGAAATTGGATGAATTTTCAATTCAATCACATAAAAAAATTTCTGTAACTATATATTTAAATATGTTTGTAAATTAAATATAGAAATCTATATTATGAATTTAATAAAATTAATTTATCAAGTAAAAAGCTAATGAGGTAACTAACTTCTGTAATGCATAGCATATTAGAATGCAACTTTTCAGTCTTAAATTTTTTTTTGTTTAAAATTATACTGTTTGATTTTATTACATATTTTAAGTTATTAATTTAAATGAATTATTCATACAATATTTTAGCGAAATGTATTCCTATGAGAATCTGGAGGTTGTTGCAAGTTAAAAGTGCTTAAAAATTTAGAACTAATTATCCGATTATGATAAAAGATTGAAGTAGTGAGACCATTTTATAATTGCTAGATCACTGAGCCTAGATCACCTGTTGCTAGATAACCTGTATATATTCATAAATAAATGTTATGAGTGTAGCAAAAAGATAGGTTTGTTCAAATATCTCGATAAATACACCTTGGATCAAAAAGTAAAAAATATATATTGAGTTTTTTTCAACAAACTATCTGATGATATTATAATTGAAAATGTCTCCATCCCCCTTAGAGAGGCAGGCTGGGAGTAAATTGAAAATTTCAAATATGAATCTATTTTTTTTTTTTAAATAGTAATCGGTAACATGACGGGACTTACAGAAATGGCTGAATTAGTCAGTACCCTCTCTGTATTACAGAGAGTTTCACTAGTTAATTATTTTTTTTTTTTTTCTCAGAAAAATGCAAAGCCATGACATATGTCTTATTTTTATAAATAATCTCTAACAGAGAATTAAGTGTAAACACGTATCATTTGATAATTAGATTAAAAACATTTTTAAAACATCCAAAGTTTTTCGCTTTGGATGTTATGTAAGTAGATCATGGAGAAGAGTACCATTTTTTTTAATAGCAATTCTGTGATGAAAAGTGGGTAAGAGTCATGAATTCAAAAGTCATTAGTTTAGTTTGCCTATTTCTTGTGGCAACGCCATGTATGTTTGGAATCTCATTGTTTCAGTGCATGATTTAAAACGATTTTGCTTTAGTAATTTAATATTATTGTTTAGTTTTTCGTTTATGAAGACTGCATGAAAGTTTTCATCTTATGTTACTTTTCAAAGGTAAGTGCAGAATATCAGGGTTGCTGCGGCACCTGGAAAACAGGGAAAACCTGGAAAACTCAAGGAATTTGAAAATCTATTAAAAAACAGGAAAACTCTGGGAATTTTCAAAATTAATTGCAAAAACAGGGAAAATTCAGGGAATTTTGAAAAAAAAAAAAAAAAAAAAATGAAAATTTTTTTCATAATCAAATATTTAAAAATTTTTTAGTGCTTTATAATGAATCAATTAAGTTTTTTCCCCCAACTATAGTAAGTTAATAAAATTAATATACCCTCAATATGTTCAATTGACTTGTAAACATGTTAGATTCTAATGCTGCATGATTGTGTGTCATCTATTTTACTTCTAAAAGGGACAGGGAAATCCAAGGGAATTTTTTTTTTTCCTGATTTGTGTAGCAACCCTGAATATATACTGTAGAGTAAAAATCTTTACATATATAATACAGAGACAGAGTTTGTATTATGTTTTATAATAACTCCTGTTATTGTTGACAAGAAAACAAGTCCGGATTTACGCATAGGCAAAGCAGGCAGCTGTCTATGGCAGAACTTTTTAAGGAGTGGCAAATTTTCAAAAATCAAGTGCCTTAGATAATCATAGTGTTGAAAAAAGCTTATTTTTTTTACAGGGGTGAGGGGGCAAATTCATTATTGTGATTGCTGGAAGAGTTAATAAATTTCATTTTTAAATAAAACAACAATAACCAAAATAATGAATATCATCAAGGAAGTAATAATACGTGATTTTGTACTCGAAATTAAGCAAGCTGGTTGTTTTTCTGTCATGATGGATACAAAGATGGACATATTAGGATACGATCAGTGTGAGGTTTTTTCCTGCTCCAGACTGACCAAGCATTTTTAACGTGATTGCTTAATTTCAAGAACCCAGAAGGACAGATTGGGGGGTGGATACAATGCCTCCAGGAATATAACTTTGAAATACGCCATTGCAAAGGGACTCTACATGGAAATGCAGATGCCTTGTCATGGAAGCTCTACTTGGAAAGCTGCAAGTACTGCTCTAGAGCTGAATTGAAATACCAGCAGATAAATTTGGTTGCTTGCCAAGCTACAGTCTCAACACCATCAAAACTGGACCAGTGGAGTGACCGAGAACTTAGACAAGCCCAGTTGAAAGATCCTGACATAAAGCCAATGTTACAATTGAAGATCACCAGCAACAGACCTACCTGGGAGGACATTTCCACATTTAGACCCATTATGAAAAGTTATTGGGCACTCTGAGACTCTGTTCATATTAGAAACTGCGTACTATACTGAAAATGGGAATCTGACGATGGAAGGAGTTTCAGATGGTAGATTTTATTACCGAGATCGAAGATTCCAGATGTTCTAGAGCAGCTGCATAGTAGCCCTACTGCATAGTAGTCCATTTTGAGGTGATGAAGACTCTACAGAAAGCTCAAAAACACTTCTACAGGTGCAAAGCAAAGGAGGACGTGGAGAAATGGTGCAAATTCTGTGATGCTTGTGTGGCACGTAAAGGCTCGAAAAAACGAAGCCGAGGAAGATTGCAATGGTATAGTGGTCTGAGGTGTATCCCATTCCCGATCAAGAGGCATGCACAGTTGCAAAGGTTCTAGTGCAGCAATAGGTGTCAAGGTATGGCACACCCCTGCAACTTCATACTGATCAAGGTACGAACTTTACCTCTGCTGTTTTCAAAGGACTGTGTCAGCTACTTGGCATAGACAAAACCCAGACAACACACCTACATCCCTAATCAGATGGCATGGTCGAGAGGTTTAACTGCACCATCCTGAATAACCTCTCTCTTCTAGTATCAAGGAACCAGCTAGATTGAGAATCAGGCTGTCGTTGTTCCTCCTGGCTTATCGAAGTGCTGTCCATGAAACCACCAGCTATACTTCAGCTCAGACGCTGTTTGGATGCGAACTTCGTCTCCCATGTGATCTCCTATTTGGTTGTCCACCGGATGTGCCTTAATTGCTCGAGGAGTACATCTAAGATCTTCAGGCACGATTTGAAGACATACACAACTTTGCTCGGGAGCAGATCCACATGGCAACAGAGAAAATGAAGATGAGGTATGATCTAAAAGTTACACAACATGAATTCAAGGAAGGACAAAATTTGGTTGTGGAACCCTGTTTGACACAAAGGACTCTCTCCCAAGCTATGGTGTACCTGGGATGGTCCCTACACAGTTTTAAAAAACTGAATGGCATCATGGTAAGAATTGCTAAAACACCTTCATCAAAGCCGAGGGTGGTTCATTATGATCGGTTAGCCACCTACCACAGTTAACGGTAATTTTCAAATTTGAAATGTAAATATTTGTTAATTTTGTATATGTGTCATGTAAATATTTGTAAATATTTCTCACTTAATTTTGCAATCTGTATTGTTATTTTATTATTATATGCAGCTTAGTTTTTTTATTTTAGGTTGTAAAGTTTGTTTAGTTTTGCCTCCTGACCAAGGGTTGTCTGCCCGGGACAAATTTGTAAATAATTCATAGTTATTTTTAAATAAATTCATTCATAGACGCTCAGACAGGTGATAAAATGTTAATTTTCAGCATTTCTAGTTTATTTTTGCATTAAAATAGCTTAAAAAGCCTCATTAATGCTGCTAGTGGGTTTGGTGCAAAATTTGGTGACTTTTTTGTGCCTTAGTGACCTTGGCAAGATAATTCTTATTGATATACCAAATATGGAAGCTGTAACTTTATTAGCTGATGAGTTTCTGGAATTTTCTATATTTTTCTACGTGGGTATTTAAGGAGTTCCTTTATGCCAAATCAGTCAGTCTCTTGCCAACAGCTTTCCGATAAAGTGCTCTCATGACTAGTCTCTTTGATTACAGACTGGCTGTGTGCTAATGCTCTGATACAGTTTGTACTGTGAATTTGCTGTTGTCAGCATGCTAGATTTACCAAAGTCTATTCAGTTTGCGCAACAATGAGTTATAAAATGTGTATAAATTTTCAGCTCAATCGAATAAGGCATTTAGATGATATCACACTTTAAAAAATTTGGGCCCATAGACTATAATGATAAAGAATTTTCCTTTGTGTCCCTGTAGAAAAAAATAGTAGCGATGTTTATACATATTTTATTTTTATTTTATTTTTATTTTATTTATTTATTTTTTTTAAATTTATTTTTTTAACTAGTTGACTAAGGGTTCATACTCATCAGGGAAAATCTGGAATACTCAGGGACTTTGGACTTTGTTAAAAAAAAATCATGGAAAATACAAATTTTCATCAAAAGTCAGGGAAAAATCGATTATAAAACCTAAAAAAACAAATGTTTCCTTTCTCTCAAATTACATTCTTCTTGTTTATCTTCATATCAAAATTCAAATGATTAAGTATCATGAAAATACACATGTAAACAACTACAGTGCGTTAAGAAATTATAAGACCACAAGTGCATTGGTGAATTTCTGAAAAAGAGAGCATAATATGCAAATTTTTAGTTGCACATTTAAAATTGGTGGGGAAATGCATCCTATACTAATTCCAACTTTTAAAATTAAATTAAATTTTAATTAAAACTTATTCCTTCTTCTAAAAATTAAAGACTGTGACTGTTAAGAAATTATAAGGCCACTTGAGCAAATTAGCATATTATACATGACGTCAAACTCAATATAAAGCGCATGCATCAGTATTTCGTAAAAGCATTACATAAGAAGCAAAGGCTTAGGTTTTGAATGTGTTATCTACGATTAATTTGACGATGCCTCGAGGTAAAGAATTATCGGAGTGCTAAGTAAGAAAAATTTTATTTTATAAAGGTTCTGATAAATCTGAAAGAGATATTACGAGGTTAATGAACCGTTCTAAAACTTCCATTCATAATGCCTTAATTAGGAAAGATTAATCAAACAAAATAAAACGATCTGGTAGAAAAAATATTTTGACAGCACGTGATAATAGACAAATATTTCGACTGTCAACTAAAAAAGGTCTTTCAACTTGTGAAATTTCGAAACGTTTCAGCAAGAAAACTTCACATGTAACAGTCTGGAAGTGTCTTAAATTAAATATTAATACGAAATTTATGAAATTGAAGATAAAATCAAAGTTATTGAAATGCCATCGAGAAGAAAGATTAAAATAGGCTAAAAATGTCATGTCATGGAATGATGAGTGGCAACAAATTATATTTTCTGATGAAAAGAAATTTAACCTTGATGGCCCCGATGGTTACAAACAGTATTGGCATGACTTGAGGAAGAAACCAAAAGAATGCTTCAGTCGACAAATGTGTGGAGGATCAGTAATGATTTGGGGAGCTTTCAGTTATGAGGGGTTGTGTGATTTACTGCAGATTTCGGGTCATATGAACTCTACACAATATCAGTCTATGCTATATGATCATATGATACCGTTTGGACCTTTATTAGGTGGTGCTAACTGGATGTTTTAATAGGAGAATGCTGCTTGCCATACATCTAAATCCACACAGGAGTGGTTTAAAAAAGAAAAAAAATAATGTTTTGCCATGGCCAAGTCAAAGTCCAGACTTGAACCCCATGGAAAACCTATGGGGTATAATCTCGCAATGTTTATGCTAATAATAAACAATTTTCATCTGACAATGAACTGGAAGTAGCCATTGTAAAAAATGGTACAATATTTCTATAACTGAACTTAACCACGTTGGTTACTTCGATAAAAAACACAGTGTTTCAAGTCATCAAGAAAAATGGAGGACCAATATCATATTAATTTTTTTATACAATTTTGTTTTTTGACAAGTGGTCTTATATTTTATTAACAGGTTATTTTCCCCTTATTTCTAATATATATTTTAATTAAACATTTATTGCATTATACCAAGTTATTGCAAACTAATGATAAAAAAATATAGAGCAATATGTTATTTTATGTATTTAAATTATGATTAGAATCTTTATTTTTCTTATAATTTACAAAATTAAAGTGGTCTTATAATTTCTTAACAGACTGTATTTCTACCTGAATTTCTATCATGATTGGCAGTAAAATGACATCATTCAATGGAAATAGATCTAGTTTCTTCTCCTTTTCTTGTAATATGTTGCTAATATTTTCTTGAAAACTCAGGGAATTTTTTTCCCCCATATTTGAGTATGACACCTGAAATAATTCTTTTTAATTTCATAATAATTTGAATTGTGTACATCTGTATGAATATTTGTAGTATACTGACATGTTAAAAATTTAGAAAAAACGGGATAGCACTGTCACCTGTTCGACAATTTTCACCAACAGTTAATCAGCACTAATTTATGTCATGGTGCAACTACATACCAAACTGTATGAAATTTTGAACAGTGTTTCCTAAGGAACAGTCACCACAAAATTTGTCAGACACACAGACATTTTCTAACGAGTTTTTTGTAGCCACCACAAGACTTTCTTCTATGTAATCTTACACAATTTTATGCAGTACAAATTATTTATTAAAATTATTTTCTATGATGAATGCAGACGATTTTTATCTCACAGAATTATAACATAAAATGCCGAAAGAAAATCAATTTTGTACCAACATCCGAATTTCTTTTTCCCCCGTTAAAAATGAAAAAAACTAGTATGTTGTAGCCACCACAAGACTTTCTTCTATATTTCCCTAAACAAATTCACTAAGGGCAAATAATTTATTAACACTATTATTTATTAAAATTATCTAACATGATGAATGCAAATGATTTTCATCTAAGAGGAAATTAATACTAAATATAAAAAGAAAAACAGTTTTATTGTATATAAATAACATCTTAAAAAATGCGTTTTTATAATGGTTATCTCATATATCAAGTTTCCTGAAGTTATATGCCATACAAGTTGAGATATAGCCTTCCCATTATTGAGGAAATTTCCAGTATAGCATCTATTGGCCAAGCATCCAACTTGAATCACCATAATGTTTCATAACGACCTTCTCAAATATGGTTTTGTTTGGTTATACGCAATAGAACCTGAGGTATAGTCTTTCCTTAAATTGCAGAAATCGCTGTGTAGCAACACCAACTGTTGAGTGGTTGATACCAAAAGTTGATAGGTACTAATGTATGTCAAGGTGCATGTATGTATAAATTTATATGCAATTTTGTGCAGTAGTTTCTGAGATATAGCCATAACCTTCCGTTAAATTGCGGAAATCGCTGTAAAGTAGCACCACCTGTTGGCCAATAAGAATTCATATTGAATCAGCATTAATGTCTCATAATGCTGACACATACAAGTTTTTTACATATCAAGTTTTGTTTGATTATATGCGCAATAGAATATGAGATGTAGCCTCCCCTTAAATTGCAAAAATCGTTGTATAGCCACGCCATCTCTTGAGCGGTTGTCACCAAAAGTTGATAGGCACTAATTTTGGTCAAGGTGCATTTACATATAAATTTATATACAATTCTGAGCAGTAGTTCCACAGATATAGTTGCCACAAAATTTTTGTCACACACACAGAGAGACGGACAGACAGACATTTTCTAAAAATGGTAAACTTGTGTTTTAGACCTCGACCTCTCAAAATGTGTAAATCCTTCAAAAACTGGAAGTCAAAAATTTTTATGAATCTAATACTTTTTTCTATTGAATATAGAAGAAATAAAGAAATCGATAACTTTGTTTTAAATTGTCGCAGATCTATGGTTCAACCATTCATTTTATAGGTATTGATGAGTTTTTTCAAAAGATACCCATATTGGAAATTTTTACTTTTGGGGGAATAATCCCTCCCAAGAGGAAAACAATGCTCCTACATGCACAAACTTTCTTTTTTAGTTTACTACTACTGTTATCAATATTAATTATCATATGTTAAAAACTAGTATGTTGTGGCCACCACAAGACTTTCTTCTATATTTTCCTGCACAAATTCACTAAGTGTGAATATATTAAAACTATTATTTATTAAAACTATTTAACATGATGAATTCAAATCATTTTCATCTCAGAGAAATCTAACACTAAGTATCCAAAGAAAGACAGTTTTATTGTCTATAAATAACAGCTTAAACTAGTATGTTGTGGCCACCACATGACTTTCTTCTATATTTTCTTATACAAATTCAATTAGTAAAAATAATTTATTAAAATTATTATTTAAAAGATTTATCTTCCATGATAATGCAGACGATTTTCATATTAGAGAAGTAGTATAACACTAAATAAAAAGAAGTAGTATAACACTACATATCCAAAAAATAGTCCATTTTATTCTCAATATTAAAAAAAATAGATAACTTTGTTTTAAATAATTACAGATCTATAGTTCAACCATTCGTTTTAAAGGTATTGACGAGACCTTTCGAAAGATACCCATCTTGAAAATTTACTCCCCCCGGGGGCGGTACTTCCTCCCCAGGGTGTGATGTAGAAATCACGTATATTTTTAAAATTTTCTATTTAGTTTAATTCAAATCTATTTTAATTCTTTATATAATAATTTACTCATATATTCAATATTAACCTTAAATAACCACCAAATTGCTTATCCATCAAAATAAATAAGTAAATCTAAAAGAAAAACTCTGTAAGCAGAATCTCATAATATAATTTCATCTAATAAATAATAACTGCTTATTTCATTTTTTATGTTCATCTTAAATCATAATATCACTAACGTACTTTCTACAGTTAATCAAAATTATCCTTGAACAAAATTAAATTATATCTTTTTTTTTATCAGGGATAAACATATTTTTTATTTCTGCAAGTTATATTTCAAAATCTCATTTGATCCATCCAATAAAAGGGTTTATCTTTTTAAGTTACTCTTAAAATAAACAAAAGTTGCAAAACGTATTTCATATTTGTTAATTTATAACACTCCAGTAAATGTTATATTACATTGATTTCAATAATGATAGTAATATCTATTGGTCTATAAGCATCTAACTTGAATCAGCATAATGCCTTCTCACATATCAAGTTTTGTTTGATTATACACAATAGAACCTGAGATATAGCCTTTCCTTAAATTGCAGAAATCGCTGTGTAGCAGCGCCACCTGTTGAGGAGTTGACACCAAAAGTTCATAGGTACTAATTTATGTCAAGATTCATCTACATATAAATTTATATGCAATTCTGCACAGTAGTTCCTGAGATATAGCCTTTCCTTAAACTGCAGAAATCACTCTATAGCAGTGCCACCTGTTGTCTGATTTGCATGCAAATTGAATCAGCTTAATGTCTCATAATGATCTTCTTACATATCAAGTTTTGTGTGATTATATGCAATAGAACCTGAGATATAGCCTCCCCTTAAATTGCGAAAATTGCTGCATAGCAGCGCTACCTTTTGAGCTGTTGACACCAAAAGTTGATAGACACTAATTTAGGTCAAGGTGCATCTACATATAAATTTATATACAATTCTGAGCAGTAATTCCAGAGATACAGTTGCCACAAAATTTTTGGCGCACACACACAGACAGACATTTTCTAAAAATAGTAAAATCGTGATCTAGAACTCTCAAAATTTGTAAATCCGTCGGAAACCAGAAGTCGAAAATTTTTACAAGTCAAGTACTTTCTTCTATTGAATATAGAAGAATAATATTTTAAAACTAGTCTGTCCTCTCTGCGATCAATTGTTCGTGAGATGTCGTGTAAGCAGACTAACGGACTAATAAACTAACAGACACCCTACAGACGGACATCATACAAATTTTGTCATTTTCGGATTTCTCACACCTGAAAGCGTGTAAAAAAGTCAAAAAACCGAGGTCGAAAATTTTTATAATTACCTAAGTTCCCCATACCTATAGTATGATGGGGAACTAAAAAAAAAAAAAATAATAATAATAATAATAATACTGACAACAACAACAACAACAACAATTTGATCACTTACTGTACTTTAAAGCAGACAGAGTTCTTTGCAATAATTTTTTCGTGAAGTAATGACTGCAGAAACTAACAAACTAACTTACAGAGGGACAGTACATTAGTTTTATAATGATCGAGTTTCCCATAATTCAAAATGTATAAAAATTGTCAAAAAATCAAAATCGAAATTTTTTCTATTTTAAAGTCCTACCATAGCTATACAGAGTACGATGAGAAATTAAAAAACAATTTTATAATCCCAGACTATGGAGGAAATTTTTTAAGATTACAGCATAAAAATAATGCAGTTCTACAATGATTATCAGAAAATGGACAAATTTGAGTCCAAAAATAGGTTCTTCATAAAAATAGGCAAACTCAAAACGGATCTTTCACAAAAATCAGACGAATGAATTTTTTTTTTCTTTTTTTTAAAGAAACATTAGAGAAGAAATGGCTCTTTACTTTCCTCTGTATGTATATATAGAGAAAGTATTGGATTCGTGAAAATTTCCGAACTCTAGTTTTTACACGTTTTGGGATGTCCTGAACACGATTTGACTGTTTTTAGAAATTGTCTGTGTGTGTATCACAAATTTTGTGGACGCTGTATCTCACGAACCAATGAACGAAATTTAACCAAACTTGGTATTTAGTTGGACCCTGACATAAACTGGTGCTGATTTGATTTGTGGAACAATTGCTCAACAGGTGGCGCTGTGATTGCATTTTTTCTAAATTTTTAACATGACAGTATTTAGGACAAAATTTCATATAAATGTACATAATGAGAGTTATTTTAATAATGTGATTGTAAAATTAATATGAATTATTGATAACACTGGGGAACAGTCATTTTGCGGCATGGTAGCTTAAAGTCAATTCTGTATAAGACTAGTGTACTGAATACTAGAAAATTATTAGGTTTGTCAAATTGGCTCTAGTTTTTGAGATAAAGACTATTAGCTATTTCACTGAAAAAACCTAATTAAAAATACCAATATGTATTGAAAAATATTTTTATTAAGATCCATTATAAAAACGATATAAAAACAAAAAATATACATGCTGTTCATCAAATAATTAAAACAAAAATTACAAAAAAACTTTTTCTGTAAGCTTTTTACTTTCTTCTATATGTAATATAGAGAAAGTATTGGATTCGCGAAAATTTTCGACCTCCGTTTTTTGACGGATCTACACGTTTTGGGATGTCCTGAACACGAATTGATAGTTTTTAAAAAATGTCTGTGTGTCTGTCTGTATCATTTTTTTGTGGACGCTGTATCTCACGAACATATGAATGAAATTTAACCAAACTTGGTATTTAGTTGCACCCTGACATGAACTGGTGCCCATTAGATTTGGGGATCAATAGCTCAACAGGTGGCGCTGTAATCGCATTTTATGCAAATTTTTAACATGGCAGCATAGGACAAAATTCCGTATAAATGGGCATAATGAGAGTTATTTTAAACTTGTGATTGTAAAATTAATTTGAATTATTGATGATAGTAGTAGTTAACTAGGAAAAAAAAATTTGTGCATGGGGGGGCATCGGTTCCCCCCCTGGGGGGGGAAGTACCCCCGCGGGGGGGTTAAATTTTGAAGATGGGTATCATTCGAAAGATCTCGTCAATACCTTTAAAACGAATGGTTGAACCATAAATCTGTGATAATTTAAAACAAAGTTATCGATTTTTTTTACTTTTAACAAAAAAAAAAAACAGAAAAAAATTCTTTTTTTTTTTTTTTTTTTTAATTATTGTTAGTGATTGAATATGTATTAATTTTCACAAAAAAAAAAAAAAAAAAAAAAAAAGGAAAAAAAAAAAAAAAAATCTTTTTTTTTTTAATATTGTTACTGATTGAATATGTATAGGAAAATATAGAAGAAAGTCTTGTGGTGGCCACAACATACTAGTTTGTCATGGTTTTGCTCAGGACAATCCCTTATTAAAGTCCAACAGTAGTCTGCCAGCATGTGGCAATCCCATCGACCTTGGTATCTTTCTTCCATTATCCTGATGTCCTGGTAGAACCGTTCTCCTTGTTCCTCACTGTAATCGCCCAGATTATTCGGGAATCTGTCCAAATGACTATGCAAAAAATGCAATTTAATGCTCATAGTAACTCCTAATGTGTGAAAATTTTGAAGCATTTTAGCAATCAATTCTGCATAGTCTGGTGCTTTATGATTTCCCAAAAAATGTTTGACTACTAAAACAAAGCTTAGCCATGCTTCAGATTCAATTTGTGTCATATGGTTTACAAATACAGTGTCTTTTATAAGAGTGCGGATTTGTGGTCCATCGAAGATGCCTGCTTTTAATTTTTCCATACTCAGGGCTGGAAATTTTTGACACATATTTAAAACAGTCACCAGTCTTATCAAGGGCTTTGATGAACTGTTTCATTAGCCCAAGCTTGATGTGAAGTGGTGGGAGAAGGATATTCTCTCGGCTTATCAGTGGTTCATGAATTGCGTTTGCTCTTCCTACCTCCATATTTTCCTTCAAAGGCCAGACCTTTCTAATCCAATGTTCTGTTTTTGCACGACTATCCCATAGACATATGAAACAGGGATACCTTGCCACAGGGATAACAGGGCCACCTTGCTGGCCTAATAAAAAATTCACCATCTTCAAGTCGACGCATACTGACCACTGATGTATTGTGTACGAAATCTTTTCTAAAACAATTTTAATATTTTGGTATTCCTCTTATAGTTTGGCAGTATGATCGATTGGAACTGAAGCAAATTTATTTCCATTATGCAGCAATACACATTTCAGACTTATTTTTGAGCTATCTATAAAAAGTCTCCAATGTTCAGGCTTATATTCAGGAAGGCCCATACAATTTAAGAGTCCAGAAACATTGTTACAAAATACAAGCTTATCTTTTTCGGTAAAGTAAGGAAGAAGGTCTTGCTCTCTGGTCCTAAAGGATGTAATGGTAACACCAGGTTGAAGACAGTGTTTTTCTTTTAATCTCGAAGCAAGAATTTCGGCCGATTTTTTTGATAAATTCAAATCACGAACCAAGTCATTGAGCTCTTCTTTAGAAAATCCCTGTTTTGTAGAACTACTTTCTTCGAACTTACTTTCAATGCTGCTCGTCTGATTGTCTGATCCCTCTAACATTTCAACATCATCACAGTTTGCAGTAGATGGTCCTGAAAACACTGGAATTGGCAAATCATCACTGTACAATACTGGGGGTTTAGCCGATTCCACATTAGGATAATCCCAAGTACGTGTTTTATACCGGGTGAAACTTTTTACATTCATTGCACAAAAGTAACAGTCTTTTAAGTGATTAGTAGGCTCAGTCAATATCATCGGCACTCCAAATTGAAGCCCTTTACGGCTTCCTTGACTCCAGTATCGGAAAGATTCTACACAAGGCTTACAGACGATATTGAACAACCAATATTTATTCTGTTGTGCAAGCTTTCTTCCAAAGTATGCTTCGTAGGTTTTTATCACAATCTCCGTGATCTTTTTACTTTGCTTTTGTAAACAAAATTTGCCACATATATAACAAAAACTGTTGGGGTTGTTAACACAAGGTTTTCGTAACGAACTCATATTTTTCAAGACTAAAAGCACTTTTAAAGTTACAATAAGACACGAACTGATAATTTCAAGGTCTAATATCTGATTCGTAAAATTGTTGTACCTATATACGTGAATAGATAAAAAAAATTAGTCGTGTTAATCAAATTAATAGATCTTTAGGAGGGTAGTCTAAATTTTTTCATTGATTTCTTGTGTTTCGTTTATCTCAAGAACCAGAGTCAATCCAAAAAAAAGTAAATGCATACTGTGTATGTCTAATACAAGTGTTTACAAAAACCATTAACAAAATAAATGCCGCGGATTTTTATATTTTTTTTGTTCCGCAGTGTAATAGTAGTAGTTAATTAGGAAAAAAAAATTGTGCATGTGGGAGCATCGCTTCCCCTTCTTGGGGGGGGGGGGAGCAAATTTTCAGTATGGGTATCTTTCGAAAGAACTCGTCAATACCTTTACAACGAATGGTTGAACTATAGATCTGTAATAATTTAAAAGAAAGTTATCGATTTTTTTTTTTAACAAAAGAAAAAAAATTGACTTTCTTTCGGCACTTGGTGATATATAGATATATACGTATATAATTCTGTCAGATAAAAATCGTCTGCATTTATAATAGAAATAATTTAATAAATAATTTGTATTGAATGAATTTTGTGTAAAATTACATAGAAGAAAGTCATGTGGTGGCCACATCATATTAGTTTTCAATTATAATTCAGCAATTGGCCTCCGAAAGAGTCGAGATTTTGTTGATAAATAATCACTAATTTTTAGAAATATCTTTGAAAAGAAAAGAAAGTGTTCATTAATTATTAATGAAATAATGCTTATTTTAGTAGTTTAGGGGGGGGGGGGGGAGCATCACATAATTAACCAAAGAGTTGCACTTAAAAGTGAATTTTGTCAATCATCAGAAAAATGACATACTTCATTTAGCTGCAAGGATATTGCATAATTTGGTAATCAGATGTTTAATCTGGTGTGAAACAACCACACGACTTCCATTACCCACTATTACACGTATTGTATGCATTTTTGAGAGATGGCGTGATTAGAAAACATAAAAGTGACCTAAAGAGAAAATCGTTAGAGCCGTTTTTGAGATACCAACTTTTGCAAAAAATCAATTATTGACCGGAAAACAATAATTACATACAAAAGGATATTTAAAAGTGAGTTAATATGTCGAGTTAGAAAAAAATCCGTACAGTCGTTTTTAAAGGAGCACGCTTGCAAGACCTGAAATTGAGAGCTGTTTATACTGGACGTCTATCACTTTTCCTGAACTAACCAACTGTATCATTCGAAAGGACATCTAATAGAGTGATTATATAGCAAAATTGAAGAAAATCGTTTGAGCCGTTTTTGAGATACGGACTTACGGTCCCACTTCCGGACTCCGATGTCCTACTTCCGGTTTTTCAATTTTCGCCAAAATTTGGAAAATTCATCTGTACACTAGACCTGTCTTAATTCTGAAGTTTTGTAGTTCTATCTTTATTTGTTTCGGAGATATGATAGCCATAAGATTCCACACATACATACACACACTGACCAATTGCCAAAAACCACTTTTTTGGACTCAGGGGACCTTAAACGTGTAAATCAGGTGAAATTTCGATATCGAATTTTTGGACCAAATAATACTTCCATTACCTACGGTAATAGGGTAATGGAAGTAAACAAAAGATAATGGCGTGGGAGAGTTCTGAGTAATTTGAAATAATTTTTTAAATATACAGTCTTAAATTTTTTACAGCCTATAATTTTTTTTAATTAAACAGCCTTAAATATTTTTAAAATATAGCTATAACATTAAATATGGGTTAAAGGGAGGGGAGGGGGGCTATAATTCACACAGAATTTTTGTCAAATAAAATAGTTGTTTAAAATATACTTAGAAATGTTTAGATACAGTATCCCATAGGTTACATCTTAAGCTGTAGTAGTATGTCTGTACTAACAAACCCATGCGAAATTTCGCACTTTATTTTCTTTCTTACCTACCTTTAAAATTTGAAACTCATAAATCTTAAACCAATTTCACCACCCAGTTTAAAATTTTAATTCAACAGGAGCCAAATTATTATTCGATCTAAATTAATATTGTGGGATAAAACATTAATGATAGTTAAACAAAAATTATTCGAAGAAGGGTTAAAAAAAAAAAAAAAAAACATGTTTGATAAGCCAGTTTTTAACACTTCCCAACAAGGTTGAAAAGTGTTAATTACTTCGGTTTGTCTATACATCTACCTGTCCGTCCGCACTCTAACTCCCGTAAATATTCATGGAATTTCTTAAAACTGATATATTTTACTCGAGTTCACTATTGGATGTTCCCTGTTGAGACTGGAGTGCATACGTCTACTGGTTTGTGTACAGGAACACCCGAAAGTATTCCAAAGCATTGTGTTTTATGAGAGGTATTTCTATAAACCATTTTTAATACCTTTAACTTTGCACAAATCTTAATGAAATTGAAATGCGTTGTTTAAGTTCACTATCTGATGTTCCCCATCTATATATATATATATAACTGAATGTTTGTCTGTATGTCCTTTATAAAATCGTAAACGGCTTGACCGATTTCGATCATTCTTTTTTTGTTTTTTTCCTTATAGGTCAGGGATGGTTTTGGAAAAAAAAATTGAAAAAATTCGTCCCCCAAGGGGGGGGGGGGGGCAAAACGTGAATTCAAAAAATCCTTCATATCTCAAAAAAAAAAAAAAAAAACAGATATCCGTAAAATTTTTGCTTTAAAATATAGCTAATAAGTCTAAAAACCAATCTCTGGAATTTTCGAAATTCGGTCCCCGAGGGGGGGGGGCAAAACGGGATTTCGCATAACCCTATATATCTCAAACAAAAAAACAAAACAGATATACGTGAAATTTTTGCTATAAAATATAGCTAATACAAATATCTAAAAACCAATTTCTGGAATTTTAAAAATTCAGCCCCCAGGTGGGGCAGCAGGGGGGGGGGGAGGGGCAGCAGGGGCAAAAACAATTAGAAATTCTGTTAGGCCTTTCAAAATTGGTACAGATAGGTTTCAATAGCCTGCAAGTCGAATGGGGATATTTTCGAAAGTGTAAAGTTATTAGGAGGGGGGGGGGCGGCAAAAAAATAAAAATAAAAATAGAGTTAGATCGTTCAAATTTGGTATATAGAGGTTTTCGATAGTTACAAATCGATTGCGGATATTTTCGAATTTGTAAAATTATTAGGAGGTGCGGGAAGGGGGGGGCTATGGGAAAAAAACAAATAGAAATACAGTTAGGACATTCAAAATTGGTACAGATAGGTTTTAAAGGCCTGCAAGTCGAATTTGTAAAATTATTAGGATAGACGGGAGGGGGGGGCGAAGGGGGAAAATAACAGAAATAAGAGTTAGAGCATTTTGGGAATTTTTTCCGAAGGCAGTGAGAACCCGGTGCGACATTTTTCCTAATCAGATTTTGTTTCGCTTTTTTTTTTTCACGTGATAAAAATTAATGCAATTTTGAGAATTCAGTAATTATAGTGATTCATTTAAAAATAGTGACCAGCGAAGCGGGCAAAGCCTGCTAGTTGAAAATAAAGTAAATACCATCACTGGCTTGTATACAGGGACACCCGAAATTATTCCAAAGTATTGCGTTCCAGTGGCGGCTCGTGAACCGAAAATAGGTGAAGAGCTCAAAAAGAATATTTAAGTATTTTTAATCATAATTTTTATTAAGCATGGTCTTAACTAAAATTAATTAAAAATACTTATTTAAAAGTAAATTTATATTCTATAAATGAATACAGTGTAAAATACATTGTACCTCTTCACCAATTTTCGGTGCACGAGCCGCCACTGTTGCGTTCTATACAGGCATTTCTCTAAATCAAATTTTAATAACTTTGCAAAAATCTTAGTAAAATTACAATATGTTATTCATATGAATAAAAGAATGCTTTCTATAGAATACAGTATGATTAGCATTAGATTTACAGGGCGACACAAAAATATTCAGTTACATTAAAGGGTATTATTGGGAATTTGCTGGAATTGCATTTTCGTTTATATTAGATGATTTTATCACTTTCAAAATGTTTTTAAAACCTTCTAACAAGGTTGAAAAGTGTTAATGACTTCGGTTTGTCTGTCTGTCTGTCTCCACGCTCTAATTCCCGTAAATATTCCCGGAATTTCTTGAAACTGATATATGTTATTCAAGTTCACTATCGGATGTTCCCTATTGAAAATGGAGTGAATACCTCTATTGGTTTGTGTACATGGACATCCGAAAGTATTTCAAAGCATTGTGTTCTATGAGAGGTATTTCTGTGAATTATATTTTAATTCCTTTATTTTACACAAAATTTTATGGAATTGGAATATGTTATTCAAGTTCACTGTTGGATGTTCGTTATAGAAAATGCAGTAAATACCACCACTGGTTTGTGTACATGGACACTCGAAAGTATTCCAAAGCAAAGCGTACAATGGGAGTTATTTATATAAAACAAATTTTAATAATTTTACTTTGCACAAATCTTAATGAAGTTGAAATATGGTATTCATATGCAAAAAAGAATGATTTCTACAGAATGTAGTATGATTGGTATTAGATTTACAGGGCCGCAGAAAAATATTCAGTTACATTGAGGGCTTCTATAAGAAATTTGGTGGAATTACATTTTCGTTTACATTAAGCGATTTAACACTTTTGAACAATTTTTAAATGTAAATATCATTTCAATTTGTGTATTTATTTATCCGAATGTTCATCTGTCTTATCTGTCCACCCCCATTGTCTGTAAATATTTTCAGAATTTTTTAAATATATATATATATATATAATTTAAATTCACTATGGAATGTTCCCTATTTAAAATGGCATAAATAGGTGCGGTGCAATGCCAATGATTGCATTTTAGGACAGATATTTTTATAAAATACATTTAAAGAACTTTCTACTGTAAAAATCACAAAGAAATTAACATTTATTGCTTACTAGCTGCCTTCGGCGACCAGCTGGTTCGCGATCCCTGAAAAATCCGACTTTACGAAACTCCCGCTCGGTGGCACCTTTCTCCCGTTTCAGGTCTAATAACAGCTTATTGATAAATAGTGAAAATAGCTTATTGAAAAATTTAATCGCAGTAAATTCCCGTGCGGTAGCGCCTTCTTCCCTTTTCAATATCTGAAACAGCCTGTTAGCTCACCATGTTATGATCTTTAAAATTTCTGAATTTAGCTAAGTTCCGCATGGTAGCGCCTGCGGCGCCTTATCCTCGTTTTAGAACTTACAACACCTTCGCTCATTAGAATTTGAAATATTGAAATTTTAAAATATTATAGCGCCATCTCGCGGTAGAAATTTCTGTAATCCACTGTTCAATTCCAAATCAACAAAGCTTTCAAATGATGTATTATTTATGAAATTATTTTAATTAGTAGCTGAGATACGAAAGGAAACCTAATCAGGACACCTTAAAACGTGTAAATCAGGTGAAATCTCGAATTCCACTTTCGATAATATAAAAGTACTTAAAAATATCTTTCGAATGATGTATTAAAAAGAATTTAATCATTATTGTAAAATAAAAAGTAAATTTTTAACTTTTTTTTTTTTCAATTTTTGCCCCTTCTTCCCCTGCTTCAAGCTTTCCTAATAATTCTGCTCTTTCAAAAAGATTCACAATCGAAATATCAGGCATTAAAACCAAATACTACGAAATTTCAACGGCATATCTCAATTTAAAATGCTGCAAAATATAATCTTTTCCCAATAAAAATGTATTTTTTTTTTTTTTGTTTATTCAGATATTTTCATGAGAATTGAACAGTAGCTTTATAATATGCTGTCTAGGCCAAATATTAATTTAAATGTAACGTGAATGAAAATTTGAAAAAGTTTGAAAATTGCAATTTTTAACTAAATTGAAACTAAATAAAGTTGAAAAAAAATCTGGATGAAATAGTGAAAACTGGTCTTAATGAAACCCCTTTAATTACCGTGCAATTATTGCCTTCGAACACGTTTCATCTGGTAAGTGACAAGTTTGTCTCAATAACATTCTTTAGAGGGCAAACAAGAATACATTTAAGATAATTTATGACCGATGAAATAGGTTTGTAAGCCATATGATAAGAAATACTTTGGTGTGTGTCTGTACACAAACTATAAACAATATACAAACCAAAAACCTTCAGATAATTCTGTATAGCTCATGAAAATGTGTATGAATTTGCAAGTCACTGAATTTAACGGCCACTATCCCAGTGCATACAAACAAAATACAAAACCATAAACAGCATACAAACAAAAAATATATATGCAGCTAATTCTGTTGATGAACATGGTGATTTTTACGGCCATTATCGCAACTTATACAAATTCTGTTCATAAACAGTAATGATGAGAAATACTTTGGTGTTTCCCTGTACACAAATCATATACAGAATACACACCCAAAAACATACAGTTAATTCTGTTTGGCTTTTGAATATGTGTACCAGTTTGCTATGCTATAGTCAATCCTCCACTGATCTGACATTTCGGCAACAAGCATCTACTCTGTCGCGTATCTCAGGGCAGTTATTGGGGATGTTATTACAAAGATAACACTACTCTCACCTTATTACTGCTTGTGGGCAACTTAAACTGCGTGCAGGGCCTGATAACATCGTCATTAAGTTATATATGTTAACTTTTTTCACCTGTATAAAACATTCGATGGTAATTAGTATATGCTGTGTCTTCAATATCTGCTTTTTTTTTTTTACCACAAACATTATTTCTTTCTCGAATAGCTGACGCAGAATGTATATTTTAGTGAGATTAGCGGTTGACGAAATAGTTATAAACACTGTAAATATTCCTTTCCCTTTATCTATTTATTTAACAGAAACTTCTATTACCCAAAACAAAATACAAAAAACATTTCAAGTATTTATTCTTAAAATAAATATAAATTAGCTTCACTATCTAGGATTTATTCATACTGCATTTGTTACAAAATCTGACACCATGTCCCATCCATAGAACAATCACAGACTTCGTTCTGGGTCTCTTGTGTGTTTATGTACATTAAAATATTCCCCATTCTGTTTAATAACATCTTTTCTGGTAGCATTATGCATTTTTTACACTCAGACCATCAAAAGAAATGAAAAATGGTTGTTATATTTGATGATGTTTTAATTTCTACTCTTTTCGCTTCCTTCTTATAGGAGTCCTGCTGCATGTGCAAGTTCTTTAAATTGGGAATGGGGTCTTTTCAGTAATACATCTGGTTGACCATCTTCTATTACTCTACCATTATCTATCACGAGTATTCTGAGAAGAGAGAGAGAAAGTTAGTATATACAAATGAATATTAATAGATATAAATGAAACAAAAAAGGTTAAAATTTTATATTTGAAAAAGCTCTTTTTTTTTTATATCTGTTCTTACTCACCAAAGATCAAGACTAAAATTTAGAATAGATACCAACCAGGGAATAATAAATAACACTATTGTATAAAACGATTTTTTTTTTTTTTTTTTTTTTTTTAATTTTGATGACATCTCAAAAGAAAAAAAAAATTTTTGAATAAAAAAACAAAAACAAGATTTATATTTCTTTCATTAACTGCATAATAAACCTAATTTAGCTGAATAGTTATTTTAATTTCATGCAAAATATTAGTCACCAAGGTGCTAGTCTAATCGCTATTAAATAAATTTCAGAAATATTTTAATTTTTGCTTATTCGTTTCGTTAATAGTGTTTTTCTTGTTGCATATAACGGTATTTTTATCACTCGTTAAGCGTAACATCGTACATGGCAATAAAGGGAAACTGTTACATTACCAGAAACAAAATTCAAGAAAGAAAGAAATAGTGCTAGGCTTGACCGACAATTTTTGTTCATATTTTGAATATTTTATTAGGCAAATTGTTAAATATATATACAGGGAGATTAGAAAAAAACTACCCCGATATATGAGACCATAGCTACCATACCGTTCCGAGAAACTGAATAAAAATTTGGTGGAAAGTATTTTGAAGTATGCGCTCAAGAATTTTATTAAAAACAACAGTTAAACTCTAACAGTTACGGTTACAGTGAGAAAATTTCAAATGGCAACACCTACTTTTTTTTATTGAAATGTAATCTCCATAGCAAAAAAAACATAAATAGCGTTGGAACGGTATCTGTAGCACGAAAATCGGCAGCGCTAACAGGCTAATAAAAAAAAAGAAAAAACGACTGTAACGTGCCTACCAGAGTACCACTTTCATTTTTTTTAATGACGTCACATTTCACACTTAGTCTTTGGTTCAGACTAAAGTCTACTGATTCTGCTTCGAAACGAAAAGAGACCCAAGGTATCATTAATTTCGTGTAAGGCTACTAAATAAAGGCTTTAATTTCGTTGTTAGTCGTAAAATGCTGTCATGATGACGTCATCACAGTACGTGAAATCAAAACTGATTTTGATGATGATAATGATGTTTCCCAGTAAGCGGCATATTGTTCACAGAGCAAGAAAGCAAGATACACATCACACATTTCACAATGCCTTATTTTTCACTTAGTGTGATGACGTCACTCATGACGGTATCTTACAACTAACAACGAAATTAAAACCCTTATTCAGTAGACCTACATGAAATTAAGGATACCGTGGTCTATTCTTATCGTTTCGAAGCAGAATCAGTAGACTTTAGTGAGAGCCGAAGATTCAGTGTGAAATGTGACGTCATTAAGAAAATGTAAGTCGTGCTCTGGTAGGCACATCACAGCTGTTTTCTCTTTCTTTCATAGTATGTCTAGCGTTGGTGATTTTCATGCTAGAGGTACCGTTCCAATGCTATTTATGGTTTTTTGCTATGGAGATTCCATTTCAATAAAAAAAAGTAGGTGTTGCCATTTGAAATTTTCGAAATTTTGTCACTGTAACCGTAACTGTTAGAGTTTAACTGTTGTTTTTTATATAATTCTTGAGCGCATACCTCAAAATACCTTCCACCAAATTTTTATTCAGTTTCTCGGAGCGGTATGATAGCTATGGTCTCATATATCGGGGTAGTTTTTTTCTAATCACCCTGTATATATATATATATATATATATATATATATGACGAATTCCCTTACTTGAGTCATATAATAGTTATGAAGGAAAGAGGCTGGCACTCAGTAATAACTCCAAATTTGCAGCACATGTTTTTATTTATCCATCTGGAACATATAAGGTACAGTCCATGATTGTGAGTTGAGCAAATGGATGCAGTGCAGTGCAGCCGAATGCGATCAGGTGACCCCTCTCGGGCCGTTATTTGACGTAAGTTTACTAAGCAAGAGCACACAAGAAGAGAGAGCTCCTCTACACGTGTTTTCCCTTAAATACTGGCGTTTTTGGCGGGAACTCACACTACTCCTTCCTATGCTTATTGGATATTAACTTAATGATTGAGAGATTAGCTGAGGTCCAGATAACTGGGATTAATTACTATGCAGCTCCAAACCACAAAAAGCTGCAGGTTGCACTTATTCATCACTTTCTTGTCTTAAAGTTGGTTCTCTTTTATGACTTTTGCGTTATGTTCACGCATTGTACTAAAACTTACTTTACAGGGGAAACTTTAGAATTAATTTTAAGTTAAGACTTTCTAATGGGATTTTCTCTAAATTATTGCTCACTATTAATTTAAAATAATAAAATAATAATTTAAAAACTTACCTCTCTTTATCCTTTCATATATATATACATACAGTCGGTAACAAAAGTATCCGAACACTAGCGAAAATTCCTATGTAAAAAAAAAGTAGAATTAATACTGTTTTGTTAAATAAATTCTTGTCGAATCAAGTTCTTAGACTGACTAAGAACATGATTCGACAAGGATGTCTAAGAACTTGATTCGACAAGAATTTATTTAACAAAACAGTATTAACTCTACTTTTTTTATATAGGAATTTTTGCTAGTGTTCGGATACTTTTGTTACCGACTGTATATATATATATTTTTTTTCCTAATTCTTTTCTTTTCTATTTTTGTTTCAAATATTTTTTACAGAAGTAAGCTATTTTTTATCGAAAAATGCTTTATTATTCATATAAAAAAGCTTTGATACTTATTTAAAAACTTATTTCTGGAATATTTCAGTTCAAACTTTTTTCTTTTCTTTTTTACATTGTGTAATGTAGTTAAAAATACTGTACCACTCTAATAAAATTTTACATATTCTAACTCTATTTTTGTCAGAGGAAGACAATGTTAACTTCCTGATATTTGACACTCGCGAGGTTTTTCTATAACATATCTCCTTAGAATATTAAAAAAAATAATAATAATAACCGTTTAATAATAAAGAATAAATTATCACTTTTCTGTTCAACTGGTGGTGCACTTAAAATATAAAGCAGTATAGAAATTAAGAAATTTAATTATCAGTCAATTGTTTTTTAATCTGTTAAAAATATCAAAAGATAAAAATAACGTGATACCTGTCATAGTCGAGAACAGTGTGAAGCCTATGCGCCACCGTGATGATGGTACAGTGTTGAAATTCTTTTCGTATGGTCTCTTGAATAAGTCTGTCTGTTTCCAAATCGACGGCAGCAGTTGCTTCATCTAACACAAGAATTCGGGACCGTTGTAATAGAGCTCGGGCCAGACACACTTGTTGCCTTTGACCTACGCTGTAAAATAATATATACATATTCCAGTTCAAAAAACGTTTTTTATTGGGAAATATATATATATATATATAAAGATATTTTTTTTCTTAAACTAATGATTAAAAAATATCGCTTGTGCTTACCTTAGATTTTCCCCTCCTTCTTCAAGTTGCATAGCAAGTCCGTCTGGAGGAATTTCCAAGTGGGCTAGTTCTAGAGCCGTCATCACTTCGTGGTCTGTATGACGATTTGCTGGGTCTAAGTTTAGTCTCAAATCTCCACCAAATAGCATCGGATCCTATGATAACATAATTAGTGAAAACGCATTTTAAAAAGAATAAATAGTTATAGTTCTTTTTACTCAATTTTTGCTTTAATAAATAGAAAATTTTTTAGCCAAAATTTATTTAAAACATTGAGTATTAAATTATGTTTCAAGTCAATTCAACAATGAAGTAAACAATATACAGCTGTTGAAATAATGATACCAGTTTTTATTTTCTTGGAAAGTAAATTATATATATACAGGATGTATTCCAACCTAATATATGCACTAATTTAAGTTTTTTTTTTTTTTTTTTTTTTTTTTTTTTTTTTTAATAGCTATCCTGATGGTTGAGAATGTTTCCTGAAATAGCTTTAACTGCTTTAACTTTAACCTGCTTAACTGTTTTATCCTAATAATAGGGGGGGGGGGGAAACGTCAAATAGACTCATATTAAAGTTGATAATTTATTCAAAAGGAAGTCATCATTAACTGAAATCATATTATATTATGAAAATTTTAATGAAGATTCAACTTATTTAACTAGATTAGAATGTCACAAATTCACACATTTTTTAAATATGCATCATCGTCCCACGAAGAGTCTTTGAATTTAACTTCATTTAAAATCATTGAAATAATAATAATAGTAGCAATAAAAAAGATGCTGGATTTTAATATATTTAACCCTTTCAGGGGCGGTGGCTAGAGGGTCTATCCACCTACTTTAGAAATTTTTCTCTAAGTGTGCAGTGGCTACTTTTTTTATCCACTTTCATGAAAAGTTAATGTGTACTTCTAAAATTGAAATAGAGATGGCAGAACTACAGTAACTTTAAGCAGGATGTGCCTGTGACTTTTTTAAATGGACAAGTTGCGGGAAAATTTTTTGAAGTTTCTTTTATATATTTCTATGAAAAATAATTTTTTATTCAAAAGTATTTGGTAGTGTAAATATACTGTAATGCACCTTTTAAATACATCATATTTACATATTATCTCAGATCATTAATTTTAGTTTGATTTTTAGGAGCATCTTTTAGGTGGATAGACACAGTGGCTAGAACGCCTAGCCACCACCCACAAAAAAATCTCCACATGCTGAATTTTTTTCTTCATCAAATATGACTTGTAGGGGATGTTTACTTTATGATATATATATATTTAGAAGGAAATTCAATCATTTTTACTTAGTGCCCCTGAAAGGGTTAAGATACCGCAAATTAGAGTGTAATTGTAAGTTTAAATTATTGAAATGTATTAGACAATGAAAATTACCATTGAGTTTGAAGCATTAAAATTTCCTTCAAGCTCACTTTTGTGGATCTCCCATTCGCGTTGTAATTTTATCAATTATACTTTCTTTATTAAATACAGTCATTTGCAAAAGTTTACGACCAGTAGCCGATTTTCAGTATTTTAACACATTACATCATTTCAGCAGATTATTGCGCCATATCATGTGCTCATTGCATCAGACGCATTCTACTGCTATAAATAAATGTGCCCGGTACATTTATCGCCGGTTGTTTATTGGATTTTGTCGCAGACAGTGCTATTGTGTAATTATTATAACTAGTATCGCCCAGTGGTCGAAATTCGACCATTTTTTTTTGCAAAGCGAGGCAAAGCAAAGTTATTGCCTTGTCCTAAACGGAATGCAATTGCAACACAGCTGCGGCAATTATTTGCCAATATTCACTCTAACTGAATCAGCAGAGTTTTACTTAATATAACTATTTCTCTCTGTAGATGTTAGCCTTTCCTGAAATGAGAGAAAATCGCAACGTGAAAACGCCCCTTGTTGTGTGATACAGCCCAGACGCTAATAGGTACCATGTCAGACCAAGGTCCAACCAAGTATCAAATTCTGTTAAATTAATTCGATTGGTTCATAAAGTACAGTGTTTGAAAAAAAAAAAATATTTTTCAAAAATGGTCGAATTGAGTTCGGGAAATTTCAAAACATGTAACTTTATCGAAAACTGAAAATCTAAAACATTTCTGAATCTTATATTTTCTACTTATATATGCAGGGGAAAGAATAATAAATCCACTTTTTAAAAAATAAAAATAAGTAGTCAATTTCACTAATTTCACTTAATTAAAATGCAAGGAAATCTCTGAACGTGTAAATTCATCGAAAACCGGAAATCAAAAGTTTTTATGAATCTTCTACTTGCTTCTTCTACCCACAAAAGCTAGCAATAAAGACACTTTTTTAAAAAATAAGTAGCCAATTTCAGTTAATTGAAACGTAAAGAAAGCTCAAAGCATGTAAATTCAGCAAAAAACGGAAATCGGAATACTTTCCGTATCGTCTACTTATACATGCAGCAGTTAACAAATCCATTTTCCTTTTATTTAGTATATTAGTTGAATATTTATTGTTTAAATATCACCCTTTGAAAGGAAATGTTTATGTTTACATTCGAAACTGGAAGTTTGCCATTTTTTTTTCTGGAGTTTTGTGATTTTAAATTAAAATTTTATGAATTTTACAGAAAAAATAACTCAATCAAACACATGTAGACAGTAACTTATATATAACTATCCGCGATTGTAATGATCGATAGATGGCGCTTTCTCAACACTGCAGTTGTTAGTAAACATTATAGCCACGTGTGTTCCATTAGTGTTCTTACTTCTTTTTGTTATTCTACTTAATATTCGTACTATAATTTCTCCGCCATTACATTATGGAAAATTGATTGCTTTTGGAAAAAACACTTCAGTTTATTCAAAGTTCGATCGGAAGTAGATTTTTAACTGAAGTTGAACAAATATTAGTTTCAAATCATCTGATTAATTCTTTACTTCCATTAGCCGAAGCAACTGAAATTTTAAATTTGTCATTTGGAAATAAATGGAAGCTCAATTCTGGATTTCTTGATCCTTTGGAGTTAGATTGTAGCACACAACAGTATGTTTTATCTTTTTTACCGTATTTATTCATTTTTATTCAATAAATATATGTGAAACTAAATATCGGCAAGCAATGGCGGCTGTATGGAATTCGAATTAAACCATGCTTATTGTAATTTCACCTTAGCCCACCAGAGGGCGAGCATTTCATTACAATCGCGGATACCCAAATATCGGAATTAAAATCGGCAGATAATTTCCGTTATTTTTTAATAATTTTTTACAAAAAACTCAATGGACAATTAACATAGAAAATCTTTTACATGGCTCCATGGACAGACAGTGACGTCATCACTTCGCTTGCGTATAGTGATGCTACATTATACAAATTACCGTGTCTATGGCTTTATTTGAGCTTTATGAAATTGCCAGATTTAACAACTTTCTACTTTTAGGTATTTTTTAATGTGAAGGAATACGTGTATAAAAGGGAAAAATGGGGGAAAATGCATAAAAAATAAATGTATTTTTAAATACCTTCTTGACATCGTAAGAAAATAATATTTATATTCGCACCTTCCGGCTAACCATACCTTTCGAATGATACCATTTTCAACCCTCTACTCCCATAATTAATATGTTAAAAAGGGACAACAAATTTTATGCTTGCCTATTAATATATAGATGGGTAAAAAACTTTCACTTACTGTTACAAAAAGATCAGAAATATTGACCCTGCATAAAATTGGATTTTCTGAATGTCAAATAAGTTTGAGGGTAAATGTGAGCAAGACAGCTGTGTATCAAGCTATTAGTAAATTTAAAATTTCGGTAAAATTTGTGGAAGTAAAGAAAAGCGGTCGCCCTAGAAAAACGAGTGCACGTGATGATCATGTGATAAGAAGGATGGTCGTACGAGATCGAAAAACCTCCTGCAGACATTCTCTGGCTGCAAAAGGCACCAACGTCCGTTTGAGTACTATTTCAAGACGTTTAGCCAAAGATTTTGGTTTATCATCCCATAAACCTCCAAGGAATGAAAACGACTTACTCCAAGTATGAAAAAGAAACGACTCTGAAGGTCCACAAATTTTCCCGAAAATTTAAATTTACTAATAGCTTGATGCACAGCTGTCTTGCTCACATTTACCCTCGAACTTATTTGATGTTCAGAAAATCCAATTTTATGCAAGGTCAGTATTTCTGACCTTTTTGTAACAGTAAGTGATGGTTTTTTACTCATTTCAATAATTACACAACTGCACTGTCTACGACAAAATCCAATAAACAACTAGCAATAAACGTGCCGGGCACCTTTATTTATAGCAGTAGAATGCGTCTGATGCAATCAGCGCATGAGATGACGCAATAATCTGCGCAAATGATGCAATGTATTAAAATACTGAAAAACGGCTACTGGTCTTAAACTTTTGCAAATGACTGTAGTTGTTTTACTAATTTGTGTAACGGAAGAATTCGCTTTTTTATAGTACAAATAACTTGTCATTTTGAAATAATTATCTGGTAAGGCTTTTTGCCTTAAATAGATATGGAGTTCATAAAAATATCTTAAGGATCAATATAGAAGATCAACTTTAAGAGCTGACCATTAGGTTTTGTAACACGTTCTCTCCCTCCTCCCCCTCCCCCTCTTTGTCAATTTTGACTTTTTTATTGAATAATAAACAATTAGTTTTATGGTATACAGTACGACTCATTTATAACAAGCCCTCATTCAACACAATTTCGGATTTAACGAGGAAAATGAAGTATTTTCCTCTTTATATAATATATGAAATATACAGGAAAAAGTAAGTAACCTCAACGAATTGGAATTAGAATTTATAATTAAAACAACGACATTTGTTTATGCTGCAGCCATCAGAAAATCTTGAACAGTTTATTAAAGCAATAGAAAATATAGATGATGAAGCATAAAAAAAAAAAAAAAAGCATTATTATTTTACGATGAAAGTCAAACAATCAATTTTGTTAAAATATTTTTTCACTTTTGAAAAAAGATTATTAAACAATTCGCGTAAGTATTTTATGTATAAATTTTCTTTGTACTAACTTCAATTCCTATTTATCGCGCATTTTTCTATATCTGAAGCTCCTTGTTAAACATGGCTCATACTGTATTTTGATTTTTGGAATAGTATAAAAATATTATAGCCATATATGCATGCATATAAAGTTTTATTTATTTATTTATTTTTGTCTATATTTCCTGGCTAATTTTATAGCACCACTGCCTATCAGCTTAATCCAATAGAGCCCTGATGTAGTATGATTCTAGAATTAATGTAGTTATGTTATTATCTCTTTACAAAAACTGAATTGTATCAGACATTTATCGTAGTTAATTTCATTTATTGTGGAATGAAATTTACCGTATACAGTCATAAAGAGAAAATCTTTAATGATTATATTAAAAAGGATAGATAAACCTGTGGTATGGCAGTTATTCTTGATCGTAAGTCGTGAAGCCCAAGTGTGGCTACATCTATTCCATCAATCAGTAAATATCCGTCTGTTGGTTCTACAATCCTGAAAAGAGCCATAGCCAGAGAAGTTTTTCCAGCACCTGTGCGACCCACAACACCAACCTGTAAAATAAATATACTATATATATTATATATATAGTTCCTTCGTTGTTTCTGTCTCATCTTCTTCGTTTCATATTTATTCATTATTTATTTTTATTTGTTTTTATTATTAAGTTCTTGTTTACATATTTATATATTTTTCACAATGGTAGAAATCAGAGATTTCAGATCAGGCATGGTATAACAATTAACTGCTGTACCAAAATAAATTCTGACTGGATTTATTTAATTTTCTTTTTATTTATTTATTTTTTACAAAAAAATATTAAATTATTTCGAAAGCCTTATTACTTAATATTTTGTCCCTTAATATGTTATATCTCGTAAGTTGTTAAATTTAGCTACGAATTCGTTCAGAGATATCATGTTATCAAAATGCCTTCACTTTCAAGTTTTTCCGTTTATGAATGGCAAAAAAAAAAAAAAAGAAAAAAATCACTATTTCTTTTCCTTTTTTAAGACTGTATAATGTCTATCTAGAGCTGAAAGGTCGTTTTCTGGCTGGTTGTAGGTCGGTTGGTTTGTTTAGGGTTAAGCCAATTGACTGCACAAAGGTCCTAAACCTAAGTGGGTTGCCCTGCCTTTTTTTTTTTTTTTTTTTTTTTTTTTCCCCTAAAGGGTTATAGTCCGTATTAATTCAAGTATCGGAGAAAACTCCGAACGACTACATCAATGAGCACGACCTGAGTTCGAACCTACAGCCACAGGTTAAAAAGTTCCTGTCTGAAAACGTGCTTGAATTTAATACTGTGGTAATTAATAACGTCCCACCTCAGCGATTTAAGATTAAAGATGAGGGAGTAATGTACATCATCATAAAAAACCTACATACAGTCGGTAACAAAAGTCTCCGAACACTAGCAAAATTCCTATGTAAAAAAAGTACACTTAATGCAATTTTGTTAAATAAATCCTTGTCGAATCCTGTTTTTAAACTGGCTAGGAGCAGGATTCGACAAGGATTTATTTAACAAAACTGTGTTAAGTGTACTTTTTTTATATAAGAAATTTTGCTAGTGTTCGGAGACTTTTGTTACCGACTGTATATTAAAATAATCCAATTAAAAAAAAAAAAAAAATAGAAATTAATTATTAGTGTACGAATGTACAAACGAATATATTGGTCTATGAATAACAGAAAAAGCATGGCAATTTATTAAAATCGTCATGAAAATGCGCATGGTTATACTATCACAAATTATCTATAATTTGCGGTCTAATTCTGACGTGAATCAAAGCATGATACAGTAATCGAACACATGATTATTTTATTATATACCAAGATATATTAAAAAATAACAAAAAAAGATGAAATAAAAAATCTTTCAGGTAACATTTAAGTGTTGGTGTAAGTTTAAGGTCAATCGACTGCACTCACTTGGGTCCTAGGTTTGAGAGGAATGTTCATTGTAAGGATCTTTCTAACGGATCCTAACCTGTATTCACAGTTCAGCTCTTGAATAAAGAATAACAGAAGAAAACAGTATGCTATCCCCCCCCCCCCCAAATATTGCATACAAAATTATTTATTTTTATTGGAAAAACTTCTATTATTCATATAGATGTACTTCAAATCTAGAAATAAGAGGAATAAAACAATTTGTGACAAATTTCAAAATACTTACTTTTTGCCCCGCTGGTATTTCTAGATCGATTCCCTTTAATACATAATCACAATCTGATCTATATCGCATTTTGTAACCCTTGAAGACAATGGATCCTTCT
The DNA here is from genome assembly GCA_963930645.1 of Salticus scenicus. Lineage (NCBI taxonomy): Eukaryota > Metazoa > Arthropoda > Arachnida > Araneae > Salticidae > Salticus > Salticus scenicus. The sequence continues at coordinate 176,200,724 of OZ005650.1, forward strand.
TTTGGCCAGTCAGACAAAGTCAGGTGACAGCGATCCGTGCTCCAAGATGCCTGAAAAAGAATGTCTTATTACGATTACTTTTAGATGAAAGCATTCAATTTTATAATTTGTGGTTATTTATTTGGGTAAAAACGTGTTCATGAATTCCATTTAAAGGGATGTTCTAGTTTTATTTCTTTTTAGGTTTAAAATAGTGCTTGTTGAAATAAATTTGCTATCTTTAATCCTGCATTTTTTCTGTAAACTTTCTATACAAATAAATCATTTATGTTTTTATATTTTTGATGCGCTACTTAGATTAAAATGGCTGTTGCTATATTAAACTTCTTGTCGAAAAACGTTCGGTGTACTTCAACACCAAATTTTAAAAAATCGCCCAGCAGAATCTGTTAATGAAACTGACATAATAAAAATATGATTCATCGAGTTTAAATAATCTATTTAAAAAAACTTTTAAAACCCAAATTCTTAATGTATCGTATCACGTAAATCTTTTCGAAGTTGGAATAAAATTTAATTTGAAAAAAAAAAAAAAAAAAAAAGTTACTTTTTTGTTTATTAACCAAAAAAATTGATGAAACTTGAAATGCAAGTTGGTCTTGTGGGGTACAGGCTGTATATTATATTTTTTTGCTCGTGAGAGAAAATTAAAAAAAAAAAAATTGTAAACTGCAATTTTTAATCCCACTTCAAAAACATGTGACTTAATGTGAAGCAGATTTTTTTTTTTTATATTATTATTTCTCCTAACGGCTTCCATTCAATCTTCTGCTGTTGCCACCTAAAATTCATACTTTAGTTAATTTTAAAAAATCTAATTGTCCGATCGATAAGCTGTTTAATCCATCGGATTCACAAAAATTTTCCCTTTCATTTAGTGCCTTATTTGTAACGATACGACTGATATTTCTAATTTATTTTCCTCATCTTTTTAAATAAATGTATTATTTTTTTATTTTATTATTCTGTCGAAAAAAAATTGACAACAACTAAATTATGGATAAAATTTAAATGGCTTATTTATTAAAAACTAGAAGGTTATTATTTTCCCATTTTAATTAATTAAGAAAAAAAAAAATCAAAAATTGGAAAATCGGGCTTCGAGGTGCGTAAGGAGAGGTCATCACGAACCTCCATGCAAATGTGTGTAGCTCTGCCATCAGACGTTTTCCTAAAAGGCTCTGGATATACTTACACAATGACACACACACAAACATCTTATTTTATTATATGTATAGGTTCATTTTTCTTTGAATTAGAATGCAAAATTGCCATCTTTTTGTTTTCATGATTAAGACATCTTTTTGAAGTTGATGAAGAAGGATAACATTAAAAAAATATACATATATTTTTTCATTCACATCATTATTACTTTCTTCTTCATTCAACAGAAGAAAGTATTAAATTGGTAAAAATTTTCGACTGAAGGTTTTCGATGGATTTACACGTTTTGAGAGGTGCAGTACACGGTTGACCGTTTTCAGAAAATTACTGTCTATGTGTGTGTGACAAAAGTTTTGCAGCAGCCCTAGCTAAAGAAATAATTTACAGAATTTCATATAAATTTCATAAAGTTGTACGTTGAAATGAATTGCCTATCAACTTTTGGTTCAAAATGCCCAACATGTGGCGCTGCTATACTAGGATCCTTCCCATTTGAGGGAAGGCTATATCTGAGCTTCTATTTTGTAAAACTGGACAAAACTTAATATGTAACAGGACCATTATGAAACACTGCAGATTCAATTTAGTTGCATATCTGACGAAAGGTGGCGCTGCAAATAGAAAGGCTAAATCTCATTTTCTATCGCATATGAATGTACCAAACTTAATATGTGATATAACCATTATGTAAACTATGCTGACTTAATTTGGTGTATATTGGCCGACGGCTGCTCTACTATTACTGATTTTCTACATGGCTACGGCTACATCTCAGCATCTGCTGGTTAAAATTGCATCAAGCTCCATATGTAAAAATCTTTAATGTGAGAAGCTATGGCTAACTTTTTGTGCATGTTAAACAGTGAAATAGAATGAGGTTTTGTGATGACCCCAACATACTTATTTTTATAATAATATGAATGAATGAATTTATATTAAACACTAGTTTTATGTAATGCCATTGTGATTTTAGGTGTAAAGTAGGCGAACGTTTGAAAATTTTAAATATAAACTTTACTAACGACATATTTAATTTTTATGCAACGTTAATCAACCTAACCCGAATCACAAACCCCACCCTCCATGTTCTGGGATAAAAATCAGTATTGAATTTGCATTCTTTTTAGAATAAGCATCTTCTTTATAAAGTTTTGATGATATGTGTTAAACATAATCAGATATAATTTTACACTAAGCAAAAAAAAAAAAAAAAAGCCACAGCAGAAAAAATGACTTATACATTTTTTATTTGTAATAACTTTAAAATTAAGGGTTGAAAAAAATAAAACTGTTTTGTTTGCATAATACCAAAGGGATAAAATGATACATATGTACATTTTCGATATAATAATTCGCTTTATTACTCTCTACGAAGTGCTTTATGCATAAAACTTTCGTTTTAAACATAATGCAATAATCATACACTTTGAATTCTATTATGATTTATTATATGAACTAAACAAGTTATATTTTAATATATGAAATAAAACTATTTATTTGTTAGATCTAAGCAATTTTTTATTAAAAATATGTATTCTGTATTGGGTTAATTTCACCTTTATATGGTATTACTGCTTTAATGCACAATGACATAGTATTATACAGTTTTTTAATATAAATCTCAGAAATATCAATGTGCCAAATATCACAAATAATTTTTTCTAGTTCTGGCAGAGTTGTAGGCTGCAAATTTCGAATCCCCTCCCCCTTCTCCCACTCTTTTATAGACAAAACATTTTCGAGCAGATCGTGATTAGTACTATTTCCATGTCTGGTAAAGAAGAAATTCTACTATATCTTTTGTGGGATTTAACTTAAAATGAAAAAAGGTATGATTACTTACAGAATTATAGGTTCTCATGGGAATGGATAGGAAATTTTTACAATTTGAAGTGAATAAACTTACCACAGACGCCGCGTAATAAGGTGCATTATCATCTTGAAATGCTGTTTGCAGAAATGTCCAAGATACCTCCAAAATAGTCGGTCAGGTACCACTTTTATAAAGGCTGTGTTTTATTTCTAGTTAATTGATCCCTTGAGCATACAATTTTGCCCGACTGTTTGAAAAGTTATGCACCTCCGTACCCTAATGTACGGAGAATGTGTCACTGTTTTAAAAGTGCGATTTTCATTAAGTCGGTCATATTTTCGTTGTCAGATCTGCTTGTTTTCTTTAGCTCAAAATAAGTTAAACTTGACTCATCAGAGAGAAACAGTTCAGCCCAATAATGAACTAATCATTTTTTTAATTTTTTAGCCATTTGAGGTCTTGCTTTCCTAGTTCTTTTCACTAAGAATGGAATTTTTTCAAATTTTCTATCATTTAAACCTGCTTTGTTTAATAGTTGCTGCACGGTAGTTAAAGATATTATGCTGCTAAACACTTTTTCTGAATCTCCTTTATGTTCTAAATGTAATACAAACCGATTTTTAAAGCAATGGATTTTTAACTTACGGTCATCTCGTTTGGATGAGCAACATGGCCGCCTAAAGCCAAATTTCCATTTTAAACGGCCAAAAAATTGTATATCTTGCTAAAAACCCTTTTACCAATATTTCGTTAACATTTAATTATTTTGCCATCGCCCGTATTAAAATATTTTTTGATTTTCATTCAAAAATTAATACTTTTTGTGGCATTGTTAACTGTCTTATTCTTATCATTTTTGAAATAAATTCTAAAATTGCAATTTTCCTGACAATTGCATTTTGTTTTTAACACTGGACTCAATGCTAAAGTGTATGTGGAGGACAACATAATAAAATCTTTTCGAAAATTTGCTTTTTAAACAATAAGATTAGTGGTTGTAAAAGGTGAAATGAAGAATATCCAAGTGCGGCTTTTTTTTTTTTTTTTTCGCTTAGTGTATATCAAGGACAAATTAAATATAAAGTTTCAAAAAATTACGCTAATTAGTTTTTTTTTTTTTTTTTTTTGTTACGATAACTACAAAAATTGCGTAATAAGTAAATAGGCAGTGACTCAGATAAATGCAAATCTATCAAAAGACGAAAATAAATAATGTTTACAAATCCTGTGCTTTTATTTTTTTCTCTCGTTAAAAAAAAAAAAAAAAAAAAAAAAAAACAGAAAGAAAAAAAAAGTTACAAGATAAAAATAACTTTTTATATACCTTGTTTTTAAATTTTATGTTGAATCACATAAACGCTACCGAAGGCAGCAGGAACCCGAAACAATTGGCTAAAAGCATTAAAAAAAAAATTATCGTGTTTTGAGCTATTATATAAGTTTCAAATGGCTAGCTAGCTAGCCGGGAAGTTAGTTAAAAATCGATTGTAAGCTTTGTACTGGTAACGCTGCAAAAGGCAGCAGGGACCCAAAACAGTTGGTTAAAAGTGTTTAAAAAATGCATTTTCACCGTATTCTGAACTATTTTGAAAGTTTCAAATGTCTAGCTAGTCGGAAAGTTAGTTAAATAAATATTCTGTTGAATCATATAAACGCTGCCGAAGGCAGTAGGGACCTGAAACAATCGACTAAAAGTATTAAAAAAATATATTGTCACCGTGTTCTGAGCTATCCTAAAAGTTTCAAATGCCTAGCTAGTCGTGAAGTTAGTTAAAAATCGATTGCGAGCTTTGGACTGGTAACGCTGTCAAAGGCAGCAGGGACCCGGAACAGTTGGTTAAAATTATTTAAAAAGTCCATTTTCACCTTATTCTGAACTATTCTGAAAGTTGCAAATGTCTAAGCTAGTCGGGAAGTCAGTTACATAAATTTTCTGTTGAATCATATAAACGCTGCCAAGGGCAGTAGGGACCTGAAACAGTTGACTAAAAGTATTAAAAAAATGTACTGTCACCGTGTTCTGTGCTGTCCTGAAAGTTTCAAATATCTAGCTAATCGGGAAGTTAGTTAAAAATCGATTGCAAGCTTTGCACTGGTAACGCTGCCGAAGGCAGCAGGAACCTGAAACAGTTGGCTAAAATAAAAAAAAATAAATAAATAAATGCGTTTTCACAGTGTTCCGAACTATTCTGAAAGTTTCAAATGTCTAGCTAGTCGGGAAGTTAGTTAAACAAATTTTCTATCGAATCATATAAACGCTGCCGGAGGCAGTAGAGACCTGAAACAGTTAACTAAAAGTGTTAAAAAAATGTATTGTCACCGTGTTCTGAGCTATCCTAAAAGTTTCAAATGCCTAGCCAGTCGGGAAGTTAGTTAAAAATCGATTGCGAGCTTTGTACTCGTAACGCTGCCGAAGGCAGCAGGAACCCGAAACAGTTGGCTAAAAGTATTAAAAAAATGCATTTTCACCGTGTTCTGAACAATTCTGAAAGCTTCAAATGTCTAGCTAGTCGGGAAGTTAGTTAAATAAATTTTCTGGGGAATCATATAAATGCTGCCGAAGACAGTAGAAACCTGAAACAGGTGACTAAAAGTGTTAAAAAATGCATTGTCATCGTGTTCTGAGCTATCCTGTAAGTTTCAAATGTTTAGCAAGTCGAGAAGTTAGTTAAAAGTCGATTGCAAGATTTGTGCTGGACAAACAAACAAACAAGAATCGAAGTTAATAGAAACATGGTAAAAAAAAAAAAAAAAAAAAAAAAGAAGAAGGAAGAGAAACTTGTCGAAATAACTTTAACGAGAAGTAACTCTAAAAAGGTCTTGCTTACTTCTTCTTCAAGTGTGGAATACTCGTCGATTCTTTCTACCGATACCATGCGTGTCTCAAGTTGAGTTAGCTGACGAACAAGTTGTCCCAAACTTTCAGTTACCTGAAAAATAAATAAATAAAAATAATTTAACAAATAAAATAAATAAAAATACACTATTTGAAAAATTTAAAAATAAAATAATAATAATAATAATAATAATAATAATAATAAAGTAAATAAATATAGAAAAGCTTTTTATACTGAATAACGTTAATTTTATAGCCTTTACAAACAAATTTTGCTTTAATTTTATAATCTTATTTTAAGATATTTAAAATCATTAATAACGTTTCTTATTTAGTGCTCATAAACTTGCATTATTTTAATTATTGACAAATTTTGCGCCTTCGGTTTCCTTGCAGATAAGACCAATTTGTTATTTGCGACGAATTATTACAGTAATCGTGTAAAAACCGTTTTTTTTTTTTTTTTCTTTTTTCCCCACGATTATTTACCAATGGGGATAAAAAAATAGCTTAATATAACATCCTTTTTCTTTCTTTACATTAATTCTCCTTTTCCTTCTTAATTAACATAAGCAATAATAATAATGATAAATACTGATCGATATCGGCGTTTGTTTAATGCGCATTTACACAAGATATTCGGCACTGTGCATTGTCAGAAACATTTCATATAATAAGCAAAGCATTTCACAACTGAGAAAATGACCTTTTAAAACTAATTAAACCTCCTTGAATTCGAAAATGCTTGTGTGCACGTTGAGATTCAGACGTCTGGATCCGGAATCCAAGATGGCGTCCGGAGAATGTTTAAGCATAATTCCCTGTGTCTTTTAGGTAGAATCGTAATTTAAACGTCTATATCGGGGTTTGTAATGGTAAAGAACACAACAGAATGCTTGAAAAGAAGACACTTAATGGTTTTAAGGCCTTATTTCACTTATAGCAGAAATTATTGCTATTTTTACAGCTATTTATATATTCGGTAATTTTAATTAAGAAAATATCCTAACTCGAGCTTATAATTAGAAAGTAAGGTAATGAAATTAACAGAACACTGTTCATGTACTTTAAACGTTTAATTTTCCCGAAGTTTAAACACATATATTTGGGACTGTTAATCAGTCGACTCATCAGTCTGGATACGAGTGTTGAGACATCAGTCTTTGCACTAACACGGTTTGGTACACAAAAAGTCTGATCTTTTGTAGCGACACATTCTGTTTGCACATTGAGTTTTACAGTTACAGCTAATTTTGCCTATGCACGCCTTTGGAATAGGGTCATTAAAATCGATACTTCTGTAATATTCCGCAGCTTTCTTTTCGCAAATAGTCTTCCAGGATCTTACTGTCTTGAGAATTGCACTGTAATTCGTCAGGGTCTACATCATTGTCTTGAAGGAAGGACGAAAATTGAGGTGATAAAATGCGCATCAGAACTTGGAAGGTTATCTTATGGGCTCCTATGGCTTTGGCTTAAGCTTTTCCGTCGAGAACTTTAACGATGTAACCCTCACATAAAAACCACTTTCCAGTCATATTTCGGACAAGCTACTACCAAACATATGCTTTCCTCGAGGAAACTTATTGTGATGTGTGAGCCGCCCATACGAAGATTAACTCACTCTTGTATAGTAGGTGAATTCCATTTCAACTCCATCAGTCTACAATACAGAATTTGATCAGTAGTCAAAGTTGCATAATACTTATTCAGACGGTCGGCAACCTCAAAGCATCGGTTGAATCTGTATTTAAAATGGCCGTTCTTAGGCCATGATTAAGAACCAATGATGTATCAAAGAGTTAACATTTTGAAAGTAGTAAGCATTTTTCTTCATCGTGAGCCCTAGAAATATCAAAGGACATACCTTTTAGACGAGATACAAGCACGTAAGGAGTAGACAGGCTCAATAAATTTTCTGGATCACTGTAACGAAACCAATCTAAAGTCACTTGGGACTCAAAGCATGGTTTGAGTTTACCTTGAATATTTGGAGATAATACGTCGTTGACCACAGTGGGTACTTCTAGCGTTGTTTGGCAATCCAATTTGATTCGTGCGGAAAACGTCTTCAGAGCATAAAGCATCCCTCAGAAAAGTCACATCTGTGCAGCATGCAAAATCTTCTTGGGATCAAGCGTGCCCGATAAAATATCTATGTTATCTGCCGTTATATGCAACGCTGGTTCGACCCCCCATCCGATCTGTATGCCTTAAAATTGGGAGGAATAACAACACCAGTAGCAGTATCTAAATTTTGAAGCGTAGATTTTACAAGGTCTGTATCCGCTTGGGTAACTGCCTGTGGCTCATACAATGACCTGTGGAATAGAAAAGGCAAACAAGGTTGCGGGAACGAATATTCTGATGCAGAACTAAGGCTAATACAACATGCTTTGGGGTTAAACTTTTTACCATACACGATATCTTAGCCATAGATAACTTAACATTTTTGTTTGAGTTCGCTGAACCCTCCAAATAGTCACTCTCGTCGTTTTCCTCACAACAATAGCAAAGTTCAGAATCATCAAGAACTGTTTCACAACCAAGCAAAACATTTAAGAATAGGCGACGTGACTTAGGCATTACGGCTGCATCCCTTGATGACCCTTGATATTCTTACCCTTGTTATATTTCAAAGGCGTGCATAAATATAGTAAATTGTAATTGTAAAACTCAATGGGCGTACAGAATGTGCGGTTGCAAAATATCATATTTGGTTTTGCAGAAACACAATTTGTTACACAATAATGTCTGAACTCTCGCGTCTTGACTGACGAGTCAATTGTTTTAGCAGTTCAAATACATATGTTTAAACTTCAGAAAATTTAGTTTAATGAGTGTTTTAAAATGCATGAACAGTGTTTTATTCATTTCGTTACCTTGCTTTCTAATGACAAGCTCGCGTTAGGATATTTCCCTAATTTCATTAAAGTTATAAACCTTATATATGACTTTAAATATGACTTATAACCTTATATATGACTTTAAATAACAATATTTTTGGCCAAAAATTAAAATAAGGGCTTAAAACCATCAAGTGTCTTCTTTTCAAGTATTCTATTGTGTTCCTTACCATTACAAACTCTGATATAGACGTTTAAATTACAATTCTAACCCAAAAAAAAACGGGGGAGATATGCCATCTTTGATTCCGGTTTTCCGGTCAAAATCTTGACGTAGAAGCAGGCCTTTTGGATTAAGTGAGGTTCAATTAGTCAAATAAAGCCTTTTCCCCAATTGTTATATAAAATGCTTCTGATATTCTTGTTTAGAAACTTTTTTAGGAATCTGTCCTAGTCTAAATTGGCAATTGTTGAGTTTTAAAAGCACTATTAATCTTCTGCCCGCAGCGACCGGATAGATCTGTTTACTCAGCTCTTTTTTTTTTTTTTTTTTTTTTTTTAAACTATTTTACTTGCATTAATGTGTGAAGGTTATATGTAATAGTCATAAAGATTTCTTTCATATTACATAGTCATGCTTTTGATAACAAAATGTTACAGCATTCGTTTTAGTACATTATAAAATTCTCCAATGAAAAAACATTACAATTTTGCCCTAATCCAAGGCTGTCAAATTTAAAAAGCTATCCCAAAAACACACCAACGCAACATGTTTATGAAGGAACGAATTCTCGAAATGCAGTCGATCCCGAACAGAAGCGTCTCGAATTTCGAATGTATCTTTTTCTTACGCTGTTAATGTCAAATGATTTTTTAAATGATACTTTTAAGGTGCCTGCCTACCTTTAAAATGCAATTTTCGGTCAAAACTCCTATTTTCTATTTTTGAGTCAGTATTAAAGCCGGATATTTTAGCTTTCTAAATCTGCTTGAATTTTGTTTCTATCTTGCTTAGAACTTGAGTTACAGGCATTTTAATATTAGTCACACGCCAGTTTTTGAAACCGGAAGTGACCGGAAATGACCCTTAAAGTTTGTTTACATAAATGTTTTATTCAATATAAGCACCAAAATCTGTTACTGAATATAAAATGAATTTATAAAAGAAAATAAGAAGCTTTGAAATAAATCAGGAACTTATTAAAATTATTTTTTGTTTAATAGGTAAAATCTTGTTTTTAAATCTGTTTTCTGCTTTTTCTCAGAATGAAATTTTTAGCATTTTGTTTTTTCGCAAAACATCATAACTCCAAAAGTTATAATTGAAACGTTATGAAACTTTGATAAAATACTCTAGAGGAGTTGTTTTAGGGATTGAACTTTGATAATGAATCTAGCTAAATTATTATTATTATTATTATTATTTTTTTTTTTTTTTGGTCGATAGAAGTTATGAACTGCCATGTATATTCATGATTTTTTCAGCATGTAAAAATGTTATCGTCTCTAAAATATTAAACAACATGGTTATAGTTTTGAGAGCAGTTCACTCCTTTAAGGACCTTTCAATAATCTAAATAAAACTTACAGAATAAAAATATCTTTATTTAAATTTTATTTATGATGTTTTGCAAAAGTGCTTTTTTTTCGCAAATTTTATGCATATTTTGAGCCTAAATATCAAAATATTTTAAAATTTGCATACTTTTTTCAGGTTATTCCCTGTTTTTTTATTATATTCTATCATATAATGCAGATAAATAGGCAATTTTTCAATTATTAAAAAAAATTACCTCCGAAGGTAGGCAGGCACCTTAATCTCATTTTTACATTAATATTACTATTATCATCATCATCATTTTATTATTATTTAATTTATTAAAATTATCACGAAGAAATTAGATTGAAACTAAATGATTTTCTATGGACATATCAACATTATCCATTTCAGAGGACATTTCATTGATAATTTTACATTATAGCTTAAAAGAAATCAGTGAATTTCTATATTAATTTTTATTAATACTTAACATTAGTTCTGCCATTTAGACGATTCCAGTATTAATTTTAGTTTACACACACACACACACACACACATATATATATATATATATTTACTACAATGAAAATTGATTATGAAACACACTGTGACTTACATTAAGTGTGTAAGCTAGTGTTAGTCCAGCCAAAGCGGCACTATACTCGAAACGTTTAAACACTGCCAGGAGTGCCACCCCTAGAACGATAACAGCTCCCATTGTCTGTAGACGTACTCCTAGCCATCTGTAATATATAAATAAATACATAAAATGCTGTACAAACGATAAAGCAAGCCCTTAAATATACTGCTTAAAGTTTTAATAAAACATACTTTTACAGTAATTAATGTTGAAGGAATGCGTCACCTATGTGGCCATCAGCCTAATTACAGGTTATTTTATGGGAAAATTTGTTTTTTTTGCAAATTACACACTACTCAATGTATTTTTTAAATTTCGTTTTCACATTTAGAAAATTCACAAGCGTTAATTCGATTCTTGTTTTCTAAAAATTACTTTTAAAAATTTTTAATATTTCATTTTAAAACTCTAAAATCGGAAATAAAAAATAATTAAATGCAATTTTTGCTATTCATAATTTCAGAATGAAATATTAAAAAAATAAAAATCTTTTGTAAAACTAAAATCTGTTTAGCGTTTGAACATTTCACGGAACAGTGGTGTGCAGATTCTTTGCCGACCAAATACTCGTGAGCATCTTGTGCATGTTGAACATGTCATCCAAGGTAAATGTTGCTACATCTGTGAATAGTATTTAGCGGTAAAATGTGGATCATTCATTTTTGTATCCATTGCCCAGCGCACGAATTTCACCCAACGGGAATAATATGTTTCGTCAAGAGGTTGTACTTTTTGTATGTGAGAAAATCAAGATGCGTCTGTTCGCTATGCAGAACTCTCCACGACTGATATGTGCGCAAGACCAAGTTCCATATCAACCGCTCGCGTTTTGATAGTCGACAAATCGTGAAACTGATACAGTAATAGTTCTTTTATTTCTGAGGTGTGGCCTATAGCAGTTTCGTCTTCCATTATGGTTCGTTGCGTGGAAAAATGCAGCTCCCCGTGGGCATAGATCAATACGCGCGAAGGTGATGATATAAAACGAACAATGTATCCTCGGATATCGTTCTCGATAGACCCGTTGTGCTAAGCAGCAATTCTCAGCACATTGGTGGTCCGGGAGCCAGATGTGTTATTAAAACTTCCCAATAGAATGATTCCCAGCACGTCCGACATACACCATATGAATATCGACCATTTTGTTACTCGAATAGGCAATCATATTTTTAATGCGACTAGTTTGGCGTCGATGACTTTGTTACACTTATGCGCTGGTTCTTACTTTTACTAAAGAATACATGGACTGTATAAAGAATTTGACTCACTAAAGTAATTAACTCACATTTATTTTTGGTTGCGAGCAGCTCTTGCTGCTAACTCATGCGTGTCTACATCACATCACAATCAACAACTGACAAAAAGAGAAAACAAAAATACTCACAGCTGAGGTGTGGCGCCATCTGGTGAGGAGAATACTTACTCTCTTAACCATTCCGGCCGCCTTGAAACCCTTAAGGAAGGTTTCAAATTACACAAAGATTAATCAAAATTGTAACTACAAAGAGAAAAAATATTAATATAAACACTAAAATAAATGTTCAATGTGATAGTTTAAAGTTTGTGTTAATTAGAGTCTGTGGGCAGAGGACAAATTTTCACTATGGGACGTTTCATGTAACCATGACTAGTTTGAACAGTTACTACTCGGACTCTGCCATCTGGACCTGGATGAATGTCGCTCACTCGTCCCATTTTCCACTTTAGAGGAGGTAAATTGTCATCTTTGATAAACACTAAGTCATTGACTGACACATTTTTGTTTTCTTTAAACCACTTATGTCTTTGTTGAAGTTGGGTTAAATATTCTCTGCTCCATCTCTTCCAAAATTGCTGCAAGATTGATTGTCGCACATGCCATCTATCTAAATAACTTGTTTTGACTTCGCTGATATCAGGATCAGGCAAGGCTGTTAGTGATGTACCCAAAATGAAGTGTGCTGGTGTTAGAGTTGAGTAGTCACAAGGATCTGAAGAAGCTGGGCTGAGCGGCCTTGAGTTGAGGCAGGCTTCAACTTGGGCTAGCAATGTAGCAAACTCTGGATAAGTAAGTACGGTATCACCCACTGTTCTGTTAATGTGGTACTTCATGGATTTTACTGCGGACTCCCAAAGACCACCAAAATGTGGGGCTCCAGGAGGGTTGAAATTCCATTTTATTTCCTCAGATGCCAAAAACCCTTGAACCTTTTCGTTTTTGTTGAATTGTGAAAAACATCTTTGTAATTCCGAGTAAGCACCCTTAAAATTAGTTCCACAGTCACTGTTAATGATAGAGGGTTTTCCTCTTCTGGATATAAATCGCTTAAGGGTACTCAAGAATGCGTTGGTGGACAAATCTTCTGCAATTTCTAAATGAACAGCCTTTGTTGAATAACACACAAAAATACAAACATAACACTTAAAAGATTTTTGACCACGTCCAGTTCGATGTTTGATCATGAAGGGACCTGCGAAATCCAAACCAATGCAATTAAAAGGTCTAGATTGAGTAACTCGTTTTCTGGCAAGTCAGCCATAATTTGTGTAGCAGCTTGAGCTCGATATCTGCAACATGTTACACATTTTCTCACTAGAAATCTGATTACTGATCTACCTGCTATTATCCAATAATTTTGTCGTATTAAAGAAAGTAAGAGTTCAGGAGCAGCATGTAAATACTTAATGTGAAAATGTTTAATTATAATTTCAGTTAAATGATGTTTTTTCGGAAGCAAAATTGGGTGTTTCTCATTTACCGGTAAGTTTGCGTGCTTCAATCGTCCACCTACTCTCAACAAATTTGTGTTGTCTAAAAATGGACATAGACTAGCAATTTTGCTAGTAGGAGGCACAGTCTTTCCTGATTTCAAACAGTGAATTTCATTATGAAAGGTAGAAACTTGAACAATTTTAATTATGCAATTTGTTGCATTTGTAATTTCACTACTACTTAGATGCGTTAATGTTCTTTCTGGTGATTTTACTCTTGATTTGAAATAAATCGTAAACACCATGCAATTATACGTTGCAATTTTGTAAACGAAGATATATTTGATATGACAGGTAAAGGTTCTTGAATTTGCGAAATTGTACATGATATGCCTTTTCTTTCTTCCTTCAATGCTTCTCTGTCGATTGTAATTGAAACAGAATTGGGAATGTCAAATGTGGATAACCAATGAGGCCCAAACCACCATAGATTATGCGAAATTAATTCTGTTAGGTTTTAGTCCACGCGAAGCACAGTCAGCGGGATTTTCTGAACTCTTTACATGATTCCAATGTACGCCAGGTAATGTTTGAATTTCTGCTACCCTGTTCGCAACGAATGTTTGCCATTTAAAAGGTTCAGCATTTAGCCAAGAAAGAACTATAGTTGAGTCAGTCCAAGCATAAATTGCATCAATGTTTATGTGTAATGCGGGTAAAACAGCCTTAACTAAACGAGCTAAAAGTAAAGCTGCACATAACTCTAAACGCGGAAGTGAAATTAATTTCAGAGGAGCCACACTTGTTTTTGCTGTTAGATTTTGTACTTTTATTTCATTATTTTCAGATATGGACCTAACAAAAATAACAGCTGCGTAAGCTTTTTCAGAAGCGTCACAAAATGCATGCAATTCAATCTTGCTTGGATCTGTTACTAATATTTTCCTAGGGATGCAAATGTGTTTCAAAGAGGGTAAATTCTCACAAATTTGTAACCACTTTTCATTGACGCTATCAGGAGTATGCTCATCCCATGATAGTTGTAATTTCCAAAGTTCTTGTAAAAAAATCTTAGCAGATATTACGAGAGGAGCAATCCAACCTAATGGATCAAAAATGCTCGAAATTACTGACAATATTTTTCTTTTAGTAACAGGAGTAATTATTTGCGGCACAACTACACTACAACTAAATGAGTCTTCATTAGGATGCCATTCTATTCCCAATACCTTAATTGCCTTATTGGGTATCAATTCTGGCTCTTTTTCTTGAATTATTACCCCTGTATCCCTTAGCATTTGTTCATTATTGGAAAACCATTTGTGCAATTCAAATCCTCCCTTGGACAGTAATTCAGATAGGTGTGTTATCAGTAATTTACCTTCTTCAGTATTTGATGCACCTGTCAAAATGCCATCAACGTAAAAGTCCTCTAATAGTATGTTAGTCACATTTGGATAATTTTCACCTTCGTCGATTGCTAACTGTTTTAGCGCTCTGGTGGCCAAGTAAGGGGCTGATGCGGTTCCGTAAGTGACTGTACACAAACGGAATGTCTCTAGTGGTTTGTTTACGTTATCTCTCCAAACAATACGTTGAAATTCTCTATCATTTTCGTGCACCCTCACTTGTCGATACATTTTCTTTAAATCTGCGGTAATTGCGATGTTATGGCAACGAAATCTCAAAATAATTGCGAATAAATCATCTTGAATTTTTGGACCTACCATAAGCGTATCATTAAGCGAAATTCCTGATGATGATTTAGCACTTGCGTCGAAAACAACACGAAGGCGTGTGGATATACTAGATTCTCTAAGAACAAAATGATGCGGCATGTAATAATGTTTGTTTTCAACCTCAACAATGTCTTTAATGGGCTCCATGTGTCCAAGGGACAAATACTCTTTCATGAAATCAATGTACTGTTCGTAAATGTGAGGCATTTTTAAAAGTCTTTTTTCCAAATTATAAAATCTCCGCGTAGCCATTTCTTTTGAATTTCCTAAAATTTCTCGATTAAATTTGAAAGGTAAACTAACTGAATAGCGACCATCATAACTTCTTTTATGTTCCCTTTCGAACTGTAACTCGCACATTTTTTTCTTCATTTGACATTATATTTTTGTTAGGAACTTGCTCTAACTCCCAAAACCTCTGAATTAAGTCAGTAGTGTTTATACAATTTACTGCGATAGGATTTGATTCACTAACTTCTAAAAAAGTTGTTCCTGCAATTACCCACCCTAATTTTGAACTTACAGCAATGGTAAATTAGGATTTCTTTTAACAATATTGCCATTTAATAGTGTGAGGAAAACATTAACTCCAAGTAAAATTTGATTTGTCAAATTGCGGGTCGGCCAAATTTAAATCTCTAAAATGATTTTTAATGTCACTGGGTAATGAAACATTTGGAGTTTTTCCTGTTATCTCGTTGATCACAAACGCAGAAGTAGAAACACGTAAATCACTCCGAAAATGGGGTGAAAATAATAAATCGACTTGCCCACTTGTTAGTATGTTGTAGGAACCCAAACATGAAATTGAAATTGAACTATCCCTCGCATTAATTTGTAATTTGTTCGCAAATTCTCGTGTAATAAAATTAGCCTGGGATCCTGTATCCAGAATACACCTCCCATAGACATAATTGTTAGTTGAATCCTTAACCTTAATCAATGCAGTGCATATTTGCTTGCGTTTAACTGGTTCTAAATTACCTGAAGAAGTGTAACTACCAAAAAGAGAAGCACAAATCAACGAGGATTCATTCCTATCAGTATGTGATTCTGAGGGATTGAAAGTTTGTGCTTGAACGTTCAATGGCATACTACTATTCACAAATTGTTTTGGGTTTCGTTTGTAATTCTCAAAATGTAAAAGCGAATGGTGTGATTTGGCGCAATGTCTACATTTATTAATACTTTTACACAATTTAAGTTTATGTAAATGTGATAAGCAATTAAAACATAAATTGTTACTTTTAACAAAATCTACGCGTTTCTGAACACTTAAATTCAAAAATTTTGAACATTTCTGCAAATTATGCTCTTCATGACAAAAAATGCAGCAGCTATTTGCATTATTGTTGTTAGAAATTAAAACCGTTGCCTTTGATGGAATGTTTTTTTTTTAAACTGAAGTTTGTTATTTGCTACAGTTCGCGCATGATGCTGCAAAAACTCAAGGAGCTCCCTTAACTTGGGGATATTTTCTTTTTTCAATTCACGCTCGAACCACATTTTAGTAGCATTATCTAATTTTTGCATTGTTAAGTATAATATTAAAGTATCACTGAGGTCATCAACTTTTTGCTCCAAAATCTCAAATGAGCGAATAATTTCATTTACACTATCTACTAATTGTAAAATGGCGGTTGACGATTCATTCTGAATACTTGGAAGCGATATTAATTTTCTCATTTGAGCAAATAATTGCTCTCTTTTGTTGGAATACCTATCTTTCAATAAATTTAGAGCAATTTCGTAATTTGCGTCTGAGATAGAAATCGACTGAATTACTTTAAAAGCGTCACCTTTTAACGACGATTTCAGATATTGTAGTCGTTGAGCATTTGACAAATTGGTATTATTATGAACACTAGCGGTAAACAAGTCATAAAAGGTTAACCAGTCGGTAATGTTTCCACTAAAAGTTGGCAGTAATAGTTTCGGTAAGCGCACACTCTCGACTTTTTGTTCTGTTTTTAAAACTGAAACTTCCTCATTGTTTATTTTTATTGTTGAAATCTTTCTGTTTAGTGATAATGATAATTCGTCAAGACTATTTTGAATGTTGTCTTGTTCATCAATTAGTGTATCTAATTCTTTTTCATCTGAAACCTCATACAACTGATTAAAAATTTCACCTAGTTCAGAACAGTATTTATTGCATTTATTTTTTAATAATTCTAACTGATAAATATCGTAATCTGACGTTTCAAGATTACATTTCTCTTTAAATTTAGTGATTTGTCCCTTAAGGACTCTTTTCATCGTTATAATTGCCTTTTGTGAAGACATAATCACTTTTACTTTTATTTTTTAAGAATTTATTTTTTATTTATTTATACAAATTTATTTTTATTTTCATAGCACTAGTTTATTATATATAAATACTTTCACAATACTTGAACTTTATAATTATTACTTTCACAGTGATACATTTAAATAGAATGTTTAAAAGTCACTTACCGGCTTATTCCGGCGTTGAGTCACTCAGAACATCGAGAGCGGCGCGGCGCAATCTAAACTCAAACCGAAATTAATTATCTCCGGCGAATCCGACCAATAGTTTGGCGTCGATGACTTTGTTACACTTATGCGCTGGTTCTTACTTTTACTAAAAAATACATGGACTGTATAAAGAATTTGACTCACTAAAGTAATTAACTCACATTTATTTTTGGTTGCGAGCAGCTCTTGCTGCTAACTCATGCGTGTCTACATCACATCACAATAAACAACTGACAAAAAGAGAAAACAAAAATACTCACAGCTGAGATGTGGCGCCATCTGGTGAGGAGAATACTTACTCTCTTAACCAGCGACTACAAACAACATGCTCTCACAATAACACTGCCTATCGTTCGCAGTCCATTTACCTACAGATAGGTGTTGCCCAGTTGCTTTTATCGGTCTGATTCTGAGGAGATGTTAAATTTGCATATGTGGGTTCTTTTTCAGAAGTTTTGATTGGCCCTTTTCAACGGTTTTCAGTATTTCTTTCTTCCCTATATGTACTCGTACAATGTGGCAGGAAAACAAGATTCGCGCTTCTAGCCACTTCTGTAATCAAGTGAGGTTTCGATGCTTGTATATTTTCGCGATTTTCCTTCATCAAACGTCATTTAGAACTTCACGTTCCATTCAGTTTTTGTTCGTCTTGATGAGTACCATCATCCCTCTAAGTTTCTCAAAGGATTTCGAATACACTCTGAATATTGCTTAAAAATGTATATGGTTTGTTTAATAAGATGAATTTTAAAATCAGAGCTGCTTAATAGTTAGTTACATCTTAAACCTTTGTTGCATCCTTGTCAAGAAAGGGCTCTACCAATAAAGCAGATGCTGAATTTGAACCTAGACCAGGCTCGTCAACGAGCGTGGTCTATGCCCCTTACAAATACTCCCCACAGAGAATTACATTCCGCGCAGGCCTAGGTTCCTTGTATGTACAATCGATTTTAACGCAGATACTAACACCAACACTTAATAAACAAAGCATTTATAGTTGTCTTTTATAATTCTCAGAAATAGAACTCACTCAACGTTTAATTTATTTTGTTACTGTTACTGAAATATGACTGGTGCTCTTATATAGAGAAGAAAGTAGAAATAGCAGCCGATGTATACTTCATCTTCTAAACAATAGATATTGATGGGACATGAATATCAACAATTTATTCATAATAATCTAGTGTAGCAGAGCTTTTTATTGAACCTATAACACTATGAAAATTCTCGTAATGTAATCGATTTGAAGTTAATTTCCCAAGTTTCTACGGATAAAAAAAGTAATTAAATGATTTAAATATGTTTTTAAATTGTAAGTGGCGGCTACTGATACTTTTATTTTATTTTGTAAACCCACGAATTTTACGCAAATTATAATTAAAATAGTTTTTAATTTAATAGTATATCTTTACTTTCTTAAAAGCAAAAATTTCTTATGGAAATCATGTCAATGTTTGGGTTGAACTAATTTCGATCGATTTCATAAAACTTTTATAAAAGCAATTTTTTGTAAATTCGTGATATTTATAATCATTTTAGTCTGTACTGGTGTAAAAAAAATTAGGGTCAAACCGGCAAAATCGGTATAAATAATAACAAGATAAAAAAAAAAAAAAAAAAAAAAACTTTTTATGTACCACGTTTTTAAATTTTCTGTTTAATCATATAAACTTGATAATTCTATGTATTAATAAATACGTTTTAAAAGTTTTTTTGATGTATTATCCCATCAACTTGAAAGAAAATGATCAAATGCGTAATAAAGAGAGCAATTATGAGAAAATTTCAAACATTTATTAATTGAATAAAAGTATTAAAAGAATGCATTGTCATCGTGTTCTGAGCTATTCTAAAAGTTTCAAATGTCTAGCTAGTCCGAAAGTTAGTTAAAAATCGATTACAAGATTTGTACTGGACAAACAAAAAAAAAAAAAAAACGAGTTAATAAAAACGTGGTAAAAATGAAACCGAGATCAATCAGGAGATAGACTAAAAACTGGTGCAGTAGAGCATAAGTATGTATGGCGTATGATATAGTGAGTGGAGTATCGGAAGAGTATAAAGAACACAGAGAATGCTTAGCAATTACGTTAAAGCTGTTACAGAATGTATACTCGGGGCAAACCTAACTTGAGAACACTGTCAAAGGCTGAGCATGTGTTGTTCCGCAAGTGATATATAGTTCCTTTTAAATATTTATTTAT
This sequence comes from Salticus scenicus, assembly GCA_963930645.1. Taxonomy (NCBI): domain Eukaryota; kingdom Metazoa; phylum Arthropoda; class Arachnida; order Araneae; family Salticidae; genus Salticus; species Salticus scenicus. Next base: position 176,220,696 of record OZ005650.1, read on the forward strand.
ATTATTAAAAATGAATTGAAATTAGCATTAAATATCCGTATTAGATTCAGTAATATTAGTTAAATCTATATACTCAGTTTAAAGTGTATATTTTAATGATTAAGAATTGTTTTTAAAAAATAATAAGTTATACGTCAGAATCTACTTATCCAGTGAAAAGCTTCCTTTGCTTGGAGATTCACTCAGAAGAGCGAAATTTCGGCAACGATTTCAACGATATCAGGTTGCTGCTACTATGATATGTTCAACAGGATATCCAGCAGACGCCACCTGGCTGACTTGTTGCCGCAGTAGCTTGCTTGGTAGAGCAACAACCAGGTGTAATTATAAGATTAAGGGTTATATACTACAGCCGGACAAGACCGTCATGTTCACTAATAGCGGATGGTGCATGTAAAATCCGTCGTGGATGCAATGAACTTTCATGTTCCCAAATAATACCTCTAGGGGCTACCGAAGAGGAGGATCAAAATTGTAATAGCATGTTTCTTGACCACCAGATTGTCGCCAATTTCCCAATGCGTAAGTATAATGCGACGTTAAACTCACTCCACTCCACTCCACTCTGGATGACTTTACTCGAAGTCGAGTCATTTGGAAATATTATTAGTTTTGCAGAAGAATTCAATATCGCATATGGCAAAAGGAAACTGGAGAGCATCTCAAATAGAAAGAACAACTAAATGAAAGATAAGAGTTGTGTTAGGTTACATTTATTTTCCATTACCATTGCCTCTTGTATTTACCCTCCTTCACTGTATAATAGATCATTCCAATAACGACTGGCGCGCCACCACTTGAACTGTTCGTACGGCGCATCCTTTACCTGTACTTGTTGAATATTTGTTTCTCTATGTGTAACCATGTGATGTGTGTGTTCGTCTAATTAAAAAGTGTTTCGTTTTAATATGGACTCATCAATATGCATTATTATTTGCGTGCTCTGCTTTCTAAGCCCAATAGGTTATGGGCCCAGAGCAAATTAACTTTTATTTACGATAAATAGACTTTTATCTGTTTGATAGACGATCACTGTTGACAATGGCGTCTTATGAACATTACGTATTGAAACACTAAACAAAGACAATTACGAAACTTGGAAAATCCAAATGAAGGCACTCTTGATAAAAAATGAATCCTGGATTTATGTATCTGGCTCGAAACCAAAGCCAGAGCTCGTGGCAAGTGATGCGAAATCAAAAGAAGAGTTCGACAAATGGACTGATATGGATGAAAAAGCCAAAGCCGACATAATTTTGTGTATATCGCCTTCTGAATTAAAACAAATAAAAAACTGTGAAACATCTATGGATATATGGAAAAAATTAGAAGAGATATATCAATCTAAAGGCCCCGCCAGAAAAGCGTCACTGTTAAAATCGCTTATTCAGCATAAAATGGCAGATTCCTCTTCTGTGAGCATTCGAGATCATCTTCGAAAGTTTTTTGACATAGTCGTTAAACTCTCTGAAATGGATATTAAAATAGATGATGATTTGTTAACTGTGATGTTGTTATACAGCCTACCATCGAGCTACGAAATTTTCCGGTGCGCGATAGAATCCAGAGACGAACTACCAAAACCAGAAGTACTTAGAAAAAAAATAGTGGAAGAAAACGACGCCAGGCGCCATGATGACAAACCGAGCGATGGAGCGTTCATGACTGGTAATTTTCGGAAGAAACCTTGTCCGTGGAATAAAAATAAAAGAAATCCAAAAATTACGGAACAGTACACTCAGAACGAAAAAGACAATTCAAAAATTACTTGCTGGAAATGCAAACGTCTCGGTCACCGTGCTAATCAGTGTGAGAAAGACAAATCATTTAAATATAGACAAAACAGTTTAGGACTACTGGCCAGCACAAATTCAACGAATTCATGCATGTTATCCAAAGAACAATCTGAGAATCTTTGGTGTGTGGACAGCGGCTGTACTCGACATATGTGCCAAAATGACTCCAAATTTCACGATTTAAAGGAAACGGATATAAAATCCGTAAATTTAGCGAATAATGAAACAACTGATGTGTCCGGTCTTGGTAAAGTGTTAATTAAAGCAGAAGTGAACTCAAAACTTCGAAATGTTGAAATTAACGATGCTCTATTGGTTCCAGAATTGAAAACTAACTTATTATCTGTATCACAAATGTGCGACAAAGGTTTCACTGTAACTTTTAAAGACAAATGTGCTATTATAAATAACAGAAAGAAAAATGTGACTCTAATTGCGGACAGAAAAAATGAACTTTATTATTTGCGGGATAATAATGATATAAATAATGCAGCTAATTTTTCTAGTGAATCAATCGATAGTTCTAAAAATATTTTTGCTGATGTAGAAAAGTGGCATTGTAGAATGGGTCATCTAAATGTAAAAGATTTGAATGATTCAAATTTAAAGGGTCATATTAGGGGGTTAAATATTAAAAAAGTATCCGACTTCAATTGTGAAGTATGCGCGTTAAATAAAATGACCCGTGCGCCTTTCCCTAAACACTCAGATCGTGTTTCAAAAATTTTAGAAATAGTTCATTCGTATATTTGTGGCCCTATTAGGATACCCTCAATAGGTAAGTCTATTTATTTTATTACATTTATTGATGATTATTCTCGTTATTGTGCAGTAAAATTCTTAAAAACTAAAGATGAAGCATTACATGCTTTTAAAGAAATCAAAGTTCTTTGGGAAAATGAAAAATCTATAAAAATAAAAAAAATCATGAGTGATAATGGGGGCGAATTTATTGGGACTGAATTTGAAAATTTCTTGAAAGAAAATGGTATTCAGCATAGACTAACAACCCCTTATTGCCCAGAGCAGTCGGGCGTTGCTGAGAGAAAAAATCGAACCCTTGTCGAAATGGCCCGTTGTCTATTATCACAATCAAAATTACCCTTAAATTTATGGGCAGAAGCTATTAACACTTCTAATTATATAAGAAATAGATGCCCAACAAAAGCTTTAAATGGAAAAACCCCATATGAATTATGGAATAATGTAGTACCAAATGTTAGTTATTTTAAGACTTTTGGTTGCATTTCTTATTATTTCGATAATCAACCTAAACGTAAATTTTCCGCAAGGTCTAAAAAAGGATTATTTGTGGGTTACTCAGAAAATTCTAAAGCATTTCGTATTTATCTTCCTGAATGAAACAAAGTAATTATATCCCGTAGCGTTAAATTCTTTGAAGCGAAATCTAATGATTTTTCAAAAGTAGGTCAATTGTATCCAGATGTTTCTGAAAGAGAAATACAATTAAGCGAATCGCAAAATGAGTCACAGTCAGAGAAAATTTCTAAAAAGTGTTTCGTTTTAATATGGACTCATCAATATGCATTATTATTTGCGTGCTCTGCTTTCTAAGCCCAATAAGTTGTTGTGTATAGGCAATAATGGCAATTCATGACTGTATATTGTACTGCAGGTGAGTAAAGACAAACAGCAGACAGCGGGGTAAATCGCAACTCATATATTACAGATTACTGAATGTCCGACATTAAGTTTTAATGTGGCTAGGAGGCCGCACAAATGGGTCTATACGGCGATCAGTACGGTGTGGGCTCTAATGAATTTTAGACTGACTAGAGGGTGCTGTCTGTCCAGCGCAGACGAAAAAGACTTTCGAATTGAAGAGAGACTTTAGTTTAGTTTGGTTTTGAAAGTGAGTGATGCAACGCCGATAAGAGCGGATGCCGGGCTTGAGTGCCGTTCATGTTTTATTATTTTTAGTCCAAAGATTAGCGACCATTTTATGCAATATGTACTAACGTGTTTTCGTTTACCTTTTATGTATGTGTGTTTGTGTCGTATAGTGTATGTAAATGAGAAATAAAAAAATATTTCTCTAAAGAAAAGCAATCTTCTCTTGATGATTTTAAGCCTACGATACATCACAGTCTAGTAAGATGGTGGCAGCAAATGGCATAACGATCCACGCTACAAAGATGCGCTACTAAAGGGGTAAGTACCATTTTCTGTATGAAACAGTGCCTTATTTAGAAATAATATACCTAAGTCCTTGTATTAGAACGTGAGAAAATATTTTTTTTTGAAAGAGGTACTTTAATTCACATTATGTATTTAATTGTGAAATATATATAGCATCGCTTATCCCTATTTGATAAAAAGATTATTTGAAATTATTATTTGTAGAGAAAATATATATATATTAAACTGATTCATCCGTTAGTTAAAAGAAATAATAATAAAAAAAAAAAAAAAGAAGAAGAAAAAATCTTTCAATTTTTTTTTGTCGATGTATTTCGAAAAGAAATTAAGTAAAGTTAATGAATCAGTGAGAAATACATGAATATATATATTTTTTCTTTTGTTTAATGGTATATTCCTAATAATAATAATAATAATAAATAATAATAAAAAAAAACTTACTGTAGAGTAAGTACATTTAAAAAGAATTTCGGTTTTAAACGGAATTGCAAATTTTGAGAACAAGTTGAAATAAAGTATCTGTTCTGTAATTAAAGTTAAATAAAGAATAGATATTCTTTTTTAGGGCTTTGAGAAATAAAAAAAATAAAAAAGAATGTATTTAATATCGAATTAAAAAGAATAAAAATGTTGAATGGTTCATAAAGTATTAATGTGCATTCCCGGTCATTTTTGTTCTGATATTTTGTTAAATTGGATTTATTTTTCTTTCTATCCCTATTTACTGATTTAATATTTGCTAAATAATACAAAATATAAAGAGTGAATGAAAAATGAAAGTAAAAAAAGAATTTAGTTTTGATTTCATGTAAAATGAATCTGTTTTTGTTTGGAATAAAACATTTTAGTTTCGTTTTGATTTCAAATGAAATGTTTAATGATTAGATTTTCATTTTATTTATTAATATTAATTACTATGGTAATTTATGTTACTTAAATCCAATTTTAATTGAACGTACTTTTTTTTTTTTTTTTTTTTTTTTTTTTTTTTGATAAAGCAAAATAGTTTGGGTTTGAAAACGAAACTGTTGTGTGTTTTTTTTTTGGTTTGAAGAAAAATATTAATTATTCTGTTTCCTGAGAAATATGTGTGCAAAAAGAATTAAATAGTTTTGCAAATAAATTAATTTATTTCTGTTTTGAATTGAAATAATGATTGTGTTAAACAAGTAGTACTTGGTATAAGAACATACTTGGTTTGAAATATTATTTTGAATACTCGTATAATGATTTATTTAATAAAAGAAATTTGTGTGATTAAAAATGTTCACGTATTCTGTTCTTTAAGAAGAAAAGTGTTTCCTTTTATGAAAGAAAAAATATATATATATATATATAAAAGTGTTCTCTTAAATAGAGAAAAATAAAGTATTTTTCATAAGTTACAGATACCATTAACTTGATTAGATATTTTTTTTTATTAATTACAAACGTTAATTACCCTTATTATCTTATTTTTTTGTGAGTTTGATTGTTTTTTTGGAAAAAAAGGGGTAATTAAATAATAATAATAATAATAATAATAATAATTTTTCTGATTATTTTATTTGTTTATATCTTATTATCGTTTTGAGAGCATTCTGGTTTTGTTTGGGGTTTTCAAACATGGCATTTTTAGCTAAAGCTCGAAAACATGAATTGATTCAAATTTGTGAGGAAATCGGTGTCGAAGTAGATACTTCCAGTAGAGTTATTGACATCAAGAAATTAATTTTATCTAGCAAGTCCTATAATGAGGAAGAAGTAAAATTAATATTGGAAAGGCTTCTTGAAGATAAAAAAACTACAAGAAGAAGAGAGAATAAGACAAGAAGAAAGAGAGGAAAGAAGGACCCGAGAAACTCAACAATATGAAATTGAATTAAAGAAATTAGAAATTTCAAAAGAAAATCCTGAAAGAATATTAGAACCAGAAACATTGGCTGAATCGGTTCCAAGAATACAACTAACTCAAATTACCCCAAGATTTGATGAAAAACATGATGAAATGGGTTTATATTTAGTAAACTTTGAAAGAAAAGCGGAGATGGCACGAGTTCCAAAAAAGGATTGGGTGGCCTACCTGTTAGCAGTTTTACCGCCAGAACTTTCCAATATGTTGGCCAGAGGGTCTCCAACAGATGCTACAAATTATGATTTTGTGAAGAATCTCATTATGAGAAGATATAAATTAAATAGTGAAAAATTGAAACAATGTTTTTATAAGCACCACAAATCGTCCGAAAAATCTTGGAGAAATTATGCCCAAGAACTTTCTAGTTATTTTACGGAGTGGCTTACAGGATTAAAGATGGAGAATTTTCAACATCTAAAAGATCTAATAGTAACTGAGCAGTTGAAGTTTCGAGTGCCTGCTGATGTGAGAGAACATTTTTTAGATAACTGGCTTACATTCACGACACCATTAGACTTAGCAGAAAAATTAGATGAGTTTGAAAATATAAGAGAAAGTTTCAAAAGGAGGGATTTGCCCCAAAAGAACTTTTCCAGTTTTCGTAACCAAAGTGGAAACTTTTGTGATAAGTCTTGGGAAAATATTAAAGATGTCAAGCCGAAATTTCATGCAAAATCCGAAACATCCCAAGAAAATCAAAGAAATAAAGAATTTGATAAAAGAAAAATTGCTCGTTGCTATGAATGTGGTTCTAATAATCATCTCAGACCTCAGTGTGATAAATTAAAGAAAAATGAAGAATTTATCTCACATATTATAACTGAGGCAGGTTCTGATGAATCAATGACACCTTATACTAGTTTAACTAAAGTGAATGGTGTTGAGATGAAGCTAATTCGAGACACGGGTGCTTCATGTGATTTGATCAGCAGCAAATACGTGAAACCACATATGTACACAAATGAGAAAGTGTATATTAGAAATCCATTAGAAGTGGATCCTATCTGTTTACCACTTGCAGAAATTGAATTGGATTGTAAAATGGGACACTTAAAAACTAAAGCAGCTGTCCTACAAAATTCCTTTTATGGTGACAAGTATTTGTTAGGAAATAAAACTGCTGCAATGTTCAAAAATTGCAAATCAAAAGAAAATGTACAAGTGTCTAAGTTAAATTCTGTACAAACAAGAACTCCTAAGAAATTTTTAAGGATGAAGAAAAATATTCAAAATAAAGATTTTGCTCATTTTGACCAAAAGTTGATTGAGAGCAAATCTGAAGATGAAAAGAAAACTGAAGAGGTAGAAGAAATCCTGTCAGAATTATCATGGCCTGAACTCAATAAAACCTCTCCAAAAGTGTTTGCTGAAGAACTGCAGGATATCAAAGAAAATTAAAATAAAATACAAAATGAAGTTGTTCTTAAAGAGAAAATAAATTTTGACCATCTCAAAACTGAAAATTTCAGATTGTTAAATGAAATCATATGTTTAAAAGGGGAGATGGAAGAAAAGAAAATTAAAGAAGAAGAACTGTCTCTTGAAAATAAAAAACTTACTGAAGAGTTGGAACATACTACGAAAAATTATTCTGAACTAAATAATGCCTTAAAGGACCTTAAACAGAAAAATGAAGACTCTAATTTTGTGATGGAAAAACTAAAAGCAGAAATAAATGCTTATCAGAATAAAAAATGCTTAGAATATGAAAAGCAGATAAATGAAGAAATTCAAGAGTAAAGAAAAGTTTGAAAATCAGTTAAGAACTTTTCGTCTTGATTCACAAAGGGAAAAGAAGAATTATCTAAATCAGTTAGAAATTCTGAATGTTGAAAAGAATAATTACAAACAAGAACTGGAAAATACTAAAATTGAAAATCTTAAGCTGTCTAATGAAATCAACACAATGAAAGTAGAACTCTTAAGAATGAAAGGTAAAGAAAATGAAATTTGTCTTAAAAATGAAAAGCTTGTTGAAGAAAGAAATGAAATTAGTACAATTAATTCCAAACTAGATTACCTGTTTAATATTCTAGAAGAGAAAGAAAACATTTCTAATGCTAAATTGGATCAGTTGACAGCTGAATTGCAGAAGAGTAAATTAGATCTTATGCAGTTATCTGAAAAATGCTTAATTTATGAAAAACAATTGAAGGAACAAAATTGCTTGAAGGAAGAACTTTCTGCAACTGCTTTGGGTCCCTTGAAAAATCTACCTAAAGATTCTAGTCAACTAATGGCAAATTTATTGAAAGACCGTGAAAAGTGTCCAGTGCCATATAGTGAGAAAGTCGCCAATTTTCCTAAAACAAGGAAAAAACATGTAAAACACCTAAAAGACATTTCCTTCAAGATAAGTACTACTAAGTTGCACATTAAACCTTCTAAATGTCAACCTACTCGAGCTCATGTGAAAATTTCTGGACATTTAGTAGGCCAGAGGTTAAGAACTCCAAGTGAAATGAAGGTTCGAGACAAGAAAGATTCTTCGTCTCATACTACCAAGACTCACGTGACAGCCTTTTTGAAATTAGCTGAATACTATCAAAAATGCATTCCTGAATTTTCTGAAAATGCAACTTTATTGTGAGACTTACTAAAGGATTGGACTCTAAAATCCACTGACTGGAATAGCTCTTACCAAATGGCATTTGAAGAACTAAAGGAGAATTTATCTCAAAATTGTATAAAGCTATTCATTTTCCTGAGAAAAAGAAAAAAAAAAAAAAGACCAAATCCCAGACTTTTACTTTGGGAACTCTATGCAGTTTTATTTAATCATGAGGTTGTTGAGTGTATAGAATTACAATCTCAGAATGCTGATAGATTAAGTCTTATCCCTTAGTAAAAAAAAAAAAATGTGTTTATATATTTGTTTAATTATTGCTATATATCGTATTTGTTTAATTATTGCTATATATATCGTATTTGTTTAATTGTTGCTATATATATATATATATATATGTGGTATAAAGGTATTCGCAAATATATGTTTTTGCTATCTATATCTAACTTTGCATATCTATTTAGTGTCTCTGGTATATTGTGTAATAATATTTTATTTTCTATTTGGTATATGTTTATAGTATATTTTAAAATAAGTTAAATAGTGTATTTAATCTAAAATAGGGATAAGTCTGGTGCATTTAAACATAACCAGGTACTGTTTCTGCATAGAATTGGTGCTTGCTCTTATTTTTTTTTATCACTTGTTTTAAACTGATTACGATATTTAGAAAATGAATCAATATGTTGAACATTGTGACTTTATTTTATTTGAATATAGCCTTATCCTAATCAAGTATTATTTAACCAAACTTTTCCCTCTACAATAGTGAAAAGTTTCCCCCTGAAGGGAGGAGGTCTGTAATGACTTTTAGACTGACTAGAGGGCGCTGTCTGTCCAGCGCAGATAGAAATCCTTCAGTAAACTAGAGATACGACAATGCTGGCAATGAATCCTGATTCGTCCAAAGCTACTTTCGACCGCCTGAGGGAAGGCTGCAGCGCCAACATAGACTTGGCGACCACTGCACTAGAACACCTTCAAACAAAACTACTTATGAAACATACAAATAAATAGCCCATACGGCGCTTATGCGCCAAGGTTAGGAATCCAGTTTGCCATAGTTTGGACGAAATTTAATCAGCCCGCCATTTTTTTCCGTCCACTGCGTAAGCGCACTAAGCTCTTGTCTTATCTCTGGTTTACTAAAGGATTTCTAAGCGCACACGAAAAAGACTTTCGAATTGAAGAGAGACTTTAGTTTAGTTTGGTTTTGAAAGTGAGTGATGCAACGCCGATAAGAGCAGATGCCGGGCTTGAGTGCCGTTCATGTTTTATTATTTTTAGTCCAAAGATTAGAGAACATTTTATGCAATATGTGCTAACGTGTTTTCGTTTACCTTTTATGTATGTGTGTTTGTGTCGTATAGTGTATGTAAATGAGAAACAAAAAAATATTTCTGTAAAGAAAAGCAATCTTCTCTTGATGATTTCAAGCCTACGATACATCACAGGGCCATTAACGCTACTCACAAGAGACGCCATTTTCTGCGATGCCAAAAACCCAAGAACTGGAGATAAAATTCTCTTCTCTCATCAAATACGAGTTCACTTTACAGATGAGAGCAGATGTAGCTTAATGAGACATTCTGGACTTATTGACACCTGGAAAGAGAAGGGAACATGCAATTTCTCCCCTAAAATTAGCGAAAAGGGCCAGTTTGATGGTGTAGAAGGTTTTGTGAAGGGTTGTATCATACTTCATAGCCATGTTCTACGTCACTTTTTTTTCTAAAGAGATTCAGTAATAAGAGTTTTTTATTGTACCAAGAATCTTATGTGTTCATAGATTTTCTTTAAAGGTGCCATGAGTCCGTATTTACTCATAAACAAATATTAATACTTTAAAACTGATTTTTTTTTCTTAAGTAAAATGAATTACTGAAAATCATATCAAAACTTTCAGACGATTTTAACTGAAGGAGATGTCATCATTGAGAACAATCTCTCCAAATTTAAGACGTTGTATAGTTGGAGAACGTCATGCATTTAAGACTGATTTTGAGATTATTAAAAAAAATCTAATATTGGCGACTTTGGGTTTTTTTAAAACATATGTATTTATTTTAAGGATGAAATCGGCTTCACATTTTATTCTTCACTTGTTCTTGTCACTGTAATTATAGCCATTTTAAGTGAAGAATAATTTTGCTGCTACATGTGAAGGACATTGTAAAGTAACTGCATTTATTCATAACAGAATTTTTAACGTAATTTCTGATTTTTAACCCCAACCATTAATTTTATTTTTCTACAGGGTGGCTACTAAGTATCCGGGAAATTTTTGAGGAGTTTTTATGGACTTCCTACTTGATTATAATGTAACCACTTTTTTATTGTTGTATTGCTTTCATCTTTAAATATTATTTATTAAAATAATTTGCATTTACTCAACACGCAGTTTTTGAGCGACCAGAGAAAGCAAAATCTATTAGATAAATGTAAAAAGTTCCGTGATCTTTTCAAAGTGTGGTGCATCTAAAATATTTTGTGGTCTGATGAGAAATATTTTACTGTTGAAGTCGCTAAAAACTCTGAAAACCATTGCAGGCTTTTGAGTCGAGCTATCAAGAACACCAGAAAAAAAAAAAAAAAAAAAAAAAAAAATACAACTTGAATACATTATATACTTGAACATTATGAACTTATATACAATGACTTATTGTATACTGCAGGCTATGCCCGCTTCGCTGGTCACTATATTTAAATGAATTTTCGAAAGAATCGAATTAATATTTATTTTTTTACACCGCATTATAGACAAAAAAAAAAAAAAAAAAAGAAACTGAAATTGCTCCAAACCTCGCTTCGAGTACCCGCTGTCTACGGCAGCTCTTTTCCCGCCCGCATTGCATCACGTCTGGGTTTTCCATGCCTGCAGGAAGATCTTTACCGGGCACTTCAATCTGGATATTTATCGACGACAGTTTGGGATCTGCTACTATTTAAGAACTACGATTTACAGATGACTGTATCTCAGCATCTATTAAATACTTTAGTTTTGAACCATGTATTTTATAGCCCATGCTATTTACACTATATTACGATTTGATTCCGACCAATGTAATAAAATAAAATAAAATAAAAAGTAGATTAAATATATCTATAAACAAATAAATTTTATTCAATTTAATCCTTTTTACTATGTATATACTACCATTTTTCCCGATAAATACAGTAAATTAAAAAAAAAAATGAATAAATAAAAGTTTTTTCTTTTAAAGGATTTAACTAAAAAAAATGAAAAATAAGAAGTTGTTCTACTATAAAAAATTAAACATAACTGTTATAAATACGTTTTTAAATTTAAAACTAATTATACTTAATTTTTTCTACTGCATTACGATTTTATTTTCAATAAATATAACAAATTAAAAAAAAAAAAAAAAAATCGCCTTCAAATGAATGAATTAAATAAAAATAAGTTGCGTAATAGCCGTTGCTAAGATACGCAGACGACTAAAGCAAAAGGATTAAATTTATGAAAAATGAAGCATTAAAGGCAATATTTAAAATCGAAAAAACATTAATTTAAAAAATTCAAATTCGAAAAAATCTCGATGAGGTGCACACCTGCAGGGTCCCAGGTACCTATATGCCAAATTTGGAAGCTCTGCGATCAATAGTGTGAGCACGAGAGCGCAGACAGACACACAGATACACAGACACTTCTCTTTATTTATATAGATAAGTCTTTATTTCCAAAAGGTTTGATGGTTTGGGCGGAGATTAGTGCCAATGGGAAGACTCAATTGGTTATTATCGAAAAAAAAAAAAAAAAAGTAACAATTAATGGAAAAGTTTGTCAAAAAGAGGTTTTAGAGAAAGCTGTACTTCCATGGAAGCAAAATCACTTGGCTATAATCTTTCAGCAAGTTTGTATTCTGGCCTATGGAGTCAAATCAACGCTTGTTTTAACCGATGTCAAAGTGAAAAGGTACCTGACCAAAAATCTGTGTCCTTCTAACAGCTCTGATTTGTATCCAATTGATTTTTCAGTGTGTGGGTTCATACAAGAACAACTGAAAAAAAAAAAAAAAATCATAAATTTGAATGAACTCAAGAAAGCCATGAGCAAAATACGGGATGATTTAGATCCAGAATTCTTGCGGCGCACCGTCACCTCATTTCCAAAGAGGATCACAGCTTGCATCAAAGCCGATAACCGCTGCAGAAAATCGTCGTGTAATCCATGCTGAAATGTTTATATCCAACTAATATATTTCAGTTATATCCAGAAGCAAAAATCGACGCCATTTGCTCAAGCAGAAGGTTCCAGGGGAATTAAATGAGCATGATGAAATCAATATAATATATTACTCATTATAAATTTCCTAAACAATCATTAAAAATGAAATATTAAAGTATTAGATTGAACTCTTCATAAAAATTGACAGACATGCACAAAATATCACCATTAATTAAGCTGCAGATGAAAGTAATTTTATATAATTGGTAGACTTAATAAATCCTTCATAAAATTAATTAGACGAATTTTATAATTTCTAACAAACTCCCCAAGGATAAACAATGGTTCAGCAAAATATTTTCAAAATTCAAGACACTTAAAATGAACAAAAAGCAATACTTACATCAATACTTACAATAGGGTAAGTAAACATAAACTACAAAAAACAACAACTTCAGATAAACCTACTAAAGTAGGAAAGAGAACATTAAAGTGAAATTACAACAGGAAATTTTAAATCTAAGTTATAGATATGCAAAATATTTTAACAACAATAAAAAAAAAAAGGAGAGAGTTTTTTTTTTCTTTTTTTAAGTCAGTAAAATGTTCAATTTAAATGTTTTAGTTCCATTTTGTACAATAACTGTACTGGCCTTTTAATTATGGCACTATCAGTTTTTAATTCACAAGCACGGATTTTACCGTCTCGTCCAGCAAAAGTTTTTGTTATTTTTCCAAGCATCCAAAAAGTTCGAGGTAAGTGTTCATCTTTCACTAACACAATGTCATTGATTTGAAAGTCACAACCTTTAGTTTGATCAGTCTGATGCACAGATCTCAAAGCTAGAAGATACTCATTTTTCCATCTTTTCCAAAGATGGTTCAAGAGATTTTCTCTTAAACGAAGACGCTTTAGAAATTCTTGTCTAGTTCCGGATAAGTTTAAATCATTGATTTTTATCGATGGTAAACACATAACTCGTCTTCCTAATAAAAAATGAGCTGGTGTAAGAGGAGATGGTTCGTCGACATCTGAATAAATGTAAGTCAATGGTCGGCAATTGATCATTGCTTCAACTTCAAGTAACAAAGTCTCTAAATCACTCAAGATCAACGATGACTTTCCTATGATTTTTCGAAGAGTAGTTTTAACTGAGCGAACCATTCGCTAATAAAACCCGCCCCACCAAGCTGCTCTTTCTGTGATATATTTCCATGTTATTCCATTATTTGCATAAAATTTTATAACTTCTGGGCGTTCAAAATTTGTTTCAGTTCAAGTTCTGCTCACTGAGCTCCATTGTAACAGGAGAGCTGACTTCGCGGTCAGTCGTCTACTAGAAGAATTACGCCTTGATGAATGCATAGGGGGCAAAAAGAAAAAAAGTAGTCCGTTTTACTATGCGTCTGACAGTATGAATTCTCGATTGTTATCGTTTATTATTTCATTATTCTCCAACATATTGTTAATAAATAAAGTGAATTTGCGACTTTAAGTAGCAGATTATTTTAATATGCATTTAGTTTAATGATTACTGGAGATACATTTTATATAACTTGCTTATAAATGGAATTGCTTATATTCCACTGAGCCCCACTGTAACAATTTGTAGCTCAGTGCTGTATTCGAAATTCGAAGTATCTTTTTAAATTCAAGCTAACATTTTGAGTTCCAAACTACTCTATCAACCCAATTACTTTTAGTTTTATTCAACCGTATTTTTCTTTCTTTCTATTATTCCCCCCCAATTTTGATATATTACGGAAATTATTTAATATCGAACATTCACTGCTAAAATAAAAGGGGTTATTTTATTAATTATTTTGAGGGAGGTGGTCATTTAAATGATTGGTTATTTACTTTTATAACATTATAATAAATAATAAAAAATTTCGTTAAACGTTAAATTTTTAAGATCATAATCTTTAACTAACAGAACATTTTAATATGCATTTAGTTTGATATTTACTTCAGATATTTTTATATAACTTGCTTATAGATGGAACTGCTTATATTCCACTGAATACCGTTGTTACAATCTGTAGCTCAGTGCTGTATTAGCAGAAACTTTTTAAATTCAAGTTATCATTTTAAGTTCCAAACTACTTTGTCAATTCAATTATTATTTTCTCTTACCTGTAAAGTAGAGAAAGTATTGTTTTGGGTCAAAATTTCAAAAGTGAGTTTTTGTTATATTTACACGTTTTGATGTCCCCTGAATCCAAAAATATCATATTTTTTCGCAATTACAATACTTCCCTTACATAATGTATGCTTGGAAAGTAAAAAATAACAATAAAATCATTTTAGAGAGGTTGAGATTTGAGTTTATAAAAACTATAAAATGTAAAAGCATAAATTTAAAAGAGCAATGCAATCCAGATGACTAATATTTTTTGCTAGGATTTAAGTTGCAAAAAAATCCGATTGAAAATAAGTTTACTTTTTTTTTTTTTTCCTCAAAGTTTTAATTGCTGTATGCGATAGTGAGAAAAAACAGAAATTTCATAGTGCAAATTCATCATTACTATAAAATCATATTTAAATTAAAATTTAAAGATTTTTATGTACTTTGCTTTAAATAAATAAAATGAGACATGTTTTCTCCCTAAATTTATTAAAAATCTTACAACGGTAAATATTATAGCAAATTCTACCCCTCTCATTTTTCCAAAAACTATGTAAACGACTTCTTTAACCTTACAATATTTTTTCAGACAGATACAAAGATGATTTTGTGTAAAATTTTCTTATCACTTTTTCACGCTTAGATAAATATGTATTTTATCTACAATGAAAGAGATTTTCATTGTGTCCCTGTAAAAAAGCTGCAAATGCTGGACAAACTAAAATCTATACAGTTTGTGCAACAGTGAATTATAACAATTATATAAATTTTCAGCTCAACTGGATGAGACTTTTGTACCCTATCGCACTTTAAATAATTTGAGCCCCTGTAAAAACACTATAAGTGGTAGATTCTCCACAATTCATACAGTTCGTGTGAAAGTGATCTGTAACATGCATATAAATTTTCAGCTCAATCATATAAGGCATTTAGACGCTATCACACTTTAACAAATTTGGGCCCATAGACCATAATGTTAAAGAATTTTTTGTGTATAAAAAAAAAATGTGCTAGATTGGTCAAAATCATAGGCTTCGTGCTATGGTGACAGACTTTTAACATATGTACCAACTTTCAGCTCATTCGAACAAAGCATTTAGACGCTATCGTGTTCACTCACATACATCATCGTAAGAATATTAAATATGAGTTCAGAGGACCTGGAAACATGTTGAAACACCAAAATCTTGAATTTTGATTTTTGGTATAATTACCGTACTTTAGTGCGGAAAGTATTGTAATCATGTCAACAATTATAGTGTTCAGAAAGTAAAAGTTAAATTAATAGATGAAAAAAAAAAAACTTGGCGTTTACAGTCATCTCATTTAAATAAATCTTAAAAAAAAACAAAACAAACAAACAACAACAAAAAAAAAAAAACATTTGAGTATTAATAAAATTTCAAAAAATTATCAAATAACAGAAAAAAAAAAAAGAAGTAGGCTTTATTTATTTATAAATTGAATGTTAAATTAATTAGAATAACATATTAAATTTCTACATTGTTCATTAATTGTAATGAACAATAAAAATATGGGTTAAATAAATGAACACAGACACTTGAGTATTTGAAAGATATTTTATTTCATTAAAACGTTTTATATTTACAGACAGATGATTAAATCAGGATATATTTTAAAGTATCTGTCTCCCACCTCTCTTATTATTTTTCTCAAATTTGCAATTTTAAACGACCAATGGATTTTTACTTGCACTAATTCTATTGAAAGTAACTCAAAATAAAATTTTCAAACCACTGTAAAAGTTTTAATAATATATAATTAATATTTATGTTAAATGATAAGATAAAAGAAATAAAAGCTTAAATGCAAGTTGAAAAATATTTATAATTAAATTATAATTAAACTAAGAAAGCATTTGCTTAATTAAAAAAAAAAAAAAAAAAAAAAAAAAAAAGCGATACACACTTTTTCACTTTACACACTTTTCCTATACACACTTTTTAACTTTATATGTGTGTATATATATATTCACAAATTGCGTTAAAAATTTGCCATTTAATACTAAGTTCCTACTCCCTCATTTCAACTATAGTGATCAAATACATTAAACTATATATATATATATATATATATATATAGCGGTTTGTACAGCCGTAGGCTGAGCAGCTTTTAACCATACTTAATAATTCATAAATCTATCTCATTTCAAAAAAGAAAGAATGAAAGAAAAAACTGCATGATAAGCAAAGGAGTCTATACAGAAAATTCTTTCTTTTGCCCCGAATGCGAACTAAAACTATCGGCACTGTATTCATACACGCTGACCGCGCTAGATAACGTTAGGGAATAGGAAGTCAGCTCTCCTGTTACAATGGAGCTCAGTGGTTCTGCTCTCGTAAATGTCTTTGCATTGTCCGAATAAATAATTTTACACAGACCTTTTCGGGCGATAAATTTTCGAAAGGCATTCAAAAATTCGGACGTGGTCATGTCTTTCACAAGTTCCAGATGCACAGCTCTGGCAATTGAACAGGTAAATAACAGTATGTAGTACTTATTTTATTTTCCCTTCACATAGAGAGTCCGCGTAGTCAAGTCCAGTGACAGAAAACGCTGGTGCTTCATTAAAGCGATCACCAGGTAGAGGTGCAATTGATTGCTGACTAGCACGAGCGTTGTACCTCTTGCATACAATACATTTATTCAATATAGATTTTACAATCTGTCTCCCCTTTAATATCCAAAATTTTCCTCGTATTTGTACAAGTGTACTTGAGACTCCTGCATGCAATACTTTTTCATGAGAGTTTTTTATGATCAAGAAGGTTAAATGATGTTTAGCAGGTAGTAACATTGGATGTTTACCTTCAAAGGGTAAATTTGACTTTTGAAGTCGTCCTTATATTAACAACAGATTTTCTTCTGATAAAATAGGATTCAACTGATAAATTTTGGATTCTTTAGAAATGGATTTTTTATTTTTTAGACATTTAATTTCTTCGGGAAAACTTTCTTCCTGCACTAATTTTAACCAATAATTTTCTGCGCAAAGCATTTCATTAGCAGATAATTCCGAAAATATTCTTTCTTTTTTGTTGACTTTTATATTAGAAATACTATATCTAAAAATCAAGCAGTCACTCGATACAGTTTAGTCAAGGAACTATACTTTGATATATCTATGATTGGAATTCTCTGCTTATTTTCTTCAACCATGCACTGAAATATCGCTGTGGATTTTTTAGACTTCTCGTCTGTCACATCGGGTAATTTACTTTGAATTAATTTAACTGTAGGCCACTGACTTTCACGACAAGGAAGAAATTCAGGGCCATTAAACCATTTTTTACAATTTACCAATACTTTTACAGAACAACCTCTTGTTAAGAGATCAGCAGGTTTTAAATTACCATCTACATGTTTCCAGGATTCTGGATTAGATAAATTTTGAATTTCGGAAATTCGATTTGAAACAAAAGGTTTCCATTTATTTTTGTTGCCCCTTATCCAGTGTAGTACAATCTCCGAATCTGTCCAAAAAATAATATCAATTATAGGGAGGATTTTCTTGACATAATCCGCAACCCTGGCACCGATAAGTGCACCTATAAGCTCTAAACGCGGAAGGGTTAACTTTTTTAAGGGGGCAACCCTAGATTTAGACATTACAAAACAGGTTTTAAAATTATTTTCAGTTGTCTTATATCTTAAGTATGCAACTGCTCTAAGAAATAGTGGTGAATCCATTTTGAAATATACACTAAGAAAAGTACATTGCTTAAATAAAACAGATACTAAGATAGCTTAGACTGTAGAATTTTATTGAAGTTTACTTTAAAGCAAATAATAATACTATTATAGAATAAATGCAATAACACAGATTTGTAATTTTGATGGAAACCGTTATAAATTAGCGGGAGAGAGAGCTAAGCTATTACGTGTTTAATGCCCGGTGATTAGAGTCGAAGTGTGTGGAATCAAATCCGACAGCCCACTTGTTAACTGCCAGATTATGGTAACATCACCACCTTTTGAAGCCAAGGGCGCCAACACACTTTTCTTTGTGTTAATGATATTTTAATGGGAAATTTTAAAAATCAAAAGACGGTTATAAACATGGCAACCCTACCTTGGCATATATCACTTGCGCCAAATAGGACCGTTGGAACAGGTGCAGGTGCAAGTAATCATTGAAATATTACGAAATTCTTGCGACATGATGTATAAATTATGGGTCATTAGTTTATTTATAGCTGCAATTAAATACATTATTTGAGTATAAAATAAAACAAAACAATAAAAAAATATAACGGAAATTTTCTAATAGAACATTTACAGCTATAAATATAAATAGATTTATTGAGAAACTCATTGAAATAGAAATAAAACTATAATTACTTTCAGGGAGAATAAAATTAAATTGTGTTTAGATCCCTACATATATATTGCATTATGCTAAAAAGGAGATCAATGGATTTAATACTGAATTTGTTCTTAAAACTAGAAAAGGATATATATTTTAATTTCTAATAAAGAATATACCAATTTTGAAATAAGTTTGACATATCTAAAGAGGAATATTAAAAGTTAATAAATTTAATTGTGAATAAATAGATATTTAATTATAATAGAATAAATTTGATGAAATAAAAGGATATGTGAGGAACTCCCTCACATGCGCCATAAGCATTAGGGTTAGCATCAGCGAAGACATGCAATTGTAATTGAGTCTTATCTTTACTATCTATCGAGTCAAAATAATACCTGGGAATTTTAAGTAGTTTTAGATCTCCAATTTCTGATAACCAAGTTTTCCAGCTATTTACTAATTCCCCAGAAAATTGTTCATCCCAAGAAATTCCCATAACCCACAATTGCTGTAATAAACATTTTACTCTAATTACATAAGGAGCAATAAAACCCGCTGAGTCAAATATCATGGCTGCAATCTTTAAAATGTTTCTTTTTGTACATGAAGTGTTCTCTATTTTTGAAAACAAGGGTCGTAATTCTAGCCCCAAATTATCTTTTTTGTTATCCCAAGTTAAGCCTAAAACCTTTAAAGAAGTATTTCGAGAATCAAGCTCAGTAACAGTTAAATTTTCCCGAACCCACTCTTTTCGAAGCTCCTCTGAATTTGTCTCAAATTTCCTCAAGTTCATACCTGCTTTTCTTAAAATATTGGCATTCAAGGGTTAAATTATGAGCTTCATTAACATCATCTCCCCCCGAGAACAAATCATCAAGAAAGAGGGATGAATTAAGCATATTAAAAACACTTTCATGGGAAATTCTGTATTTTTTAATATGGTGTTCAATTGTACAAGCCGGACTACAGGTAACTCCAAAAGTAGCTCTTGTCATTCGATAAGGTATTATTTTTTCATGATTGTCAAAGTTTTTATAGTATAAAAATCTTAAGTAGTCACGATCTTCCTCCGCTATAGATATTTGGAGAAAAGCCTTTTCAATATCGGCTGAAAACGCAATTTTATGAAATCGAAATTTTAAAATTATGTCGAAAACACAAGGGTTTAAGTTAGGGCCAGGATTTAGATTTTCATTTAAGGATAAATAATTATTTTGTTTGGAAGAGGCATCATAAACAATGCCTACCTTTGTAGTAGTTTTATCCTCTCTTATTACGGGTCTATGGGGCATATAATAACAACTATCAAAAATTTTTTCGGGACATTTTTCTACTATTCCTTCTTTAAGCTGCTCGGTTAAAATAGAATTATATTCTCTAAATAATATTTCATTTTTCATGAATTTGTTTTCCAAACTGGAAAATCGCTTTTTAGCTACTTCAAGATTATTTCCCAAGAAATTACGAGAATCTTTCCACAATAACCGCGTTTCATAACGACCGTTCACGAATTTTAAATTTTGTTCAAATTCATCTACAATTTCTAGATTAGTAGAATTTTTTTCATTATTCTCCAAAATTCCAATAGATTCAAGATCCCGAAAGGTCTTTAATTGGTTATTTATATTTTCGACAGATATTCTCAAGCAATTTACACCCCTTTTATTGGTCATTATCTGCCCTTGAACTGTATGCCCAAATACAGTGTCTGCGACATATAAATCTTTAGTTAAATTTTGGACAATCCCCCTCTGAATTTTCCATAAATAGTCCGAGCCTAACAAAATATTTATCTCATTCTCGAGACCCGTATCAACTGGCCTATAGCCTCTTTTTCTCATTAGTTCTAGAATTTCAGGTGCCGCTGTTTTTACTACAGCGTCTGTTATATTATCTACAACAAGAGCTTCGATCTTTATAAAGTTGCACGGTTGCGCAATACTACTTAATTCCAGTACCACTACATCATAACAAGACTCGTAAGGTTGTCTACGGCCAAAGGGTACACTAACAAATTTTCCTGCCTCACAGGTTTAAATTTTAATTTTCTCACTAAAGACCTTTTCACGAAACATTTTTCGGACCCGCTATCACAAAATATTCTGGCTAAATCGGTATTATTACCGGCCGATACAGATACACAACATGTCTGAAGCAAAGTTGATTTTTGTTTAAATTTTTGTTCAGACATCATTGATACAATGGTACTAGTTCTTTCTTTTTCATGGTTTTCACTCTTACTTAATTTAGGACAAAACAAATGATTATGTGTCGTATTAGAACATTTTGTACAAGGATTTAATTTAGTTTTGCAATCTCCCGATAAATGCGATTTAAAAAAACACTTATAGCAACGTCCTTCTTTCTTCAATCTATAACGTTTTTGCTCATCCGAAAATTTTGTACATGTCAAACCTCCATGGTTAGAAGCTTTGCAAAATATTCAAAATTGCTTCGCGGAAGTACTTAAAGCCGCAGCCGAAGGAATGTTTTTCTTTGGAACATTTTTTTTATTTTTACTTTGATAGCTTTCAGATATTTTACTAGGGGAGCTATTTACAAGGTTTGTAGCTTCACAACATCTCAATTCATTTTTAATAAAATTAATTAACTCAGTAACCTCAGTGTCTTTATCCGAATCGCGTTTTCTATTAAATTCTAACACGAGTTGCTCAGGCAATAATTTTAATAATATTGGTAAAAATAAATTACCATAAGACCCGATGCGACACCGAGCGAGTCCAAATTTCGTATACAAATTTCAATATTGTCATAGAGTTGTCTCAATCGATTTAAATTAGATGAGGATTTCACTGTTTCAAGATTCAGAATTTCATTCATATAACAACTTATTACATTTTCGCGTTTTCCATATCTTTCTTTAAGAAATTTTTAAACTAGAAAAATAATTTTCTTCATTTAATTCGAACCCACTAACAATATTATACGCAGGGCCTGACAACAAAGATTTCAAGTACTGAAATTTTTCAATAATCGTTAAACTTGTATTGGAATCAATAGTGTTAGAGAAAGTATTAAAAAAATCAAGAAACTTGCTTGTTTCACCGGTGAATTTGTCCAAAGATAACTTTGGTAATTTTACTGCCGATGCTTGTCTACTATTAGAGTCAGAATCCGAAAAACCTTCATTTTTGGCACCGGCATGACAAATTTTATTTTCGGTAACAGAATTACACTTCTTAAGACGATTTTTAATTTTAAATTTCAAACTTAAAATTTTTTCAGAATATTCTTCAACAGATTTTATTCCTTTTTCGTATTCTGCCTTATCAGATATTAAATTGTCGACTTCGGAATTTAATTCTTTTAATTCCTTTTCTTTTTCCAATAAAATATCATGTGTTTCTTTTAACGAATCAATATCCGTATTCCCTATATCAACAGCAAATAAAGCTTCCGCTTTTGTTACTAATTTTGTAATTAACGTTCTAACTGTTTATCTTTTAGTTTTATTTTTTTCTAACGTATTCATGTTTAATCTCAAAATATAATCTCAATAAATTATAATTCAAAATTATTAAACATATTTTCAAAATAGCAAATAAAAATTAAAATCATTTCTTATTCTAGATTTTTTTTAATCAACCATTCAATATATATATTTTTTCAAATAAACACCAATAACAAATTATTTCTTTATTAATTTAATTTTTCATTCAAATAATATCAATGTCTTAATGAGAATATTTATATAAATCAATATAACTTTTTTTCAATATATTTTCATGAATATATTTTTCAACAATTTCAAAATTTATTTTATTTATTTATTTCCTACAAGTATTTTCAAATTCTTATTTTTCAAGTATTCAAGAAAATTTTTAGTATATTCGAAATATATTTCAAACAGTTACTTTTTTATTTCAAGAACTAAAGAAATATCTAAAGGTCCCTGGTTCGATCCCGGGTTTCGGCACCATGCAGAAAATCGTCATGTAATCCATGCCGAAATGTTTATATCCAAGTAATATATTTCATTTATATCCAGATTTGGGATTGGGAGAGCTTTTTTAATCATTTTACGCACATAAAACAAAGAATTTCCAGAACACAGTTATTCACAAATAAAAGGAAATCCAGTTTGTCATTTTTCTTGCTTTATATTGATCACACAAATAATATATTTACACTGATAAACATATATTTACAAGGATTAAACTAGAGGCTTTCATTTGAAGCACATTGAAATAATCAATAAAACAAGATTATCGGCTTTTAGCCTGCCAAGACTAATACATCTGCGATACTTCCATTTCGGGAGTAAAACGCAATTACCGTTCAAAACGGCCATGCTATTTTCAAGAGAACTTTTTAGGCCTTCATCCTGTCACGAATACAAGTCACTTCTGGTGAATTTTCAGTTTCCATGTGGTTAGCAAAAAACCCAATAAAAATAAAATAAGTATACAAGTCATAATCTCTTGTCTGGCATCTGGAAGCAAAAATCGACGCCATTTGCTCGAGCAGAAGGTTCCAGGGGAATTAAATGAGCATGATGAAATCAATATAATATATTACTCATTATAAATTTCCTAAACAATCATCAAAAATGAAATATTAAAGTATTAGATTGAACTCTTCATAAAAATTGACAGACATGCACAAAATATCACCATTAATTAAGCTGCAGATGAAAGTAATTTTATATAATTGGTAGTAGACTTAATAAATCCTTCATAAAATTAATTAGGCGAATAAAATAATTTCTAACCACCGCCATTTCGAAAACTCATAATAAAAAATAATTGCTAGCCATTACATGTTGCAAAAATAAAAGCTTTAACTTTATTTGATATTTTAGTAATTATTTATTATCAAATACTTTTTCCGGATACTTAATAGCCACCCTGTATGTAGCAATATTTTGGAAATATGTCATGTATATCATAGGCAGTATGATGTTTCTGAAACATTTTTAACATTGTATGTACGTACAAAAATGGCGTATTATAAAAAATTACCTATAAAAATAACTTATACCTTCATTATGCTTTTCATTTGCATTTAAAAAGTGAGGAATATTTCTAACAAATTTCATACACATACTCCTAGAAAGTTATTTATTCAAAGTTAAGAGTGTTTTGTGTACATATCTCACCTGTTGACAAATGTGGTGTTAAAGAAGACATTACAGTTTGTGTCCACCAGCGTGTCCTGACGCTTGATGAAAACTGATTGACATCCGTAGGCACGAACAACACTAGTTCCTTGTACACTTTCCGAAAAGAAACTCAATACTGGCGACAAAGACACGGAGAGCATTCGACGCATTTGGCGAGAAGTACTGATGTAAAAGATCTAAAAGAAAATATATTGCTATGGCATGATTGAAAAATTAAAATTAATAATTTACAATAAAAGAGAAATCATCAGAACATATTTATAAATAATCTATATTAATTTATAATACTATAAAGTTAAATTATAAATACTATATATTAATTTATTTTAATGAATTTCGGTGTGCCGATGTATCAGTATGCCTTGAATATAAATAATACAAATTTATCCAACGGAAAAATAAACCTTCACGTCGTACTGAAGCAATCAAGAAACAGCTCTAAAGTAAATATGTTGTGTGGTTTACTACATGATTAACACATATGGACACTTTGTTTTTCTCTGATGTAACTGTCCACTATGACAATTACCTTGATATGCTTGAAATTTTCGCATCTCTTAAATAGAGGACTTACAATTTAATATCATACAACTACACGAGTTTGGAAAGTTGAAAGGTTTTAGTTCAAAACCATCCCAGCAGGAATCAGATTGAAAGAGGAGGTCCAATATCTAAACACATAGATCCTCAGACATAACTCGGACTTCATTTTATAGGGATAGTTGACAAGCATTGTGTACCAATGTATTCATTCTGTATAAATTCGTGACACTGACAAACTCAAAAACCGAATAGGTAGCCATCCAGTCTATTGATTTTGCAACGTTAGAACGTGGCTAGTATCACAGTGCATAGAACGTGGCTAGTATAATATCGTATGGAACACATTGCGCGCGTCAATTGCGCGAACAATGAAATCATGCAATAACATACTGTAACACACTTTCTATGAAACATACAACACCTATGTGAATATGCTTGTTTTTTCATTTTTAAACGTATAAAATACATTTCGGTCATTGCAAAATAAACTTTCCCTTATTAAACATAAAAAAAGTAAGTGACTACCCTCATTTGTCTGTTTTTAATTATTGTTGAAAAGTGCAAAGATGCATTTCGGACATCCTGTATATGTACTAATAATGTAAACTGATGTGTTTTTCAGTTTTTCAAGTTATAAAAAATATTAACTAAGAATCAAATAATGAGTTAAAATGGTTTATTATTATATTTTGTTTCAAGGAATGATAAATATTGTACTACATTCATAAGCCTTACCTGCATGAAAATGTACAATAAGGCAATAGGCGCCAAGATGAGTAAAAAGAAAGGATAATTAGCACAGATGACTACCAGTGTGCCTGCTACGGATACCACCGCTGTTACTACAGAATTCAATCCAGATGGGATTTCAGTGTCTATGCTTTGAATGTCTTTGCCGAACCTGAATAATTTATTAGATGAAATAATAATAATAAGATCAATATAATATCAATATATTTTCATTTGCAATTAAATTGAATTAATGTAAGAATTTTCATTAAATTTCCTGCTTTGGACGATATCTATATATTAATACGTGAAGCAAAAACTTTGTACCCCTTTTTACGAAAATTTGCGCGGACGGAGGATTATGAAATTTCGCACACTTATAGTTTATATAGAGAAGAAGTGCAGAATGCTAATATTTTTTAAAAATACAACGACAAAGACGAGAAATTGGAACATTTGTGAAACGACAAAGGTGCAATTCAAAGCCTATATTATCGGGTTTTATTTCCAGATTAAAATTAGCATTTTCATTTTTTTATACTGTTGCCAAAATTTTGAAATTTCAATTAATAATAAAAAGTTAATATGTTAATAACAATAATAAAAGTTAATAACAATGAGTTATTTTTTAAATAGCCAGTTTCATCTGAAAGAGTTATCGCAGAATGATAATATTTTTTAAAAACACACAAGTTTTGCATTATATATATACTAATTAATCAACTCAACTCAACTCAACTCATTCAATTTGTATAGACCAGTTTCTAAAGAAATCAACCTAAAATAAAAAAAAATAACGATTTTTTCTACTGACGATGAAAGTTTTTTTCTACTTTTATTATGCCTCGACATAGAACATTAACGGGTCGGAGTGAGAGACAAAGAAGAAGGAATCTATATTTGCGGACACATAATAATAATAGTAATGAAAATACAAATAGTGTTAATATTATACAGAATGAAGAAGTGAATTTGACAGATAAATTTAAATGTGCACGAAATGTCATTCCAAAAGTTTTTTATAGTTATGATTGTGGATTAATGGATTTGGAATGCAGGTTTTGCAATGCGAAACATTTTGAATCTGAAGTCACTTTAGGTGACAGAACTGCATTCACTTCATGTTGTCATAAGGGTAAAGCAATATTACCGTTCTTAAGTCAAAATGAAAAAACTAGGTAAATTAACAGTGTAGCCTTGGCAAAATCTGTGATTATAGAAGTATAGTCTTTGACAATAGAACCTTAATAATGCTTAAACTTATAATTTTAATTAATTATGGTCGAATTTCGACCACTGGGCGACCACTAGTTTTAAATAAATAAATAAACAAATAAATAATAATAATAATAAAAGGACAATTTATTTCAACCATATTATTGATATATTCTATTTAAGTTCGATAATGCTGGACTATATTTAAATAATTACATTCATATAAGTAATATTTATAAGAAATAATATAGTATATAAGGATCATGTAGTATTATACGCTTTATATTTGTTTTCCACTTCATAATTCATAACCATACTTTATATTTTATTATTATTATTATTATTATTTTTTGTTATTATTTTATTTTAGAACTACAGAATTTCTGCAAAGTTTAAACTTAATTTTGTTCGTGCTTATTAAACAAAAATAAAATTTATATATATAATTACATATTAAATAATATTGATAATAAATAATATATTATATGAAACATGTGATGCAGTGTTGTATGCTTTATGTATGTTTTCCAATTAATCATTTGATAAACAACATACCCTCCAACATACTAATTAATATTCCGTAGTATTGTTAGCCCCGCCTTCTTTTTCATAGCAGTGTATTTTTAGAGTATTTTTCTTCTTATTTAATCGCAATTGCATTTGGAGAATATTACTCTAAAAATTTATTGGTGGGAGAAAAAGGGCGGGACTAGCAATACAACGGAATATTAATTAGGATATTGGAGGGTATGAAACAACTAAGCAAAAATAAATAAATAAATAAATAAATAAAAATAAAATAAAATAAAAATAAATAAATAAAAATAAATTTATTTTTAAAAGTAAATGCTAATTAGCACTTTTATTTTATGTAATATAAGCTTGAATATTCATTTTGTGAAATACTTCTTTAAAACGACTATAAATTATTAGTTTAAAAATGTACAACTTAGCAAAAATACATTAAATCCATTTCATTGAATAAAACATTTTATCGAACAAAAGCAGTGAGTAAAAATGTTTACGAATAGTCCGAATTTCTGCTTGTTTTTGGTCGACCCGAACATAACACATAATCAGAATTTTCCTTTCCATCACGAAAGTATTTAAACCAGTCAAAACATATTTTTTCTTTACTTAATCCCCCCCCCCCCAATAAAAATATATTGGGTTTTTACATTGACTAGATATTAGAATAGACCCTGGACTAGTAACCTTTTTGTTCACGAACATCACATCCCCACCAATTCTTTCGCCAAACTGACATTTCATCTCCATCAAAGCAGGCATTCAACCACCTTAAAAACAGGTTTTCATCAAACCATTTAAAACACGCAAAATCCCAAGAACCAGTTACCAAGAAAGCGACTATCGCCAAAAGATGGCGAAAAAAACCGCAGTGATATTCGCGGAATTTTTCTTCATAGCCAGTATAAGGAATTCATACTCTTCTTCTATCACTACTCAATGGATTTTTATCAACGTTTTCCCCAATCATTATTAATTTTCCCAATTAATTCCGTTTTTCCCAAACCCTGGTGTTTACACGTTACTTAATTGCACTAGGATTCGTGATTTCAGCCTTCCATTCGAATGATAAAACTGTGATTTAAAGTTGTGATTTCACAAATAGATAGTGCTTGCTGACATGTCTCTGATTGCACATACGTTGCCATGTCCTCCTAACAATAATGCGTCCTCTGTTTTTTTCCCAATATCATTCACCAAATTTTTTATATACACCTAATGTTTATGTATTTATAAAATAATTATATTCTCACCTGTTGAGTATTCTTCCAATTGGGGTAGTCTCAAAAAATCGTAGAGGCGAACGCATCACACTCCACAGCAAAGAATTGTGCAGACGAATTGAAGCACGAGTGGCTGCAATTGCCAGTAGAAAAGTTCCTAGCAGTATGAAAGCAGCTGCCAAAAAATGAATTAAAAATATCATACCTTCGTCAGAATTTACAAGTACTTAGATCTTCTTGCACTTTCAGAGATAGTTTTGCATTTGGAATAAGAATACTGTTAAATGAAGAGCTTGTTTCCAAAAGGCGTTAAGTAAAAAATTTCAAATATTGAGTTTTCGATGCAAAAGGTCACAGCACACGTTTAACAATATATTTTCAATAAGTTCCAAACGAAGTTTAGTCATAATGAAAACAGAAAGTGTACTAACAGAAAGAGTACAGAAAGTGATACCATGTTTCTTTCCAAAAAGAATTAAGTCACAAGTAAGTTTTGTGCCAAAAGGGATTAAGTCAAGTTTAACCAATTGTAGCGTGCCTTGAGATCACGTGGTTTGTCTGGCCTTGGGTGAAAAGTCAAAAGTAAGGAAAATAATGTTGTTGTAGATTGTCACATTGAGACAGTTTTTTTTTTTTTTTTTTTTTTTTTCCGATAGAAAAATATAAAGAGTACTTATAACCTTTATTATAATGTGTTTGTAAAGGATTTTAATCTTGGTTTTGAAACCCCGAAAAAAGACATTTGTTCCTTCTGTATTAGGAAAAAAATACAAATGAGTTCAGAAAAATGTACAGAAAAAAGAAAAGACCCGGTTAACCGAACTTTTCATTCATAAACATAGGAGCAAAAAATTTTATTCACTTTTAGGGGAAAAACTTATAGGAGAAGATGAAATTACAATTTATTTTGACCTGATGCAACACACCTGATTACCACACAAATAAAAATTATACCATATTAGGAATGTTTTCAGCAGTGGCTGCTCAAAAGACCCCACCTTCACATGTTATTTACCAGTGCGTGGTAACTCTTACTTACCAGCAGACAGAACATTCGGCCGAGTATGGAGACTAGTTTAAAGAAAGTGGATACAATTTTACTCTCTAATGAATATTTTGAATATTTCTCTAAGGTTGGAAATCTTTTCGAGTATAAGAAGCAGTGGAATATTTTAGATTGGAAAAATTTTGAGCATAGTCGTCTGAAGAGCAAATGTTTCATGATTTCAGAGGCAAAAGTACTGAAAATTAGGAAGCGAGATGTGGGAATTAAGGATACGTATTTTGGTTCGTTTTGCCGTCAAAAGATCCTGAAATGAGGGGAAACAAATTTCCGTGCGCCCCTTCTGAAATAAAAACAAAAAACAATATGAAACAAGAAAAGAAAAACAGATGTTTTAAAATTACTTAACGCTTTGGGAATTAATAAATTGCACGAATGTTTTTATTTTTATGAGTAGTCTTGCAACGATACTGCTAATGCTACCATAAGTGAAAATAATGATAAAGATGGAGAAATAGAATTTGTAATTGAAGATTTGTAGTAACTACCTACCTTCCAAAATTGTATAGCTAAAATTTATGCTGTATTTACATGAAAAAAAAAAATACTTGGATTACTTTCAAATAGAAGTAAGTAATTTCATTTCGTTATTTGTTTGTACCAAAAGGGCGTAAGTCATAATTTTGTTCCAAAAGGGGTTAAGTCATTTTTTCTTTTTTCATTTCTAAATAACTATACTGTCAGGATTTTTTTAAACATGTAATTTAGTGTTATTATCACCCATAGATTACTGAGAAAAATTATCTTTTCCTTAAATTCAATAATAAATCTTACATAACAAAATCGCGTTTTTTCAAGAATTGAAAAAAATGACTTAACGCCATTTGGAAACAAGCTCTTCAAATAATATAAATATAAATAAACAGAGAGTTACGATCACGATTTGCAGCGACCTAGAATAAAGTAGGATGAAATATTTTTTTATTGCAACAGTATATATTTATAGTTGTACGTTGCAATTCGTGAAAAGTGAAGATGTAACATTTAGTTTAATTATGTACATTTACAAGTGTACAGTGATGGAAAAAACTTTAAGAAAAATGTAAAATTGCAAAAATTTAAATTTTACTAAAAAGAAACATTAAATAGTATAAACAGAATAAAAAATAATAAATCTTCACATAGCTTTATAAAAGAATGGTTGTAACTATATATTATACGCAAGTGACTTTTTTTCACAATATAAAAGAGTGGTAAAAACTTTAAGACCACAAAGTTAAACATTAGTTAAAAGTATTGTATTCTAATTTTTAGTACTTCGTGTGCTTTCCTTTTACACGAAATACTTCTAAAAGACATTTTGAAAGGATTTTGTAGATGTTTGCATGTTAGAATCGATATTTTATCCCACGCTTTTGAAATAGCAGATTTGAGCTCAGAAACAGAATGGTATTGTTTACCGTTTTCATATACCTTTGCGTGCAACGATACCCACATGTTTTCTATGGAGTTCAAGTCTAGACTTTTGGCCGAAAATTCCATAAAACTTACATTATTTTCTGTTAGCAAATAAATGGTTGAAGCAGATTTGTGCGCAGGCGCATTATCTTGCAACAAAATCGAATTTTGATCCATAAGCTCATCTTTTAATGGAACAAAATTGTTTGTCAGTATATCTCGACATTACTTTTAGTGAATACAATATTAGTCTTACCTCGAGAACAAAAACTTGCCCAAGTCATGACAGATCCTCCCTCCTTGTACTCGCTTTGAGAAATAAGTAGGATCCTGTTTTAAACCATTCCATTAATTTCATAAACCGTCAGGTCCATATATGTTAAATTTCTTTTCATCTGTGAATACTATTTTTCGAAAGAAATTGAGTTTTAAAACATTAGATGTTGCGGATTTCAATCTTGCTTCAATATGCCGTTTTTCAAACTTAGGTTTGCTTTTTAATTTTGAATATTTGATGTTTTCCGCATGATTCAGGGCATTTCCCCAGTAGCAGAAAATTTTCTGTCAATCTGCGACAACTATTTAGGCATTAGAAAATAATCTGCAACACTGTAAATAACAGAAAAAAAGCTTGCGAGATTCAGTAAGTATTTCTGTCAGAAGTTCGTATTTATGTAATACTAGTAAACTTTGCTTGTCACTATAATTAAATAAATCTTCAAAAAATTTAAATCATTATTTTATTTTATTTTTATTTAATCATTTTATTAAAAAATCCTTTAAAATCATTCTTTACCTCAGTTCAGGTAGCATCTTCAATGAGCATTTTAAATTGGGTATTTATCGGACAACAAAAGCTGCTATTATTCAAGAACTAAGATTTGGCTGTATCTCAGCACTTATTGGCACCATGTATTTTATATCTCTCGCTCGTTCTACTATATTATCATTTAATTAATTGATTTTGACTTACATTAAAAAAAAAAAAAAATAAGAGAGAGAGAAGCTATTCCTTTCAAACGAATTATATAAGCAAAAAATTAAAATAAAAGGAATTTTAATTAAACTTAAATTGTAATCAGTTTAGTCATTTCTACTATACTAGCAAAGCCCCGGTTCGGGAACGAACCAAATTCCGATAGCTGGAAAAATTTCAAAATGAAACTCAAAATGTACAAAACTCGGCCTGATGCTGCCTGCATGCCAATAGATCAAAGTTTATTAACAAAACCATTTTTCAATTCATGAAATCAATGAAGGTAGTGAATCAACGAAGGCTTTTCTCGCTTCGCTGGTCGCTATATTTAAAGGAAATTCTTTTCTATATCGCTTTACAAACAAAAAAATTTAAAGAAATCATGAAATTGCTTTAAAGTCCGCTTTGGTTTCCCGTTGGTTTATATGTATTATTATTATTATTATTATTATTATTATTATTATTATTTGTTGTTGTTTGTTTGTTTCTTTTCGTTTTCCTTTCCTTTCCATATTTACTGAATTGGATTCTTTGTTTTCAATATCACGTGATTGAGCATACGACTATTTATTTAATTTCCATTAAATGTTTATTGTTCATTTATATTTCCATTAATTTTTGAAACTCTCGTGCAACTTTATCTAAATTGTTTTTTTTTACTCCATTTTCAATTTTCATTTTTTCATGAGCATGAGTAAAATATTTTATAATTTTTTGCGTGAAAGCATATTTCATTTTATGTTTGGGGGGAAAAAAAAAAGGATTTTTTTTTTCTTTTTAGCAACAATTAAAATTTTAAATGTCCACATTTAAAGCTTTTACCAGGTTATTATTTTCACATTTTAATTAATTTTAAAAAATCTAATCAAGATTTCGTTGGAAATAAGGTACCAAATGAAAGGGGCATTTTTTCTGAATCCATCAGTTTAATTAACTTATCGATCAAACAATCAGATTTTTTTTAATTAACTAAAGTATGAAAAGCTGGTGGCAACAACACACGCAGACAAACAGAAAAAAATCTCTCTTTAAAGATTTCCTTTCAAATGAATGAATTAATTAAATGAAAAATATTCTGCTGTGCCACTTACACGACTTTCTCTTACCCTGCATTTCAATACTAAAAAAGATAGATTGCAGATAAAGTTCTGAGATCAATGCGGTAATAAAAATCAATATATTTTTAAAATAATCTAAAATAGATTTAGGAGCAGTTTTATTTCGCATTCTGAATCCCCTTTTAACACAGCCCTCTGTTTAATTATAATGCCTACATTTACTTTATTTTATTTTATATATTTTTTAAAGGCTGTAATTAGTTTGCATTCAAACTTGCCAACCTTAATAAAAATTTTCAAGTGGCAATCCAGTATGAATCTAAAAATACTAAATTTGAATATCCTGCTGCCTTTTGTTTTAAATTATGCTGATAACAGATATAAATACAGATCAACTGCTAAAAATTATACTTTTACATTCAGGGCACCTCAAAACATGATATTATAAAAAAAAAAAAAAAAAAAAAAAAAATAGAACTTAAAAGAATACTTTGTTAAAACTTAAAAAACTTCTTAAAAAAATACTTTGTAATTGTAAAAAAATTAATTATCCTTCCAGAGCAGTGTAAAATGTAGCAAATCACTTATATTACCATCAATTATATTCAACAGAAAAGAACGTTAAGCTTAATTTTGAGTATCCTGTATATTGTCTATAAACTATATGCACATCACATAGTGCACTTTAATTTATTTTTATACGAAAAACTTGGAACATAAAATGAAATACATTTCAGCCATTTCGAAGTATAGCCTCAACCTATCCAAATACTTTAGGTAATCCTTTAAACAACAATCTGTTTGATCCCTGATTGTTAGCATGGGGGGGGGGGGAGAAATCACAAAAAGTTATTATGAGTGAGATATTGAACCTACTTCGATATAGGTTCTAGAATCTAATACTATAGTAAATTGAAAAAAAATTGTAAATCAGAATACTTTTACATAGCAATTGTTTGCTGTTCATTAGCGGGAGAGGGTGGAAAAGGGGGGAAAGTAGCAAAAAAAGAAGTGAGAGATATTGGACAATTTTACTTTTTTATAAGTTCTGGAATCTAATTAAATAAGATTTAAAAGAATATTGACATTTATGTTGCAGGTGAATAAAGATTGGAAATCACAATGATTCTGGAAGATGTCTAATTGCCAATCGTTACAGAAGAGGTGGGGGGGGGGGATAAATACGTAAGTGAAAAATATTGACTAATTCTACCTCTTTGTAGATTCTAGAATCTAAGAAAGTGCGTTTAAAAATGAATATTGGCATTTATGTTGTGGATGGAAAAGGATTGGAAATTGCAATATTTCCGACCAAAATCGGGAAACGTGAAATTTCTACACAATTCTTTTTTGAAAATAATCTGCAGACAAAAGAAAAATCTGCGACGTACGTCGCGCGTCTCGCATTTTCTGCTATGGGGGGCATTTCTAACACTTCTATCTGTTACTTGAAACTATATTGTCGATTTTATTGGTGAAGAATATGCATTGCCTTTAACAGCCATTCTTATAACACTTCTTTTCATTCTGGTTGATAGTTTTGAAGGCGTTCCTGCTCTGTTTTTTTTTTTTTTTTTTTTTTTTGCATGGATCTGCGAGAAATTGATGAACTACAGTTTTAGACTTCTCGATTTTGACAGCGATTTGACTTTCACTCAATCCACTTTCTCGAAAAGCCAAGATTTTCTCTTTTTTAATTGCACTGAGTAATTTTACCCTACCCGTAATCTCAGGTGCTTCAACACTCAGTTAAATAATTAAAATCTGTTTCTTTTAATTCTAACAACTGTCCTGCACAAAACCGTGCAAATGTGACGTCATCTCATTAAGCAAGCAATCACTTTTAAAACTGGTCTTAAAGTTTTTTTCCATTTGATTACATTACACATTTTTACTTTATATCAAAAATAAGCATATTTTAAATTTTAAATTCATATTGTTTTATTTCTTACATTTTGTATATTAAATGTAAAGGTAACTTACAAAGAGATTTTCATTTTTGAATGCAAACAAAAAGCTTTTTTATCCACTACTATATTAGACAAATGCGTATCATAGTAAAAAACAAGAAAGTCAAATCCTAAATCAACTCTTAAATTATGAAACATTATT
Source organism: Salticus scenicus (assembly GCA_963930645.1). Lineage (NCBI taxonomy): Eukaryota > Metazoa > Arthropoda > Arachnida > Araneae > Salticidae > Salticus > Salticus scenicus. Next base: position 176,255,751 of record OZ005650.1, read on the forward strand.
ACATATTTATATTAAAAGGGAGAGTGAGTTAGGAAATGATCGAGTGATTGTTATTCAAAAGCAAGCAAGTAAAATCTTGCATCACTTATAAATTATGAAAAACTTTTTAAACTAATTTTAAAACTTTAATAATAAAAGTAGTATAGTTTAATCTTTTAAAATATTTACGCATATGCTGGTAAAGTTTTGTATGCATATATGTATAAAAGAAAGGGAATAAAGAAAAAGACTCCATCCAAATATAGAATATCTAAAATTAAAAAAATATTAAATAGTTTAGGAAAATAATTTTTATGTACGGTTTATTAAATATTTTCTATCAATTCGAGATTATTGTCACGCAATTGTCAACTTCTTATATATTCTGAAGACGTATATCTATCTACTATAATGCCACATTCCGAAAAACACTACAAGTAACAGTTCAGCCGAATGATTAAGCAGTTGAATTGCTGACCAACAGGCCGTCGATTAGAACCTTGAATAACTTCTGGTTTTACTTTAAATCTAATTTATGTTACTTTTCTGTAGAATTTCGAGAAATCTTTCTGTTTAAGTTAATTTATGTTATTTCGATATTTCTAGAAAAATCTTGAGTTGTATATAATAGACGCTGCATGTCTAAGAGCAATTCAGTAATGTGATTGCTTGCTATTTGCCTCCTGCTAATAAATTTCTTCAATTGTTATAGTGTGTTGGCTTGTTTAGTATATTTCATAAATACGTGACATAATTTGGTGGAGGCATTGGATAGATAATTTATTCTGGAAGAGAAAATTAGACGAAGCCACCGAAATCAACATCTCCCTCTAGAACACGGAACATACGACAAAATTGCTTTGAAGAAGATTATAAACAGTGAAGTAAATTCCGTTTTGGTCACTCCAGCTCTAGTAAGAGAATCTAGAAAAGCCACCATCATTAGAGGTAAACTTACGCAGTGTCCATCGAACTAGATGAAGGAAACCGCACCGAAGAGTATTCAATTTTAATTAATGGAGCGACATATTTAGTTTCGCAATGTATTTTTTTTTCTTTAAAGGAACTGCCAGGGCAATTTTTAGAAATAATGAATACCTGCTGACATCAGGGACCATTTTTGAATCAGAAATGAAAAAGCTTTCAGCGGCATCTAAATATACATAAGGAAAATCAAGAACTGCCGGAAATCATGTACTCAAAAATCAAGGAAATCAATCCGGGCTTATATACAAGATGTTTTAGGACTTACCAAATAGATCCGAAAATGTTCTAGGATGATAAAGCATCACACTTGACGATAGAAATTGCAGACGATGTATAGCAAGCACAATTGACGAAAGAAATTAAGACACAGCGAATTTTATTAAATGGTACTAGCACTCTGAAGCAATGCAGAGGCTACTAGAGGTTTCCTGGTCCACCTAATGTCGTTCTTATAGCATATGTCGATGGAATGATTTAACGTTCTTAATTCGAAAAACTGTTCATTAGGAAATACAGAAAGTAATTTGCCGCAAATGGAGGCCTCACAATCGGCCACACAGTCCATTGAAGCCATTGTTCCAGAAAAAATATTTCAATTCTATTTCCATTAACAGGTTTTTAAAAACTTATTCCGGCCCAAAACTCCGTATCCAGACAACATACAGGGATTGGAATCTACAAAAAAAAAAAAAAAAAAAAACTTAGAGAAACTGACCTGTGGCGCCCTTGAATCAATATCCAGATCTCCATCATCTAACCTAACCCAAGGACGACCGCTGACACGTCGCTTTAAATATCCGTTACCGTACCAAAAATCTAATCCGTCGTCAGGTCAAAAAAATGAAAACTGAACTTCGCAACCATTGATAGAGATAAGGCCGCTGTTTTTCAAAATCTTCCTGCTGCCGCAATGCAAGAAAACTACATTGACATCGTAACCGACGATCAGCCAATAACAGCACTTGTGGACTCTGGAGCCTCTTTTTCTGTTGTCTCAGAAAGATCGACGTCAGAGAAGAAATGTTTTGTTCAGCTGTTCCAAAAAAGTTATCTTAAAAATCGCAGATGGTAGTCCTATAAAGCCGACAGGAACATGCAATTTTAGAGTTATAACACAAGATCGAGCTCATCCTTTCGAATTTACAATTATGCTGACATGCAGCCATGATATCCTTGATTGGGACTACCCGAAATCATTTCAAGTCGTCGTACGCTATGGACGACGACGTCACTTTTAACTCACATTTAACGAAATAATGTCAGAGTCACTGCAAAGATTGGATGAATTTGCCACAGAAGATTGTTTCATTCCTGCTCACTCCTTGATTAAAACTAGTTGGCATAGGTGGACTCTGCTCTGTTCCCTATCATATATATATATATATATATATATATATATATATTCCTAAATTTCTAGAACAGGACATTCTCTTAACATAGTTATCACGTTGAGAGAAATGAATGTGAAAAAACAGGACAGAATGAAATTCCCGCCTAATAGGCTATCCACAGTTCACTTCGATATATTTATCTTATTCTAATCTATTAATTTATTTTATTCGGGTATTTCATAGTTTAGTTTCCATGCAACTATTTCCAATGCACCAATTCTCAAAATGCATATTTATATGGAAAATTTTCAGTTTTGTTATGTTGATAAAATCTCAAATTACGAATAACTAATGAAATTTTCCTGTTAGAATATTTGTAGTCAATCACGTTCATACAAGTATCATAAATGTTATCTTGAAGTTGTCTGATATATTTACGATCCTGAAAATGACTGTTTATGCTCAATTTTGTATTCTTCTGCCATTTTAAGAGGATCGTAAATTCCAAATAACTTACGAATTTCTTAAATTAGAGAATTCATACTCTATGGTATTCATGTCAGTACCCTAAATAATATTTCGGAAGTGGTCTAACACATTTATGACGAAAATATCCCTCAAGATTGATGCTTGTGTGAAATTTTGCCTTATTCTGCCATGTTAAGAAATTCGTAAATTTCTAATAACTTACGAAATTTTTATATTGGAAAATTCATAGTGATATTTATGCCAGTATCCTAAGTAATATTTCAAAAGTAGTCTGACATCTTTACGGTGAAAATATCCCTCAAGATTGACGTTTATGTGAAATTTTGTCCTAGACTGCCATGTTAAGAAATTCGTAAATTTCCAATAACTTGCGAAATTTTCAAAGTAGCATATTTATAGTTATTGATGTTTATTTCGGCATCAAAAACTGATATTTTAAAACTGGTCTGAAATTTTTACAGTAAAAAGTTTTCATTTAATGCATGTTTAAGTGAAATTTTGTCCTATTCTCCCATGTTAAGAAATTCGTAAATTTCTAATAACTTACGCAATTTTTATATTGGAAAATTCATAGTCAGTGATATTTATGCCAGTATCCTAAGTAATATTTCAAAAGTAGTCTGACATCTTTACGATGAAAATATCCCTCAAGATTGACGTTTATGTGAAATTTTGTCCTAGACTGCCATGTTAAGAAATTCGTAAATTTCCAATAACTTGCGAAATTTTCAAAGTAGCATATTTATAGTTATTGATGTTTATTTCGACATCAAAAACTGATATTTTAAAACTGGTCTGAAATTTTTACAGTAAAAAGTTTTCATTTAATGCATGTTTAAGTGAAATTGTGTCCTATTCTCCCATGCTAAGAAAATCGTAAATTTCTAATAACTTACGAAATTTTTTAATTCGAATGTCGTAACTGAATAGGGTTCTTGCCAGTATTGAAAGTAATATTTTAAAACTGCTCTGACCTCTCTGCGATCATTTGTTCGTGAGATATCGTGTAAACAGGCTAACAAACTAACGGACTAACACACGAACAGACACCCTACAGACAGACACCATACAAATTTTGTCATTTTTGGATTCCTCACACCTGAAAACGTGTAAAAAAATTAAAAAACCGAGGTCGAAAATTTTCACGATTACCTAAGTTCCCCATACCTATAGTATGATGCGGAACTAAACTTGTTGGCATAGGTGGACTCTGCTCAGTTCCCCATCATATTTATGTTCTCATAAATTTCTAGTGCGAGACATATTATAATCATGCTAAAAGAAATGAATTTGACCAAAGCTTGATACAGTGACAGAATGAAATCCCCGCCTAATAGGCTATCCACCGTTCACTTCGATATATTTATCTTATTCTAATCTATTAATTTATTTTGTCAGGGTCAATTCTGTTGTTTAGTTTTCATGCTACTTTTTCCAATACAATAATCATCAAAATTCATATTTATATGAAAATTTACAATTTCGCTATGTTGATAAAATCGTAAATTACGAATAATTTACGATATTTTCCTATTAGAATATTTGTATTCAATCATGTTCAAACAAATATCATAAATGTAATTTTGAAGTTGTCTAATGTATTTATGATCCTCAAAATGGAAGTTTATGGTCAATTTTGCATTATTCTGACATGTTAAGTAAATCATAAATTCCAAATAACTTACGAATTCTTTAAATTGGAAAAATCATAGTCAATGATATTCATGCCAGTATCCAAAATAATATTTAAAAAGTGGTTTGACATCTTTACGATGAAAATATCTCTCAAAATTGATGTTTATGCCCTATACTGCCATGTTAAGAAATTTGTAAATTTCCAATAACATGCGAAATTTTCAAAGTAACATCTCCTTATATTATTAAAATCTGTGCGCGTTTGTCTGTCTGTCTGTCTGTCTGTCTGTGAGAAATGCCTTGTCATCGCTAAAGCTCCGGCGCTAATGGTCGCATCGCCTCGAAACCGGTGTCGACAGACGCAGAATTTCTTCATCTCGACATCGCGATAATTCGCTAAGCGATGCGACCCTAATTAGCGGAGATATTAATTAAAATGTCCACCCATGTCTACCGAAAAATGACCCAGAATTCGTGATTAAATGCTTAAAAAGTGACATTTTTACGGAAAAAGTGGAAAATAAATTAGAAATATCAGACGCATTCTTACAAACAAGATACCATTGGAAAGGGTTTTTTTTTCTCAATCCGATGGTTTAAACGGCTTATCGATCGGACAATTACATTTTTTTAAATTAAATAAACTAAAAAAAAATGGTGGCAACAAATCATAAGCATTTTAACTTTGCAGACGATCTTGAACGGAAAGAAAAAACATCTGGTGTTTAATGACGTCACGTGTTTTTGTACTGCGATTAAAATTTGCAATTTTCTATTTTCTTCAATTTTTCAAAATTCGCACATTTCAATTAGTATACAATCTTAACACCACAAAACAAACTTGCTGTTAAAATTTCATCGATTTTGGTCAATAAACAAAAGATTTACATTTTAATTGCAAATTAAATTTTATCTTTACACACCTGACATTTTATCTGTCGAAAGAGGATACCAGTTTCAAAACGACAGAAATACACTTAGGGTAAATATATTTCTTTTTTTATTTACTTCCATTAACCGACTACCGTAGATAATGGAATTCGAAATTTCACCTGACTTACACGTTTTGAGGTCTCATGGCGCTGTAATAATTTAAAATTTCAATATTTAAAAATCTAATTATGTTTAAATTTTTTTTTTAATATGTCATTGTATACACATTTTAAAATACAGTTACATTATCGAAAGGGGAATTCGAGATTTCACCCGATTTACACGTTTTGAGGTCTCCTGATTAGGTTTTCTTTTGCATCGCAATAGTGGAATTCGAGATTTCAGCTTACTTACACGTTTTGAGGTCTCCTGAATGGGTTATCTTTTGTATATCAGCTACTAATTGAAGTGTCGAAAGTGGAATTAGAGATTTCACCTGATTTACACGTTTTGAGGTGTCTTGAATGGGTTTTCTTTAGTATCTCAGCTGCTAATTAAAATAATTTCATAAGTAATACATCATTTGAAAGCTTAGTTGATTTGGAATTGAATAGTAGATTACAGAAACTCGATATTTCGATATTTCTCCTGATTTAAACGTTTTGAGGTGTCCTGAATGGGTTTCTCTTTTGTCTCAGTTACTAATTAAAAAAATTTCATAAGTAATACATCATTTGAAAGCTTTGTTGAGTTGGAATCGAACAGTAGATTACAGAAATTTCTACCGACAGATGGCGCTGTAATATTTTTAAATTACAATATTTCTATTTCTAATCATGATTAAATTTTTTTTAATGCGTCATTCGATACACATTTTAAAGTACTTTTACATTATCGAAAATGGAATTCAAGATTTCACCAGATTTACACGTTTTGAGGTCTCCTGAATAAGTTTTCTTTTGTATCTCAACTACTAATTAAAATAATTTCATAAGTAATACATCATTAGAAAGCTTTGTTGATTTGTTATCGAACAGTGGAATACAAAAATTTCTACCGCCAGATGGCGCTGTAATATTTTCAAATTGCAATATTTCAATTTCTAATCATGATTAAATTATTTTTAATACATCATTCGAAAGATATTTTAAAGTTCTTTTATATTATCGAAAGTTTTCAGCAGATTTACACGTTTTGAGGCGTCCTGATTAGGTGTTCTTTTGCATCTCAGCTAATTGAGTAAGACCGTTCAAAATTGGTATACGCAGGTTAATTAGAAGAGGCTGAAAGGTTGGTGAAGAAATAGGCGTGCACCGCGCGCGTATCCCCTAACTTGTGCGCGCGCAGCGCGCACGGGACTGCGCTGCCGAAGGCAGTGGGGACTCGGTCCGACTTTCTAACCGATGAGAAATATTTTTTTAAATTTTCTTTTCTTAAGAATAAAAATTTGATTTGAGAAGGAATGCGCGCACGGGTCTGCGCTGCCAAAGGCAGTGGGGACCCGGTGTGATTTATTACCCGATCAGACATGATTTTTTTTAGGGGGCACGAAGTGTCAGGGAAGGAATGCGGGCGTGCAGCGTGTGAATTCTTTAACTTGCGCGCGCGCAGCGCGCACGGAACTGCGCTGCCGAAGGCAGTGGGGACCCGGGCCGACTTTGTACCCCATGAAAAATGATTTTTTTTTTCTTTTCTTTTCTTAAGAATAAAAATTTGATTTGAGAAGGAACATTTGCGCGCGGCGCACGTATACCTTCACACGTGCGCGCGCCGCGCGCATGGGTCTGCGCTGCCGAAGTCAGTGGGGACCCGGTGTGAGTTTTTACCCGATCAGAAATGATTTTTTTTTGGGGGGGGGGCACGATGGGTAAGGGAAGGAATACGCGCGCACAGTGCGTGTATCCTTTAACTTGTGCACGCGCAGCGCGCACGGGACTGCGCTGCCGAAGGCAGTGGGGACCCGGGACCACATTTTACCCGATCAGAAATGATCTTTTTTAATTTCTTTTCTTAAGACTAAAAGTTACTGTTAGTGATTCATTAATTATAGTGATTCATTTGAAAATACTGACCCGCTAGCGGGCGAAGCTCGCTAGTATTTATAGTAAATGCTGTTCATTTCGGAAACAAAACTGATATTTTAAAACTGGTCCGACATTTTTACAGTAAAAAGTTTCCATTTAATGCACGTTTAAGTGATTTTTTGTCCTATTCTCCCATGTTAAGAAAATCGTAAATTTCTAATAATTTACGAATTTTTTTAATTCGAATGTTGCAAATGAATAGGGTTCTTGCCAGTATCAAAAGTAATATTTTAAAACTGATCTGACCTCTCTGCGATCATTTGTTCATGAGATATCGTGTAAACAGACTAACGGACTGACGGACTAACACACTAACGGACTGACACACTAACGGCCTGACACACTAACGGCCTGACACACTAACAGACACCCTACAGACAGACACCATACAAATTTTGTCATTTTCGGATTCCTCACACCCGAAAACGTATAAAAATGTCAAAAAACCGATGTCGAAATTTTTCACGATTACCTAAGTTCCCCATACCTATTGTATGATGGGGAACTAATAAAAGTAACTATTTCTATGGTAACAAACAAGAACATTGACATCATCATCAAATGCAATAATCTTTTGTTATTGAGCCAAGATTCATCTATGCTAACAATGGTCATCATTCTTCTGAATAGAAACGGAGAGGTATGGATTGCTAAAGGGTCGAATCTTGCTAAACACTTTCCTAAAGTTATTTGTATATACTATGTTGGATTACTTAATCCTTTCTGTGTCAATGTCTTGTCAGTAGCACTCTCGTATGAAAATATCACTAAAGAGGAAACAAAATCCGTCGATTGCACTCAGATGCTAGCGCCGAATCTCAGTGATGAACACAGGGCCTGCTTTACAATTTTGGCGGCCTTAGACAATAGATATTTGACGGTTCCCTCTAATAGATATTACACTAGTGCAGTTCATAGGTTTCAAGTGATCCCAGGTAAATTTTTTTTATGATTTTGATCCCCAGCCCCATTCCTCACAAAAAAAAAATCACACTAGAAAAAAGCCATTTGATTATAAGTTACTATATTAATAAGACTCAACTTATTCTAATGATATAAGTGAATAGTAATTTAAATAATACTCTCACTCAACAGAAAATGAGTTAAAACGAGCATATTTATATGCAGAGTTAGCAAGAAATAAGTTGGCCACTTCAGAGGGCTCTAGAATCCGTCCTATTGGTCCAAATGACATAAAATTTTAACTACATATAATTCAAATGTTGCGCTTGACATTCATTAAAAAAAAAAATAGTACAAAATTACGCCGGTAGGAGGCGCTGTAACACACATAGCCATATTTAATTTGCTTTAAAAATATGCGTGAAAAATAAAGTAACATTAATAAAACTGCTCAATATGATACCCTTCATGTTAAACAATGTGCTGTAATCGCATAATCATATTTTCAACTGCTGACCGGTGTAAGTCTGCCGGAATATCCGAAACATGGCGCCGAATGCTGTCCTTCAGATCAGGCAGAGTTGATGGCCTTTGACGGTAGATATTGTCCTTTAGATAAGCCCACAACCAAAAATCGCGGAGGGTCATATCCGGAGAACGAGGAGGCCATGCTATTGGGAAATGACGGCTGATCACCCGTGCATCTGTAAAAATGTTGTTTTAGAAAATCCTTTACCCGGCGATCAATGTGCGGAGGTGCGCCATCCTGCACGAAAGTTGTATCCTGAAGGCATCCACGCTGTTGAAGTTCTGGGATTACAAAATCCCTCAGCATATCATGGTACCGTTTTCCTGTGACGGAACAGGTTTGGATTCTATTTGGTTTTATCTCTTCAAAAAAGTAAGGTCCAATGAGAAAGGTAGCTGTGAAACCACACCATACCGTCATTTTTTTAGGATGCATGAGTCTTTCCTGGATAGCGTGAGTATTTTCCCGCTGCTCAAATCCGACAATTGTGGGTGTTAACTTGGCCATCCAGGCAAATGTGGGCTTTGTCACTCCACAGAATGTTCCATGGCCAAGTGACGTCAACCACCATTCGAGCAAGGAACTGAAGTGCAAAAGTTTTACGAACCTCTGGGTCTCCGTCCTTCAATTGATGCACAGTCTTGATTTTGTAGGGATAAAAATTCAAAATCCGCCGTAAGATTTTTCACACAGTGGAATACGGCATATCCAATACATAGGAAAAAGCTATCACAACTATCACACTCACACTACCATACGGAGACCGACTGCTGGCTTCAACGACCGCGGTAGCTACATTTTCGATGCTAGAAGACGGAATTTGCTTTCGTCCTCTACCTGGAAAAATGTCAAGTTGTTCAGTAGTTTCAAATTTCTGTATCATCTTGCGTAAGCCATATGGATACATTGGACCTCTTCATATTCGCTTCATATGACGGAATTCTTTCACAGCTGCAACGGAGTTCTGCTGGTTCTGGTAGAACAATTTTACCAATAGCGCTTTTTCTTTCAACGTAGGCATGATGAGCATGCAGAGAAGCAATACTCCTCTAGCAGAATCCGCCTTTCTTTTATCCAAAGAATAATGTTAATAGGCATGCGCTGAAACACAAATGCTGTTTCTGATTTTGAATATACGTAAATAAGTACCATTTGTGTTACAGTGCCATCTATCGGCGGAATTTTGTATTATTATTTTTTATTTAATAAATGTCAAGCGCATCATTTGAATTATCTGTAGTTAAAATTTTAACTCATTTGGACCAACAGGACGGATTCTAGAGCCCTCTGAAGTAGGCAACTTATTTCTTGCTAACCCTGTATGAAATAAAGTAATCAGACTGAACTAAATACTTAGTTTTTCGATCCGCAAACGTTTACCTGCTAAACGTTAGATTGGGAAAATGCCTTAAAATTTTTGCCTATACGAATCTCGATTCTGGACATGATATCGCATGTATTGACACACTACAAGATGTTTGGTGGAAATTTGGAGTAAAAACGATTACAATGGAATGAAAAAGAAAATTTTTGCATGGCCAGAAGAAAAAGCAATGGGAAGCGTCTCATTTATACTACCCTCTTCACCAGCATGTTGCTATCAGAGCTATCAGAGCTCTGATTGCTTACGCTATCAGAGTACGGCCTCTCATCACCAAAATGGAGAGTGAATCTATCAAATGGCTACATTTTTACCACCGAAAAAGAAGTTCCAGTGTGATAAATATTATAATACTAAGAATTACTGCTATTTTTAAAAATTAGTTCTTATTTTTATTATAATTTTAATCCGTCCATAAAAAATTATAATTTTCAATTGTATATTAAATTAGATAACAGGAATTCATTTTAATCTTTAAAGAAGATGCAAAATTACGCAGTTCGCAAAAACTATTAATACTTTCCAACAGTAGATATTGCGTCATTTAACTTTCAAAGTACTATGAGTACGTGATTACACAACGGAGAAAAATACAGAAAGATAGGTTAACTGAATTCATAATCACTCTTAAACATTGTTGGAAAGCGTTACAAACCCTTAACACAAATGGAAACTGGTTGGCATAGGTGGACCCTTCTCAGTTCCGCATCATATTAATGTTCTCATAAATTTCTAGTGCGAGACCTATTATAATCATGTTAACAGAAATGAATTTGACTAAAGCTTGATACAGTGACAGAATGAAATCCCCGCCTAATAGGCTATATCCACCGTTCACTTCGATATATTTATCTTATTCTAATCTATTAATTTATTTTATCAGGGTCGATTCCGTTGTTTTGTTTTCATGCTACTATTACCAATGCAATAATCCTCAAAATTCATATTTATATGAAAAATTTACAATTTCGCTATGTTGATAAAAACGTAATTACGAATAATTTACGAAATTTTCCTATTAGAATATTGTATTCAATCATGTTCAAACCAATATCATAAATGTAATTTTGAAGTTGTCTAATGTATTTATGATCCTCAAAATGGAAGTTTATGCTCAATTTTGCCTTATTCTGACTTGTTAAGTAAATCGTAAATTCCAAATAACTTACGAATTTTTCAAATTGGAAAAATCATAGACTATGATATTCGTGCCAGTATCCTAAATAATATTTCAAAAGTGGTTTGACATCTTTACGATGAAAATATCCCTCAAGATTGACGTTTATTTGAAATTTTGCTCTATGCTGCCATGTTAAGAAATTCGTAAATTTCCAATAACTTGCGAAATTTTCAAAGTAGCATATTTATAGTTACTGATGTTCATTCCGGCATCAAAACTGATAATTTAAAACTGGTCTGGCATTTTTACAGTAAAAAGTTTCCATTTAATGCACGTTTAAGTGAATTTTTGTCCTGTTCTCCCATGTTAAGAAAGTCGTAAATTCTAATAACTTACGAAGTTTTTTAATTTGAATGTTGCAAATAAATAGGGTTCTTGCCATTATCGAAAGTAATATTTTAAAACTGATCTGACCTCTCTGCGATCGTTTGTTCGTGAGATATCGTGTAAACAGACTAACAAACTAACGGACTAACACACTAACAGACACCCTATACAGACAGGCACCATACAAATTTTGTCATTTTCGGATTCCCCACAGCTGAAAACGTATAAAAAAGTCAGAAAACCGAGGTCGAAATTTTTCACGCGTACCTAAGTTCCCCATACCTATAGTATGATGGGGAACTAATAAAGCTTCAGCAATTATAGCTCTTAATGTATCTGAATATTTTTAATGTGACCATGTAAATCTTAAAGCTAAACACACCATATTCTATAAAAAAAAAAAAAAAAAAAAAAAAAAAAAAAACTTTTTTTTTTTTTTTTTTTTTTTTTTTTTTTAAAATGAATGATAATTGTAAATTTTAGTATGATATGCGCAGTATGAATCATTTTAAATATAACTTATAAAAATCTGGTGTGAAAAAAAACCACACGACTTCCATTACCCACTATTACACGTATTATGCATATGCATTTTTTTTTTTTTTGGTGATAATATAATCAGAAGACATAAAATTGATCTAACGAAGTAGAAACCTAAACATTTTCCAGTAAGAGAAGCTTAATACACGTGTAAAGACATATAAAACAAAGTTTACATGTTAAGTTAAAAAAAAAAAAAAATTGGTAGAGTTATTTTTTGAAACAACAATTTCCGCGGTCTGAAATTAACATACCTAAGAAGAATGACTGTTAATTTTTCTATAGTAACCACGTAATACACGAGAAATGATATCTAAAATGGATTTATGTAACAATTTTCAAGAAAATAGTTAGAGTCGTTTTTAAGATACCAACTTTTACCAAAACTTGGCATACTCAATTATTAACCGGAAAACAATAATTATATACAAAAGGATATTTAAAAGGGTGTTAATACGACGAGTTTGAAAAAAATACGTACAGCCATTTTTAAAGGAACGCACTTGCGAGACCCAAAATTGGGCTATTTATACAGGGCGCTTATCAGTTTTCCTGAACTAATCAACTATATTATTCGAAAGGACATCTAACAGAGTGTTTATATAGCAAATTTGAAGAAAATCGTTAGCACCGTTTTTGAGATACGATATACGAATCTACGGTCCCACTTCCGGTTTTCCAACTTTCTCTAAAATTTAGAAAATTCATCTGTATACCAGACCTGTATCAATTCTGAAGTTTCGTAGTTCTGTCTTTATTAGTTTCGGAGACATGATAGCCAGAAGATTCCGCACATACATACGTACGTACACACGCACACTGACGAGTTGTCAAAAACGCCTTTAATGGAATCAGGAGACCTTAAAACGTGTAAATCAGGTGAAAACTCGATATCGAATTTTTGGACCGAATGCAATGCTTCCATTACCTTTAGTAGTAGGGTAATGAAATTAAAAATGCATCTCATGGAAAGTAATGCATTGTCATTCTTTTGGGTGCCCCTGTACACAAGCTAGCTGTGCTATTTCTACCATTTTAAGTAGAGAATATTCCATAGTGAATTTTAATAACACATAAGAAATCTTAAATATATTTATGAACGCTAGAGCGCGGATAGGCGGACAGAAAGGTTGACAGGTAGACTAATTGAATTCATAGTCATTCTTAAACATTGTTAGAAAGTGTTTAAAATGCTTTAAAAAGCGGAAATGCAATTCCAGCAATTTCCACTTATAGCTCCTAATGTATCTGAATATTTTTGTGTAGCCTTGTAAATCTTAATGCTAATCATACTATGTTCTATAAAAATCCTTTTTTGTGCATATGAATAATAAATGTCAATATGATTTGCGCAAAATAAAGGTATTAAAAATATGGTAAAAAGAAATAGCTCTCGTAAAATGCAATGCCTTTGAATTCTTTCGGGTGTCGTACTCGAACCAATGGTGGTATTTACATCATTTTCAATGGCGATTATCCCATAGTGAACTTGAATTTGAATAATATATACCAGTTTGAAGGAATTTGATGAACATTTACGGAAGTTAAAGAGCGACTAGACGCACAAACAAACAAGGACCTAGCAAGGGAAAAAAAAAAAAAAAAAAAAAAAAAAACTAGTTTGTTTTGGCCACCACATGACCTCATTCTGTATTTTCCAATACAAATTCACTCAGTAAAAATAATTTATTAAAATTATTATTTAAAAAAATTATCGTCCATGATAATGCAGACGATTTACATATAAGAGAAGTAGTATAATACTAAATATATTTTAAAAAAGTCAATTTTATTCTCAATATTACATTAAAAAAAAAAAAAAAAATGATAACTTTATTTTAAATTATCACAGATCGATGGTTCAACCATTCGTTTTAAAGGTATTGACGAGCTCATTTGAAAGATACCCATCATGAAAATTTACTTCCTTCGAGGGAGGACTCCCCCCCCCCCCCCAGGGTGGGTGGGTGGGTGGGGAGAGTAAGGCTCGTACATACACAATGTTTTTTTTTTTTTTTCAGTTGACTATCTCTATTACAAATAATTCTTTTAAATTTCATAATGATTATTAAAAAATAATTCTCTTTATGCACATTTATACAAAATTTTGTCCTATACCACCATGTTAAAAATTTAGAAAAAGCGGGATGGCAACGCAAGCTTTTGGACAATTTTTACCAAAAGTTGATAGGCGCTAATTTATGTCAATGTGTAACTACATAACAATTTGTATGAAATTCTGTGTAGTAGAACCTGAGATACAGTTTTCACAAAATTTTGTCACACACACGCAGAGACAGACAGATTTTTGTTATAAGGCGCATCCATTTAAAATGCTATAATATTAAAGGGTGATTCCAAATTTGTATTGGCTCAAATAATGAACTTATAGTAAGTCTGTTTGACGAAGCAGCTCCTACCGAACAGCACAGAGACGCTAGTGGCTATGGAATTGGTACTGTATTAGTACAAAGACAAAATGGAAAAGAAAAATTTATAATAGCCTGTATATCTAGAACGCTAACAAAAGCAGAGAAAATTATTCAGTCACTGAAAAGGAATGTCTTTCTGTTATATGCGGACAATAATGAAGTTTTAGTCATATATTTAAAAAACCCTTTACAGTTATGAATAATCACCATTCCTACTGTTATCTCGATAATTTAAAGAATCCACCAGAAAAATTCGCTAGATTGGCTTCAAGACCCCAAGAATACGACATCTCTATTGTGCACAAAAGTGAAAAGAAACATGTCAACACTGATAGTCTTTCTAGAAATCCCCTTATTAATAACAACATAGTGCAGGATATCAGTGCCCTCACGTTAATCGACCTAGGCCTAGGCCTGGAACAGCGTAAAGATGCTGAGACGTCTGCATCTATTCAATTGTTCAAAAGATCGCAAAAGCTTAGTAAATCAATTTTTGTGGTGGTTGATGGTATCAACTGCAAGAGAAATGTCGATCCTGGAAGAAAGAAGGGGATACTAGTTATTCCGAAACATTTATGATTAGACCTATTTCGACATTTTCATGGCGTATCAACAGCTGGACATTAAGGTTTTGAAAGGACTACTGACAGATTACAGAAGAAATTTTTTATATGCAGGTATGTATCGAAACGTATACAGTTTTGTTTTACATTGTAAATAATGTCACATAAATAACACATATATTCTTCATTTGTTTGTGACAGGTAATTTTTTCCCTGTAGAGTAGAGGGTTAAGAGGCTATTTGAAAAATAAGTTTTCTTTTTTATGCAAATTAATTATTAACTAAAAAGCCTTTTAATTTAACAATTTTAACATATAATTATTTTTCCTAATTAGCTAATTTATCAAATAGACGGTTTTCAAAATTGAATGAATACGTTCAAATAAATTTTGAAAACCGTCAGTAGCAACTTTACATTACACTATATAACATACTAAAATTTAGCCTATATGGAAGAAAAATAGTATAATTGCAAACATATTCAATTAATTCATTTAATAATGAGATTTGTCCGTAGACAACAATGTAACCATCTTATTTTGTATAACCCTATAACAGAAATTCACAATAACAATTTATTACTGACCGAACAAAAGACGTATTAATATCATATAATGCATGTTTGCTTACACGTAAGAATTATTAAAGTTTAAATTGCTAAGAGGAAAAAACAATTATAAGCAAATGGTAAAGTTTTAAAAACAAACAATTATATAATCATTATATCCAGGTTCTTAAAGAGTACAAGCATGTCGTTGGTTAGTAGTCTTAGTTTGGATGTATTATGGCACATATTTAATACATTATAATATATTAAGATAACTCACATTGCATTAACCCAAGGCCGCCATAAACCCCTAGCCTGAGATTTCTTAAAGGAATGTTTTGGGATCCGTCGGGTAAAGGAAGGTCTTCACTCCATTTACTTAGCCACACGTTTGAACCAATCTAGATTTAAATAAAAATGGAATAACAACAAAGAAATTGAAAGCTAATTTAAAGTCTTCCACTAATGTAAATAACTTCTTTATACAATCATTTAATAAATAATAACATATACTTACTTCGACAGCTTGGAACGCAGTGAAAAAGAAAAATATCACTGATGTAAGAATAAGTCCTGCACTTCGAAAATAAGAGTAAAATACACCGACTCGAACCTGCACAGGATTTAAATAAATAAATAAAAAATATTAATAGTAACTAAAATTATTATTAAAGCAACTACTTTAATGAATTATATTGATCCTAAGACTTGAGAAGTAAAAAAAAAATTTTTTTTTTTTTTTTAAGATTATTATTAAAAAAAAATCACTGTGGCTGATGTCAAATTATTTTGTCTGCGACCGCATCTTCTGCCGCGTAATGAGAGTTATCAATGTGTGTCGAATACTCCAAGGAAGACATTTTAGTCAATTCGAAATTTCTATCATCTTAATTAACGAAGTTATTAATTAAAAACGTCTGATTTACAAAAGTACTATGTTTGCCATTTTACAAAAAGTTTCTGAAATCGTTGTTCTTTCAATCTTATGACGTCATTTTCCACAGGAAAATTAAAATTTGATCAAGGGTATGTATATATATATGAAATTATAATACATGTTTTCAGTCATATAAAAGTTGAAAATATGTAACAAAAATTACTAAAGAAAAACTTTGCCTTCCGTCCCCCCAAGGGGGAACGAGGGTAATTTTGATAAATCCTGATTCTACCCCCTCGTAACTCCCTCCCCCCCCCCCCCCAAAAAAAAAAAAAAAAAAAAAAAAAAAACCCACAAAAAACTAAAAATGTGTTTTAGGATATATCCTAAGAAAGTCGCATAGCCTTTCTTCAACATCTTTGTTCCATTTTTGGTAGAGTTCTACTCAAATCAGGAATTATTTGTTTTGACATAATTGTTTGTTAAAAAAAAAAAAAAAAAAACTACTTCCTACTTATCGAGCGAACGACGACAGAAACTTGTTCTCGGCCGTCATTACATCATTATCAGTTCGTCCCGTCTCGAAACCACTAGTTGATGGAAAGCTGTAGTTCTTAGAACTTTTTTACTCTGTTTTCTTGGCATTTTCTACATTTACGTGCGTTGTTTTGTACATTATACTGCCTTCATATATGGCATATGGGAAAACAATTCCGGTAAATATTACATTTGATTAAGCATTTATTAACGAATATTCGCATGTGTAGTCTATCTAATTTTCCTTTTGCGTTTAGGCAGCAGCCATGTTTATTTTGAAAAGTGTCGGAGTTGGACAAAACGGGACACTTATGAGTTGGATAAAACGGGATACAGTTTTTTATATACTTTTCTCAAGGGACATCGTAGGAGTAGACCAGTCAACAAACCTGTCAGGAGACAACCTACAGCCAGACCAACCAACAGCATCCTCAGGGGAGAAAGGATTAGAACTCTCTTGTTATCAACCTAAGCTACCACTTTATATCTCTCCAAAGTTTGTTCTACCTGTACTTCAAGTAAAAGGACCTCGCCCAGAAAACAAGACTGATAAGAAAAAAAAGAAACTGCAGTAATAACATCATCTCCGTATAAGAGTAAGTCAGAAATGGAAGAAATAGAAAGGACGATAAAATTACAAGAAAGAACCAAGAAAAGTAAAAAAAAAGGCTGCTAAGAAATCTTTCTAAAAATTCCAAAAAAGAAGTTTATAAGAAAAGGAAATGGAAAAGAGGAAGAAAAAGAGCTACCAGGTCCAGCCAAACCTGAAAGTAGGCCTAAAAAAAGAATGCAAAAGAACGCTTAATCCTGATGTTAAAAGCCAAAACATAGAAACGTTTAAATAGACAATAAGACTTCTTCACACACCATAAATTTTAAGCCAGCACAACCGGTTTCGAAAGGACGTAGCCTTTCTTCATCAGGTGTCCTGATGAAGGAAGGCTACGTCCTTTCGAAACCGGTTGTGCTGGTTTAAAATTTATGGTGTGTGAAGAAGTCTTATTGTCTATTTATCATTTGTACACCAGTTTTGCATTTAGTTTTGGTGATAGAAACGTTTAATAAACCTTCAGCAAGCAGCCACGAATGCATGTCATCATTGCCGGAAGATGAAACAGAGGGAGGAGAAACCTGCATATATTGTAATGCACTGTACATCGATTCTAAGGCTAGTGAAGGTTGGATACAATGTTCTGGATGCCAAGAATGGGCTCACGAAGCGTGTTCTAATGCCCTTTTATGTGACTTTTGTTCTGCTACAGGCCTAAATAAAAGGTCTTCTTTCCTATTTTGTAAATAAAAACATACAAAACTCTCATTTTAAGTCTCAGATTACTGAAGACATTGTTCTTTCAAGCGGAAATTTTGCTTTACAGTTTTCTGTCAGTTAATTATGCTTTTCAGTTAGTTTTACACAAAAAATTAAACATTGTAATCCCTATCCCGTTTTATCCAACCCAGGTATGCTACGCCGGGAGCGTATCTCCGAAACGTTGGCGCGTACAGAACAGATTGACAAATTTTCGCCAAACAGTGCAATTTTCGCCAAATGTGGACGTTCAAAGAGAAAAAACTACGCAGCACTTAATTTGTGTAAATAAACATTGCCGCTTTTGTTTTTTATTGTTGAATCATGTTATATTTAAAGCTTTAAATCGTAAAGTAGACGCTGACACTATTATTTCAAAATTAAAAGGCAGTTTTCCGCATATAATAATACATTCTAATAATGACAATGTATTAACTTTAAGATCTAATTTAACATGTGAGAAGGAAGCAAGCAGAAAAATTTGTCAAAGTGTTTGGTCGAATAACCAGTACTCATTGGATTGTATACAGAGTTCTCCACCGTCCAAATCGGTAAGTTAAAAATGTTATATTATTTTTTAACTAGGGTAGGTGCTCCAGTGATTGGCATGCTCCAGTAGCAGTAATTGACATCTATCCGGAAATAATTAAAAAATTATAAAATCATATAGTATTTTACATATAAGAATTTTAACATTTTATGTCTAACACTGGAGCATAGGTAAAATAAAACTGGTAAAATAAAAAACTGGCAGTGTCAATTACTGGAACACTGAGTGGGTGTCAAATAAAATTTATAAAAAAATATAATTGTTATCAAATGTTTATATTTTAACATATATGTGGTTCTGAATGTCTTCCATGCCATATGTACTAACTTAAGATTTCTAAACATATTTTCTGATGACTAGAACATTAAAAACATCAGAGATTGCTCTAAAAGTGTCAATCACTGGTGCACTTACCCTATTTCTGTTTAACTATTATTTTGTATTATTATTATTATTTTAAATGTATGACTTAACTTTATAAAATATTTATCTTATGATGCAGAGCTTGAATTTTCACTATATATTTAACTATTATGTATTTTTCTAAGAATATCTTAATCATAATAAATATCGATATTTTGTTTTAAATTCCACAGTTAGAGTTCATAAAACCTTCTACATATAATTTTCTTCTTAGACATCTTAATCTTTACACCTTCCAACGTACATAGTTAAAAAGTGAAACGTTCAAGATTTTGTTAGTGCTATTCTATTTGTTCCTTCTCAGTAGTCATAAAAAATCTAATCGTAATGTGTTATAAAAACAAGGTAATAAGGATATGCATAATCTATCTACAACCTTTTCCTAAAAGAAACATGTCGGTATAGATGGATTCTGCTCAATTTCTCATCATATATTTGTTCCGATGAAATGCTATTAAGAGCGAACATAATAACATTCTGTTAAGCTTCATGTTAAAAAGTAATGAATATGATAGGAAGCTAACATAGTCGCAGACTGAAATGCCCCTCTAATTAGGCTAATCTCAATCCTATCCAATACATTTAACTTATTCTAATTTGCTGATTAATTTTATTAGGCGTGCTTTCGTTCTTTAATTTCAAATGCGATATGATAACACTATTTCCAATGCACTAAGACAAAAACATAAGTTTACGTAAAATATTTTCCTATTTTGTCATATTAAAGAATTTTTAAATTTTAAATTACTTGCGAAATTTTCAAATTAAAATGTTTATACTTTATGAGGTGTAACATAAATGACATTTTTAAAGTGATGTGATATCCTAAAGATAAAATATTTCTCTTAATGGATTTTTAAAGGAAATTTTGCCCTATTTTGCCATATTGAAAAAAAAAAAAAAAAAAAAAAAAAAACGATTTTTTTTTCTAAGTTATTTTTCGTTAAAAGTAAAAAAAAAAAAAAATCTATAACTTTGTTTTAAATTATCACATATTTATAGTTCAACCATTCGTTTTAAAGGTATTGGCGAGCTCTTTTGAATGATACCCATCATGAAAATTTACTCCCCTCGAGGGGAGACTTCCCCCCCCCAGGGGGGGAGGCGAGGCTCCTACATACACAAACATTTTTTTCCCAGTTAACTATCTCTATTACAAAAAATATATATTCGTTTCATTTGGTTTAGTGCATTCTACAGACATTAAACTCTACTTACCTGCAATTTCCCCCATAGACGTAATGTATTAGAATTCTCTTGATTGTCCCTGTACGCGAACCATTTGCTTGATCTTTACGAAAATCTTACTGTAGCATCCCTATATGATACACATTTAGAATACCAAGTTTGAACTTTCTGCCATAATTTGTTTTTGAGATATGCTGATAACAGGCAGACGCACTCACAGACACACACACAGACCATTTGCTAAAAACATTATTTTCGTATTCAGGGGACCTCAAAACGTGTAAATATAACAAAATCTCGCTTTCGGAAATTTGACCCAAAAACAATACTTTCTTTACCTAATGGGTAAGAGAAAGTAAAAATAGTAAAAGTATTTTTTTTTTTTAACTTTTTTTTTTGGATTAAGAAAAAAGTAAAAATTAAATAATTGGACAAAAAATAGTTTTTTTTTTTTTTTTTTCTAAAATTTGACCTAAGAACAATATTTTCTCTACTCTTTTTATGGATCAGAAAATGTAAAGATTAAATAAATAATTAGGAGGAAAAAAAAAAAGCTGAAGGTTTTCTACTAAATTTAGACATTAAGTATATTATTTAAAAATAACGACGCTAAAACTCATTAACACAAAGTTTCAGCAGTTTATTCTTCTGACAGGGAGAAAAAAAAAAAAAAAAAAAAAAAAGATTGAAGTTTTCACGAATGCGGAATGAAGTAGAATCAAGGGTTGCTTTGCGGTAGAGAGATTTTGGCGTTAGCTACGAAAATGCGCCAATCTGTTCTGTACGCGCCAACATTTCGGAGATACGCAAACCCGCGTTGTGTAAGAGTGCGGTAAATACATTTTTTTACTATTTTACAATCATTACAATTAGTTAAATATATGTTTTTTGTGTGCTTCAATAAATGTTGTAGTTATAAAAAAAAAAAAAAAAAAAAAAGAAATGTGTGGTTTTCTTCAACATATTTTCCGTAGTAAAATAAAACAAGAATGATATCCCCATTTTGTCCAACTTTTCCCTATGCACTAAGCACGAGTAGGAAGTAAAATAGAAAATAAGACGTTTATATCGTAAAACCGTGTAATTTATAAGATTCTGATTTGCATATTTCTTGTTACTCGTCTATGCAGCGCCTTCTGTCGATGATTTTTTTTTTTTTTCTCAAAAAAAAAAAAAAAAAAAAAAAAATCCTCCTTTACGAAAATAATTTTTTCGCAAACCGCGTTCAATTCTACTAATTCCTTGAATTTTTAAAATGTCTACAAACTTATAGGACACCCAGTGTATATAAAGACTATAATAAATAAATAATTTTTTTCAAAAATTCGTTAACAATTTTCCCGAATCAAATACTTTTTCTATGGTATATAGAAAAAGTATAATAAATAAATATATAAATAGATTTTCGTCGCTGAAGGCTAAAAAAATTCTCTCACACACAATATACATATATATATATATATATATATATATATATATATGTATATATATATTGTCTTTTATAAAAAAAATCACTGTACTGAGATTTGAAGGAAATAAATACTATTTAAATATGATGTGCTAATTTGTTCATTAAAAAATCGAACATTACCCTTCCAACTTCCATCCTTTCTTGATCTATGAACCGCGTCTTCTTGAAGCTCGGTTTTTGATCATTTTCGAGAGACGGCGTACGAGAGAGTTGACTACCCAAACGACGCATTTGGGCTTTTAATTCTTCAGTTGTTAACAATGATGGATCAGGACTGGGAGTAGTAGGAGTGCCTCTATATACATAAAAGAGATAAATAGAAAAAACAATCTAAACATGCTGATATATTGGTTACACATATATAAATTAATAATGAAAAAAAAAATATATATATATATTATTAATCTAAGCTATTTATCTTAAGGAAATGGGTCTGTCTGTCATATGCCACCACAAATAAGAAAAATTGTTCAAAAATAATTATTTTTCAGAAATAAAGAGCTTAAAAAATTCTTTGAAAATTTACCTATAGATAGATTTCAAGCAAAAATAAGTAAATAAAATATAAATAAATAATTTATGTATATATAATTTTTTAATTCATTTATGCGTGACAATTTTCAATAGATTTTTAAAAGTTTTTCTTGAAATAACTAATATATAATTCTTTATAACTAATTGATATCTATATATATATATAACAACTTTTCTTAAAACTATCATTTCTTACAAAAAAAAAAAAAAAAAAGAAAAGAAAAGAAAAGAAAAGAAAAGACAGAACATGGTTAAAATTGTCGATTGAGGATATCAAGACGTGTCATAAACAGATTAAAATAAAAAGAGCATTTTCGTTGGTGATATACAGGATGGCCATAAAATAACTTTTCATGTTTGAAGGCTCTGTAGTAGAAACTAATGAATAGAATAAAACCAAATTTTAAATACAGATTGTGAAAGACATGAGGATTTCCGCCCCCCCCCCCCCAAAAAAAAAGTATCAAAAGTCGCTGTTAAAAGATATTTATTGTCTTGTACGTACTATAAAACTTGTACAATCGAAATAGCAGGCATATTGTGCAACTTTCCTAAAGAATATGTGACTCTGAAGCTGTTTAAAATTAGAAAAGTCAATATTTACAATTAATTCACGAAAAATGAGTTACGCAATGTTTCATTTTTGTTCGAATAGCAATGTATATGCAGAAAGAAATGGTAAACAGTATTAAACTCACAGAAGATATTCTTTTGCTAATCAACATTCGGGTCACCAGGAGCACATCCAGTATGTAAAAAGTTACGTAATCGAGGTAGATTGTACAAATTTCATAGTCCGTATGTGACAGCAGTACCAAAACCTACTTTATCAGCGACTTTTGCTACATTTTTAAAAAAATTTTTTAAGGAAATTGTAATCCCATGTCTTCAATAATCTGTACATGAAATTTGATTTTAGTATTACATTCACTAATTTCAGCTGCCTCCCAGCTGGAAAGTTATGGCCACAAGTTTATCGCTATTATTTATTTGCATATTAATTTTAGATATTTTATTTTTTTTAATGCAGGTGATTATAATTAAAGTTCAACTTTCAAAAAACTGTTAAAAAAAAAAAAAAAAAAAAAAAGAAACACTGCTGAGAATAATCTGAAATTTGAAATGAATATATCTGAAGAAAGGAAGAAATAAAACAGGAAAAAAAATATAAAAAAAATGAGAGAGCTTTCGAATTTTAGTAATAGATAGCGTTTTAAACATCATAACGGAAATGGGTTTGGCTATAAGTGACATGCGACACTTATGACATGTTGCGCGTTAAACCAACCATCTGTTCAATGTGCATGACGGTATAGGTTTTTTTTACTAAAAAGAAAAAAAAAACTTCCAAGTCATTCAACAGTTGTTGCACTGTTAGTATAAAGCCATTCCACTGCGGCAAGATCATACCACATCGTATGGAAAAAATCAATTTTTTAATTGTCCTGAAGCCAAATAAAGCGTAAAAAGCAACAATAAAATCGGTTGCTAATTGTTATGAGACATCGCAAGACATGTTCAGTATGCTGTCCGCCGTTTTCTGTCGCAAATTCAAACCGAGAAACAACATGTTCCTCAACAGATCAGAGTGTACAGTGGGCAGCAAAATTATTGAAGCATGCATCCACATTTTTTATATATGTTTTTTCAGTTTGATCGTTAATTTTTATCCTCAACTTACTTTTTTATAAACAGCATGAAACTAAGATCATAACTCGGCAAATATTTACTTAAGAAAACAGTACTAGGTGCCAATCTTTTAAAACAGAAATTATTTCTAGTGCTTCAATAATTTTGCTGCCGACTGTATCAGGGGTTTCGTTTGTGAATGTGTATAACGTGATGTGTGCCTTCAATTGAGCTAAGTTTGCAATCGTGCCACTGAATAATTTGCTCAAAAAACGCTCATACCGTTTACCATTGATGTTGAAATAACATGACCCACACTGCTTACCTTCTCGAAAAAATATTACCTACGATAAATATGTCATCAACTTGTATTAGGTATTACACAGTTGCAGAATGAAGAAATACTGGTTCATGTGTGAATGTAATTTTCCGTTACTGATATTCCTCAGTTTTGAATAATGATATGTCTTTGGATTATTCGATTTTTATTGTTCACTTCCATGCGAGCAAATTTTAACATTGAAAACATTTTTGAGTAAAAGTTTCTCTTACTAACAGTGCACAGGAAGCAACTCTTGCACATGGGTAATTTTGTATGGATAGCAACACAGAAGCGTACATTTTTGTTCCGTACAATTTTATGCAACGTGCTCACAAACATGCTTAATGTTCGGATAATTATCTGTGTACTGCACATTTGCAAATCACTTATTATTATTATTATTATTATTATTATTATTATTATTATTTTTGGAATGCTGTGGCCATATTTTCTGCTGATGTCGAAAACCAATTAGTTCTCTCCCTCTGCAAGATTTCACTTCAAAGGAGCCTGTGTCTTCAAATTTCTACCATTTTCATCAGACCCTTTCATCCTCAAGAGACATCATTTTCACCCTCGAGAGACATCCGACCACAGCTCTTTTTATACTCTTTACTGTCTGGAATTTCTTCAGAGCTAGTGACCGTTCTTGTCTGGAATTTCTACAGAGCTAGAAACGCAGTCACCGTTTTTGTAAAATACTTTACAAGTAGAACGCAATCGTTCACTGAGAGAGTCGTGAGTTTCTCAGGCGCAACACAAGGAAAACGCTGTGTATCCAGAAGTTTTATCACAAATGCAGAGTGTCATGCGTATGACCCGTATTTTATTTTCTATATGCAAAATATGACACTTAAAACGCCATCTATTGCAAAAATCTTTTTTTTTTTTTTTTTTTTTTTTTAACAGCTTTTTGAAATTTGAAATTTGAACTTTAACTATAATCACCTTATATGTTAAGTGTAGATATTCACAACAGTGTGATATTTAATGTAAAAGAAGAAGTGGAAAACCATCAAACGTTTATGTAACACTGATGAATTTTTTTTGCAAAATTTCAAAATATGGGATTAACATATGAGATTTTATTATAATAAAAATGAAATTTATATAATATTGGTGGAACAATAATAAATCTTTTGCAGATAAATGCAACTTTTGATAATTTTTTAACGAGGAGAAATTGGGAATAATAAAAGCTACTTACGATGAATCCAAATCCGTTTCTTTTTCTTTGATAAATTCATTGATAAGTCTGGTTAGTTCACTGTCACTCTGTGTTAATAAATGTTGGTATGTCCCAGATTCAACAATTCGGCCTTCGGACATCATTATGATAATATCGCAATCAGGAAGGATAGACAAATCGTGAGTTACCAAGATGCGTGTCTGAGTTAATATATATGAAATAAATAAAGTAAATAATAAAAATAATAATAAGTTAATCTGTTATGAATCTAGAATATAAGATACTTCAGAAACCTTGGTCCCAGCTTTGTTTTCTTAAATATTGATCTTAGACATCGATAACAAATTATAAAAATGCTCAAAAAAGGTATAGATTTTTTTTTTAAATCTATCAAACATTTCAGGAGTAATAGTTTCCAGAATTATAAAATTAAAATTTTTATACGGCCTCAGTACTATAAAATTTTGAATGAATTAAATGTGTGATATCCATACACTAATAAGGTAAGGTACAAAATTTCAAATCCTGACAATTTTGGTATCAGTTTTTTTTTTTTTTCAATTTTTCAGCATTATTGTAATTGTTGGTGCTGTAAATTTACTGCACTCTTGCAGACTGTTACTTTTTTTTCTTAGAAATTCATTAAAAGTGCCGATTCTTCGAAAACTTTTTTTTTTTTTTTTTTTTATGTCAATGGTATCAAACAAATTTATTATACTCATCAAAACAAATTTAGTTTTAACCTTTTAATTTTTATTTATCAAAAATCTTAAATAATTTTTTATACACATATTTAAACAGTGAAGACTTAAACAAGTCATAATTCATGATATTTCAGATAATAGTAAGACAAAGTCGCCAAAGTTGTACAGAGGGCATATCTTACGTATACATGTGTTTGCTGTGCAATTTGATGCGCCCTTTTGTTTACAAACGACGGCCACTACTTTAATCGATTTATACAACCGTTAATTATTTAATGTTCAGAAAGTCGAGTGGAGTCACTCCAGATTTTTTACTTTTTATCACAAAAAATCTTTCATTAATAACCATATAGTGTTTTCCTTTGCAAATTCATCCAGTGCAAATTTTTTTTTAAAGTTATTACTTATTAAAATTATTTTTTATGATGGATACAGCCGATTTTCATCACAGAGAAATAGATCACTAAATGCCCCTTAAAACTAAATTTTGTGTCGACATTTAAGATTTTTTTTTTTTTTTTTTGTTAAAAATGGAAAAAAAAATAAATAACTTTGTTTAAAATTATCACAGATCTATGGTTCAATCATTCGTTTCAAAAGTACTGAAGAGTTCTTTTGAAAAATACACATATTGAAAATTTACACTTCCCAAGGGTGCTTTCCCCACAGGGAGTTGAGAGTGTGGAGTAATTCTCCTCTATACACATAATTTTTTTTTTCTAGTTTACTATTGATATTATTCGTAATTCTTGTTAATTTCACAATCATAATTTAAAAATAATTCTCATTATGTACAGTGTACGGAAAAAAAAAAAAAAAAAAAAAAAAAAATTGGACACTCCCTGCTATTTTGTTATTAATTGACTTAAAATAATCTAATAGGTATTATTCAACAGGAAATTGAGTCTACTTTTTAAAAATGACGTGAAATTTTTTATTAGGTGTCATCTACATATTAAAATGAGCGCCAACTTTTTTTTTTTTTTTTTCAATAGCAACACACAGTTTTGATTTCATGCGTATTTGAATTTCTGAGAGTCTGGCAGTGCGGAAAGGTATAGAGTTTGTACACTGGTTCTCATAATTATAAGGACACCCGTTTTTCTATATTAACTAAACACTGAACACTATTATTTAAACAAAAATATTTTTTATTAATTTGAATTTCATTAATAGACTATATTTAAAAAGTTTTATCGTTTTTCTATCTTAAAAAACTTTATATACGGTGAAATAGATGATTTTTCAGGTGTTCACAATTATAAGGACAACTCGAATCTTAGTCATTTTTTTTTTTTTTTTCAGTTATTCTTTAAATTAATATTTTATGGGGTCTCTTTTTAGGGTGAAACAGTCAGACATTCTCTCTGGTACACATACATATATATATATATATATACATTTTTTTAATATTCAGTTTCAATACCATTTCATACAGCATATAGATATTCTGAATAAATTTAAATTATTTAAAATTGCTTTCCACTTGCATGCACTTTTCTAACATGATAAGTTGGGGCCGTGCCCTTAGCGACCGTGCCCTTTGCGGAAATCTATAAACCCGTGCCCTTAGCGGCAATGTTATCCCCCCTCGGTGGCGTGCTTTTAGCATACGTGCCTTTTGCGGAAATGTATGATAAATTTCAAAATAAATTAATAAATAAATAAAAGAACTCTTCAGTTTTCCTCCACACTTTATCCATATTTAGCAGTGGCTGTATTTTGCTTCAGAAGTAAACTGTCGCAAAAACAAGTATACGTACTGTAGAATATCCGTTATTTGAGGGAACGGTGATCTGTAACCGTATAAAGTTTAATGAATCACAGTACAGTAGGTAACAAAAGTGTCCGAACACTAGCAAAAATTTCTATATGAAAAACGTACACTTCATACGGTTTTGTTAAATAAATCCTTATCGAATCATGTTCTTACACTGACTAAGAACAGGATTCGACAAGGATTTATTTAAGAGAACCGCATGAAGTGTACTTTTTTTACATAGGAATTTTCGCTAGTGTTCGGACACTTCTGTTACCGACTGTACTCCATACGAAAACGTACATTACTGCCATTTTATGATTTTATTATGTTTTTGAAAATATGATTAAGAATTAGATTTTTTAAAACTAAAACAAAAACGAAAAATCAGGAGGTACACATTGATTATCAGCATTTTCCAATTGTGCTTACTCATTGTAACATCCTATGTTCTCTGTCTATATTATCATACAATAGACAGACAGACATATAGAATAACTGAATTCATAATCACACTGAAACATTGTTGGAAAGTGTTAAAAATGCTTAACACAAACAGAAATGTTGCTCTTAATTTCCTATTTACATCCCTTAATGTATTGTAACATTTTTGGGTAGCTCTGTAAATCTGGATGTTAAGCATATTGTAATCTATAGAAAACATTTTCTTAACATAATAACAATAAATGTGAATTTTTTTATGATTTTTTGATGAAATTATTTAAATCTGATTTAGAAAAATGTCTCCCATAAAGCGCAATGCATTGGTATTTTTTGGATGTTCATGTACACAAACCAGTGGCATATGTTCTGCTAGAGCCATTTTAAGTAGGGAATATTCAATAATGAATTTGAATAACACATATTAATAAAAAAAATAAAATAAAATGAAAGTAAAAATTAGTAAGTTGTGGCCACCACAAGACTTTCTTTTATATTTTCCTATACAAATTCACTAAGTGCAAATAAATAATTTTTATCTTAGAGGAAACTAACAGTAAATATCCAAAGAAAGACAGTTGTTATATTGTCTATAAATGACATCTTAAAAAATGCATTTTTATAATAGTTATGTCACATATCAAGTTTCGTAAAGTTATGAGCTATAGAAGTTGAGATATAGCTTTCACACTGTCGAGAAAATTTGCAGTATGACAACGCCACCTATTGGCCGATAAGCACCCAAATTGAAGCAGCATAATATCTCACAATGGCCTTCACATACATCATGTTTTGTTTGATTATACGCAATAGAGCCTGAGATATAGCCTTCCCTTCAATTGTGGAAATCGCTATATAGCAGCGCCACCTGAGGAGCGGTTGACACCAAAAGTTGACAGATAGTCATTTAGGTTAAGGTGCATCAACATATAAATTTAATGTCTCATGGTGGCCTTCTCTCATACCAAGTTTTGATTGATTATACGCAATAGAACCTGATATATAGCTTCCACTTAAATTGTAGAAATCGTTGTATAGCAGTGCCACCTGTTGAGAGCTTGGCATCAAAAGTTGATAGCGCTAATTTAGCTCAAGGTGCATCGACATGTAAATTTATATGCAATTCTGAGCAGTAGTCCCGAAGATTCAGTTGCCACAAAATTTTTGTCACACACACAGACAGACAGACATTTTTTAAAAATAGTCAAATCGTATTCTAGACCTCTCAAAACGTGTAAATCCGTCGAAAACCGGAAATCTAAAATTTTTACGAATCCAATACTTTCTTCTATTGAATATAGAAGAAAAACAAAAAAATTCTTAAAATATTTACGGGCGCTGGAGGCGGACAAACGGACAGTAGAATAGACAAATACACTAATTGAAATCATATTCACATTTTAAAACATGGTCGAATAAACGCTTAATGTAAAAGAAAATGCATTTCAGAAAATTTCCAATAATAACCCTCAGTGTAACTGAATAATTTTGTCTGACTCTGTAAATCTAATGCTACATACTACATTCTATAGAAAGTATTATTTTGTGCATTTGAATAACATATTTCTATCTTCCACATGCACACCTTCTTATTTCCGCTAAGGGCACGGCTTCTTCTATTCCTCCTTCTTCCCTTTCATCCATTCCGCTAAGGGCACGTTCCGCTAAGGGCACGGTCGCTAAGGGCACGACACCGATAAGTTAAGGTTTTTTCAACTTCTAGGACACGGGAAAAGGTATAATACAGAAATGTCTTTCTTCAAACTGTTTCCTATTTCTAACTTCAAACTATTTCCTATTATAAAATATCGAAGCACATTTGATTTATAAACAAAAATTAACAATACATTTAAATGATCACGTGGTAATCTTCATGATCTAAACATTGTTTTCAAGATTTATCGTTCACATTCCGTCATTTTTGACGGGGTTATATACTGGTAATAATAATAATAATAAAAATTATGTGGATATTTAAAATCGATTAATATCGTTTACATTAAAAGAAAAAAAGAAAAAAGAAGAAGAAGGTTGAAAAATATCATATAAGCAAAGCATCATTTTTCCGAATCCTTTTCCCGTTAGTAGTCGCTATAGACAGCGCCACCTATTACAGATTGCGCACTTTTTATTTAACTGTCACCAATAATTTTTAAGAAGTGATGTGATCGACGTTTCTTCGATTTTATTCGCGTTTTATGTATGTCAAATGTTACTTCTAAAAATTTTTGGTGGCTATCGGGTTAATGTTTAACTCAAGTGTGAAAAGCTTCTAAATTTGTAAGTGCTACATATAGTAAGAGTATTTACCGAAGTGGATTTAATTTTATTAGAAAATGAAGATGACACACATACTTTTTGGAAAGACGGATATTTTGCTAAAAGACATTAAATAATAAAAAAAAAAAAGAAATCTACGATGAAATGTTTCTCTGTAATCTAGCATGACGTCAGAATGAAAATACCGAATCAGGAGCGCCAAAATTTTTCCGTGACCGAACTCGTGTAAAAAAAGTAAATATGCCTCTGGTTTTGGCCATCAGCTGATTTCATAGCTTTTATCATAGTACAGTATGATTTGTTGTAGAAATTTATGAGAACAATATATCACAAGGAATAAAGTTGAATCCACTCATAACTGGATTTTAGTGATTTTTCTATTTATGTTTTCTGGCTATAATTTATATCTATTTACCTTATGAGCTAGAGTTCCTTTGGGTCCTATAACGTCAGCAAAAAGGTCTTTGGACACATGTGCATCAACGGCACTCAAGGGATCATCCAACAAATAAAAATCAGCGTCGTGATAAACTGCCCGAGCAAGACTGACCCTCTGCTTCTGTCCACCACTGAGATTCACTCCCTGTTTAAAATGATAATTATATTCATCATGAATTTCTGAAAGACAAAATTAAAGTAGAATTAAAGTATTATAATAAAGTTATATTTATATATACAAGAAAAATATTATTATTAAACAGCAAAACGCAACTGCTAATTGTTATCGTCATTATTACAATTGATTCATATTTTATCACAGGTAAAGAAGTCTCTGGCATTATTTTCAAAATTTTCAGGGAAAAAAAAAAGTACTAAAATACTATATACATTGGTTTGTTACAAAATTTACATAAGAACATGAAATTATCATACATTATCATATTAGAAATTATCATACATTATCATATTAAATTATCACGACTGACCAAATATGTAATTGCAGTTTCCGGTCCTCCTCCTGCGAAACAGGTCCAGAGAAAGAAAATACGAAAGAAAAGTATATATATCATGCTGGATATTTATACAATGCGAATAGGTATACATGTTTCATGAAAAAATAATTTTTTATTATTATTTTACCACGCTGCAGATTCAGTCATACGAATTATTTACAGTTGGCTTTATTTATAACTTGGTCTTACTTTTTCTCCAATTTCAGTGTGATCTCCTCCCGGCAGAGTGCGCAGGTCAGGACCTAGACAACATCGCCTGATGACTGAGTCGTATTTTCGTTTATCCATGGGATTCACGAATAAAATGTTTTGACGTAAAGAAGTATTCTGAATCCAAGCCGTTTGAGGCACGTATGCTATGCATAAATCCTGAAAAGTAAAAAAGGGAGAGTTAAAACATTTATATCATTGTAATCGATATGTGCACACATATGTACGGGTCTGGTACGATTTCCCGACACTCGGTTTCCCGACTCCACTTTCCCGACAGGTACGTTTTCCCGACAGCTCAGATTCCCGACAACTCATTTTCCTTACAGGTACGGTTTTCCGACAGCTCACTTTCCCGACAGGTACGTTTTCCCGACAGGTACATTTTCCCGACAACTCACTTTCCCGACAGCTCACTTTCCTGACAGGTACGTTTTCCCGACAACTCACTTTCCCGACAGCTCACTTTCCCGAGAACTCACTTTCCCGACAGCTCACTTTCCCGACAGGTACGTTTTCCCAACAACTCACTTTCCCGACAACTCACTTTCCCGATAACTCATTTTCACGACAACTCACTTTCCCGACAGCTCTCTTTCCCGACAGCTCTCTTTCCCGACAACTCACTTTTCCGACAGCTCACTTTCCCGACAGGTACGGTTTCCCAACAGCTGACTTTCTAGGTATTTCGCTTGTTTACAGATATTTCTTAATATGAAAGAGGACGGATTAAAAAATAATAAAAATAATGCTGAATACGTAATTCGATTTCATTATTATTCAAAATGAATTTTAAATAATACATATTTTTTTTTTTTCAAATTTCAAAAAATAAATATAAATAAATAAATAAAATAAAAATATTACTCTTCTAATTCCTTGCTTTTTAAAGCAAAATTTGTATTCTTTAATATATGTCTGCCATATAGTAATAAGTTATTCTAAAGAAAAAAAAAAAAAACATTAGTTTCCGAATTTGAATCAAATGTGGGTACTTTTGTAACATATATCTGAACCAGTATTTATTTCTGAATGCATGAAATTAAGAGATTTTGGTAGTCAAATATAAAAATTTGATGTGCGTTTTATTTTTATTTAATTATTTATTTGGTCAGAAAAATGGTGCTAAATGTGCGATTTATTTTTACTTTCTCTTACCCATAAGGTAGAGAAAGTATTGTTTTAGGGTCAAATTTTCAAACGTGAGTTTTTGCTATATTTTCACGTTTTGAGGTCCCCTGAATCCGAAAATCATGTTTTTAGTGGTTGGTCTGTCTGTGTGTCTGCTATCAGCATATCTCAAGAACAAATAGTAGTAGAAAGCCCAAACATGGTATTTTAAATGTGTATCATATAGGGCTGCTACACTAAGCTTTTCGTTGAGAGGAAGCAAATGGTTAGTGTACAGAGATACCCAAGAATATTCAAACGCATTACGTCTATCGGGGAAATTCCAGGTAAGTAGAGTTTAACGTCTATAGGCTGCACTAATCCAAGTGAAATTAATATATATTTTTTATATGCGTAAAAACATGTTTCAAGCAGAATATGGTGGGGATATCATTCAATGTTTGTTTACAGCGCTACACAAAGAACTATATTATAGTGCGACAATAGTTGAAAATTGGTGGAAGCGTAATTCAGGTTGTGCCGTGTGTATTATTACTATAGGATTGTGTTTAGGTGCACTATGTCATTTGTACACAATCTTCAAACGTTATACAGGGCTGCAAATATTTAAGCGATGACATTCTTTTTTATTGTTAGAGGAAGTGCTTTACTATAATATTTTACCATGTCCAAGAAAGCTGCTCAGGAATGGAAATGAATTCTTCATAGACATATGGTAAATAATTTATGTTTTAAGCTAAATAGTCATCGCTTGTTTTTTGTGTATTTACACATTTTGAGGTTTCCTGATTATCAAAGTCAAGTTTTTTAAAGTTTGATCTTTGTCTGTGTTTTTTTAGAGAAAATTAAAAACGAATAATTTCAGGAGATCCAAAAGTTGTATTTTCAAATTAATATAAGTTTGTTGCTGGAAAAGTTTGATCAAGATTGATAAGTTCTAAGGAATGTTGCGTGTGAAAGTTGTCTGAATAATTTTAAGTGAACTTTTAATTTTAATAATAGATTTAAATTCTATATAAATGTAGGTGCAGTAATGAAACGGGGGGGGGGGGTTCAGGAGGGAGGTAGCCCCCTCACACAGAACTAATTATCATATAAAACTTTTCCGAAGTCTAATTTGAATTGTTTTAACATAGGTTTACATAACAGTACTCTTTATGTTACCTCTTAATTTCCAACCTGTATTTGTAGTATTAAATTTCAGGGTAAGAGAAAGTCGTGTGAGAGACACACCAGATTATTTATTTTAGCAATACGATATGCAGAGAAAAAGTCAACTTGAGCAGGCAATTTATTCTTACTCAGGAAATAATCATTTCCTTTTACTACACAATCTGTATTCTATTTTTATTTATTTTTATAGTAATGTTAGTAAATTACATGCATTTATGTTCTTAAAATAAATAAATAAAATAAATAAAACAATGACTGTTTTAAAATATTGAAACGTATCTTATAGCAGTTTTTTTTTTTCATTTATTTATTTCTTTTAAGTCTGATTTGGTTTAAACACATTAAAAGTTAAAACGAACTTTAAAGTATTTAAGTCTATAGAACTAAATATAATTGTTTAATATAATTCTGCATAGTATTAGAACTATATTAGAAGTTTTTAGTAATTGGTTAGTGTGTGTATGTATGTGTGAAATCTTTTGACTATCATATCTCCGAAACTAATAAAGATAGAAGTACAAAACTTCAGAATTGAGACAGGTCTAGTGCACAGATGAATTTTCCAAGTTCTGGTGAACATTAGAAAACCGGAAGGGGGTGATCAGAAACAGGAAATAGGACTGTAAGTCCGTACCTCAAAAACGGTTGAAACGGTCTTCTTCAAAGTTGCTATGTAAACATTCGATTATATATCCTTTCGAATGATATGGTTGGTTAGTTCAGGAAAATTGATAGGTGTTCTCTATAAATAGCGTAATTTTAGGTCTCGCAAGTGCGTTCTTTTAAAATCGGTTGTATGGATTTTTTTCAAACTCGTCATTTTAACTCCCTCTTAAATATCCTTTTATATGTAATTATGTTTTCCGGTCAATAATTGAGTATGCTATGTTTTGGTAAAAGTCGGTATCTCAAAAATGGCTCTAACGATTTTCTTGAAGATTGTTACATAAATGAATTTTAAATATCTTTTCTCATGTACTACGTGGTTATTAGAAGAAAATTAACCCCATCCTGCTTAGGTAGGTTAATTTTAGATCTTGGAAAGTGTTTTAAAAAATAACTCTACCATTCTTTGAATAGTAGAATACTTTACAAATCTTAACACGAGTATTAAGTTTCTCATGCCGAAAAAATTTTAGGTTTCTATTTCATTATGCCAATATATTGTCTTTTGATCATATTACCTCGAAAAAAAAATATATATATATAATAGGTGTAATAGTAGGTAATAGAAGTAGTGTAATTGTTTCACACCAGATATTTTTGTACTCAGAGGCCTTAACACGTGTAAATCAGGAAAAAACTCGATATAGAATTTTTGGACGGAATATAATACTTCCATTACTTACGGCAGTAGGGTATGGTATTAAAACAGATTACATATACAGTATGTAATTTTTACCCAAACACCCCAAACGCACGAAAATTTTATATAGAATATTAGTTACAGTTTTCTGAAGATGTTACAAATTGTTATGCAATTTATGTGAGAACATAGACAATATTGATAACTTTCCAGATACAATTTATTTATTTATTTTAAGGACGATAAGATTATTGCTTTTAGAAAAAAATAGATTACTTGAAAGCGGTTTTGCTTTTGGTAACAAGTTAAAAAATATATATATTAAAAACAAGTTGCACTCTGGTATTCACACTATCGATCACAGAACTACAAAATTTGGCATATGGGTACCTGGGGCACTGCAGGTGTGCATCTCATCCAGATTTTTTATAATTCCAAATAAGACTTCTTTTAATTCTTTATTTTTTCGATTCTAAATATTGGTTTCTATGTTTCCATTTTTATAAATTTATTTTTCCATTGTAATCGTCTGTGAATCTTAGCAATGGCTGTTATGCTATTTATTTTTTATTTAACACATTCATTTAAAGGCGAAATCTTTTTCTTATTTATTTATTTTTATTTATTATTTATTATTATTATATTTATTGACAATAATACGGTAATGCAGTAGAAAAAATCGGATGTGCCCACCACATGACTTCCTTATACAACCATAGGAATATACATATTTTTTATGAAAACATTGACAGTTTTGTGTGAGGTAACTGATTCATAAATAAACAGGCAGATGGCAGGTTCCAGTCCACGAACATTCCTTAAAATAAAAACAAAACAAGAAAAAAAAACTGCTACTCCAACCAAAAAGGCACATAATGCGACTATATATACCACCGAGACAAATATAGTAGTTTTTTCAGGAATAGTACTCCACGGCTTGTTACAGAATCTCTCATTGGCAAATGCGCAACTTGGCATTTAATGAAAATCATTCGAGTATAGACGGCCCAGTTTTATTCTCTGACAAAAATTAGTATGACGAAAAGATAAATTAAAAATAGTTAAAATAGAGAAAAGGTTTCTGGTTATCCTAAAACACATTTGCCGCAATTTTTTATGGGTAATCCCTCCAAACTGCAAATTAGTATTCAGTGTAGATTTTTGGTCTTGGCATCGAATTTTGAGAGTTGGCGAAAACTTGTAGTTTAGGGTTGCCAAAGTTTGAAAGCTCTAACTTCAGTAATAAGACAGTTCTGGAATATTCTGGAAAAATTCATTGGTTTATTGCGCTGAACTAAATTCTTAAAAAGTTCTATAAATGAGTTACAAAACTATATAAAAATAAAAAGCATCCGTCTACTAGAACCTGCTTTTGTCATTAGAAATGACTTTCTACACGCATAAGTGTCGAACTCTTTCATAACGATATCATTACGAGCTCTATCATTAGCTTATCTTGAAATCTCTATGTTGTTAGGTCATATATAATGGCCAAAACCCTTTGTATATTTGCCATTATGAATATAATTTTCATAAATATCTTCAAAACGGATAATCCCAGAAAGACCAAAAAAGGAAGGTTGCACAACTAGATGTTATAACAAACCTATATATCAATTTGCAACGTTCTACGTCCAACCGTTTTTGAGATATGTGAGATACAAACACACTCACACACACACACACAAATACTACAAACGTCACGAAAAATCGTGTAAAGTCGCTGATATCTCTAAAACGAGAACTCGTGTTAAGACGAAACATTCAGGTATACAACTAGACATCATGACAGTCGTACGTATAAATTTGCAACATTCTGCGATCATTCGTTTTCGAGAATGTGAAATACAACATCCATTTCGCAAATCAGGATTACTATACTTCCTTACACTTTGCATAAGGAAGTAAAAATATTAAAAGAGTGCATTGTCACCGTGTTCTGAGCTTTTTTGAACATGGTATCATATTGCTACTTATTGAGAAACTTTATGCTTCATGATAATTAATTCCAGAAATAAGAGTTTATTTTACTAATATATATTACATTGTAGTAGAATTCATACTTAAAAAGAGTAAAAAATAAAACAAATAAAATAATGAAAAATTAAATTTCCGGCAAATGAGTTGTCAGGAAAGTAAGCTGTCTGGAAAGAAAACACTCTGCGTAAAACGCATCTGTCGGGAAAGTGAGTTGTTGGGAAAACGTACCTGTAGGGAAAGTGAACTGTCATGAAACCGTACCTGTCGGGAAAGTGAGCTGTCGGGAAAGTGAGCTGTCGGGAAAACGTACCTGTCGGGAAAGTAAGCTGTCGGGAAAACGTACCTGTCTGGAAAGTGAGTTGTCGGGAAAACGTACCTGTCGGGAGACCATACCTGTCGGGAATGTGGCGTCGGGAAACTGACTTGTCGGGAACGTGAGTGTCGGGAAATCGACCTGATACCACTGTATACGTACATACAGACGTCACGAAAAATCTTGTAAATTCTTATATATCTCAAAAACGGGAGCTTGTATTAAGACCAAAGTTGCAGGTGTAGAACTAGGCATCATAACAATCGCAAATATAAATTTGCAACATTCTATGATCATTCGTTTTTGAGCTATACGAGATACAAGATCCCTTTCACAAATCGGGATTACAATGCTTCCTTATACTTTTTATAAGGAAGTAATAAAAAACTGCACGCTGCTTCAACTTTTTTAACTGAGACAAACAAATCTCACGGTATTTGAAATTTTTGTCGCTAAATTTCAGAAGCAGCGCGTCGAGTTTTGCAGGAAAGTTGCACCCTGTCCCTAAGTGCTTTTCAAGCTTTCGCGTCAGCATTTAACAATGATTCATTCTTCATTCAGATTTTACAATTATAGAAAAATTTAACAGAAATATGGAACCTTAAAACAGAAGTTTGTAATAATAATAGTAATAATATATGTCTCTTTATATATGTACAGTCCTTCTCATAATTATAAGGACACCCGTTTTTCCATATTAACTAAACACTGAACACTATAATTTAAACAAATATATTTTTAATTAATTTGAATTTCATTAATAGACTATATTTAAAAAGTTTTATCGTTTTTCTATCTTAAAAAACTTTAAATATGGTAAAAAGATGATTTTTCAGGTGTTCACAATTATAAGGACAGCTCGAATTTTTTTCAGTTTTTCTTTAAATTAATATTTTATGGGGTCTCTTTTTAGGGTTAAACAGTCAGACATTCTCTCTGGTATATATAAATACATTTTTTTTTAATATTAAATTTCAATACCATTTCATATAGCATATATGATATTTTTAATACATTTAAACTATTTAAAATTGCTTTCCACTTGCATGCACATTTCTAATATCATAAATTAAGGTTTTTTCAACTATTAGACCATGGGAAAGGCAATATAATACAGACGTTTCTTTCTTCAAACTATTTCCTATTTCTCTAAAAGTAGAGAAAAAATGTAAGTCTTGTCGAAAAGAAATATTATTACCCCCCAAAATCTAACAAAAATCTAATAATTCGACGTTTAAAATTTGCGGATATTCTCTTGATGTTCATAATTGAAAAAATTACTAAATTCATTCTGCCTTCAGTAGAAGCAGCTTCCCAGAGCACGATAGATCCAACTTTTAAATGCCCGATTCATGTCTGCCTTTAAAAAATCTGCTCTGTCTTTCGCTATCTTCAGATCGTGCCAGTAACTGTTAAATCCATTTGGTTAATCAAGAACAAAATGTTTTTCATCCAAAAATGCAACATTTTACCATTTAATATTGTCTTTATTCAACTTTAACGCAGACGTTCTTTCCCCCATTAAATGCTGATTGATTATTGCAGGTTTTTTATTCATTTTAACATATTATTAATTATTTTAAACATGCATAAATGTGGAACCTAACCTTTCGTTAAAAAATACGAGCAAATTTAGCAGCAGTTATTATGAGTAGAACAGTAAGAGGAATTATGAGTCTTCGATCTCTGTAAAACAACTCTGATTTTGTATCAGATCTCTCTCCTATCGAACCAGCAGTTCAACATTTCATCACATTTCCTTCAACAATTTTAGATCTTCGAATTTCATTAGAAATTCGGCGGATTAAAATTATCCTTCCTTTTAAAAAACACATTTATCATACTTCACTACTTGAACGTTCGTTTTTTTCGAGGAATTATCAGTAATGTCCGTCCAAGAAAAATTGAAGGCTTATATATGAATTAATCTAGCCCAGTAGTTAACAAATTCGCATGTCAACTGTAATTTATCCGCTAGTAATTTAAATAAAACGAAAAAATCTGGATTGTCCCTATAATTATGAACATCTAAAAACGTGGAGAAAAACACATTTTGCATTATTTTTTATTAATTTTGTTTCATATTAAAAAAATTATAGCAATTTTGGTTTTTAGAATACTAGATATATTAAGTGCACTTAGTTAATCTTGTTCACAATTACTTTTACATTAGTTATTTCAAAATATAAAGTGTCCTTATAAATATGAGAAGGAGTGTATTTGTTTTCTATAACTGCTTGCAGCAGCGCATACCAAGACCGCATGACATCCCCTAATAATCTTACACTTTCAAAAGCGTTCACAATAGATTTCTCACCTACAGAAATGTTAAAAGATGAATTTTCAAAGCTGTAACCTTTTTTTTATAATTATTTAATTTTTGCCCCTCTCCCTAGTAATTTTACTCTTTCGAAAGTATGCGCAACCAATTCCCCCCCCCCAAAAAAAAAAATAAAAAAAAAATAAAAAATAAATAAATAAATAAAAATAAATAAATAAATAAATAAATAAATAAAAATAAATAAATAAATATAAATAAGTAAATAAATAAAGTAATAATAATAACACTAATTTTCAAGGCCGTTGCTTTATTTTATTCTTTTTTAATTTTTGCTCTCCCCTTTCTGCATCTTTATAAGCTTACACCTACGTAAGTATGTTCAATCGATTCCTTACCTCCGAAAATCCGAATTTTCAAGCAATTTTATAAATTTTTAAATTATTTGCCCCCCTTCTCTCCATTTGCTTTCCGTCACCAATAACTGTTCACTTTTGAAAGTAAAGATGCTGTCTTCTTGGTCAGAATATCGTTACTGTGGAAACCAACTTCTACACTTAAAATCTTAAAAACACCTATCAACCTGGTCTCATTCATTGACATACGAATCCTTATCTTTCGCGGGTGACTAATGAAATACTTTCAGAAATTTTGTATTTCTCGAAAAAAGTTCATAAAATATGACAAAAAAATCAGTATTTTTCAGGGAAAAAAAAAAAAAAAAACTACATCTTTAGTAGCAGTGGGAAACAGATTTTCAGAGACGAGATAATATTTAAAAAAACTTCATTCACTTGCATAGGATTGCATTTTTAAAAGAAAAACTTTTTGAAAACAAAAAGAGCTGAAAATCCGTAGTTTGCAAAAGTCAGCTGAAAATACGTGAATTGAAAAAAAAAAAAAAAAAAAAAAAAAAAAAATATCAAAATTTGCATAATACTTAAAATCGAATTATAATCATTTTGGGATATGTTCGTCTCACAATTCTCTATCTTAAAAAAAAAAAAAGATTTATTTATGTAGAAAACTTTTCGAGTTATAAAATGTTTATTGTTAAAAATACATGTTGAGAAAATTCGAAACATTCGGCGTGAAACTCCGTATTTTGTCAAAAGCTTAATATCGTTGTAAACAGCGTAAAATGGCCTTTATAAAAGAACCTCTCGTTAAGATTCTTTTTTTTTCTATAGGGCAATTAAAAGGAGAAAAAAAAACTGAAACAGAAAAAACAGACCTTCAGAAAAAAATTCGTAAACAATAATAAAAATCCGTATTTTAGTTTTCCATCATACTATACGTATGGAGAACTCAGGTAATCGTGGAAATTTTCGACCTCAGTTTTTGACTTTTTATTTTAGTTCCCCATCATACTATAGGGTATGGGGAACTTAGGTAATCATGAAAATTTTCGACCTCGGTTTTTTGACTTTTTTACACGTTTTCAGGTCTGAGGATTCCGAAAAGGACAAAATTTGTATGGTGTCCGTCTGTAGGGGTGTCTGTTAGTTTGTTAGTCCGCATGTCCGTTAGTTAGTTTGTTAGTCTGTGTACACGATATCTCAAGAACAAATTGTCGCAGAGAAGTCAGATCAGTTTTAAAATATTACTTTAGACACTGGCAAGAACCCTGTTCATCTGCATCTGCAACATCCGAATTAAAAAACTTCGTAAGGTATTAGAAATTTACGAATTTCTTAACATGGGAGAATAGAACAAAATTTCACTTAAACATGCATTAAATGGTATATTTTTACTGTAAAAATGTCAGACCAGTTTTAAAATATCAGTTTTGATACCGGAATAAACATCAGTAACTATAAACATGCTAATTCGAAAATTTCGCAAGTTATTGGAAATTTATGAATTTCCTAACAGGGCAAAATAGGGCAAAATTTCCCACAAACGTCAATATTGAGGGAAAATTTGATCGTAAAGATGTTAGACTACTTTTGAAATATTATTTAGGATACTGGCGTGAACATCATTGACTATGAATTTTCCTATATAAAAACTTCGTAAGTTATTAGTCATTTACGAATTTCTCAAAATGCAGAATAGGGCAAAATTTCATACAAACGTCAATCTTGAAGGATATTTTCGTCGTAATGATGTCAGATCACTTTGAAATATTATTCAGGATACTGACATGAATGCCATAGAGTATGAATTTTCCAATTAAAAAAAATCGTAAGTTATTTAGAATTTACGACTTACTTAAAATTGTAGAATAGGGCAAAACTGAGCATAAACGTCCGTTTTGAGGATCATAAATGTATCAGACAACTTCAAAATAACATTTATGATACTTGTATGAACGTGATTGACTGCAAATATTCTAACAGGAAAATTTCGTTAGTTATTCGTAATTTGAGATTTTATCAACATAACAAAACTGAGAATTTTCCATATAAATATGCATTTTGAGAATTGTTGCATTGGAAATAGTTGCATGGAAACTAAACTATGAAATTGACCCGAATAAAATAAATTAATAGATTAGAATAAGATAAATATATCGAAGTGAACGGTGGATAGCCTATTAGGCGGGGATTTTATTCTGTCACTGTGTCAAGTTTTTGGTCAAATTCATTTCTCTTAACATGATAAGCATGTTAAGGGAATGTCCTGCACTAGAAATTTATGAGAACATAAATATGATGGAGAACTGCGCAGAGTCCACCTATGCCAACTAGTTTACAAAATAAATACGTTGTTAGAAACGGAAAGAAACGTGCTTTCCTAATAATTTTAATCGTTACATATAAGAATGACAGCTTGGAAACGATCGTATTTTTCTACAACATTTCTTCCAAAAGTTTTGGATCGCTTTGAGGGGAAAAATCCGATAAAATCCCGATATTATTTATGGTACCGTGTTAGCGTTTTAATTAATACTAACAAACCAGTGCTAAATTTTCACAATTTCTTTCTTTTTTTATTTACTCTTAAAATTTGAAACTTATAAGTCATATACTAATTTGACCACCCAATTTAAATTTTAATTCATCAGAAGCCAAATTATTATTAGTTTTTGTGGGCTGAAAC
The DNA here is from genome assembly GCA_963930645.1 of Salticus scenicus. Classification (NCBI taxonomy): domain Eukaryota; kingdom Metazoa; phylum Arthropoda; class Arachnida; order Araneae; family Salticidae; genus Salticus; species Salticus scenicus. Next base: position 176,299,133 of record OZ005650.1, read on the forward strand.
GCTAATGATAGTTAAACCAAATCGTTCAAAGAAAAGTTTCAAAATAAAATTCATGTTTGACGACCCAGTTTTCATACTTCCCCAAGCAGAACAGCTTTAGTATAGGACCCTTATGACGACTTTTGAATTTTTTCCGCTATGTTTTCGATGCCTTTTAATTTATTCATTTTGGCATATTTTTTTGCTAAAAATACTTAGTACCTATTTTGATTATACTTTTTATTATTGCGTTTTTAAGTCAATTTATGACAAAAATTCATATTTTGTTTATATCTTTAAAGTATTGCTAGGTTTAAAATGACGCTTGCAAAAATTGTAAAGATGCAACTTTTAAAAATGGATTTTTCTATGAAATGATCTCATCAGACAAATTTCGTCATTTTTTTTTTTTTTTTTATTAGATCACTGAACTGAGTCCACGTACTTAAATGTTGCTTATGCATAATTTTTTATCCACGTGTATTTTATTAATTCCCTCACTATCGTATCGTTTTTACAAAGTTTAATCGTAACTGGTCCACGTTAGGGAAATACTATATATATTTCCACAACAAATAAAATCTTCAATTTCTTTTTTTCACTGATACCTCCTGATCACTTTATTCTACCAAATGTCAATTTCTATAATTCTGCTATACATATTCGCTATATGCATAGCTGTACATCAGAGAGACAACTTCTTCTATCATTTTAGGGGGAATGGGATTCTAGAAATGAAATCTGTAGTACTTGTTTCCGCATGAAAAGAAATTAGTAAACTTTCCACAAATGAACGATATGAGTTTTCCCTATCTTCAGAGGTTAATCGGTCCCTGGTTCCTTTAACTCTCTTTAATTCAGCAAAATGCTCTCGTGCGGATTCCCAAAACAGATATTCTAGTTTTTTTGTTATTTTTAAATGTAAAGATTTCAAAAATTGTTTTGATAGTACATTTCTTTATTTTTCTTGCTAAATTGCCAACCTTTTGCATTCTAAAGTCTCCTTGATATCGGGTCATTTCTCCAAGTATAGCTGCAAGTAAGGCACTCTTACCGGCACCTACACGTCCAACCACTGCCACTAGATCACCACGTTTTACTGACATCGTCAGATCCTGTAAGAATGGTTTACTTTCAGTACTCCACGAGAAACTGGCATTTTCTAATTCCAGGACGTTCTCTGCAATGTAAAAAGCATAAAAAATATTACTTGAGAAAAAGTTCAACAACAACAAATTAATATGTACATGAATTGATAATAATAATAATAATAATAATAATAATAATAATAATAAATAAAGGAAAACTTATTTTAGAAAAATATGATTCAAAATGTTTAATTTGTTTATTTTTTACGGTTTCTTAATTTAGAAATCAATCAATTAATATATATACATAATATAATCGTTAACAAGTTTATAAATTAATTTTATCTGCTTAAAACTAGCTTTAAAAATAATCAGAAATCAAAAATATATGTTACTTATAAACACAACTAGGCAAGACGTATTAAACCCTCCCCGATAGCTTCAGGGTACGAGCTTCGATAACTTTTTCTAGTCAATTCTGACCTTTTATTCCTTCCGGTGTTGGCCGTACCCCCCCCCCCCTCCCACACACACACACTTGACATTGCGAGTTTTTTTCGTTTTCATCCCATGCTTTTTTCTATGGATTTTTGACTCTTTTTTCCTGTTTTTCTATGAATTTTTAGCCGTTTTTCCTCATTTTCCACATTCTAAAGTGCGGCGGCTACTTATATGCACTGCAAAAAAAAAAAAAAAAAAAAAAAATCTGGCAAAAAATACCGTGAATGCGTTTTTCAGCCCTCACGCATCGAAATTACAGCATGTTTCGTTAATGTGCAGCAATTGGGAAAACTGTCTTTTGATAATCGAATATCAAATTATGATTTTTGCTTTAGTCTTATATTTAAGTTTGTGCTTTGAAAAAATATTGGAAATTTTTGACAAATGGAACATTGATATATCAAAGTTAGCTATTTTGTAAATTTAATAATTGTTTTCTTTGCCATTGACATGAAACTTCCGAAGCATCAAAATTTTTAATTAGTATTTATAACAAAGAAATGTAAATTATTATTTTAAGGAGCATTTAAAATACAAAGGTAAAGAATAACGCAGCCATTTAATACATGAATTCATTAAAAATTTATAAGTATGTTTTATGTTTATTATAATCATTGTAACAATTTGTAAAATTTAGAAGAGTTAGTTGTAATATTTTAATAATTGACTTGACAAAACTGTTTTCATAAACCTAAACAGGCGAGCCACAAACTGTATTTTCTACTAATAGGTATTCTAGAAATTCTGAAGGCTTGGTGTAAGAATTTAACTATTTTTTCTAAACATATTAACTTGTGTAAAATTCTAAAGTATATTTCTGCTTGTCACAGAAATAACCACTTGTATATGTTATTTGCTTATTAGGATGGCAGGTCGTACTATATCTTTCAATCTGCGATTTTGTGGTGTCGCAGTTTGCAGTGTTTACACCTTGAATTTATATTTATTTTTATGTCAAAAAAAAAAAAAAAGTACAAACTTTTTTTTTTTTTTTTTTTTTTTTTTTTTTTTTAAATAATTAAAATAAAATTTAGAAAAATAGTGCTAAAAAATGGAACAGTTTTAATATAGAACGATATATATTGTATATTACTATTATTATTTATGTATGTTGAAAAAAAAAAGTTACAGGAAACGTTAACTTGCATGTATTTATTATGATTTTAGAAGTATATGACGTCATTAGTTATCTAAGAATTCTGTTTGAAAATATTCATAATTAACATTTTAAAAATTACCGAAAATAAAGTTAAAGTTTCTAAAATAATCATGACACTTTCTAATAAACTAAAACAAATGGAAAAGGCTTAAATTTAATAAAAGAACTGGAAATTTCTGAAAGTAAATAAACTTTGTGGCATAAATTTGACTATTAAAAATTTATTAAAATTTTAAAATTTATATATCGAAAGATTCTAATGGACCAATCGGGATATTTTCTTGATGTTCGAAATTTATGTGCAGGAGTATAGCTAGGGGTGTTGCTGCTGTTTAATTTAAAAACATGGATTCACTTCAAGGAAAGATATAGTGTGTCTATGAGACGAAATCGCCGAAAACAGTACAGAAGAAGTTTCGAACTCACCATGGTAAACAACGGTCAGATGTGAAGTTCCAAAAAATTTGTACCTTTGAACGTTTCTGAAAAGTTTTCTTGTTTTTGTGTCTAAAAAATTTTGCATCCAAAATTTTATCAAATTAACATTTGGTGGTTTTGGCCTTAGCGAGTTTAAAAAGTCTTTTGTACCGTTTTTGCCGATTTCGTATGATCCAAGCACACGACACACTGTTTACTTTCTTATACAGAAGCTTCTTCTCTCCTCCCCCCCTTCATCGTTTTATTTTTCGATTTTGAATTTGATTGATTTGGGTTTCTCACATTATTATTATTATTATTATTATTATTATTATTATCATCATCTCTCAAACCTTTGTTTTAATTTAATATTCACAAATACATCTCTCCGAACTTCTGCATCACGATTTATATATTTTATGGTATAGTTGGTAACAAAAGTATCCGAACTCTAGTAAAAATTCCTATATAAAAAAGTAGAGTTAATACTGTTTTGTTAAAAAATTCCTTCTCGAATCATGTTCTTAGTCAGTCTGGGAACATGATTCGACAAGGATTTATTTAACAAAACAGTATTAACTCTACTTTTTACTTTCCGAACACTATAGTGAGGAAAGTATTGTAATCATGTCAAAAATCCGAATTTGAAATTTTGATGTTTCTATATGTTTCGAGGTCCCCCGAGTCCATTTTCAGTATTTTTACGATGATGTATGTATGTGTGTATGTATGTGGGATGGCAAAGCAACCTGTAAGACAATTTTTACCAAAAGTTGATAGGCACTAATTTATGTCAAGGTGCAACTACATACCAATTTGTATGAAATTCTGTGCAGTAGTTCCTGAGATACAGTTGCCACAAAATTTTGTCACACACACACACACACACACACAGACAGACAGACAGACATTTTCTAAAATTGGTCAAATCGTGTTGTACAGCTCTGAAAACGTGTAAATCCATCAAAAACCCGAGGTCGAAAATTTTTACGTATCCAATACTTTCTTCTATTGAATATAGAAGAAAGTAAAAAAAAAAAAAAAAAAAAAAAAAAAAAAAACTTGGGGGGGGGGGGGGAAGTCACTTTTTTTAAAAATAATGTTACTGAGTGAATTTGTATAGGAAACTATAGAAGAAAGTCTTGTGGTGGCCACAACATACTAGTTTTACAGGGACACCAGGAAAAATTCTTTATCATTATGGCCTATGGGGCCAAATTTTTAAAAGTGCGATAGCGTCTAAACGCTTTGTTAATCTGAGCAACAAAATTGTACACATATTATAGGTCACAATTGCACGAACTGCAAGATTTTGGTGATTTTAGCACTTGCAGTTTTTTTACAGGGGCACAAAGAAAAATTCTTTATCATTATGGCCTATGGGACCAAATTTTTAAAAGTACGATAGTATCAAAACGCTTTACTCAATTAAGCTAAAAATTTATATGAATATTATAAATCACTGCTGCACTAACCATAAGCATTTTGGTGAATCTAGCATTTATAGGTTTTTACAGGGACACAACGAAAAATTCTTTATCATTAGGATCTATGGGCTCAAAGTTCAGTAGTGTTAAATAAAACATCGTGTAATATATGTAGAAAAATACTCAAACACTCTATTATGGTTTTCTCATTTTTGTTTGTTTAACAACTCCTCTTTCTTTACTTTATCTACAAAACTGTGAAACACTCAATGTTCGGAAAGTCGAGTGGGGTCACTACAGATTTTTTTATATAGGAATTTTGCTAGTGGTCGGATACTTTCGTTACAGACTGTATTTTTTTTTTTTTTTTCTTTTTTCTTTTTTTTTTTTTTTTTAAATCTTCTTTTTAATTTCAAATTTTAACACTGGAAAATTCAAATGCAGGTTGCTTTCTTTCTTCCTTCCTTCCTTTTTAACACTTTTCAACAAGGTTGAAAAGTGTTAATGACTTTGATTTGTCTGTCTGTCTGTCCGCGCTCTAACTTCCGTACATATTTATGGAATTTCTTGAAACTCATGTATGTTATTCAAGTTCACTATCGGATGTTCCCTGTTGAAAATGGAGTTTATACCTCTACTGATTTGTGTACAGGACCCCCGAAAATATTTCAAAGCATTGTGTTCTATGAGAGGCATTTCTATGAACCATATTTTCATACTCTTACTGTACAAAAAACTTAATGAAATTGAAATATTTTATGCAAGTTCACTATCGGATGTTTCCTGTGTAAAATGGAGTAAATATCACCACTGATTTGTGTACAGGGACACACAAAAGTATTTCAAAGCATTGTGTTCTATGAGAGGCACTTCTATAAACCATACTTTCATACCCTCACTGTACAAAAATCTTAATGAAATTGAAATATGTTATACACGTTCACTATCGGATGTTCCCTGTTGAAAATGGAGTTTATACCTCTGCTGGTTTGTGTACAAGGACCCCTTCAAAGCATCGTGTTCTAGGAGAGGCATTTCTATAAACCATATTTTCATACCCTTACTGTACAAAAATCTTAATGAATTTGAAATATTTTATTCAAGTTCACTGTCGGAAGTTTCCTGTATAAAATGGAGTAAATACCACCCCTGATTTGTGTACAGGGACACATAAAAGTATTTTAAGGCATTGTGTTCTATGAGAGGCATTTCTATCAACTAAATTTTAATAACTTTACTTTGCACGAAGATTTATGAAATTGAAATGAGTTATTTATAAGCACAAAAGAAAATGCTTTTCATAGAATATAGGATGATTAGCATTAGATTTACAGGGTGATACAAAAATATTCAGTTATATAAAGAGATATTAATAAATATTTGTTAAAATTGTACTTTCGTTTACATTAAGCGTTTTTAAGACTTTCCAACATTTTTAAGACTTTCCAACAAGGTTGAAAAGTATTAATGACTTTGGTTTGTCTGTCTGTCCATCTGTCCGCGCTCTAACTCCCGTAAATTTTTGTGAAATTTCTTGAAACTGATATATGTTATGCAAATTCGCTATCGGATGTTCCCTATTGAAAATGGAGTTTATACCTTTACTCGTTTGTATACAGGGCACCCGAAAGTATTTCAAAGCATTTTGTTCTATGAGAGGTATTTCTATAAATCATATTTTCATACCTTTACTGTACACATATCTTAATGAAATTGAAATATGTTATTCAAGTTCACTATTAGATGTTTCCTGTATAAAATGGATTAAATACCATCACTGTTTTATATACAAGGACACTCAAAAGTACTTTAAAGCATTGCGTTGTATGAGAGATATTTCTATAAATCAAGTTTTAATAACTTTACTTTCCACTAAGTTTTAGGAAATTGAAATATGTTGCACAAAAGAATGTTTTACACAGAATATAGCATGATTAGCATTAGATTTACAGGGTGACACAAAAATATTCTGTTATATTAAGAGATATTATTAAATATTTGCTATAATTCTACTTTCGTTTACATTAAGCGTTTTTAACACTTTCTAACATTTTTTTAAGTGTGAATATGATATCAATTTGTGTATATGTCCGTCTGTCAGTCTGCCCCACTGAGCTTCATTCTTAAGATTGGAGCTCAGTGGTCTGTCCGCGTTCTAATTCCCGTAAATATTTATGGAATTTTTTGAAACTGATATATGTTATTCAAGTTCACTATCGGATGTTCCCTATTGGAAATGGAGTTTATACCTCTACTGGTTTGTGTACAGGGACAACCGAAAGTATTTCAAAGAATTGTGTTCTAGGAGAGGTATTTCTACAAACCATATTTTCATACTTTTACTGTACAATATCTTCATGAAATTGAAATATGTTATTCAAGTTCACTATTGGATGTTTCCTATATAAAATAGGTTACATACCACCATTATTTTATGTACATGGACACGGACACTCAAAAGTACTCCAAAGCATTGCGTTCTTTGTGAGATATTTCTATAAATAATATTTTAATAACTTTTCTTTCCACGAAGTTTTAGGAAATTGAAATATGTTATTTATAGGCACAAAAGAATGCTTTGCATAGAATATAGCATGGTTACCATTAGATTTACAGGGTGACACAAAAATATTCAGTTATATTAAGAGTTATTAATAAAAAATTGCTAGAATTGTACTTTCGTTTACATTAAGCATTTTTGACACTTTCTATCATTTTTTATTGTGAATATAATTTCAATTTGTGTATCTGTCTGACTGTTCTTTTGTCAGTCGGCCTGTCCCTCTGTCTGTTTTTCTGCGCTCTAATTCCCGTAAATATTCATGGTATTTCTTTAAACTGATATATTTTATTGAAGTTCGCTATCGGAAGTTCCCTATTGAAAATGGAATGAATACCTCTTCTAGTTTGTGTACAGGGACACCCAAAAGTATTCGAAAGCATTGTGTTCTACGAGAGGAGTTTCTATAAACCATATTTTAATACCTTTAATGCATAGAAACTTTAATGAAATTTTAATATGTTATTCGATTCGATATCGGATGTTTTCTATGTAAAATAGAATACATTTCTAACTGGTTTGTGTATGGGGGCAATTGAAAGTATTCCAAAGCATTGTGTTGTATGAGAGTTATTTTTATAAACCAAATTTTAATAATTTTATTTTCCACAAAATTTAATGCATTGGAAATATATTATTCGTATGCAAAAAAGACTGTTTTCTATGTAATATAGTATGGTTAGCATTAGATTTACAGTGCCACACAAAAATAATCAGTTACATTAAGAGCTATTAATAAAAATTTGCTGGGATTGCACTTTTGTTTACATGAGCGTTTTAACACTTTCTTATAATTTTAGTGGGAATATGATTTCCATCTGTGCATCTATCTGTCCGATTGTCTACCTTTCTATCTGTTTGTCTCCGGCTCCTACCATCCGTGAGTATTTTGAGAATTTCTTAAAAAATGATACACTCAAGTTCCCTATGAAATGTTCCGTATTTAAAATGTCATTAATAGGTCTGTACAACTAGTTTGTTTACAAAGACAAAAAAAAAAAAAAAAAAAAAAAAAAACCAATATATTACGTTTTAGGACAGAATTTTTTAAAAGTTATATTTAAAAAACTTTCTACTATAAAAATCATAAAAACATTGACATGTATTATTAATATTCTAAAATATTGTTTTGTATAGAATATGATATGATTAACTTTCAGATTTACAGGGCTACAGTAAAATATTCAGAGAGATTAAAAGCTGTAATTATAATCTAACGGCTGCATTTTCTTTTGCGTTAAGCCTTTTTAACACTTTCCAAAATGCCTAAGAGTAATTTTAAAATCAATTAGTCTATCTGTATTGTGAAATCGTTCCTTCACATATATGAGTTTTAATGTTAACTTTAAATAAAGGCAATAAATAATTATTATATTTTCAATAAATTAAATAGCTAATAAAAATAGATAACTAAATTCTAAATTACTTTTATTTATTCGCTTTTGTCTATAATAAATATCTTAATTCTAATAATACTTTATCCCTTATGCTATTAATAAATCGTCTGAGAATAAAAACATATTCCTTTTAAATGACATCTCTCAGAATAATAATCTTTCCTAAATCATTTAATAAATAAAATATAAAAAAATATTATTTTATTTATAAACCGTTGGATATATAATTACATTTTCATTCTTTAAAATTGCGCAAGTCCACTTTGTTATAAATAAATTAGGCTATAATTTACATTATGATATCATTAAAGGGTAATTATATTTTTTTTATCACAGGATGTGCAATAAATCCTAGTCTGAGTGTCTCCCTTAAATAACGGTTTTCTGGCGATAATATTTGGCACAAGCATTGGCATAAACTGTTGTAACGAACTTGATAAATTCAAAATATTTATATTAAATTGTTCTAGAAACAATGGGATATCTTTGGCTATAAAATTTGGCACTTTTTTAAAATTCTTGGCGTAATTCAGCAGTCTGATCTTGATTCCAATAGAGTCAACTTCAGAATTCGCTCTACATCTGTTGATACGATAACATGTGACCCCGTAGCTCTCTCTCTCACCACTACCTTTTTGCATTCTCGCAACGTATGGTCATGATGAACTTCCACTGTAAAGGAACTGTTGATTACTAAAATAAATACATTATGCAGCGAACAAGTTGTCTTCTTTTATTTTCACGGCAGTCTTTTCAGCGGTATGGACCTGGAAGATTAATTGTAACGTTCTACTGTAGAATCCCGGAATTCTACTTGACATACTTTGGGGCTAGACCAGCGACCAACCAGTTCGAGATGCATTGGTGAGAGAGAGGGGCATTTTTGTTTAAAATGACTTTATGAGTTAATATAAAATCATTGCTGCTTTTTTTTTAAGAAGATAGAAACTTATTTACTACAATTTTTTTAATCTCAATTGAGAGATATATTTTGATCTATGACTCGTCATATTTTTAAATTGTGAGAAGAATCATTGAAAATATCACTGATTGGAGCACGGCTGTGGATTGGACGCATCGTGTCGGCAGTTTATCCTCTTTTGATACTCTCTTCGGGAAATACTGTGTATGGGACAATACGCCGAGAATGGCAGCCTGTGTTTTTAAGTTACGCTCGACCCATCTGCTCTCCGATCTTTCGCTCTGTAACGCAATGAGTTTGCAAGTGCCAGCCGTAGTTTCTTTCTGCTTTCATCAAGAGATTTCCAGATGCGCTTCTCCAATTCCCGTCTCCGGCTCATGTGAAGTAATTATTGCTCCGGAGTTAGTTTTATTTAATAATGTCAGTTACAATTACTGAACGATATTTTCGTACTTTCCTTGGGATATCGTTTTTATGTTTCACTCATCTTGAAACAATGGATCAAATATTATTCTCCGTAAATAGATAATAAAGAACATGTGAATGAAAATTTTATATATCGAGTGAGAAACAGAGAAGAAGAAAGAATTTCGTCTAATATGCGTGTGAATTTGTGACGACGTTATGGAATATAAAAATGTGTAAACATACTTCTTGCCGCGCATTTCGGAAAATGAAGAAAAAAACATTAGTTACGCTGGTGATAAATAATTTTACATTCTTTTATAGTGGTTCTCTTTTACATCGTTCTACAAAAAAAAAAAAAAAAAAAAAAAAAGAAAGCCCCAAAAAATTATAATTTTGTTGTGTCTTATTTTCATGGAATATAATTTCATTTTCAGATTAAAAATCTTGCCAAGGTATGGTAAGTGTTTTCCATATTTTTACTCTTAAGAGACTTGCTTTTTTAAATTTTATGTGTAATATATATATATATATAAATTTGCATATTATAGTATTTTATATTTTTCATATTCATATTTTCCTTTTTATGCTAATACCGATATACAATGCGCGATGATAAATTTTTAGAAATTTCTTGATTTTTCATTCATAAAAAAAAAAAAAAAAGAATGAGGGAAGAAAAAGGGAAAAATAATAATAATAATAATTTTTTTTTATTGTTTTTTTTATGTGTAATTTTTATACAAATTTGCATTACCTTTCAGTATATTTTTTTTATTTTCATATTCAGATTTTCCTTTTGAAAAATGTGTATTATTCTGTTTATTGTCAATAATTGAATTTAATTATTTTTTTTTTAATTTAAGAATTAAACTCGAAGTTATTTCTCATGTTGGCGTTTTCCGGGCAGGTTGGAAATATACATACCTTTTTTTTTATATACCTTTTAGAGATGTGTCGGCGAAAATTCGTTTTTGATATCAGTCGATATCTAGACACTTATTTCTCATCTTTTCACACACATATTTTTTTTTTGTTCACTTATTTTAACCTGTTTGGAACTGCCATTGCATAACAAATTAATAAATAAATAAAATAATTCGAGTGATAATTTCAGGTATTCCCATACCTTTCTTTCATAAATTCATATTTTTCATTATTTTTAAGGTCATATTTTGAAGCAAAATTAAAAAAATATATTTTAGAGAACTTAGTTGATTTTTTTTCTTTCGTTTTTTTTTTTTACTCAGTGTGTTACATGTATAACTTTCACACCTTTACATAAATGATTGATATTCATTTTTCAATTTTAAAGATAATAGTTTTTTTATTCTTATCATGGTTATATTAAATCAAGGATAGTTATAGTTAGTTTCTTAAAATAAAGGTCTGTGTAATTTTGTGCATCACTGTGTTTTGGATGCTAGCTCCAATGCACAAGTGACTGGTTCGATGTTCAGCACCATGTTCCTTCATCTTGAATTCTTGGCCAAATTTTTTTTTTGATGAAGGGGCCTGTGTTGTATGCCTTACCTTGCACGATTTTGCATTGAGTTACATAATATTTTGTGGTCACAATAATTCATTTACATAATATTTTTTACTATTTAAATTTTACATAAATTTAATATTATTTTACAGAATCGAATAGAATGACTTGTATTTAGGGTATTTTTTTTTCTCATTCTTTACTAATATTGTTTCTATAAAAAGATCTTTCTCACAACGCATAGGTACATACTCACGCACACATTGACAGAATAAATAAATAAAATAAAATATTGAAGATAAATATTAATTAATTGATTGTATCTCCAACAATTTTCTTGTTTTAACACTATATGTATTCAGGACAATATGTAAATCCAGTACATAATATATTTTATGAATCTATACTGGCCGTATCTTGTTGCATGCAAGTGTCCTAAATAAATTTAACACACAATTTTCCAAATTTACATATTTCTTTTCTCATGTTTTCGGATATTATGTACATTGACTTTCATGTAAACCTAACAAATTTGTTAGTCTTGAACATAAGGTTCAATGTTTTATTTATTTTACTTACCAGGCATTCTTAAATAATCATGTACAATCACTTATACAGAAAGGGAGTTGGTTGTATATCTTAGATACCTAAACACATAAACATAATTTTATTCTAATATTATTTTTGGTTGTCGTATATTTTTCAAGTTTTAATTTTTATAGTAACATAACACAGTATTTTCTTTGCCCATTTTAACTAAAATCTTACATTTTGACACAAATGTTTTAATTATTATTTTTTCTAATTTCATAAACTTTGAGAAATTTTATAACACATTCTATATTTTTGTCGGTTAGATGATATCGCGTAAACCCAGATATTATTATGCTGGTCGTGAAATTTGACATCTAATTTAATTTTACATTTCACACATTTCTTTTCACATTCATTTAACTTTGTGGGATGAAACCTATCATTATCTTCTACAATTTTAACTCTTAATTACCTTTCATACGAAATTTATTTTATGTGCATAATAGTTTTATTTCGTTCATTTTCGTACAAAAAAATTTAAGAGCAATCGTGATATGATTAAAAAAAAAAAAAAAAAAAAAAAAAGAGAGAGAGAAAAAGGAAGTCTGCTTGATTTTTTTGTAACAGAAATAAACATCTCGCCGTTCTGAGTTTTATTTATGTTTTAATAATAATAATAGTGATTTTTTTTCCTCATTCAGTTCAAATACGTTAATTGAAGAGAAGTTTTTTTATTTTTTTTACTGTACATATGATATATTTTTATCGCATTTATTCACTATTTCATGTTTGTTTGTTGGCTTATGTTCAATATATATATCGTATATATATAGGAATATTTCTCTTCTATTGCTAGCTAATAATTATGACAATACATATATGGTAAGCTTACTTTAACATCGAATTGGGCCCACTGCTAAATAATTGCAGTTAAAAAAAAAAAAAAAAAAAAAAAAACATTTTTGGCACATGTGTGAACAGATTTATTTTACTGTTCTTTTTATCAGCTGATTTGGTGAAAAATTTTTTTATTCACCTTTTTGAAGTGAGATTACACTTCTTGTACTCGAGTCTTTTATTATTTTACTGAGCAATTTATAGCCATTGAAGCTATTTATATATCTACTTTATGCGCATTTTTAATTTTTGAGGCCTCAGCTCAGCTCAGCTCAGCTCAGCTCAGCTCATCTCAGTTCATATATGCTCAGTTCAGTAGATAATACTGTTATTTTAGTCATGACTTTTTGCTTTTACTTTTTGTTTATAATTTTCTGTGCACGTTAAATTCGCAATTTTAGCGCTTTCATCTGCGGCAATGGAAATTTATTTTTGTGGCATTTTTTTACATTTTTTCAATTTTAATATTTCTTGGAACACTTACAGACATATACTAAATTTTTAATAGTTCAAATTATTTCAGTTGATATTCATTTTTTACAATATTGTTTAAATATTATAACATATCACCCGTTGGATTATATATTTTTTAATTACACATATACACATATACCCTTTAAACACAATTGTGTTGCTCTGGTTGTCAATATATTAATGACTTCTATAATCTATGAATTTTGACCATTGTATTGGTTTCAACACCTGTAATTGTGTAGGGGATTTCACACTTTCACAACAATTTTTGAAGGTTATGTTTTATTGGCTTTCATAGACACTTATAATTCATTAACACATGTTCTATAAATATTTCGGGTGACAAAAATAAATAATTAAAATAATGAAAATAATAATGAATAAAAAGATATTGATATAAAATTACTTACTAAATTTTAAATAAATAACATGAGGATGTATGTGACTTTTGGAAATATTTGGATTGTATTTTTTTCCTAATTATATTTTCATTGGTTGTCAAAGTTTCGTTTGATGCATTCAGGGATTCTTTGCGTGAACACATCACCTCTGTCACAAGATTCATTTTTAACAAACTCACACCATTTTTTCATCTTATTTGAATAACATGATCAGTTTATTTTAACGTTTGCAAACACTTTATAATTAATAATTCTCACACACACACACACACACCAAAAAGAATATATTTTTTTTTCTTTCCTATGTTTCTACATGTGTTCCTGTATATGTTTTCTTTTGGGTTGGAATTTTATTGTATTATTGGCTGGTTTCTCAGTTTGTCAGTCATAATGCAAATTTATCCAATAGTATTCCATGGTCTTTCACATGCATGTTTTCCATGCTTTTCTTCATTATTCTCAAACTTGGCCTCACAACCCAATGTTTGACACACACACACTCACAAAATTTTATCTGACCTATTTAGTTGCTATTTAGTTGGTTCACATTTGGAGATAATTACATTTTCTTTTATTAAATTTTTTGACGGATTTTTTATAAGACTAAGTACAATAATAATACACACATACACAAAAAGTAAATAAAGGTATTTTTGTCAACTTGCAGCAAATTCTGTTATGTTTTTAGAGCCATTTGTTTTTTTTTTTTTTTTTTAAAGAATTACATAGATGGTGAAATTTCCGTACATAGTCTGTACGTTTTTAAAATTTTTATTTTTATCAAAAAAAAAAAAGTTTTTTTTTTTTTTTTTTTTTTTTTGTGTAAAGAGTAAAAACTCTTGCAGAGAGTTTTCGTTCAACTTAAATTAAATATTTAATTATTTAAAATTTCTTAATTAAAATAATTCCTTTTTGTAAGGTTTGCACCACAGATGTATTTTAAATGGCCTTGAAATCATCTGTGCGTTGTAAGAAATAGTCTGTGCAGAAGTATGTGGCTGGTTCACTCTTCTTCTTCTTTTTTTTTTTTTTTTTTTTTTTTTTGTTAAAGACTATTTCTTGCTGAGCAGTATTATGGAATTATCTGTATAACATACAGTATACTTTTTAAAAAAAGATATTGAATATTAATTGGGCTCGATAAAATAATAGTTCAACTGTAATTATAAAAACAATAGTGTATTTAGATTTTTTTTTTTGCTGTTTTTGACAATTTTTATGAGTTGTATTCTTATCACCTATTTCAGGTCTACTCAGAGTTTATGCATTAAAAATTATATTATTATTGAGATCATATTTTTTTTTTTTTTGTGAGAAATTCAAATGCTAATTCATTTATTGAGATTTTGTTCAGGAAAAGGAAATTATTTCATATCAGTAAATTTTAATATTTTTTTTGACCAACACAAGCTATTGAAATAAAGTTGGTTCATAAATTTATATGAAAAATAAAAATAAATTAGAAGACATAAAATAAATAAAAGTTAAAATAAAATAAAATAAAATAAATAATTTTTCTTGAACTCTTACATGTGCGCTTTTATTGTGACATAGGGCTAGATTTTTTTTATTACACATTTTTTTTACACATACA
Organism: Salticus scenicus; assembly: GCA_963930645.1. Taxonomy (NCBI): domain Eukaryota; kingdom Metazoa; phylum Arthropoda; class Arachnida; order Araneae; family Salticidae; genus Salticus; species Salticus scenicus. The sequence goes on from OZ005650.1 coordinate 176,314,377, forward strand.
AGGGACATTTCATTATGTCACTTTGCAGAATGCTAGTTGTCATTTTTGCACAACATGAAGCCTTTTCTGCTTCACACATATTGTTCAGTACGCTATGTTCAGTTAGGCATCACAAAACCCTCATAGCTGTCATAGCTATTGTTCCATTATACACTCTCTGGCTCACTTTGTTAGAATTTAATTTTCACGTGTACGATAATGGTCTTTTTAATCAAAAATGTTTGATTTTTTTTTCATATTAATGCAATATTAAATTTTTTTTTTGAAAATGAACAAACTACAAATGTAATTGTTTTTCATATTTCTGGTTACTGATTTCCTTTTCCTTATTATCAACCATACATACACTGTAATGAATGATTATTTTTAATATTTTACACATTTTATACATCATATTTATATACTTTATTGGTTATGAAATTTGTTTCAGATTTTTCACTTTATCATGAAAAGATTGAATATGTCTCATTGTTCCATAACTGTCATTATTATTGATTTTTTTCAAATTTATTGTTATATGCCACAATTTTTTTTTTCTTATTGAACAAAAGATTACTTTACATGTTCCACAATGGTATGCAGAAATTTTTGGAATTGTATTACACTGTTGTAAAGGTGAGAGAGAGCGTTTTATTTTTTTATACTTTTCATCCATTTTGACGATTCATTTTTTTTTTCCTCGTCGATGGGGAGAAATATGTGAAGTCGTTCCTTCACATATATGAGTTTTAATTATAACTTTAAATAAAGGCAATAAATAATTATTATATTTTCAATAAATTAAATAGCTAATAAAAATAGATAACTAAATTCTAAATTACTTTTATTTATTCGCTTTTGTCTATAATAAATATCTTAATTCTAATAATACTTTATCCCTTATGCTATTAATAAATCGTCTGAGAACAAAAACATATTCCTTTTAAATGCCATCTCTCAGAATAATAATCTTTCCTAAATCATTTAATAAATAAAATATAAAAAAATATTATTTTATTTATAAACCGTTGGATATATAATTACATTTTCATTCTTTAAAATTGCGCAAGTCCACTTTGTTATAAATAAATTAGGCTATAATTTACATTATGATATCATTAAAGGGTAATTATATTTTTTTTTATCACAGGATGTGCAATAAATCCTAGTCTGAGTGTCTCCCTTAAATAACGGTTTTCTGGCGATAATATTTGGCACAAGCATTGGCATAAACTGTTGTAACGAACTTGATAAATTCAAAATATTTATATTAAATTGTTCTAGAAACAATGGAATATCTTTGGCTATAAAATTTGGCACTTTTTTAAAATTCTTGGCGTAATTCAGCAGTCTGATCTTGATTCCAATAGAGTCAACTTCAGAATTCGCTCTACATCTGTTGATACGATAACATGTGACCCCGTAGCTCTCTCTCTCACCTCTACCTTTTTGCATTCTCGCAACGTATGGTCATGATGAACTTCCACTGTAAAGGAACTGTTGATTACTAAAATAAATACATTATGCAGCGAACAAGTTGTCTTCTTTTATTTTCACGGCAGTCTTTTCAGCGGTATGGACCTGGAAGATTAATTGTAACGTTCTACTGTAGAATCCCGGAATTCTACTTGACATATAATATTAAAATTTATTCGATACAACAATTGCGTACAGTTGGAAAGTGTTACTAATCAATGCGTGCTGCATGATTTTTCTTTCTTGTTTTAATAGTTTTATGTGCATGCTGAAAATATACTCAAAAGTTTACGCTATTTTAACGGATAAGTATAACATATAAAAGTTGTATCTTTTACAAATTTGGCATAGCGGTTAAAAAAGTGACTAATGTTTTTCAATGAGGTGCTTTTAATGCTTTTGAATGAAGAAAGTCAATGAAAACCAACAGTTAGAGAAAGGAGTCTTTATTTTTGAAATAATGGTAGTAACAATAATAATAATAATTATTATTATTATTATTTTGTTTTTGGTAATAGAGGTATAATGAAGTAACATAGAAAAAATAGTAATGGAAAATATCTTATTTATTTATTTACTTATTTAGAAAAATACATTCACTTATTTAATTTTTTTTTCATAATAGTAATAGAAGTTTTTACAAAATAATTTTTACCCACTTCTAAAAGACAGAACTTTTTTATATGCTAATTAAATTCAATAAAGATAATGCATTACTATTTTTTGTATAAATAAAGAAAACAATATAAATTTATAAATCATAATTTTTGTAAAAAATTATATCTTAAATAGAAAGAGAGAAAAGAAAAGAAAAGAAATAGTACCTGGAGATAGGGTCTTATTAAGATCAATAGTGTCCAGTTCTTTACTCAATAAAAACTGAGTCAATCTTCGGAAGGCTATTCGACTCTAAGTAAAATAAATAATGAAAGAAAAAGAAGGTAAAAGGAACAGGATCAATAACTGAGTAATTAAAAATATTTTATTCCAAAAATGCTTTTAATATGCTTTCTGGGAATAATACAATCCGTGATTAACCAACTGTAGATTTTATAAATACAAAAAATCTTTAACGGGTTAAAAGTTTGTGACGCAGCACTGTACTTTATAATAAGAATTAGAAACACGGGTCTTAAAAATAATGATATCAAATTTCCAATGACGAAAATATACATAGATTTTTTTTATTTGAATTTAATTTTTTCTTCTATTTATTTTTACAGTGTAAACGTTATTTTCAACATAAAATGATATATGACATTTACTCACTGACACCTTTTCATTCGCATGTCTTATAATATCAAAATGTATGTATGTTCGGTTTATGGCATCGGGTGTTGCCTTCCGACAGAATCCAATATCAAAATATGTGTTTTAAAAGAAATGATATGAAATTTCAGCAACGCAGTGGCGTTTCATTAAATGATTTGTTTTTAAATTCCACTTCGATTATTTTGTTTTGCATATTAAAGTATATTTTAACATTGAAATATTGCTTTTAATTTTCATATACGCTATCAAATATATCATTTTCATTAGGCTTATAATATATACTGAAATGTATTTATTTCAATGAATTATTTTATCTTTTGCGTCTCACCATCCAAAACTGCAAATAAAAATTTGCAGATGTTTTCTTTGCAGCACACTATCTATTTGCATGCACTTTCAATTAGTTTGGATAAGATGGCACAAACTATGGTACTTATATTTATTGAAATTTAATTTTTTTTTTTTTCCGACTGAGTGAAAATAATGCCTGGTACTTATAGTTTTGGATAGCATGACGCAAAAGATAAAATAATTATTGAAATAAATGCATTTCAGTACATAATAAAAGCTTAATGAAAGTGATACATTTGACAGCGTATTTGAAAATTAAAAGTAATATTTCAATGTGCAAATATACTTTAATATGCAAAACAAAATAATTGCAGTGGAATTTAAAAACAAATCATTCAATGTAACACCACTGTGTTGCTGGAATGTCATGTCATTTCTTTTAAAATACATATTTTAATATTATAAGAGATGTGAATGAAAAAGCACCAGTGAGTAAACGTTGTATATTATTTTATGTTGTAAATAACGTTCACACTGGAAGGAAAAAAAAAAAAAAAGCTGGTGTAAAACAACCACACAACTTCCATTACCCACTATTACACATATTACATGCACGTTTTGGAGATAATGTGATCAGAAGACATAGAATTGGCCTAATGAAACAGACAGCTAAAAATTTTTCAATAAGAGAAAGTTAGTACACGTGTAAAGACATAAAACAGAGTTTATACAGCAAGATATATATATAGTATATATCTATATATTTTTTTTAATACCAATTTCCGAGATCTAAAACTGATCTATCTAATTAGGATGACTATTAATTTTCCTGTAATAGCCACGTAAAGCATGAGAAAGGATGTCTAAATGGGTTTATGCAACAATTTTCAAGAAAATCGTTAGAGCCGTTTTTGAGATACCGACTTTTACCAAAACTTGGCATATTTAATTGTTGACTGTAAAACAACAATTACGTAGAAAAGGACAGTTAAAAGGAGGTTAATATTGCAAGTTTGAAAAAAATCCATACAGCCGTTTTGAAAGGAACGCATTTGCAGTACCTGAAATTCAGCTATTTATACAGGACGCCTATCAATTTTCCTCATTCAATATCATTCGAAAGGGCATCTAATAGAGTGTTTATGCAATAAGTTTGAAAAAAATAGTTAAGGCCGTTTTTGAGATATGGCCTTACAGTCCTACTTCCGGTTTCGGATGTCCCACTTCCGGTTATTCAATTTTCACCAAAATTTACAAAATTCATCTATACAGCAGACTTTGTCTCAATTCTGAAGTTTGTGGTTCTATCTTTATTAGTTTTGGAGAAATAATAGTCAGAAGATTCCCCCCACGCATACACACATACATACACACACACTGACCAATTGCCAAAAATCACTTGTTTGGACTCAGGAGACCTTAAAACATGTAAATCTGATGAAATCTCGATATCGAATTTTTGGACGGAATACAATACTTCCATTAAATACGGTAGTCGGGTAATGGAAGTAATGCATAGAAGAAAAAAGCAAATTCAAATAAGAAAATCTATATATATTTTAATTAATAGCAAAGCGTCACTGGAAATTTGATATCATTATTTTTAAGCTGGTGTAAGGATTTTTTTGTTTGTAATAAACGATATTTTTACTTCCATTACCCTACTACCGTGGGTAATGGAAGTATTGTATTCGGTCCAAAAATTCGATTTCAAGTTTTCACCTGATTTACACGTTTTAAGGCATCCTGAGTCAAAAAAAAAAAAAAAGTTTTTGGCAATTGGTCAGTATGTGTGTGCGTGTGTGGAATCTTCTGGCCATCATATCTCTGAAACTAGTAAAGATAGGACTACGAAACTTCGCAGCTGGTACAGGCCTGGTGTACAGATGAATTTTTCAAATTTTGGTGAACATAGGAAAAAAGGAAGTGGGCTATCGGAAACCGGAAATGGGACCGTAAGTCCGTATCTCAAAAACGGCTCGAGCGATTTTTTTCAAAATCGCTACATAAACACTTTATTAGATGTCCTTTCGAATGCTATAGTTGACTAGTTCAGGAAAATTGATAGGCGTCTTGTTTAAATAGCTCAATTTCAGGTCTCGCAAGTGCGTTTCTTTAAAAACGGCTGTGCGGATTTTTTTTTTCCAACTCGTCATATTAATTCTCTTTTAAATATCCTTTTGTATGTAATTATTGTTTTCCAGTTAATAATTGAGAATACCAAGTTTTGGTAAAAGTTGATATCTCATAAAAGTCTCTTACGATTTTTTGGAAAATTGTTTCATTAATCCATTTTAGATACCTTTTCTCATAACTCGCTATGTAAACTCTGTTTTATATGTCTTTATATGTGTATCAAGTTTCTCTTACTGGAATATTCCAAAAAATGAATATAGTACGTGTAATAATGGGTAATGGAAGTCGTGTTGTTGTTTCACACCAGATTTTTTCTATTTCTATCACTCAAAATCAAGAACGTTTATAAAGGTCTTCGAAAACCATTTATTTATATATAGTAAGATGGCATTTTTAAGGTTATGGCCGTCCATCGATATAAATATGTATGCACACATACATACAAATGTTTCGTTAGAAGAATAAAATTTTTGTTAAAGCAACCAAATTTCAACACTTAAGTCTCTCTATATATAATCTGGGTTAACAAATCATTTTTGTTGTTTCAATGAAATATTTGTTGTATTTGTTTTTTGAAACAACAAAAATTTAGTTATATCAATCAAATTTTTTTTGATATAGCCTCCCAAATATTTTGTTGTTTCAACAACGAAAAATTTTTTCCTGTGTAGAAGTACTATCCTGTGTAGAAGTACATAAATAAAGCACATACTGCTTGATATAAGATTAAGAAATGTATACAACGATTCACTAGTACCAGAAATTATCTTCAGCAATATATTTTTGAAAACTCACAAATTAAAAAATGTTTTCGACAATTCACTGGGATACTCATTCAAGAGCAAATCACCGATTTTCTTTTAAACTAGGGGGCTCTGCTCCATGCTCGCTCCGCTCACCAACCCCCGAAGGAGGCTTCGCCTCCTCCCCGACTCACTTTACTTACTAACACATGCAAAAGTCTGCCCGCCTATTCGCTGCTTTCTTTCACTGAAAAGGAATATTAATAGTGCATATTACAGGACAAAAGCAGAAAATTATTATAAAAATCCTCATATTCAATGTCAATGTCAAATTGAAATATATAATATATATATATCTATATATATATGTTTATTAATAGAAAGAAAATCATAATATCTAGACCATTTTGCATTACAGCTTTAGTATATGACCCTTTTTATTTCTTTTTTACAACCTTAAATCCGGACCACGGTACCCCAGTCGGTAGAGCGCCGAGATCGTAATTGGAAGATTGTGGGTTCGGTTCTCGAGCCGACCAAAGACCGTCGTGTACACTAATGGACGCTGGTGCACGTAAAATATGTCGTGGCCACAATATCCTCCATGTTCCCATTAAAATTATACCTCTGGGGGGCACCGAAGCTGGGGAGCTATTTCTTTCGTGTAGGATCAAAGCTGTGGTGGCATGTCTCCGGTACATTCGTAGGGGGTGCGTCCGAGACCGTCGCCAATTATCCATAGCTCAGTAATCGTGCGACGTCAATTACAACCTACCTAATTATCTACCTACCTACAACCATGGATCATATTTTAATTTTCCCGTGTAAGAAGATTAATTTTCTTAAAGTAGAGAAAAAAAGTTGATATTTATTTTCTTTGTTTTTTACATCCATGGTTTCGGGCCGCGGTACCCTAGTCGGTAAAGCGTTGAGCACGTAATTGGAAGATTGCCGATTCGATACTTGAGCCGACCAAAGACTGTCGTGTACACTAATGGTGGCTGGTGCACATAAAATCTGTCGTGGTCGCAAAGTCCTCCATGTTCCCATCCCCACTATACCTCTGGGGATCCCCTCCGTGACGGTTCATAATTGTGATGACATGTCTCCGGAACATCTCTAAGGGTGCGTCACAGACCGTCGCCAATTACCCATAGCGCAGTATTGGTGCAACGTTAAATTCAACCAACCTACCTACCTACGTGCAACCACGGATCATATTTTAATTTTCTCGTGTAAAATGACTTCATGAAAGAAGAACAACGTCACTGGGAGAAACTTTTTTCAAAATGGCAAATAGAGTACCTTCATAAACTTGTCGTTTTTAGTTAATAACTTCTTTAGTTAAAATGATAGAAATTTCTATGCGGCTGAAATGTCTTCCTTGGAGTACTCGGAACAAATTGATACCTCTCATAACGATAAGGACCCTGCCCTCCGTTAGAAGATGCTGTCGCAGACAAAAAAATTTGACGCCTGTGACAATAACTTTTTTTAATATATAGAGAAATTACTGCCGTAAGATTTAATCAAAAATAGTATTTTCTGAAAATATTATAGTTTCTGTTGAATCACAGTAGAAAAATTATGAAACTAATCTGGTGTGTCACTAACACGACTTTATCTTACCCTGAAATTTAATACTATAAATACAAGTTGGTGATTAGGGGATTAGATAACGAGTACTGTTATGTAAACCTATGTTAAAACAATTCAAATTAGGCTTCAGAAGAGTTTTATATGATAATCAGTTTTGTGTGAGGGGGGCTACCGCCGCCCTCAAGCCCCCGTTTCATTAATGCACCTACATTTATATAGAAGTTAATTCTGTTATTAAAATTAAAAGTTTACTTAAAATTATACAGACAATTTTCACAAGCAACATTCATTGAAACTTATCAGTCTTGATCAAGCTTTTCCAGCAACGAACTTATATTAACTTCAAAATACAACATTTGAATCTCCTGAAATTACTCGTTTTTAAGTTACTCTAAGAGGCACAGACAAAGACCAAACGTTAAAAAATTTCACTGAGAAAAAAAAATATACCGCTTTTATCTAGAACGAATAAGTGGTCAGTTTCTAAATCCCTTAACTAGAAATATAGATTTCCGAATTAGGCGTATAAAGCACGCCAATAAGCTGAATAGACAAACGGTCAAGAATTTCTAGTGTATACATTTCCAAATGGTGAAACAATATTCTGAATTCTTTGCATTGCTAGAAATTCTAGCTTGATTTTCTAGAATTGGGTCATGTATCAAGATTATAGTTGCTTAAACTCGCCTCTTGTACACACATCTAATTGCAGAGATTTTTAAATAAGTTTGGTCTCGATAATATAGGCAAACGCTCTAGAATTCCAATAGGGGTTTTTAGAACTCGCTTTCAAAGGGGACTAGAATTTATAAGGATGACATGGATCATGGAACTATTTTTACTAGAGTCACAAACTAGTTCTAGATGTCAGTTACAGAATTTTTTCTCAGTGTTGACTTCAGTAATCAGGAAGCCTCAAAGCATGAAAATATACAAAAAACAAGCAATGGATATTTAGCTTAAAAACATACATTATTTACCATATGAAAAGGAATTCATTTTAATTCCTGAACAGCTTTCCTGGACATGATAAAATATTATAGTAAAGCACTTTCACGAACGATAAAAAATAATGTTATCGTTTAAATATTTGCATCCCTGTAAATCTTTTGAAAATTATGTACAGACAAGATGGTGCACCTAAATATAATCCAATAGTAATAATACACGGCACAACCTGAAATACACTTCCATCAATACTCAGTTATACTGTCGCACTATAATCTAGTTATTTTGTGTAATCCTGTAAACGAACAGTGAATGATTTTCCTACCATATTCTACATGAGACATGTTTTTACGCATTAAAAATATATATTAATTCCATTTGTTTTAAAGCTGTCTATAGATGTTAAACTCTACTTACCTGTAATTTCCCCCATAGACGTAATGTATTTGTATTCTCTTGGGTGTCCCTGTACACGAACCATTTGCCTCATCTCAACGAAAAGCTTAGTGTAGCATCCCTACATCCCTTTCCAACCAGAAACATTTTTACCTTAAAACATTACATTCTTCTGTTTTTGCAAACTGAAAGAAAAATATGGACTATAACCGACATTTGTTGATAGAAAATTGTACTTTACACTTTCTGCTAATCAGCCCGATCGATCATTTCCTAATTTTATTACGTACGACTGTTTCCGATGCAAAAATGTAAATGGATGTGGTGGATGTCTAACCCGCACGATCGTACGGCCTGGACCTCAAAACGTGTAAATATAACAAGAACTCACTTTGGAAAATTTGACCCAAAAACAATACTTTCTCTACCTTATGGGTAAGAGAAAATAAAAATGCTAAAAACGAGTTCATGATTGCAATATCTCCAAATGAACGTCTTATTTGGAGAAAACAATTATAAAATTATATTCATATTAATAATAAACAATTCTTCTTATATCCAAACGATTTAATCTCGTCTTTTAACATGTCATACTGAGATTTTTTTTTTTTTTTAAATAATCACCCTGTATATTTGCATTGTATATACACTGTAAAAAAAAAAAAAAAAAGGTAGATTTACAGCAGAATGTGCTGCCAGTATGGGTGCATGGGAAAAATAAAGTTAGAAAGAAGTAATTTACACCAGAAACAATCGTAAAAGGGTCTCTCTTTACAGATGTTTCCGTTGTAAATTGCCTTATTTAACAGCAGAGTGTGCTGTCAATATGGGTGCCAGCACATTTTGCTGTAAAAACTTCCTTTTTTTTTTTTTTTTTTTTTTTTTTTAAACAGTGTATGTAGATTTTTTACTATAATTGTAAAATATTTCAAAATTCATTTGCAGCAATTTGTTGTCATAACTATGAGGTTATTACTCAAAAAATGGGTATTTTGTTAAAAAGTAAGGAAAAATCCAAAAGGAATATAGAATATTCTCCTTGTCAGGATATGTAATGCTGTAAGAAGTAAAACTTCTATTTTTGAGAAATTAATGTTTTAATTGGTTTTCTATTTTTAAAAATTGCAATATTCAAGGATTAGTTTCAATTTTTATTTAAATAACGTATGTATTGTATTATTCACGTAAAAAAATGTTGCATTAACTTACTTCTATTAATAAAAAAATTTTAAAAAGTTAAACTGTTTTTTATTTTCTTCTATATTCAATAAATTAAGGTATTGGATGAAAAAGAATTAAATTTTTATGACTTACCTGCACAATTTCTGTGACTATTTGTCCAATAGGAGACATGGCACCCCTTAACTTTCCGAAGAGTGTTAGCGAAACAAAAGCAATACTGGGATCTAGAACATTATGCTCGTCCAAAAGTACGAATGTCAGAAAGCTGCATAGTGCTACCTAAAAAGTATATTTAAAATAGGATTTAATAATTTTTATACAAATTCTGAATTCTGTGAGTGAAGTTGAATTTAAATCGATGCCCATTTAACCCTTAACCATTTAACATGAAACTGGCAAAACATTTATTTGAAACATACTTTTTTAGTTAGTTAAGAGTATTTTTTTTAAAGATATATGCAATAAAAATTATACATATCACCTCATCATATTAATTAATGAGGATTTAGTGAGAGGGTACTTTAGTGTGCTATTGGTATTTAGAGGTCGAAAAAAGTATTAGAACCTCTAAAAAATGTAAAAAAGTATTTACTTCTTACAGGGTGAAACTACCTACCATGCAAAAACCCTGAAAACTGCTACTTGCATGCACATAGCGACGACTTATTAATGATACAATACACTATGGCTATCTATAATAAGTAATATTTTGGAAACTCTTAATACATTATAAAGTAAATTAAACATTCAAAATGAGAAATTTCTATAAAAACAGAATAATTTAACATGGGAATGAGAGGCATCAAAATTTTTAAAAACCCTGAATTCAGGGGTAGCCCCTGAAAAGTTTCACCCCTGTTCTTATGCCCTTTAAATGTTTTTTAAGAATGATGGCAGATTTTTGAGGTGATAGTTAATTATAACACACATGAAGATCATAAAAAATGCCAACCAAAAACAGAGAAAGCACTCGATAAAATTCTTCTTGGAAAAAATACATGTAACGTCTAATGCAATGTAGTGAGATTAAAGTGAGGTATAAACGTTTCATTCTTACACCTATACTTAACTTTGACATTTCTTCCATAAATTCGACTTCCTATGCTTTTTAATCAAATAAAACTTTAGCAAAATGTCCAGCTTGTAAACGGAAGGTTGTGGGTTCGATCCTCGAACTGTGCCAAAGACTGTCATGTGCATTAATGGCAGCTGGTGAACGTAAAATCTGTCATGGCTTCAATGTCTTCCATGTTACGTAAATTCTTCTGGTGTTTACCGAGCCGGGAGATCCATTCCTTCCACAGAGGAACAAAACTGTGATAGCATGTCTCCAGATCACTACTAAGAGGGAATTTCAGATTATCGCCAAAAGCGCGCAAGAAATTTTTAAAGCGACGTTATGCCCACTCAACCTAAACCTTGTACGGGTAGTTTAAATTTATTAAAATTAAATCATTGAAAAGTTGAAATTTGTATTATTTTTAAATATGAATGAATAATTTTAATCATATATTACTTAAATCTGATTTAGAATTCTTTCTACATATATAAGAAATTTATTAATGAAAATAACATCGGAGTACAAGTCATAGTTATCTGTTTTCTTTTATTCAAAAATGGCTTTAATCTAACCCTGAAAAATTGGAAATACTAGATTTCCGGTGCACACTGGTGTACAAAATTAAAGCAATGACTTGTTTTCTCGTTTTCTTCTTTTGCGCGTAATGTTTAAACAAATGAACATAGAAACATAAAATTTAGATGGCATGTCCGTTATCGTATCATCGATCGAATTTTATATAACTTTGGCATAAGTAATAATTTTTAAACAAATAATTATCCAATTTTTCTGAAAAGTAAGCTTTGGAAAAAATGGAAAATTTCAACAATTTTAGAAAAGAAAACTTAATGAAAAATGGTCATAAGGATGCATTACAAACAAGTGAAGTTGCACATATATGCATGTGTTAGAATAAAAAAGTTTTTTTTTTTTTTTTTTTTTTTTCTGTATTCACTTTTCTGTTTCTTCTTTTTCCTTCTTTTTTTCGCATGTCAATAACATTTTAAAAAATATACATACAAATATGAAAACTGGATAATAAGTTCATTATAATATTATTTATCGACATTTTTATTATCATGGTGAAGCTCATAGTTTATAAATAAGTAATTATATATTTTTTAAAAGTCTGTAATAAAAGTAAAAAAAAAAAAAAGTGAATACAGAAATAAAAATCAGGATTTAGTTTGACATTTGAAGGCATGTGCATCTTCACCTACCTGTAATGCATCATCCTTACCACCATTTTTCTTTAAGTTTTCTTTTCTAAAATTGTTGAGATTTTTTTTTTTTTCAATCCTTACCTTTGAGAAAAATTAAATAATTATTAGTTTAAAAATTATTACTTATACTAAAGTTCTATAAAATTAGATTAATGATATAATAATAAACATGTCATCCAAATTTTATGTTCATATGTTTATTTGTTTAAAAGTTATGAGCAAAAGCAGAAAATGGGGAAGGAAGTTGTTCCTTTAATTTTGAACGCCAGTGTATATGTGATTTGCATAATAAATTTTACCGGGGATGTTTAAATAAATATAAAAATGTGTTTCTGGTAAATGGTATGAATTCAAATTAAACACAAAAGGATAAGGTTAACCCCTCATTTGAAATAAGTTGTATATCATTCAAAGATGAATTTAGAAATTGAGCCTCGTTTCTTTATACTATGGAACTGTTTCTTTTACAGTTAAATAAACATATTAAACAATTTATTGACATTATCGTTGAGTTAGGAATTAATACTGATCATAAATTCAAAATGTCTTCCTTCGGACACATTTTAGAAGGCTTTTTATCATAATACGGTCCACTTTTGCAAGAATTTTAAATCAGATATTAGCCAGGCTTCATACGTTCAACCGCGTGGCCACTGTAATTCAACAAATGTAGAAGAGAAGCTCTGATACCTTCAACAGCTTTGATGGAATTCAGTACTCAATTATTTAACACGAAATGGTCATAAGAGCGAAATTTTCAGTTCAAACGTAATAAATTTTGGAGTAAGGTATGTATGCGTCGGTAGTTCGACTTTCAAGAAAATATTGGAAAAGGGAATTGCACCTTAATTGAACAAGATTATCAGCTTTCCCCAAATGGAATCGTGATTTATTTTGATCAAAGAACATTTTTCCGGTCATCCAAGGTCCAATAGGTATGTTCATGAGCCAAGTAGTTTTATTGCATCCGATTGTGTGTTGCTAATAAAAAATCACTAGTTATGTAAGGTAAGGAGTGGTAACTTCCTACCGAATAATACAGAAAAGCAGCAGTTTTTACTGAATAGATTACATTAATTATTAGTAGGTAATATTTTGCCCTGCTCGCTTCTAATCCCCCAGCTCGCTTCTAACTTTTGATTCAGACGACAGACCGCTCAGTATTTCCTACTCCTAGTACTCAAGTTCAGTGGTAAAGTCACGCGACTCGGTCTTCCTTTGCATATTTAACCAATGTAAAATCTCACATCACCGTCTTCACAGTTACATCTTATAAACGTAACACATTTAATTGTTGCTGATATATGATGCAGTATTCTTTGTTTGGTAACACTGACAGCATTGACAGTGACTACTCTATGCAAGCATAGCCAAGTTTCCTAAAAATAACTTTGCACTGTGTCTATTACCCCACGTAATATAATTAAAAAAGTGGATTTTTTTTATTTTAAGAAATTGGAAATTGTTATATCTTCATGAATATATGTGGTAGCCTGATAAAAATTCATACAAATAACTAATAAGAAGCTTCACAATAACATGCTACATCCAAAACTAATTTCAAGCATTACGTTTTACAGGGTGATCCAAATCAAACTGATTTTTGTTTAATTTTTTACTGGTCCTTTTTCTCTTCGGACAAAACTTTTGCTGAAATGTATGAGTTATAACATGTTCTTTATGCTCCAAAAAATGTCAAGATAATTCGTAAATAATTTTTATACATATTTGACAAAACATTCAAATTCAAAAATGTCCAAATATTTATTGGTAGATAGTGTACAAGATGAGATAAGTTTGAGGCTTTTTTTTTTTTTTTTTTTTTTTTTTTCCTTTAGAGATATTTTAAGTGATGTCGCAATGCAATTTTTATCCAAAATTAATAAAACGGTTACCTAAAAAGGATGCATCATGAAAATAAGTAACTTTTTTAGTTTTTACTGTATGGTATAAAACGGAATATTAGAAATATTAGAAAAATTAAATTCAAACTGAAATTTCTTATTGAAGTACATTTTTACATATTTAAGATAATTCTGTAAAATAAAGAAGGCAAAATAAGAAAGACTATGAAAATCTCACAAAAATTCAGACTAGGTAATGAAATAATTCTAACTATTCACAATTAAATTTATAGAATGAGGGTAGCAAAATTTAGGTCTTTATTACATTTTAAAGAGTGAAAAGTTCAAAAACTATATAAAAGTTTTGTAAGTAAAAAGTTTGAAGTCTTTATTTTATTTACTTATTTCATTTTTACTTTCTTCTATATTCAATAGAAGAAAGAATTGGATTCGTAAAAATTTTCGACCTCGGGTTTTTGATGGATTTACACGTTTTGAGAGCTGTAGAACACGATTTGACCATTTTTAGAAAATGTCTGTCTGACTCTGTCTCTCTCTGACAAAATTTTGTGGCGACTGTATCTCAGTTACTACTGCACAGAATTTCATACAAATTGGTATGTAGTTACATATTGACATAAATTAGTGCCTATCAACTTTTGGTAAAAATTGTCCAACAGCTTGCGTTGCCATCCCGCTTTTTCTAAATTTTTAACATGGTGGTATAGGACAAAATTTTGTATAAATGTGCACAAAGATAATTATTTTTTAATAATCATTATGAAATTTAAAATAATTATTTGTAATAGAGATAGTCAATTGGGTTTAAAAAAAAAAAAATTGTATGTGTAGGAGCCTCGCCTCCCCCCCCCCTTGGAGGGGAGCAAATTTTCATGATGGGAATCTTTCAAAAGAGCTCGCCAATACCTTTAAAACGAATGGTTGAGCCATCGATTTGCGACAATTTAAAATAAAGTTATCGATTTGTTTCATTTTTTTTTTTTTATGTAATATTGAGAATAAAATAGATTTTTTTTTTTTTAATATATTTAGTATTATACTACTTCTCTAATATGTAAATCGTCTGCATTATCATGGAAGATTATATTTTTTAAAATAATAATTTCAATAAACTATTTTTACTGAGTGAATTTGTATAGGAAAATATAGAATAAAGTCATGTGGTGGCCACAACATACTAGTTTATTTATTTATTTTACCATCCCGTATAAGAAAAATAATTTTTATTTACAGCAGGACATTGCGGGGACAAGTGAAGAACTGGACAATCCAAACTGGACATGTGGACTACTGGACATTATCTGAATTTTCCTGAAAAATTCCGGTGAAAAGACCAAAAATTTAATTCCTGGCCTGGTCGCATTTCTTTTTTCCCATCACATTGCCTATTGCTTTTTTTTTTAGCCTTTTCCTAAAAAACGCATGGTTTATATTTGATAACTTCATAATTAATCTTGAGTTATTCTAAAATTTCTTGATAACTCACTTTAAAATTAATAACTAATAACAAATGTATATTTATATCATTATTATAATTATATAATTATGGGATATGAATTCTATGTCCAACAATTAAATATTTTTTTTCAGGCAGATATTTCAGTAACTTACCAAAAAAGGGGCTAGTATGCTGAGTGAGACGATCAGTCCGTTGAGAACAGCCATTTTTCTTAGATTATTCGTTTCAGAAGTCCTCACATCTTCCACTTTTTGTATAAAAGGTGGTTCCCATGCAAAAAGTTTTAGTACCTGCAATTTTATAAATAATTCATAGCAAATAATTTTTCATAAAAACTTGCAATTACCGCAGAATATTTAATTAAATTTAACTTTAGAGATTAAGACCTGATTCTTCAGAAAATTTCTGAGATCTTAACAGTTATAGGATTATATGGAGGATATGTACTAATTTCAAAATAACGGCTGTAAATATACCTCCATTTATTAAATGCCGTAAATAGTTATTTAATCAATGTTTCATTTATTTTTAATTATTGATAAAAGTGAGCCGATTTGAACTCATTTAATTTAAATTTTCAAAATATACTTTTATTAAAAAATCACTGCTTCATTTATTGTGTGTTTTATACAATATTTTGCGCATTTGTTTTATTAAGAAACGATTATATAAAAATTTAATTATTGTTAATTTTAATAAACCTATTAGCAATGATTATATACAAATGCAAAATTAAACAAATGCATTAGCAATAGTTAAAACATTTGTTTTGCCGGGGCAAAACAAATATTTTTAACATTGATAATACATTTGTTTAGTCTCGGTTTGGAATAAATGTAGTAAACATAAACTATGTAAATGCGATAAATTTTAGAAAAAAAGACTTTGTACAACATTTAATATTAGAAGTAAAATTTACACGATATAGTTACTTTACATTGATATGTTCGCAAGAAAAGATTTGCACGGTTTTTGCTCATGATAGATATTAAGATTTAATAATTTTTTTAATTTTCTAATTTTTTTGAAAATTATTTACTTAACAAAACTAATTAATTTTTAACTGGATTACTTAATTTTTGTAGCACATACTAAGAGGTTTAATTTAGGGGGATTTCCAAAATTTTGAAAATTTTCGAATGTTGTTTTGCCAATTACGGTTTCTTTAACTGTACTCCAGTAGACTGATTTAACAGTAATTTTCTCTTTGACGATATAGTACGTTTCCTCCCCATTACAGAAACTGATCCTAGTACTGTTAATTTTAAAATTTGAGAGCCAATTTTTAAATCTGAATCACAGGTAACTTTTGATCAAAATATTTCCTTTCCAGCACATTAAAATATTAAATTTAGTGGATTTCACTCTCTCTCTCTCTCACACACACACACGCACGCAAAAAAAAAAAAAAAAAAAAAAAATCTGAATGTTATTTTGTTAATTACAGTTTCTTTAGTATATTTCAATGCATAAAATTTTCTCTTTGACATGAGACAGTACAATAGAAGTAAGGAAATACGATCACTATATTCATAAAATGCGAGATTGCAAATCGAAATGCAAATTAGCTTGAAAAATCACACTTTAATTATTATTATTATTATTATTATTATGTATTTACCACATGTTTTAAAATTAGATTTCGAGGTACATATCACAAAAGAGGGTCACAGAAGGGACCTCCGTATCATATCTTTTAAATATCCAGTAAATGGAATATATTTAAACATCACTCAGATGTAGAAATTGTTAACACGCAAGCACTTCATTTATTAATATAGATTAATACTGACCTTAATTCCATTAAGTATTTCATTCATCTGTCGAAGTCTGGAATCTTTCCATTCCATCAGTGTTTTCTAGGGAAAAGAAAATTTTAAAAGTCCTAACCAAATATTTTTTTAAAAATATATTAATTTTTGTTATCTTTTTTTATTTCCGAAACTCACCTGTAATCTATGCGTGCGAACTGCGATTATGGAAGTAAAAGGGATGAGCACGATCGTCGCTGCAAGACCAGCTAAGCTGGCTACTCCTAAATACCTCCAGAGAAGGGCCATAATCAAAGCTATTCGAACTGGGTGCGACCACAACATATTGAAACTCCAAATAAGTCTGAAAATAAGTTGAGTGTCTACAGCTACCAAATTGCAAAGCTCTCCGACAGAGTAGCCTTTCCGTGATTCCAAGCTCAGTCGAAATACCTGGAAATATATATAGATAAAGTGATAAAAAGATACTTTCCTATTTAGACCAACCCGTGGCCCACCGTGTAAGGTTTTGTGGGCCGCGACAGAATTCAGGAAATTTCTAATTTGTCATCTTCTGTTAAAACGTCTAATACCAATAAATTGTTTCTGACTTTTTTAATGAAAATACCAATTACGGTAGCTTAACGGCCCTCTTCACTTACCGTTGTCGGAAGCCCGAGCTAATGTTATTCAATGGGGAAATTTTCTTTACAAATAACTTATTAACTAATACATATTTTAAATTCTGTTTTCACATTCAGAAAATTCCCAATTGTTAAATTGACGGACCTTTTTAAAAAATGTATTTTTTTAATTTTTAATATCTTATTTTGAAATTGCAAAATGAAAAAAACTTCACATATTGAAAATTCGTATTTTGCAGCTTCAAAATAAAATATAAAAAAATAAAAAAGTAATTTTTTAAAAAAGGTCCGTCAATTTAACAGCTGGGAATTTTCAGAATATGAAAACAGAATTTAAAAATATGTATTAGTTAATAAGTTATTTGTAAAGAAAAATTTCCCATAGGATAACATTAGCTTCGGCTTCCGGCGGCGGTGAGTGAAGCGGGCCCTTAAGGAACAAACATCGCGCTCATTGATGTTAATAAAATATTATCAGATCATTAACTGATTTTTACTATTGTACTTATGAATATATAATCACAAGTTTTTGATTGTTTTATAGTTATTTTGTGAATAAAAATATATTTAATACACCTATTTTCTGTTTTAAATCCTCACGAACCCACTAGAAAAAGAATTACTATATGTATATGGTTCATGCATTTATACAATGTGTAAAATAGATTTCCAGTGCTGCCCGCCAAGAGTTTTGGGTTGGACAGGCCTGGTTTAGACTACTAACATGTTTTTAAGGGATTCACACACTCGGCAAAACCCAATGATAGTGCTAGCTAAGAATGAAACCGTTTGAGATTTTTTCTCTCGTACAATTCATAAACAATTTCACGATTTTATTATTATCATTTACTAAATTATTATAAAATTTATTATGAAATTACTAAGTATTAAGTAAATTTATTATTAAATTATTTGATACTAGCAGGCTACGCCCGCTTCGCTGGTCACTATATTTAAATGAATTTTAGAAAGAATTATCAATATTTATTTTTTTACACCACATTATACACAAAAACTAAAAAAAAAAAAAAAAATAACTAAAATTGCTTCAAACCTCGCTTCGGGTACTCGCTGTCTACAGCAGCTCTTTTCCCTCCCGCACTGCATCAGGTCTAGGTTTTCCATGCCTGCAGAAAGATCTTTCCCAGGCACTTTAATCTGGATATTTATCGACGACAGGAAAGATCTGCTACTATTTAAGAACTACGATTTTAAAGATGACTGTATCTCAGCATCTATTAAATATTTTAGTTTTGAACCATGTATTTTATAAAAGCCCATGCTATTTACACTATATTACGATTTGATTTCGACCAATGTAATAAAATAAATAAAAATAAAAAGTAGATTAAAATATATATATATATATAAACAAATAAATTTTAATCAATTTAATCCTTTTTGCTATGTATGTACTTCCATTTTTCCCGATAAATACTGTAAATAATAATAATAATAATAAAAAAAAAAAAAAAAAAAAAAAAAAAGTTTTTTCTTTTAAAAGAATTAATTAAAAAATGAAAAATAAGAAGTTGGTCTTCTGTAAAAACTTAAACGTAACTGTTATAAAAACGTTTTTAAGATTAAATTTTGTTTCCAAAAAAAAAAAAAAAAAAATCGCCTTTAAATGAATGTATTAAATAAAAATAAGTTGCGTAATAGCCGTTGCTAAGATACGCAGACGATTGAAGCAAAATATTAAATTTATGAAAAATGAAACAAAGAAGCCAATATTTAAAATCGGAAAAACATTAATTTAATAAATTCAAATTCGAAATTCGAAAAAATCTCGATTAGGTGCAGACTTGCAGAGACCCAGGTACCTATATGCCAAAATCTAAAAATTTAATATGTTTAATTTTTTCTACTGTATGTGTATAACTATTTGATTTCAATAAATATAATAAAAAAGATTTCTTCCTCAAATGAATTCAAATAAATAAATAGTTTAATAGCTGTTGCTAAGATACGCAGACTTTTGAAACGAAACAAATTTCTGAAAAATGAAACATTGAAGCCAATATTTAAATTCGAAAAAACATTAATTTAAAAAATTCAAATTCGAAATTCGAAAAAATCTCGATGAGGTGCACACCTGCAGGGTCCCAGGTACCTATATGCCAAATTTGGAGGCTCTGCGATTAGTAGTGTGAGCACCAGAGCGCAGATACACACACAGACACTTCTCTTTATTTATATAGATTATAATTGTATGAAATATTGCGTTCCTTTCATTATCGTTTGACTTTGTCATTGCGAAACTGATGCTACTGGCGGTTCGGTTTGCATCTTTCAGGGATGGAACACGGGCGCAGAATTCATACCGGTATTCGTTTAAGAAATTTCTCGTAGTTTTCTCGAAATTTTTAAGTAGTTTGTTACATTGATAGTGGTATGAGTTGTGCGCCCGTGTTCCATCCCTGATCTTTAATGATATTATTATTAACACCTTCTGGTACGATTTAATTATTATTTGTGCATAAAATCATCATTTAATATTTATTTAAAAATTAAACGTAATAAGGATCAATGATGTTTACACAGTTTGCGTATTGTACTTAGGCGGTCTAAACTCGTCAATGTACGGTGAGACATGAATAACTAATAACGAATGTGTTGGCTAGACTCGTCATTTTATCGCAAGAGGTTAGGTTTTTTTTTTTTTTTTTGTAAACCAAATGAGGCAGATTGCAATTGTGATTGAGGAAAGAAGTGTGTTTTCCGTTCTATCACCCTTTCCATATCTTTAGCAGATTGTTTAATAAAGCACTTATATTATTGACTACACTGACTGGTGTATTTGATGCCTCTCCATAATAATTTCTATTATCTTTCTAGTGTTGCCTCCAATTTAGCTAAATATTTTGAACATAATTTTAGGATATATCGAGGTGGGACAACCAAGATAAAATAAATCTGCCGAAAAATACCATATGGCAGTCGTCTAGCGAATGAATACCTGTAAAAATTAATGCAAACAACTTTCGATATATCTATATGATTTCGGAAGTGCCAAATATAAGGTAAGAATAATTTAGCATTTGAAAATATAGTGGAAACTTTGTATATCCCAAGGTTTTGCGAAAAAATTCAATGTATAGAAACGGGCTTTTTTATGCATATATATATTGATAATTGTGTAAGAAAAGTCACTTTCTTTATCAAACATATATTATTCCTTTATTAAATTAAATAGAATGTACATAATCTTAAATTACTATAAACTTGTACTAGAAATCTGAGATTATTAAAATTAGGAAAAATACCTAAGAAAAGGTGTACAATAATCTATTTATATAAAATCGTTTGTCCTGAGTGAGTGAGTGATTGATCACCGCCCAGCCCAAACCTCTGGAACTAGAAGCGTGAAATTTTGTGACAATGTTCCTTCTATGATGTAGATATCCACTAAGAAGTAATTTTACAAAATTTGCCCCCAGGGAGGGCAAAGCGTGATTTCACAAAATCCTTCCGATCTAAAAAAAAAAAAAAAAAAAAAAAGATATCCATAAAATTTTTGCGTTAAAATATAGCTAACACAAATATCTAAAAATAGATTCCTGGATTTTTAGAAATTCGGTTCCCAAGGGGGGGGGGGGCAAATCGTGATTTCACATAATCCTATATATCTCAAATAAAAAAACAGGCACACGTGAAATTTTTGGAATTTTAGAAATTTAACCCCCAAGAGTGGGAGGGGGCAAAACACGATTTCAAGTAATCCTTTAAATCGCAAACAAACAAAAAGATATATGTGAGATTTCTGCTCTAAAATATAGCTCACACAAATACCTAAAAACTAATTTCTGTAATTTTAGAAATTCGGGGGGGGGGGCTATGGGGGACAAATGAAATACAGTTAGACCGTTCAAAATTGGTACAGATAGGTTTTAGAGGCCTGCAAGTAGAATGGGGTATTTTTGAAAGTGTAAAGTTATTAGGCGGGGCGGGAAGGGGCGGGGGGGGGGCAAAAAATAAAGTAGAGTTAGATCATTCAAAATTGGTACATAGAGGTTTTTTGATACCTACAAATTGATTATGGATATTTTCGAATTTGTAAAGCTATTAGGAGGGGTGGGAAGGGGGGGCGGAGGAGCAAAAAAAAAAAAAAAATAGTGTTAGATCGGGTACATAAAGGTACATAAATTGGTACATAAAGGTTTCTGATACCTACAAATCGATTGAGGATATTTTCGATTTTGTAAAATTATTAGGATAGACGCAAAGGCAGAGGGACGAAGGGGCAAAAATATAAAAATAAGAGTTAGAGCGTTGAAAATTAGTATTATTAGGTTTTAAAGCCCGATAAATCAATTGCGGATATTTTCGGAAGTGTAGAATTATTACGAGGGGCGAGAAGGGGGGCGAGTGCCGGGGCAAAAATAAAGAAATTCAGATAGAACGTTGCAAATTAGTATAATTAGATTTAAAAGCCCGGGAAAACGATTGCGGATATATTTTTGAAAGTGTAAAATAATTAGAAGGGGCAGGAACGGTGGGTGAAGGGACACGTGCGCCGTGTGTGCGTGTGTACGCTGCCGCAGTTATAAATTAATTATTATAATTATTATAGTGGGTTCCCGGACCGATTATTCCAGCGACGAGAGATTATATTTATGTTTTTCCCTTACGATAATATAGTGATTTATTAAGAGTGTCTGACATAAATGCGCGCGTGCAGCGCACAATGGCCTGCGCTGCCGAAAGCAGTGGGAATCCAGTGCGACATTTTTTCCGAAAAGATTTTTTTTTCTATTTTTTTCACGTGATAAAAATTAATGCAATTTTGAGAATTCATTAATTATAGTGATTCATTTAAAAATAGTGACCAGCGAAGAGGATCTACAGCCTGCTAGTATCTGATAAATCTGAAACTATTTTATGATATACAGTCGTGAACAGCGTTTGTGCGTATTCACACACAAGCCAAAAAGAAAAAAAAAAAAGGGACAAGGGATGGGAATTACGTGTAATCAGAGGATAAAAAACAAAAACCTATATAATTCTTTAATAATTCGGAACGATTCCTTTTTTGACAGCGTGTCATTCTTCATTCATCAACATCGTTAGAGAGAAAATCCCGATTTATTTTTAAATTCGGAAAAAAAAAGTTAGTTATAAAGAAATTTTTTTCGATATATAGAGACACTTTTTTAGTGGTCATACCACGGGGGTTTTACAAAAGTTCAACATACTCAGATTTTCGATACATGGAAGTTCCACTGCATTTACTATCGCTTTAATGAAATAATATTTGCGGCACTTTTATTAAAATTTAATTCATAATGCATAAACATAAAGCATATAAATAACAGTTTAGAGATAAGAAAGGAATATGAAGATAAGACGATTGTTTAAGATAGCAGTGTTGTCACCAGGGTTGGGATCATTTTTATTAAATATTGACCACTAAATTTTAATTGTAACGGTTTTCTATCACTTCAAAGATTAACCTTTTATTATGTATATCAAATATCACTTCTCAAAATTATTGGTGACTACTGAGTAAAAAAGTCCCCATATCTGGTAATACTGAATAGAGGGATAGAATTAAGTTTCTGTCACTTCATATCATCGAAAATTATTTAATTTTCAAAAGTTGTAGTTTCTTTTTAAGTCATAAGAAATTTTCTCAGTAAATTACATTTATCCATATAAGAAAAAAGTTATTTTGCTATTTTTTTTGAAAAAAAAAAAAAAAAAAAAATTATATTTTGTTTAATTGTATTACAGTGTAACTAATTAAATATTATATCTTATAAATTTTGTTAATGGAATTAGGATAAACTGGTTAGGTCTTTAAAATAGTAATAATAATAAATAAATAAAACTGAACAGATTTCTCTTTACATGTATCTGTGTTATATTAATTGTAAGTATGATTCTGCAATAAAAATTTCTTATTACTCGATTTTAAGAATTACATTTGAAAAATAATTATACAGACACGACATTATTTCATTATTTAAAACATGAAAATCTGACATTGACAGATTTTAATTTAGTGCCAGAGGCCTACTGCTAAACTTGTTAATATCGACAAATTCTTCTTTAGTTAATTCGTGACAATCTAAATTCCATGATAAAGTTTTCATTAAATCAAACCAATGTGTTTCAGCTGCAGATACTGTAACAAATAACGTTGGAAGTCCAAACTGTCTTATAGCCGCAAAACAACGTTTTTTTCTCTTTTTCCCAATGAGGGGGAGGTGTGCCTTGGGTTGACTCATGTCAAAGGTGTGCCTTGTTGGAGGACTCATGTCAAAATTGTACCTTGGGGGGGGGGGGGACTCATGTCAAAGTTGGGCCTTGGGGGGACTCATGTCAAAGTTGGGCCTGGGGGGGGGGACTCATGTCAAAGTTGGGCCTTGGGGGGGGACTCATGTCAAAGTTGGGCCTTGGGGGGGGGACTCATGTCAAAGTTGTACCTTGGGGGACTCATGTCAAAGTTGGGCCTGGGGGGGGACTCATGTCAAAGTTGTGCCTTGGGGGGGACTTCATTCAATAAACCGACTGAAATAGGCCCTTAGCACTATTAAGAGTGACGTATAAAAATTCGACAACGCTGTACCGACTGAAATAGGGGTACCTTGGGGGGGACTCATGTCAAAGTTGGGCCTCGGGGGGACTTCATTCAATAAATCCCCATTCAATAAACCGACTGAAATAGGCCCTTAGCACTATTAAGAGTGACGTATAAAAATTCGACAACGCTGTACCGACTGAAATAGGCCTCTAGCACTAACAATAAATAAACAAGTTACTAATTTAATATGATTACGCTTAAATTTGTTTATTTTCTATGCTATCATAATTAGATTGATTCATACATTTTGGATGGATTGAATTAATTTAAAAACGTTAATTAAATTGATTGTGTTGAAATTAATTTTAGTAAAGATATTAATTATGATGTATCAAAATTGAGATACATTTTGACAATATATTTATAGTTAATTTGTAATAAAATATTGATGGTTCGCAAAAATAAAATAAATAAATCATTGTGATATTTTATAGAAAAACGAACATTTTGCTATTCTCAAAATTCTTAAGTATATTTAAACTATATATTATGTATAATACATAACTTTAATTCCAATTACAAAATTGGCACGGTGTAATGTGTAATGTTTGCTTAGTTTAATTAAAGTTTACTTGAGAGGTCGAAAGCAATTTTTCTCAAGGAGTGGGTAATTCAACCGTAGAAGGATGAACATTTTTGTATTCTTAACCTCTTTTATTGAGGCCGCGCAGTTCATGAAATTTTACCGAAAGGGCAACAAAAGATTACCATTTTTTTCTCCAGGTATACAATATACATCAACACAAAAGAAATTAAAATTATCAAAATTTAATTATTATTATTATTTATTAAATTTACTACATTTATTACTTTTTATTACTTTATTTTTTAAGAATTAAAAAAATAAAATTCATCATTTAATAAAATAACATGTTACAAAATGTAGCCTTCGAAAGGTTGAAAAATCCAGAAGTTTTTATAAATATTTACTTTAATTGCTATTTTTATTTGTAATATTTAAATAAAGTATCAAATATTCAATTATTTTTTATTTAATATTTACCGATATATCTAATTTAGTAAAAATGGCAACTGACTTTTTATTGTACAAGGTAAATTTACGATAAAAAAAGTTATGCAGATATATGAAAACAAATATTAACCTTGATAACAGCCGTCCAAACTACAATCAGCTGTAACGAGAGGCCTTCCAGACCCCATTCATCTGTACTAATTAGTCTTGCATAACACTAATCAGATGTATGTACAAATATGAGTCGTTTGCCATCAATACATATATGGTTCATGCGGTTAGGACTAGATTAGTTAAAATAGTGCCAGTTGACTCAATTTTGTACTTCTTGACCCCTTCATTTATCCATTATCCCTTTTATTCTTTCATTCCCGGCATTTTATTTCTTGCATAGCTATGGTTGGCCCTCCGCTGAAAAAAAACATTGCGAGTTTAACAATGATTAGTGTGTTAAATTTGCTTAAAATAGTTCATTTCTAACCTTTGTGTAACTTCAGAGTTAATATATAATTTTATTACACGCATAACATCGAGCATGTTAACTTTAAGAGCGAAAGTCTAAAAACAGCAAATAATAAACAAAATATAATAGCCTGTGTAAAATGCTGAATATGAGCCAACATATGCAGCATATGACTACATATGACCGTTTGCCAAAGATTGGATCACACATCCAATCAATGGCCAATAACAGCCGTTGACCAACAAAGAGCCCAACGAAAACAATAGTTGGCGCAATGTTGGCCTATATAAATTTTGGTTGTAGGGAAGTGGTCCTCGCCCCTAAAAGGCTGTACACGTGTACTCTATGGCCTTTTAAAAAGATACAAAGATTATAATTAAGCAATATGATAATTAAAAATATTAACTTAGTGTT
This sequence comes from Salticus scenicus, assembly GCA_963930645.1. NCBI lineage: Eukaryota > Metazoa > Arthropoda > Arachnida > Araneae > Salticidae > Salticus > Salticus scenicus. The sequence continues at coordinate 176,340,837 of OZ005650.1, forward strand.
TTATTATGAAATAAGGTTGAATATGTTTGTATCATAAATTAACAAATCTCACCTTGCGGTAGACTGCGGCATATAATCCTGCCCTAGGCATTATTGAAGCCCGGACAATGAAATTCTGGCCATGAGCAAGTAACTGACTGCCAAAAATGGTGGCGCTAAACAAAAGGAATGCATACAAAGGACCGTGCCATCGGGGTTCATTACTGTCACTCAAATAAGCAATCAGCCAGCTAAAAGAAAATATTTTTAAAACACATTTTATATAAAATTATTATTTTAATAATTATAAGACAAAAAGAACTTTTTATACACCATGTTTTTAAATTTTCTGTTGAATCATATAAACTTGACAATTCTGTGTATTAATAAATACCTCTTTTAAATTTTTTTGATGAATTATCCCATCAACTTGAAAGAAAATGATCAAATGCGTAACAAAGAGAACAATTATAAGAAATTTCAAACATTTATTAATTGAATAAAAGCATTACGAGAATGCATTATCACCGTGTTCTCCGCTATTCTAAAAGTTTCAAATGTCTTGCTAGTCGGAAAGGTATAGCTGTAGAACAATATTAGCACTTTATCAATGTGTATAAAAATTTTAAAGTGATAATGACGTCAAATTTTGTGTGATACATAATTTAATTTTTTACAAATTTTTATTGTTCACGTTTAAGTAAATGTACTTATTTTCCTGTCGAAAAAAAAAAAAAAAAAAATTAACTCGTAAATTTTTTTGGCAACAATTAAATTATAAATAAAACTTAAATGGTTAATTTAAAAGCCATTATTAGGTTATTATTTTCACATTTTATTAATTAATTAAAAGAAAACATTTATTAATAAAAGTATAAAAAAAATGCATTGTCATCGTGTTCTGAGCTATTTTAAAAGTTTCAAATGTCTAGCTAGTCGGGAAGTTTCCTAAAAATCGATTGCAATATTTGTTCTGGACAAATAAACAAACAAGAAAGCGAGTTAATAAAAAAATAGTACAAAAAATCCTTATAGTTTAGCTTTTATTTTGAAAGGAACTAAAGTTCTATTCATTCTATTTCTCATAACTTTTTGAATTTACACAATATTTGCTTAGGGTTCTCATATAAGTAGTTCAATACTTTTGGCTATTAAATTATGCAAATTAATTTTTTTTAAAGCTTGCGCATGCGTAGTTAAAAATTATTTAGTAAAAGTGCTCATATTTCGTAAGACATTTAATATTTTTGCATTCTAATTTCTGTATGTTTTGTCTAATGTAGTATGCCAAGTTACTTTAAAATGCCTTTACACTAGGTCTAATACCCTACGTGTTATAATTAAAAAAAGTTGAAATTGTTTTTCCAACTTTTTAAAGAATTCATTATATTGCCATGAATGTAGTAGCTTGATAAAAGTTTATACAGATAATTAGAAGAGTTCTCAAATTACATGCAACAGCAAAAATGCATTTCAAGAATTACTTTTTACAGAGTGATCCGAAACATTTTGAATTTTGTTTAATAATTTACTGGTGCTCTTTTTCTCTTCAGGACAAAATGTTTGCTGAAATATATGAGGTATAGCATGTTCTTTATACTGCCAAAGTTTCAAGATAATTCCTACAGATTTTTTTTAGATATTTGACAAAACGTCTAAACTCCAAAGTGTCTAAATACTTATTCATAGATAATGTAAACATTATGAATGTAAAATCTGATTTATTAAATTTTTACCTCTGGTGAAAATTATGCATATAAGGGAGAATGAAAGTAAAATTCGTTTGGGAAAAAAAATAATAGTCAAATAATTTTAAATTTTGTATGTTATATTTTCTGTTTGCACGTAAATGGTAATGATTATTAATTTCTTCTACGGCTGTTTATTTTTAAATAGCAACAACTGAATACTGTAATAGTTTGCATTCTTTTGTTGAATGTTCTTTATTGACTATTGTCATTGCATTTATGTTACATTTAAGGCCGGTTTCAACTGGAGTTGGAGCTTCGAGGTTCAAAAACCATTAATCACGCTCCCGACACAAAGAGCCAAACGTCTTGTCATCAGTTCTAACCTTTTTTATCAGATTGCGCAGTTACTTCAAAGGAAAGCATGCAAAATTGACAAAGATATCTGCCTCTGCCCCCTCAATTATCTCAGCTGGGGGTTAGAGCCAGGGACTTTCTCCCTTCGAACCAACCGGTGAACCACCTCCAACCGCTTGACCACATCAAAGGATTCTGAATAGCGCCGCTCGAAACGACTTCCAACCAACCTCAGTGGAAACTGCACTAAAGAGCCAAATGTCTTGTCATTAGTTGTAACCAGATTGCGCAGTTACTTCAAAGGAAAGCATGCAAAATTGACAAAGATATCTGCCTCTGGCCCCTCAATTATCTCAGCAGGGGGCTAGGTCTCTAGATTTCCAACCACGTTCGAGGGTTTTGAGCCCGGTTGACCACATCAAAGAATTCTGAATAGCGCTGCTCGAAACAACCATCAGTAGAAACCGGCCTTTAGACATCTTACAAATCATCACGTGATTGTAAGATTGATTGGTTGTATGAATATATAAATTGATTGGTTGTATGAAAAAATACTAGGGACCATCATGGTCACTCTAACATGGTTATACAAGGTTGCTGCAAAAAATTCATCAAAGAAAAGTTTTGGTATAGAAATGAATACAAGAAAGAAGATTGATCGATTTTATGAAAAGCTGGAGCTGCATTAATATAATCACTATAATTAATAAAGCGTTTAAGCTTTTTTTTTTTTTTTTTTCTTTCAGGATCACCATTATATTTCATTTGGCTGAATCCATAGTAACGTGCGTGTCGTTCTTTAAAATATTTGTTTTTACTACTCCGTTACTGACAATAGTTTTTAAAATATTGTCTCACCATTAGTGACATCTTAGTATGTATATAACTGCAGTGATAAATTTTATTTCGATCTCTTGAAGAAATAATCATCGCATCGATGTGTACAAAATATCAAGATAGCTTTTTGGATCTGCTGGATATTAAGGTGGCTAAATGAAGCATTATCAGTGTAGATGTGCATATTAAAGTTATGCCTTAAATGTGCAGCTGTAGCGTCAAAAAAGATTTGAATACAGTTAAACTTCATTTTGCAAAAATGTTCGCAGTATTCATTCGTAAAATCAACAATGGACTCTTCCCAGCGTCGCCTGCTCAACCATGTGATAGACGAAAACGAAGAATCGAATTCAATTAAATATTGTTCTTAAGAACAAAAGGTTAATATTTAATATAAAATAAAATAAAAGTAATGTTGTGCATTTGTAAACAGTAGAATAGTTGTATTTGTAAATTTAATATTTTTTTAAAAACACTTTATGTGTTTATTTTGAACTGTAGGAATCAATTTTTGTATGTTCTAGTGTAACTGTTACATTAACTGATCTAGCAATAAAAAATAGCTTCTTCTTGTGGAATGTTTATGGATTATAATTTGAAATTTGAAAATGTTTTCATTTAATTTAATAGCATAAAGGTCTAACAACAAGTTAATTAACTTAGTTGTTGGTCTAAATGGATTTACGCTGTACGATGTTGCACTGTCAATGATTTAAGTACTAAAAATCAGAGTATTTAACATGTTCTTCATGAACATCAATAACAAATATAAACTAAATGATGATTGTAAATGTATACAGCAAACATAAGATGATGAATAATGATATAAAATGGATTAAAATTTATGATGTATACAAAAATAACGCAGATTAAATACGGATAGATCAAAAATAAGAATAGAAAATATGATATTTCAGCAATCGCTATAGATATACAAGACTTCGTCTGCTATTTGTTTTTCATCTATCATGTGACCTCTGACGTCAGGTGGGAAGAGCCCATTAAACATGCTTGGAAGAGGAATTCTTGTTATTTTAACAAAAGTGAAAAGCAAAAAATTCTTGAAGTCTGTAATCTTCAGGCTCAATTTTTAAAAAGGGAAATACCACAATACGAATCAGCGTCAATTCGAAATCGCTGTTAATAAACATGAGCCTGCTTTTTTGAAACTCTAATGTTATCTTATCAGGCATAGAAAAAAAATTGCATTCATATCTATTTAATACAGATTTAATCGAATAAAATCATGTGATTTTGGTTGCTTCCCATACTTTTTTTTTTTCATTCATCAGCAATGTTACATAATGTATTAAAGAGATTTGAAATGAAAGTGTTCTTCCATTTCGATATATAGAAGAAGATCCTTCAGATTTGCATGAAAACAATGCCTTTCAGACCAGTAAGCGGAGAACGTTTCTTTATCGGAGAACGTTAATGATGTCCTGAAGAAAACAATGCTTCATTGAACTCTATTACTCCATTAAAATATAGAAGAAATATAATAATTTTCAGAAGAAAAATAAGGATTTAACACGTTATGTGAATATGGAATGTTAATAACAAGATTCCCCAAACTCTTTGCACGGAGTGGCGTGCTTATATTACACAAAACTATTCATCGTTATTGTTATAAGTGATACAATTGAATTCCACAATAATTGAAGTAAAAATGCAAGTTTATTCAAGATATTGCTATATTCGGCCATGTTATGAAAATATTTAATTTTGAATAAATTACAATGTATTTAACTTATAATATCAGGTCATTCAGTAATATTTATTTGAGTATCGTAAATGACATTTTAAAGACTGCTTTAGGATGAAAATAATCTCCATGATGTACGTTTATGCGAAATTTTGCCTTATTCTTTCATGTTAAGAAAATTTCTAATTTCGCATAAACCACACGAAGTGTTCAAAGTAGAATGTGGAAATTCTGTATAGTTCTGTCTAGTTTGTATCATAAATGATATTTCAAAATTGGTTCGATTTCTTTATGGTCATTTTTTTAATATCAATTCCTAGGTTCATATACTTATCCTACTATACATGGCGAAAATTTTATTTACATTTATTATTAAATTTAAAACTATTTATATTTTAGTTAAATATAGTTATATGTACTCTGATATTTAAGGATTGTTCTTTCCTTAAACTAAATATTACAAAATATCACCAAAGTGAGTAATCAAAAGTTCCAAAAAAGCCTGCTATATTGAATTCGATTTTAGGTACTTTCGCATAGTCGTTTTTTTTTTTTTTTTTTTTTTTTTTTAAATCTTAAAAAGCAACATTTGTTGAATTGAATATCACTTCAGTCGTTTCTGAAGCTATTTTGTCTAAGTTTACGGGTCATTTTTCTTATATTTAAATAGTCTTGTCACCAAAGTTCAGATTTCGATGGCACTTAGTGTACCCGTCTCAAAAAAATTCTGTTTTTAAAGTTGTAATTAAATAAATAAAATCTGTGTACTTCGTAACGCTTCTGAACACATTTTTCTTTTTTTCCCAGAAATTCCTGAAATTCGTAGGCATTCGAAATTGAATGGTATAAAATAAAATAATGAATTCCAATATATTTTTTAAAAAGGTAAAATAGTTGTTCTAAAATTATGTCAAAGGTAACACTTAATATTTTAGTCAATTTTAGAGACATGGAAGTTATTGATAAGTTTCCATTAGCGAGATAAGTCAGAAATAGAAAGCCTTTAAGAAGAGACATGACAACAATGAGTCAGCCTGTCATTAATTAAACAACCCCCCCCCCTTTAAAAAAAAAAAAAAAAAAAAAAAAACTATCATACGGATTTTAGAATACTGTTGATAGATTGTGCTCAAACAAGCTACAATTATTTATTTATTTATTTTTACCTAAAAAAAAACAAAAAAAAAAAAAAAAAAATGTCTGTATAAACTTATTGTTGCTGATGTTCAATAAGGAAATATTTAAGATTCTTTTACTTGTTATTTAATAAATTAAGTTTGATTAAAAGAAAAAAAAAGTTCGACTTCGTACAAGGGTTGCAGCGTTAATTTCACCACTTGAAGCTGCTCTTAATATAAAAGCTCTCTAGTCATTCCATATTTTGAAATCAAGATGTACGTATTTTTCTTGGAAAATGAAAAATGTCATTTGATTCTTAATTATTTCAGTAGTAAAGACTGGAAATTTCGTGCATTTCTGCTGTAAATGGTTTTGTAAGTATCCCAGAAAATCTAATGATCGAGCGTGAAATTTCTATTTTCATAAAAAATTTACATAGATATTGTTTAGGAATATTGATTAAAAATATATATCAAGAATATTTTATTTTGAAAACTATGAAAATAAAACCATGAAGAAACTTCGAGTTTTTTAAGTTTGAAACTTTGCGGATGACCTGGTGCCTAACACGGCATTGTCTGGAAGTAGAGATTTATTTCCAGCATTTTTTGTCATAGCTATCAAATTTCAGGTAAAATACGATAAATCTATTAAAAATTAACATTATAGTTTTCTTATTGTTAATATTCGCAATGTAAATTTTGGTTTCGCTTGTTACACTGTATTTCTTACTGAACCGGATTATGATCCTTGTTTTGCAATGCAAAAATGTCATGCGATTTGCTCTAGTATTTTTTAATGTTTCTGACAATAGTTTAGAAAAATGTTGTGTATACTTTTAAATACAATAATATTTTATGTTCGGGCTATTATCTAATTACTGAATGAATTTTCATTAAAATGTATCTGCTTTTTTAGAAATTTATAAACAACATTCTACAAGTATGTAGACAATATAACTTCTTCACACACCATAAATTTTAATCCAGCACAACCGGTTTCGAAAGGACGTAGCCTTCCTTCATCAGGTGCAAAAAAACACGTGCTACTGCCTTGGAGGCAAAAGCAAGACTGAAAGCAGGGCAAAATCCAGAGGGGGAGGAGCAACACAAACAACCAATAGGAAGCATCATGCAGGACCAATCAGAGAGGAACACACAAGCACACACAAAAACAAAAGGAGGGAGGGAAGGAAAAAACAATTAATTTTGTTTATATTTATTTATATATTTTATTTATTTATTTTTTTTTTTATATATATATTTTATTTTTTAATGATTTATTTATTTATTTATTTATTAAATTAATATTATACTAATAAGTAAATTTAATAAAATTAATTAATTTATTATTATTATTATTTTATTTATTTATTTAGAATTATTAAGTTATAAACCTAATGGAGGAAATTATTTAATTGAATTAAACAAATTTTTCCAGGCTGTAGACAGCAAAGTGGAATCACATTTTTCATTGACAATTTTATCACGATTAAGGTAAATAGCTAAATTTTCCAAAAAATCCAGTTCAGAAATGCGTTTGGCATGAAAGATAATTTTGGCACTCTTAAAATTAAAACTATGATCAAATTCCCAACTGTGCTTCGCAATAGAAGATTTAGAAATTTCTTGATTAACAACATACCGAGAATGTTCACGTAAACGGCATTCAAGATTTCTTTTTGTTTGACCGATATAAGATAAATCGCAATTATTACAAGGGACATTATAGATACCCCACTTATGAAGCTCGGGAACAGGGGATTTAGTTGAAGGGAATTGGAATTTATTGACAGGTTTAAAAATAACGCGAAAATTGAAACGCTTCAAAACTTTGGCTAATTTAAAACATAAGGGGGGATAAAAAGGCAAGACAACAAGATTATCAGGTTTAATTTTATCATCAATGGAAAGAGTAGAATTATAAGTTGGCCTACTGAACTTTTTGATAGCTTTATCAATTATAGAGGGTCTGAAACCCCTTTTAATAGCAACGGACTTTAAATAATTGAGTTCTTCTTTAAGAGAAGAAGTATCAGAACAAATTTTAAGGGCACGATACACGTAAGTGTAAAAGGTGCCAATTTTTTGTTTAACCGGATGATTAGAGAGAGCATGGGGAGGGTTAGAAACGGAGAAAGGTTTCCTGTACACAGAGGTTTTAAAAGAGGAATCGCACCTAGTAACTAAAACATCAAGAAAGGGAAGTTGATTACAATTTTCTAACTCAAAGGTAAACTGAATATGGGGATCAATAGCATTAGCAATATTAAGAATGGCAGAAACATCGAACGGATTTTCAACAAGAATGAAAGTGTCGTCTACGTAACGTAACCAGCATTTTAAATTTAACATCTTTAAAATGCTGGTTACGTTACGTAGACGACACTTTCATTCTTGTTGAAAATCCGTTCGATGTTTCTGCCATTCTTAATATTGCTAATGCTATTGATCCCCATATTCAGTTTACCTTTGAGTTAGAAAATTGTAATCAACTTCCCTTTCTTGATGTTTTAGTTACTAGGTGCGATTCCTCTTTTAAAACCTCTGTGTACAGGAAACCTTTCTCCGTTTCTAACCCTCCCCATGCTCTCTCTAATCATCCGGTTAAACAAAAAATTGGCACCTTTTACACTTACGTGTATCGTGCCCTTAAAATTTGTTCTGATACTTCTTCTCTTAAAGAAGAACTCAATTATTTAAAGTCCGTTGCTATTAAAAGGGGTTTCAGACCCTCTATAATTGATAAAGCTATCAAAAAGTTCAGTAGGCCAACTTATAATTCTACTCTTTCCATTGATGATAAAATTAAACCTGATAATCTTGTTGTCTTGCCTTTTTATCCCCCCTTATGTTTTAAATTAGCCAAAGTTTTGAAGCGTTTCAATTTTCGCGTTATTTTTAAACCTGTCAATAAATTCCAATTCCCTTCAACTAAATCCCCTGTTCCCGAGCTTCATAAGTGGGGTATCTATAATGTCCCTTGTAATAATTGCGATTTATCTTATATCGGTCAAACAAAAAGAAATCTTGAATGCCGTTTACGTGAACATTCTCGGTATGTTGTTAATCAAGAAATTTCTAAATCTTCTATTGCGAAGCACAGTTGGGAATTTGATCATAGTTTTAATTTTAAGAGTGCCAAAATTATCTTTCATGCCAAACGCATTTCTGAACTGGATTTTTTGGAAAATTTAGCTATTTACCTTAATCGTGATAAAATTGTCAATGAAAAATGTGATTCCACTTTGCTGTCTACAGCCTGGAAAAATTTGTTTAATTCAATTAAATAATTTCCTCCATTAGGTTTATAACTTAATAATTCTAAATAAATAAATAAAATAATAATAATAATAAATTAATTAATTTTATTAAATTTACTTATTAGTATAATATTAATTTAATAAATAAATAAATAAATAAATCATTAAAAAATAAAATATATATATAAAAAAAAATAAATAAATAAATAAAATATATAAATAAATATAAACAAAATTAATTGTTTTTTCCTTCCCTCCCTCCTTTTGTTTTTGTGTGTGCTTGTGTGTTCCTCTCTGATTGGTCCTGCATGATGCTTCCTATTGGTTGTTTGTGTTGCTCCTCCCCCTCTGGATTTTGCACTGCTTTCAGTCTTGCTTTTGCCTCCAAGGCAGTAGCACGTGTTTTTTTGCACCTGATGAAGGAAGGCTACGTCCTTTCGAAACCGGTTGTGCTGGATTAAAATTTATGGTGTGTGAAGAAGTTATATTGTCTACATATCTATTGTACACCAGTTTTGCATTTAGTTTTGAACATTCTACAAGTTTACAAATATTTGGACAAGATTGTTTTGTTTATAAATATCATAGTATACTTACTCCAGTATGATGGGAGGTGTTAAAGAAACAAAGTCGTAAAGAAGCTCCAGAAGAACGCCTGGAATTAACCATGGTATCATCACACGAAAAAGAGCAAGGCACAAAGAGGGTTTTCGCTGCCACCAACGCAACTTTACTTCTTTGCTGTGCAAAAAGGAAAGAAAAGGTGAATACATAATGTTCAGTTTACATATATGATTTTTCAAATCAATTCAATTATAAAATAAAATATCACATAATAAAGATAATATCGTACAAAATTATGCCTATAGGAAATTTAATAATAAGTAAATAGTTCATTAAGGTTATTTACATTTTAAATTTATAGTGTGTATGAAATGTTTAAAATTTGAAATGTTTACGCAACTATCAATCCAATACCTACGTCAATGGCTTGAAGAAACATTTTTCGGTAGATATATATATTTAAAAAAAAAAAAAAAATTGAAAGCTAATTAAATTCAATCAAATTTCAAAGATTCATTTTTTTAAAGATTCAGACAATAATGGTAATTGAAATAATGACCAACTTTATAATGACAAAGCGATTTGAAATGTAAACCGCTGTTTAAAACATATTGTAATTGAAGAAGAGCGCATGTTCTCGTTATACTTTAGTTGCTAAATAAATTTATACCATCTAACACTGGTTTGCTATAATAAGAACATTTTTTTTTTCTCCAGGAAAACGACGTATGACCCTCGTTAACAGAGTCACAAATCTCTAGCAAATATCAGGTTAATAGATCATTTCAGGTTAATAGATCCAAACAGAGTTGCAGTCTGAATAATTTCAAATTAACTTTTGAATTTAATAACGGATTTGAATTCTATATAAATGTATGTACAATTGGGAAACGGTGGGTTGAGGCGGCGGTAGCCTCCCCCCCCCCCCCCCTCAAATAGAATTATTTGTCAAATAAAGCAGTTCCGAAACCTAATATGAATTGTTTTAACATAGGTTTACATAACAATACTCGCTATCTTACCCCTTAAACTCCAATCTGTATTTTACCATGTTTTTATTAACTTCGATTCTTGTTTGTTTGGTACAAATCTTATAATCGATTTTTAACTTACTTCCCTACTAGCTAGACATTTCAAACTTTCAATATAGCTCAGAACCCGAAGAAAACACGATACTTCGAAGCCCGATTTTCAAATGTTTGATTAGTTTTCTTTTAATTAATTAAAATATGAAAATAATAACCTTCTAATTGTTTAAAAAAATATATCCGTTAAAATATTAGCTATAATTTAATTGTTGCCAAAAAAAATTTACGAGTTCATTTTCTTTCGACATAAAAATAAATACATTTAATTAAACGTGAACGTTAAAAAATTGTAAAAAAGTTAAATTATGTATCTCACAAACATTGACGTCATTATCGTTTTAAAAATTTTACACGCATTGATAAAGTGCTAATGTACTTCTATAGCTATGATTCAATAGAAAATTTAAAAACATGGTATATGAAAAGTTTTTTTATTTTATAATTATATAGTATTAAATATCAGGGTAAGAGAAAGTCGTTGTGAGTGACACACCATTTTTTTTTTTTTTTTTTTTTTTTTTTTTTAAATAATGAATTGAAAAAACCTTTCAGGTCAATAGACTCAAACAACCTTGGCCTTATAACTCCAAACACCTCGTCGTCACTCGTCAATGTGCATGTAAATGTGAAAATAATAATAATAAATAATTAAATAAATAATGGTATCTAATGCTGATAATGAATTAAGCCTTTATTATATTGCAATAGTCTTTCTTTGCCATTAAGAATCATATGAAACTCATAGTTTCGAGCAGGTACGGTAATTTTCGTTCTGTTTCTCGTGATTTCGTTTTATATTTTGCTGAATACAAGTAGAGTCTGGATCCCATATTTCACATCTGATTGACAGTTAATTTCTTTTAGCACTAGTACATTAATCATGCTAGATTCTTATTTCAAAACTTAATGTAAATAATTGCATTTTAAACAGGAATGATGAAAAATCTCAAACTGAAATTTCTAAGAAAAAAAAATCAACTTAATGTTTGTTAAGTTAATTTTATTAATAGACAAGACAGAAACAACTGTTTTTGATACAGAAGCTGGTTATAACAGGCGCATAATTAAAAAATGGGCACAGTTAAACAGAATGCTCTTAGCAAGAATTGAGGAGCAAACATTCAAACCGTGTTTTCTCCAAAAATGAAAAAATTGGGTTAGTGATTTTTCCTTATGTTCAACATAAAATAGTATGTCTACATATATTCCTAGCTATGTCTACATGTCTTCCTAGTCACTAGTAATTCATCTAAACAAACGATAATTAGGGTTTAAGTTTAGTTATTTTTTAATTTATTAGTATTTTATGTTGTCTGAAAAATTGCATCCGAAGCAGAAAACATGGTTTATTTGCTCCTCAATGATGCCTTTAAAAAGAAGATGCTCTTCATTATATAATTTAACTCTAAAAAATAAATTTAAGGTGGTGTATGGGTTAAGGTCGATTACCTATCCGAGAGATCTAGGGTTAGAGAAATTACTCTCCATGGGGTTTCCAAAATAATTCTAGACTCTCGAGGAATTCTAGCCTATATTTGTGCGAATTTTGGAGAAAAACAGCTAGGTCAAAAAGAACATTTTGGGATGGAAGAAAAGAAAGTTATATACAGGGTGATTCAAAAAAACGTGGACAAAATGATATGTCAGATCAGTCATACAACAAGGATCAAAAATCACATAGGAACAGGGGGTCGCAAACGCCTGTAGAGCGCGCTAGAGCCTCGAGAGGGCGTTCCGATACAAACACGAACTGAGCAAACGGAGATTGTTTTCATTCGAGCCGTGGATGCGTTGGGCGTAACATGGCTAGTTACATGCACCGTGACATGGCTGACATGCATTTAATTTACGGCATGGCCAACTGCAATGGACGAGAAGCCTTGCGAATGTATCGTGAGAAATATCATGGTAGAAAGGTGCCTAGCCGCTCATACTTTGCCACTTTGCATCGACGATTGTGTGAAACCGGTTGGTTCGACGTGCTCGTTCCGGATGCTGGTCGCCAACGAATAACTCGGACAGTTGATGCTGAAGAAAGAGTTGTCCAAGAACTCCAGCGTAATCCTTCAACGAGTAGACGAGTTGTATCTCGAAAGACCCATATCCCCCAAGCTACCGTCTGGCGCATCGTACACGACGAAGGACTACATCTTTATCATTTACAACGTGTCCAGGTACTGGAACCGGGAGACTACAACAATCGTATGGATTTTGCGCGATGGTTTTTGCAAGAAAGTGCTGCAGACCGAAACTTTGCAGCAAGTGTTCTCTTCATGGATGAGGCTGCGTTCTGAGTAGAGGGTGTGATGAACTTTCACAACCAGCATACTTGAGCGGATGAAAACCCGCATGCTACAAGTCCGCACGGCGCACAACGAAAATTTTCCGTTAACGTGTGGGCTTGCATTGTAGGAGACTGTTTACTTGGTCCGTACATTCCCCCTGAAAGACTTAACGGTCCCATTTATCTAACATTCTTGCAAGAGGTTCTGCCAGAAATGCTGAATCATGTCCCGATGCCTATTCGTCAACGCATTCGATTTCAACACGACGGAGCTCCTGCACATTTCAGCACAGACGTCAGAGCACAACTGCAGGCTACTTTTCCTGGCGGCTGGATTGGTCGCAGTAAACCAATCGCATGGCCACCATGATCACCAGACTTGTCTTCCTTGGACTTTTTCTTATGAGGATTTTTAAAAGGACTTGTGTATGAAACACCAGTTGCAACGCCGGAAGACTTGGTAGGAAGAATCGTTGTGGCAGCAGGATGTGTTCGAGATACACCTGGTATCTTTGAGAAGGTGCGGCGTTTTATGCAACGTAGATGCTAGGCTTGTCTCGATGCATCTGACAAAAACTTTGAGCATCTCCTGTAGGCTCAACATTTGGCTAGCATTAGTCGCATGTGAGTGAGTAATTATCAATAAAATGATCTGTAATGGTTTTGTTTCATCTCTTTGTGTTATGTATTATTTTAGACGCCCTGTAGCGGCTCCTGATCGCCGTTGCGACACTCTGTTCCAATGCGATTTCTGATCCTTGTTGTATGACTGATCTACCATGTCATTTTGTCCACGTTTTTTTGAATCACCTTGTATATATATATATATATATATATATATAATCTTCTGACCTGAGTGAGTGAGTGATTCATCATCGCTCAGCCCAAACCCCTGGACCTACAAACATGAAATTTTGTGACAATGTTCCTTCTATGATGTAGACATCCACTAAGAAGCGTTTTTACAAAATTCGCTCCCCATGGGGTGTAGGAAGGGCAAAACTTGATTTTACAAAATTCTTCATATCTCAAACAAAAAAAAAAAAAAAAAGATATCCATAAAATTTTTGCTTTAAAATATAGCTAACACGAATATCTAAAAACTTATTTCTGGAACTTTAGAAATTCGGTCCCCAAGGGATGGGAAAGGGGCAAAACCTGATTTCACATAGTCCTATATATCACACACACACAAAAAAAAAAAAAACAGATAAATGTAAATTTTTTGCTCTAAAATATAGCTAACACAATACCTGAAAACCAATTTCTGGAATTTTAGAAATTTTGCCTGTGTGTGTCATAGTGTCTGTATGTCTGTAACACTATTTTTATCTGAGCATTACTTGAGAACGGCTGTGTACGGAATTCAATGGCGCTTGGCAGAAACTTAGATATTTACCCAACTTAAGGGGTTACATTCAGTTGTAATTTTCAAAAAATCGATTTTTTTTTTTTTTACATATTTTGAATGTACATATATTTGATAATATTGTCTGAAAATTTCATATCGATCCGGCAATTAGTTTCGGAGAAATTTGCATATTTGTAAAGACGTCTCCTTATGGTGAAGGCCGCACCTTATGGTTACATAGAAGTAATGAAAAAAGAATGCATAGGTCATGTCCAAAAGCGAATGGGTAAACGACTAAGAGAATGTGTAAACAAAACTACAACAGAAATGACTCCTAAAAATGGGAAGAAACGTCAGAAAAAGGTACTTGCTGGAAAGGGTAAACTGACTGGTAAAATGATCGATAAATTAACTGTCTATTATGGATTAGCAATAAGAAGACACTGTGATTCTGTTGAAAATATGTCTAATGCCATTTGGGCTTCTTATTATCATAATTGCTCCACTGACGACAATCCTCAACATGGTAAATGCCCGACTGGAGAAGACTCATGGTGTTCTTGGCAGAAAGCACGAGCCTTGAACACATTATCAAGCTACAAACATGATTATTAACCCTTACCGCCTGATGTTGCTGAAGCTATACTTCCAATTTACGTAGATCTGAGTAATGAAAAATTATTAGAAAGATGCGTTGGTGGTTTCACGCAAAATAATAATGAAAGTTATAATCAGCTGATATGGAAAATAACTCCAAAAATAATCCCATGTGGCTCTAAGATCGTTGAAATTGCTGCTTATCTTGCTGCCGGCATGTTCAATGAAGGAAAAACATCTCTTCTATACTTCATGAACGCAATGGGACTATCGCTTGGGCCTAATGCCCATGCCTATGTAGAAAAAGAGGACGCAGAGCGCATCTTGATCTCTGACGCACGAGCGCAAGGGAGCACGCACGAGGGGAGAATGTCACGTAGACAACAACAGTTGGCTGTACTAGAAGCAAATGATGAAGCAGAGGGTTCCTCTTATGGTCCTGGAATAGATGACTCGATGTAAGTAGGGAAAATTTTTTTTTAACTTAGTTTAAATGGTTCCCAAAACTTTAAACGCGTTTATCTCGAAACGGTGTTTTCAAAGTCGGTGAGCAAAATTTCTCCGAAACGGCTGAACCGATTGACTTGAAATTTTGACACGATTTTCTTAGATATTTTTGTCAGGTAATGATCGTAGGAATAAGGTTTCTGATAATAATTTCGATTTTTTCAGCCACTTTCAATTGTAAATTTTCATGAAAAAAACGATTTTTTGGGGGGGGAAGCCGCCATTTTGTCAAAAATCAAAATTTTGACTGTTCCTACGATCATTACCTGTATTCATCTATCCTAAAAATAAATCTTTTGGTTTTTTTCATTTCAGATAATTTTGATCAGAGATATCTTGCTCACCGCGAGACACCTTTTTGTGGAAGTCCTCTAGGAGATCAACTACAGGAACAGCGGAACCCAATATTTTTGTAAACTCATCACGGATTCTTAACATACATTAAATTTGCTATATGTATATGTATTGTATATATTTCTTTAATAAAAGGCCTCTTCACAAAAAAATCACAAAAAAACACGTTTTTTCGTGCATACAACTGGATGTAACCCCTTAAAATTATATCTATCTACATTTTTGAAATTCCCCTCCGTTCCCTCGGCTCAAAATTACTTCACATTACATAAATTGCACGTGGGGAGACTAGACATGAGTAAAATAGAACACTATCTGCAATTTGGAATTTTCGTTTTTTAAGGGGAGGGAGGGGGAAATCGATTTTTGGCGGAAAATTTTGCAATTTCCGGATTTTTGAACTTTACCAAAAATGGAACAAAGATGTTGAAAAAAGCTATGCGACTTTTTTATAATATTTCCAAAACACATTTTTGTTTTTTTGTGATTTGCGATTTTTTTTTTTTTTTTTTTTTTTTTTTTTAAGGGGGGGGGGGGTAAGAGGGTGGCAAAATCGAGACACCCCTTTTAGTGATAAATTTGTCCTGAGAAATCTATGGGAGCTGCGGTCATGAATTTCGGTGCTTGGATTGTTTTTCTGTATCTGACACCTAAAGTAACGGAATTTGTCAAAATTACCCCCGTTACCATCCTTTGCGGGGGGGGGGGGGGGCAAAAGCCAAAAACATCTTTGTTAAGCAAAAATCGGCTCCAAATTACTTCACAGTGAAGAAATTGCACATGGAGAGACTACATATGAGTACAAATAATTTAGGAATTTTCGATTTTTAAGTGTAGTGAGGGGGAAATCGATTTTTGGCGGGAATTTTTGCAAATTCCGGATTTTTGAGTAGAGAACAAAGATATTGAAAACAGCGATGTGTCATCTTAAGGTATTTCCAAGCCACGCTTTTGGTTTTTTGTGATCTGTCATTTAATTTAATTGAATTAATTAATTATTTTTTTTGGGGGGGGGGAGGGGTATGTGTTACAAAGAGACACCCCTTTTAGCGCTAAATTTGTCCTGGGAAATTTACGAGAGCTGCGATCATAAAGATCGGTGCTTAGATTTTTTATATGTATTCGACACCTAAAGTAACGGTATTTATCAAAATCCCCCCCCTTTTCTTCCCCTGGGGGGGGGGGCAGGAAGCATTAAAAGTTTGTAAGCATAACTCGGCTCCAAATTATTTTATGGTGAAGAAATTGCACATGAGGGAACCAGACTTGAGTATAAATAAAACATTATTATATACAATATTGTAATTCTTGTTTCTTAAAGGAGGGAGAGGAAAAAGTGTTTTTCGCGGGGAAATTTCAGAAATTCCAGATTTTTGAGTACAGCTGTATTAAAAATGGTACTGATGTATTGAAAACAGCCATGTGTCTTCTTTAGGATACTTCCAAAACACATTTTCGTTTTTATGTGATTTTCGATCCCCCCCCCCCTCTTTTAGCGCTAAATTTATCTTAGGAAATCTATGGGATCTGCGGTTACAAAATTTGGTGCGTAAATTGTTTATATGTATCCAACACTTATTGTAACGGGATTTTATGAAATTCCCCCTGTTATATATTTATTACTTCTTTATTGAAGAGCAGCTGTCGTCCGACTGCTGTAAATATATATAACACCCCCCCCCCTTACCCCCTTGGGGTCGGGAGGCAATAATCAGGTGTGAAAATACGTTTTCCCGTTTGAATTCACATTAAATTATCTAAGAATGGCAAATTTTGGTGTGTGGATGCTGACTAAGTGTACGCATTATGTACTTTGGCGGGATTTTGCAAAATTTCGAATTCATCCACTGGGCAAGGGGAGTAAGAAGCGGGGACCCGGAATCCTCACGTTGCGAGCGAGAAAAACCTCTACCGAACGCATCGGGAACTTAGGTTATTAATAATGATATGAGATTTTGACAACTCATTTAATTATAATGTCCAGCTAAGCGGGCAAAGCCTGCTAGTAAACAAAATAGATACTTAAAAAAAATCTCTGTTTTTTAAACACATCTGCAAATATTTCAAAGAATATATTTACATTTCATATTTTAATTTTAGATGATTAATTGCTTGAAGGTAATAGTGTGGGAATAACTTACGCTTTGCGAGCTAATTGTTCTTCTCGGTCCCAACTGTTTAGGAATTGTCTACAAATAAATGATGTCCGTGCGTCAGGTTTCAACACGTCGAGATCTTCTGGGGATAACAAGTTCTTGTAACCATGTGTCATCAATCTAGAAATAAAATATATTTTTTTCATTATTATTATTAATTAATTAATTAATTTTTTTAAGAATACGTTATATTTCTATTTAAAATGTGATGCTATATATCTGTACTGATAAGTATAAAGGATTTAAGTCCATATTCTTGATTTTTCAGGAGACGAAAAATAAAGTTAAAAAAATTCTGTATGAAAACTTATCCGCTCAATACAGTTTTGACCAGGATATTATCATAATATACAATATTGTGAATAAACTACATACATTTAATTTTAATGTTTGTTTATTTTTAACTGATTTATATAATTTTGATTTATATAGTTTTATATAGTTTGTTTTATACCAAACATGAATGCTACATTTCTGACTTGAATCTTTTTTACCAATGGATTTTCTCAAAGACTAAATGACATGGACTTATATCCTTTATGCCAATCGATAGAGAATTTTTTTCTGAGTCTGACTATGTACTTAACTCAAAATCGACATTTTTGGACTTAAATCCTTTATACTTATCAGTACAGATATATGGAATGGATGATAGTTTGAGTGCGAAATTTTTTTTAATAAATAGCAATAGTGTTGAGAGCGAAATTATTTCGTGTAAAATATACTTAAAAGATGATCAAACAATTAATTATTTTCAATAAGAAAATTCTGTATCTTTACAAAATAATTAGTTTTTTTTTAATTACAATGATTGTGGAAAAAAAATCCTAAATGTTAAAGATAACTCTTAATCTAATGAATCTAATTAAACGATTGGTTGCTTGGTTGTTTGGTTATAGGGTTAAAGGCCGATTGACTACACTACGGTCCTAGGCCTATACGTGGAATGCCCTCTATGGGGGTCTTTCTAACGGGTCCTTGCCCGTATTTACGCAAGTTTCGGAGAAAACCACGGATAACTCCGAACGGCTAGGTCGAGGAGCGCGACCTGAGATCAAACCCCAATTAATGCAAGGAAAATAAAGTACAACACAATATTGATTCATGGAAAGCTATATATATTGGCAACCTTTTATTTTATTTTATTTTATTTTTTGTCTTTAAAGTAAATTTATCATTTTTATTAAACAACATATGTTAAAATACTTCGAATATATTTTGGTGTATATATATATGTTTGAGCTTTGCTGCGTCACTCAAAAAACTGCCGTTTTTTATGATATATATAGAATCAAACTCATTTATAAGTGACTCATATAACTAGGTACACTTCCATTTCACCGGCGCAGGCGATAAAATCGTCAAAAATGATACAACCGACGTTAATCATTAAACACCTAAGAAAGAGTAATTGTTTCAAAACACTTTGAGTAATAATAATAATAATAAAAGAATACTAAGGAAACACGACCGTTTACTTATTAGTACGGAGGACTATTAGTCTCAATCTACGGATAAAACGTTGTCGCCAGTTTTACGATGGTTGGACATTTATCGAAATTGAAAATTTATCAAAAATATAATCGAATAATTTGAAAGCGATGTTATACATACATACATATATATATATATATATATATATATTATTGTTGCCAAAAAAGTTTACGAGTTGATTTTATTTTATTTATTTATTTATTTTTTTTTTTTATGAAAAGAAATTCACGCGTAAATATTAAAATTGATATAAATATTTGTGAAAAATTAAACTTGCAGAGTAAACTTGACTACATTATAGCTCTAAAGGTATTATTATTATTATTATTATGTATTATTAAAATTAATTAATTAATTATTTTTTAAGTAAATTTTCTGAAATTTTGCTAAAAGCTAGCTTTTAAAAATGTTGTCCTATAACAAATATAAAATATATTTCATCAAATCAATAATAACGGATATAAATTAACTTTAAATTTAAAATCTAAGTTGCAAATTAAATTTTAATCCATTAATCTAGTGCTGTCACCAATAAAGTTTGCTTGACGAGATTTGCGCTGGCGAAATGGAAAAGTACCGATTTTTTAAATTATAATAATAATAAATTTAATGATAAACTTTTTTTTTTCAGATATTTTTGAATGTGTAAAGTTATTACTTAGCTGTACATTAGAAATATATATAGAATATTATATACAGCCCTAAATTAACTAAAAAAATTGAGTAGTAAAAAGTATAGACATTATATATATGTGTGTGTGTGTACTTTAACAAGCAATTATACTAAAAACTTCATCGCCAATTAGTGTCAAAAATTCAAAAGTCATCAAAGGTGTAATATACTAAGGCTGTAACGCAAAAATATTACGAATTTCTTTCTATTCTTAAAAAAAAAAAAAAAAAAAATGTAGGTAGATTGGATGAGTTGTTATGGTAGGTTGGTTGGTTGTGTTTTACGTAACACTAGTGCTGCGTAAGGGCAATTGGCGACGATCTGGGACTCACCCTTAGAGGTGATCCGGAGACTTGCAATCACAATTTTGATCCTCCACGGAAGGGATAGCTCTCCCGCTTCGGTGACCCCCTATGGTATAATTTTCACGTGAACATGGAGGACCATAGCCTCCTAAACTAGATGTTTTCCGCGTCACTCGGAAACTCGGCGGTAGACAGCACCATCTGGTACAGATGGCACGACTTTTTTATTCAACAGCCACCAAAAATGTTTAAAAGTGAGATTTGATATACATAAAAGGCGAATAGAATCGAAGAAAGGTCGACTATATATATCATATATCACTTCTTAAAATTATTGGTGACAGTTGAATAAAAAAGTGCGCTATCTTTACCAGGTGGCGCTGTCTATAAGTTTTCGAGCCACACGGAAGGCATCTAGTTTAGGAGGCTATGGGGGGGGGGGGGCATTGCGGCCACGACAGATTTTACGTGCACCAGCCACCATTAGTGTACTCGACGGTTGTTTGGCCGGCTCGAGTACTGAACCTACAATCTTCTAATTACGAGCCCGACGCTCTACCGACTGGGCTTCCGCGGCCCAAGAAGTAGGTAGGAAAGAATAAAAAATTGAAGCTAGGAGATTTTTCAAATTTAAATAATTATAATAATAATAAACATATTTTCTTTTCAGATATTTTCGAATGTGTAAAAGTATTACCTAGCTATACATTAGAAATGTATATAGGTTACTATATACTTACCTAAATTAACTAAAAAATCCAATATTAAAAAGTATAGGCAGTAGAAAAAAAGAGGTACTAGATTTTTTTTTTTTTTTTTTTTTTTTTAACAAAGTAATTATACTAAAAAATTCATCGCCAAATAGTGTCAAAAATTTAAAAGTCGCCAAAGGGTTATATACTAAATCTATAACGCAAAATGGTCTAGATATTACGAATTTCTTTCTATTCTAAAAAAAAAAAAAAAAAAAAAAAAATTACTGATTTTTAGCATGATATTTCATTTAAAAAAAAAAAAAAAAAAAAAAAAAAAAAAAACTGGAGTGACTCCACTCGACTTTCCGAACATTAAGTAATTAACGGTTGTATAAATAAATTAAAGTAAGAGAAGTTGTTAAATAAATAAAAGTGGAAATTATGATAGGATTTTTCAGTATTTTCCTTCATATAGTTTATTGTTCAATTTTATTACTTATTGCACTTCAAATTATTTGAGTCGTTAGATCATAATGATAAAGAATTTTTCGCTGTGTCCCTGTAAAATTCTATAAGTGCTAGATTGGTCAAAATTTATACAGCTCGTGCAATGTAGACTTATAACATATATGTAAATTTTCAGCTCATTCGAATCAGGCGTTTAGACGCTATCGCAATATAAATATTTTGAACCCGTGAGCCGTAATGATAAAGAATTCTTCTTTGTTTCCATGTAAGAACACTATACATGCTAAATTCACCAAAATCTATACAGTTTATGTGACTATGACCTACAGTATGTGTATAAATGTTCAGCTCAATTGAATAAGGCATTTAGACGCTATCGCACTTTAAAGTTTGAGCTCATATGATAAAAAAAAATTCTTTGTATCCCTGGTAAAAAAAAAAAAAACTATAAGAGAAAAACCAAAATTCACCAAAATTTATACAGCTTGTGTGACAGTGATCTATAACATGTGTATAAGTCTTCAGCTCATGTGTATAAGGCGTTCAGATGCTATCGCATTTTGAAGAATTTGGGCCCATAGGCCATAATGACAAACAATTTTTCTTTGTGTTCCTGTAAAAAAAAAAAAAAAAACTATAAACCCTAGATTCACCAAAATCAATAGGGTTCGTGCTATGGTGACCTACAATATACGTACCAACTTTCAGCTCATTTGAACTAAGAGTTTAGGCGCTATCATGTTCACTCACATACACACACATACATACATCATCGTAAAAATAGCGAATATGAACTCAGGGAAAATGAAAACGTATAGAAGCACCAAAATCTCAAAGTCAGATTTTCAACATGGTTACAATACTTTCCATACATATGTATCTTCGGAAAATAAAAACGTGGTATTAAATATTATGTATTTCAATTTGGCATTGAATATAGGGATTTTTATAACATTTTTCTGCTTTTGTCTTGTGTTACGCACTATTGCTATTCCTATTTAGTGAAAGGCAAGGCAGCGAAGAGGTGGGCAAAGTCCCACACAGTTAATAAGTGAAGCGAGTCGGGGATAAGCGAAGCCTCCCTCGGGGGTTGTTGAGCGGAGCGAGCAGGGGGCAGAACCCCCTAGTATTTTAAATAAAAATAAAAAATGTTTGCATGCAAGCTCATTCAAAGTGGAAAGTGTTAAAAAAAAAAAAAAAAAAAAAAAAAATTCTACACTCATGTTAATTTGTGCGGTTTTTGCGATATTAACCTGTAATATGCTATCTAATTTATATCTCAATGAAATGTACAGTTTACATGTTATAGCGAACTTAAAATAATTCGAATCTACAGTTTGCCATGATAACGAAATTTTATTTTGTCTCTTGTTAATGAACTATAAGTCCTACATATATAAAGGACCATTACTTCATACGCTCATCAAAATGTATACAAATAGTGCGACAGTGACCAATAACATACATAAAATCTTTTATCCCAATCAAATATGGAGTTTAGACTCTAGTCGCACTTAAATTATTTGAGCCCATAGGCCATAATGATAAAGCATATTTCTTTGTGACCTTGAAAAAATCTATGAATGCTAGACTCACCAAAATCTATATAGTTTGTGCAACGGTGATCTATAATCTACTTTTAACTTTCAGTTCAACCCAATGAGACGTTTAGATGCTATCGCGCTTTAAATAATTTGAGTCACCATAATCTTAAAGAAATTTTCTTTGCCTTGTGTGTAAAAAAAAAAAAAAAAGTTAAAAGTAAAAAAGAATAAAATAAAAAGAAAACTATGAATGCTACACTTATCAAAATCTGTTCATTTCATGCTATAGTAACCTGTAACGTACCTACCAACTTTCAGCTCAATCGATCAAAGCGTTTAAACGATCTCGTATTCACTCACATACATGAGCAACCACAAACATGTGCCCACTCATACACACACGTGCCCACACATACATTACCGTAAAAATAGCAAAAATGAACTCGGGAGACTGTAAAAGGTTACATCAAAATCTCATAGACGATTTTTTTCAAGAGGTTACAATACTTTTTTTTTGCTTAATGTACGTTCGGAAAGTAAAAAATAAAAATTTAGGGGATTTAAAAGGTGTTTTTCGGTTCGTTTATTTCGTGGTTAAGTTTATCACTTTATCACATTATTGATAAAAAGTTTGTGCTGCAATCTGATAGGATGGATTTAATTTTAATAAGAGAAAATAAACAGAATGTTTCATTTTGGATGAAATTGATAAGAATTTTTGTAGTTATCTCTTAAATAATCTGATGAAATAAAAAACAAAAATTTCATTTTCATTTCATTTGTTTTGTTTTAAGAAATATCAGTAACCTGCAGATTAATGATTCGTAACGGAAAATCAGCTAAATGTAACATTTTATTTCTTCAACAGTTATTTCTTTGAGTATTAACTGATTTTCGAGTCACCATTTTTATTTGTCAACCAAATGGAAATAAAGCAAAACTTACAAATTACAGATGCAGTCAATGCCAATATCTGTCGGACTCAATTAGAAATCAGGAAATGCTATCTTGTGTGGAAAATTCAGAATTTTAGTTTTTGCCCACAGCTCCAAGATGATGCTCTGTCCAGTTGTGAGTTTTCTGCGGATGAGCCTGGTTCACCAAAATTTCGTTTAGATTTGTTTCCTAAAGGCACAAACCAATTTCCGGAGAACGTCGTCCTTCGCATTCGAATGATGGTCAATCGGGAGAACATGAACTGTACGACTAAATACTTCTGTTTCATTTATAGGGATAAGAAATCCCATCATAAACAATTTGGAGAATGTCTCTTAGTTCCAAGCCAATATTACTGTGACCTATCACTAGTGAATCGTAATCGTCTATTCAAGGAAAGAGATCGACTTTTTCCAGATGATATTCTGTACATTGTGTTTGCTGTGAGATCGGTTTTCAGGGAGATAACAGAAAATGATCATGTTAGAAATTCAAAAAGTCGCCTATGAATCTCATATATTTTTTTAACGAAATGCAAACAATTGTATATAAAATACATTTATTTAAAGTTTCATATTATTATTTTACTCAAGTGATATGAAGCATATTTTGAAGAATGTTGCGTTAAACCATGTAAAATATGCTGTAACCATACGTTTTTGTAAAAAACTATTTTTCGAATTCGTAAATGATATTTTAAAAAGCTTTCGTGAAAATATTATTTTTCATATACTTTGAAAATTGCTGGCTTTAATTATTTGGTCTTTTGGGTAACCAAACTGTAGCAGTTTAAATAAAATTTTGTTACTAGTTAATTTTTAAATACACTTTTTGATTTGACTACAATATTATATTACTAAAAATAAAAAAATATAATAATAATGAAAATGAAAAAGAAGTTATATGTTACGAATTAATCGTTTATTCGAGTTGGCATGATTTATGCACAATTTATATTCATAATTTGCCAATACAATATAATTTTGATAAAGTTACTTATTTGAAAATTTTTAATACTAAAGTTGTCGATTTTAAAATCTGAGATACTATAATTACGTTTTATTAATATATATATATTTATTTATATACACTACAATTTTTTTATATGTCTTATCTCATGATTATAGTATTTAAAATAATAGTAATAAAATAGTGATGTGATGTCTTTTAGTCTTTATTTTAAAAAGTAAATATATTACATTGAATGCAATGAACTTTTATATTGAATGAACTTTTAATGAGTTCAATGACTTTTTCGTTTGTTTAAAGAAATATCAGTAACCTTTAAACTAATGGTTTGTAACAGAAAATAAACTAAATGTAACATTTTTTTTTTTTTTTTTTTTTTTTTTTTTTTTTTGTCTTCATCAATTATTTCTTTAAGTATTAACTGATTTTAGAGTCATCATTTTAACCTGTCAACCAAATGGAAATAAAAGTTACAAATTACAGATGAAGTCAATGCCAATATCTGTCGAACTCAATTAGAAATCAGGAAATGCTATTTTATGTGGAAAATTCAGAATTTTAGTTTTTGCCCACAGCTCCAAGATGATGCTCTGTCCAGTTGTGTGTTTTGTGCCTGGTTCTCCAAAATTTCGTTTAGATTTGTTTCCGAAAGGCGCGAACAAATTTCCGGAGAACTTCGTCCTTCGCATTCGACTGATGGTCAATCAGGAGAACATGAATTGTGCGACTGAATACTTCTGTTTCATTTATAGGGATAATAAACCCCATCATGATCAATTTGTAGAATATCTCTTAGTTCCAGACCAATATTACTCTGACCTATCATTAGTGAATCGTAATCGTCTATTTAAGGAAAGAGATAGACTTTTTCCAGATGATCTTATAACGTCTGTTATTGTGCATAACTTAAAAATAAATAGCTGTAGCAAATTCAAATTCAGCATTTTGAATTTCGTATTAGGTTACCGCTTAAAATTTTGATCAAGAATGCAAGTTTGAAGGCAAATTAATAACAGCCTGGATTTTTTTTTTTTTTTTTCAAATAATGCTAAGCTCTGTAATTGAACAGGGGGTTCAGGGGGGGGGGGGGCGGTAGCCCCTCTCACATAGAATTACATGACAAATAAAACTGTTCCTAAACCTATTTTAGATTATTTTTAAAGTACATTGAACTTTATTATCTTATGCCATCGATCTTAAAATTTAATATGCAATCTATCATTATGTTATTGTAATGCAGGGTACACTGAGAAAAAAATATATACCGCCTTCATCTAGAATGAATAAATGGCCATTTTCTAAATCCTTAAACTAGAAATATAGATTTCCGAGCTATGCACATAAGGCACGCCAATAAACTGAATAGATGAAATGGTCGAGAATGTCTAGTCTACACATTTCTAGATGGTGAAACAATATTCTGAATATTCCGAATATTCTGAATCTTTTGTATTTCGAGAAATTCTTGCTTATTTTTCCAGAATTGGGTCATAAACCAAGATTATAGCTGCTGAAACCCGCCTCTTGTATTCTCATTTATTTGGAGATATTTTCAAATAGGTTTGTCCTCGATAGTATAAGCAAACGCTCAAGAATTCTAATAGAGGTCCCTAGAATTCGCTTTCGAAGGGGACATAGAAAAATTTTTATAAGAAATTTATAAAGGTGACATAGAACTATTTTTTCTAGAGCCACAATTTAGATTCTAGATGTCAGTTACAGAATTTTTTCTCAGTGTATTGGTGTGCCTTATACTTATAGCTCGGAAATCTGTATTTCTAGTTTAGGGATTTAGAAAAGCACCACCTATTCGTTCTAGATGAAAGCGGTATATTTTTTTTCTCACTGTAAGAAAAAGTCGTGTGAGTGACACACCAGAATATTTTATTTCCTTTTGAAATTGTTTCCACGCTATTGAAGTGACATCGTATTTTAAGGTCTGCAAAAATTATAAGTTGAAAAATTATGTCCAAAGCATCTTAAGTATATACTTTTTTGTTATGGCATGTAATAAATGAATATATAAGTTAAAGGCATTTATAAAATAAATGTCTTTTTGCAAAGTAACAGCTCAAATACTAAATACTAAATATAAATAATAAATATAATAATAAATTTTGTAATTAACGAAACGTATTCCTTTAGCCTAAATATTACATAAAACACACACACGAGTGTTTTTTGGTACGACAGGTCGTACTCATTTCTTTCACACAGCGATTTTCCGTTGTTGACCTTCCCAGTATTAAACCTTATTTATGAACGTGAAAACACTTTTTGTTTTTATCTAAATACATAGAGCTGAAAGTTTCTACTTGTATCTGTCCCAATTTTTAGTCTAGATTATTAAATATTATAGAAAATTTGTATACTTATTAATCAGGACAAATTCTATCTAATGCCGTATTTCTTAGTTAAATCTAATAATTGGTTCAAAAAAATATTAAATAAGTACTCCCATTTTAAATTTAAAATAATTAAAAAGAAAGAAAAATAATCTGGTGTGTCACTCACACGACTTTCTCTTACCCTGAAATTTAATACTATAAATACAAATACAAGTTGCAGATTAAGAGGTAAGATAACGAGAACTGTCATGTAAACCTATGCTAAACAATTCAAATTAGGCTTCAGAAGAGTTTTATACGATAATTAGTTCTGTGTGAGGGGGTCTACCGCCCCCCTCAACCCCCCGTTTCATTAATGCACCTACATTTATATAGAATTTAATTCGGTTATTAAAAAATAATTCTGTTTTTAAAAAATAATTTATTTAAATTATTATTTAAAAAAAAAATATTTTTTATGATAATGCAGACGATTTCCATATTAGAGAGGTAGTGTAACAATAAATATAAAAAAAAAGTCCATTTTACTCTCAATATTAAAAAAAAAAAAAAAATCTAAGTTTTTTTTTTCGCTAAAATTAAAAAATCTATAACTTTGTTTTAAATTATCACAGATTTATAGTTCAACCATTCGTTTTAAAGGTATTCGCAAGCTCTTTTGAATGATACCCATCATGAAAATTTACTCCCCTCGAGGGGGGACTTCCCCCCCCCCAGGGGGGGTGGCGAGGCTCCTGTATACACAAATTTTTTTTCCCAATTAACTATCTCTATTACAAAAAATATATGTTCGTTTCATTTGGTTTAGTGCAGTCTATAGACGTTAAACTCTACTTACTTGCAATTTCCCCCATAGACGTAATGTATTAGAATTCTCTTGATTGTCCCTGTACACGAACCATTTGCTTGATCTTAACGAAAAGCTTACTGTAGCATCCCTATATGATACACATTTAGAATACCAAGTTTGAACTTTCTGCCATAATTTGTTTTTGAGATATGCTGATAACAGACAGACACACACACAGACACACACACAGACCATTTGCTAAAAACATGATTTTCGTATTCAGGGGACCTCAAAACGTGTAAATATAACAAAATCTCGCGTTCGAAAATTTAACCCAAAAACAATACTTTTTCTAAAATTGATGCCAAAAATAAATAAATAAATAAATACTTTCTCTTACCCATAAGGTAGAGAAAGTGTTGTTTTTGGGTCAAATTTTCGAACGCGAGATTTTGTTATATTTACATGTTTTGAGGTCCCCTGAATATGAAAATTATGTTTTTAGCAAATGGTCTGTGTGTATGTCTGTGTGTGTGTCTGTATGTGTGTCTGTCTGTTATCAGCATATCTCAAAAACAAATTATGGCAGAAAGTTCAAACTTGGTATTCTAAATGTGCATCATATAGGGATGCTACAGTAAGCTTTTCGTTAAGATCAAGCAAATGGTTCGTGTACAGGGACAATCAAGAGAATTCTAATACATTACGTCTATGGGGGAAATTGCAGATAAGTAGAGTTTAACGTCTATAGACTGCACCAAACCAAATGAAACGAATATATATTTTTTGTAATAGAGATAGTTAACTGGGAATTTTTTTTTTTTTTTTTTTTTTGTGTGTATGTAGGAGTCTCGCCTCCCCCCTGGGGGGAAGTCCCCCCTCGAGGGAGTAAATTTTCATGATGGGTATCTTTCGAAAGAGCTCGCTAATACCTTTAAAACGAATGGTTGAACCATCGATCTGCGATAATTTAAACAAAGTTATCGATTTTTTTTTTTTTTTTTTTTTTTACTTTTAACGAAAAAAAAAAAAAAAAAATCGTATTTTTTTTATTTTAAATATTGAGAATAAAATGGACTTTTTTTGGATATTTTGTGTTATATTACTTCTCTAATATGGAAATCGTCTGCATTATCATAAAAGATAATTTTTTTAAATAATAATTTTAATAAATTATTATTAATTAAAACAGAATTATTTTTTAATAACCGAATTAAATTCTATATAAATGTATGTGCATTAATGAAACGGGGTTTGAAGGGGGCGGTATCCCCCCTCACACAGATTTAATTATCATTAAACTCTTCAGAAGCCTAATATGAATTGTTTAACACAGGTTTACATAACAGTGCTCGTTATCTTGCCTTTTAATCTGCAACCTGTATTTATAGTATTAAATTTCAGGGTAAGAGAAAGTCGTGTGAGTGACACACCAGACATATATTAAATTTTTTTTTAAGTAAATTAAACTTGCATGTATTTATAGTGATTTCAGACAGATATGAGGTCATTAGTTAACAAAGCAATTCATTTGAAAATATTCATACTTTTTTACATTAAAAATTGCTGAAAATAAAGTTAAAGTTTTTAATATAATGATGGCGATTTCTAAAAAACTAAAATAAATAAAAAAGATTTAATAAAAAAAAAAAAAAAAAAAAAAAAAAAAAAAGAAGAAGAAGAAGAAGAAGAAGAAGAAGAAGAAGAAAATTGAAATTTCTGAAAGTGAACAAACTTTGTGAAATAAATATGACTATTAAAAATTTACTAAAACTATGAAAACTATACATCAAAAGTTTCTATGTTTCATGAACTATCGCATAATTTCAAAACTACTCATTAAAAAATCAAATAGTTCATAACATTTTTTTCTTAAATAATTAAAAAAAGACTGAGAAAAATCGTGTTAAAGAAATGGAACAGCTTAAATAGAGAAGCCCTTATTGAAATTTGAAATTTGGCACCAATGTAGCTCAGACGTTTCTCTTCAAGATCTTTTTTTATGCAACTGCGACAGCTATTTCAATTAATCATCAAAATGACAATAAAAATTTAAAAGTCGCCAAGCAGTTCCGATGCTAAAATTATAACAAAGAAATTTTAAGAAATGCTAGGGAATGAAACATAGATACTGTATGTTTTTATATGAAAGAATAGATTAAAATAAGACTTGTCGTACTAAATTAAATTTTGTTTTGTACAGAATTTTATTCTGTTTCTTAGAAAACAGAAATAGGCTTCGGTTATTTTAATTAATTAATTATTTATTTTTTATAATAACTTTCATGTTAAAAATTTTTGTTTTTTGTTTGGTTTTCACAAATTGTGTTGTATTTTAATCCTTAATTTTCAATTTTTCTAGCACTGATGATGCAATTTTAGAAGTTACGAAACGTTTGCAGTTTTTTACTTTTACTTTAAACTGTACTATTTTAACGTTATTTACGAACTTTTTAATGCGGTACTTTTTAATGAAACTTGCGAAAGGCATCTTCACTAAATATTTTACTAGCACTGATGACTTCATTATACACTGTTAAAAATAATAGTTCAACATTTCACTAAAAAGAATGGTACTAAATAGGCATTTTTAGCAGCAACCGATATTCTGATGTTAAGTTTCACCATAAAAGTGGTGCTTACTGCTTAAATGGCACCACTAAAATGGTGAAACATTGCATCATAATTTTAGTTGCAACTAGTTGGAACTACTATTTTGGTGAAATGTAGGATTTTATTTTTAACAATGTAGATTTATTTTACATTAGCTAATTATACGACGATTTTTTTTTTCAAACAATTCATGGGAATTAACGGGTTAATAGTATAAGTAAAAATGAAGAATCGTTTCATTTCTTTATCTTCTTTTACGCTAAAAAGTTTTGTTGATAACATTTTACAAAGCGTAATACATTTGATTTTACTTCCAATCTTCGTTTTAAGTTGTTCTAAATGTAACGCCAGATTGAATTGTCTGGGTTTTATCAGTTTTATCAATAAAGCAATTCTAAAATGAAAAGTAAAAACGATAAGGAAAATGTATTTCGAAATCTTCGTATCTTGGTTTGAGTTTGAAGTCATCAATTCTCAATTAAAAACACTGAATGTAAAGTTTATACGCTAAATCTATTAAAAAACATATATGGAATCAAAAATATAACTGATTAATTTTCTAAATTTGAATCGCCCTGTAAACTAAAATTCTGTATATTAAAGATAGTCACATAAAATTTTTATCTAACATTGATATTCGATTGAATTACTACTCTAAGATCATATATTCATCCTCTTCTAGATTTGCATAAAAAATTAATAATAATCGCAACACACCTGTTCATCCATGAAAAGAATAAACGTGACAGCGGTGCTTGATGGTCCACTAAATATTCATCCTAATGACAGAGATAAACAAATGAGATTTCAATGCAACATTATGGAAACAAGTGTAAAAACATTTTAACTAGACATCAGCTCATATCAGCTCATATAAGTAAAAATAATACAACACTTTTATTATATCTATCTCGAGTATTGTAAATAGCACAATTTAAAAACAATAACTTCGGGTTAAAAAATAAATAAATAAATAAATACACAAAATTCACAATTAAAACAATTTATTATTATTATTATTATTTATAATTATTATTTTTCTTTTTTTAAACTCATCAATGTGCACGTTTGTACCATGTCAGTTACAGAAATATTTTTAATATATTTTTTATTTACATTTGTATTTTGACTTTAAAAA
This sequence comes from Salticus scenicus, assembly GCA_963930645.1. Taxonomy (NCBI): domain Eukaryota; kingdom Metazoa; phylum Arthropoda; class Arachnida; order Araneae; family Salticidae; genus Salticus; species Salticus scenicus. Next base: position 176,372,658 of record OZ005650.1, read on the forward strand.
CAACATTTTATCTATTACTCCAATCATGAAAATATTTTACCATGTTTTTATTAACTTCTATTCTTGTTTGTTTGTCTGTGTGTTTGTTTGGCCGGTACAAATCTTGCAATATATTTTTAACTAACTTCCCTACTAGCTAGACATTTGAAACGTTCACAATAGCTCACATTCCGATGACAACACAATACTTCGAAGTCCGATTTTCGAGTAGTTTAATTATAATTAATTAAAATATGAAAATAATAACTTCCTAATACCTTATACATAGCCATTAAAATATTAGCTATAATTTAATTGTTGCAAAAAAAAAAAAATAAAAAAATACCAGTTCATTTTCTTTCGACATAAAAATAAATACATTTAATTAAACATGAGCGTTAAAAAATTGTAAAAAGTTAAATTATGCATCTGGCAAAAAATGACGTCATTATCACTTTAAAGATTTTCTACACATTGATAAAGTGCTAATGTAGTTCATGATGCAAATATATTTGTACTGATAAGTATAAAGGATTTAAGTCCATATTCTTGATTTTTCAGGAGACGAAAAATAAAGTTAAACTAACTAAAAACTAATCAGAAGAATCGATTAGGAAAAAGGGATTATGTTGATTTATACCCTTTATACCGTTCAGTGATTTTTAATCTTCATTTAATAAAGGAAAAAAAAATGAATTAAATATTTTATACAAAGATTAATGCTAAATTTCTGAATTGAATCTTTTTTTACCAATGGATTTTTTCAAAGACTAAATGACATGGATTTAAATCCTTTATACCAATCGATAGAGAATTTTTTTCTGGGTCTGACTATGTACTTAACTCAAAATCGACATTTTTGGACTTAAATCCTTTATACTTATCAGTACAGATATGTTGTTCTGAAAAGATTAATATTTTATTTTTAAAACCAACTGTTTTTTTTATTTATTTAAATTTCCCGTAACTCTTTAACCAATCACATTAGAACGCCCATCTTTAGAATATCGATAATAAGGATTTTCTCGCCAAAAATCGTCAAAAAGTCGCCAAGGGCAAAAAGTCACCAAATTTGGCGCCAAATCCATTATCTGCCTATTGGAGCTTTTTAATGCGTTTTAAAGGGAAAATTAAGCTCTTTTAACGCGAAAAAGAGCTGGAAATGCAGAAAATTGACATTTTACCAACTTACTAAGCCTCTTTGAACGAATTTATACAAAAATAAATACAATTATTTACAATTTCGTAACAATACGCATTGATAAAGTGCTAATGTAGTTAGTTCTATAGCTATGATTCAACAGAAAATTTAAAAACATGGTTTATAAGTTTTTTATCTTATAATTATTTATATTTAAAACGTTATTTCTTTTAGTCTTTTTCGATTTCAGTTTATTGCTTTTGAATGTGTATTTAAATGCTTATCTTTTTTGAAGTTTAGGATATATGCACAATTCGTATAATGACTCAGTTGACGAGTTGACGTTACGACTTCAGTAAGCTTCCATTATTTGTTTCATTTCTCTCTCTCTCTCGTTTTATTTTTTATCCCTTTCCATCTATTTGTATTTTAATAATTTTCTATAATTTTTCGTACATATATTCAAATTTTGCTACATCAATTTTTAAAGTATCAAAAAACGTATGCCACATAATTAAGTAAACTAAAAAAATACTCATTATTAATCTTTTAAGTTGTAAAAAATGTGACAGTATTCTTTGTGTGTCTAATAAATAGAGATATAAACTTTCAGAGAAGATAGGGCGCATCAAATGGATTGAGAATTACATACTAATCCATAGCAGGAAACGCCCTGAGAAAGTGGTAAAGTTACAAGAAATGAAATTATTTAAAATGAGTGTCTAGTCTAATGTGTATCATTACGTTTACATAGTTAGGTGGAATTAGCGTAGAAAATTAGCCTCCAAAAAAATTCGCGATGTGTGTTATTCCTTATGACGTATTTTATATAGCCCTATCCAGAGATGATAATAATAATAATAATAGTAATACTACTACTACTACTAATAATAATAATAATTATATATATATATATATATATATATATATTGTGTGTGTGTGTGTGTGTATACATGAAAAAGAACTATAAATGCTAGGAAGTGGAGTTTCAATAAGATTCTGTAATTTACTTCTAATATTATTTGCTAATTTTACAATTAAAATAAATGTAGCTATGCATCCAGGAAGTATAATAAGTATACGAACGAACAGTCCTATCTTTTAAATACTGTTCTATTTTCTTGGTAAATATTAAGAAGCAACATTGTATTCAAGAAAAATGTTTAAAAATGCCTTAAAAAAAAAAAAAAAAAAACGCTGAAAAAATATGAAGATTAAGGATTATGAAGAAAACATTACATTGATCTACTAATGTCAAAAATTTAAATGTTTGAAATATTTTTAAAAATTGAGATATAAAGAAAATATTACACATTTTCTTAAAAGTTATTTATCAGGGGTCGATCCAGGTTTTAATTTTTGAGTCCCTTTTTTGTGAAAAACAAAATATTTTTGTGAAATTTTTATTTATTTTTGTGAAATATAAAATATTTTTGTGAAAAAGTAAAATATTGTGTAAAATCTTCAGTTTTTACAATCACTTTATGTAATGTTTAGTATCAAGTTAATAGTTTCGTTGAGCCAAATTAAGGCATTAATTAAAATTAATACTAAAAATATGAAAACATTTAATAAAAGGATCATTTTTTTATAAAACAAAATCTTATGAAGGGACTCATTTTATAAAATTTTAATTTTGTGAAGGGTCCCTTTTTATGGATTTGAATTTTGTGAAGGGTCCTTTTTATGGATTTGAATTTTGTGAAGGGTCCCTTTCTATGAATTTGAATTTTGTGAAGGGTCCCTTTTTACTATGTGGAATTTTGTGAAGGGGCCGCAAAAGGGACCCAAATTTTGCCTGGATCGATCCCTGTTTATTAATACCTGAATTAAAATTAATCATACTCTGGTCTTTTATAATTTAAGTTTAAATAATTCAAAATTTTAGTTAATTCAAATTTAGAACCTTTAAAGATTTTACTTGTTTTTTTCTGAGCACAAATTAAACTACTACATTTGTACATTTCACTACATTTCTAATAAGTAAAACTTCTTTGGTAACATTATGTAAATTGGCAGGAAACTGCTGAATCTTTTGTACAATAATTATTTGTATTTCCAGTTTCCAGAAATATCCATCAATTTTACAAAAATCGTACATTTAAATAAATAAATAAATACATTCCCTCAATATTTGGCTTACCGTTTTAGAATCAGTGAACAATGCACTGTATTGCGGGTCAGTGAAGTAAGAAAGGAAGGCTTCAGCAATCAGTAAACTCAAATTGCAGATGCCCATAACAAAGAGTACTTCGTTGGTCTGCTCAGATAGATCACCCTAGAAAAGAGGAACATTGATTCTTTTACCCATTACATGCTTCAATAAATTACTAACAGATTTTTACACTTTAAAACTTTTGTTTTATTCTCTTTCAAATGGATTATTTTCTGAAGTATTCACAAACGTACTGTTTTTTCGTAAAAAAATCTTCGAAATTACATTCCAGAATGTCGAAAACACTTTGAAATTTTTTATAAAGATTTGGCTATAAAACTTTTCTTCTAAAAAGTATTTTATTTAGCTTTTCGAAAAATTATAACAAAATTCAAATTTAAATCGCTTTTCCTTTTTCAGAGGGGGAGGAGAGGGTGTTGGTTGGTTTTTGGGTTAAGGACGACTGATTGCGCTAGGATCCTAGGCCTACGGGTGAAAAGGTCTCACAAGGAAAGATTCAAAAGGTGTCATCTTCAAAAAGTATTGAAAAAAATATATGTGATTCTACTCTTCATAAAACACCAGAAAATGAAAAAATTATCGGCTGAAATTAATTACAGCGACCACAAAAAATTATCAAAATTAAGCATATTTGGCGATTTAGCGCTGTTAGGCGATACGTTTGCTAGCACCGAGATTGCCGTGTACGAACAAAACCGTGTTTTGCTTTTCCGCCAAGTACTCAAAATCAATCGCCTAGCAGTGTGAAATTGCCAAATATGCTTAATTTCGATAATTTTTTGTGGTCGCTGTAATTAATTTCAGCCGATATTTTTTTCATTTTCTAGTGTTTTATAAAGAGTAGAATCAAATATATTTTTTTCAATACTTTTTGAAGATGACACCTTTTGAATGTTTTCTTGTCAGTGAAGGTCTTTGTAAAGGGTTCTAAACTGTATTTACGCGAGTTTCAGAGAAAACCATGGAAAATTCTGAACGACTAGATCGACGAACACGACCTGGAATTTGAGGGGGGGGGGGAGTAGAAAAGTGTCGTGAAATTTGCTGAATAGCAGTTTTTGTTCTTTCTGCTGTTTCTCAAGGACAGTTTTAATTAAATAAATAAAAAACAAAGCAGCAACAAAACTACGATTGTTAAATTAAAAATTATGTAGTTTTGAGAAATACACAATCAATCAGTAGTATAATATATACCACAAGACTCATTTAACAATGTAATTTTCTTCCAAATATGAATTCGCGAAATTTAAACTCTAAATTTATATAGTGATTTTATTATTTTTTAACAGTTTACGTTTTACTTTTTTGTTACCTAGTTACATTTAGCTAGATGTATTATTATTATTATTATTATAAGTTTAAGAAATCTACAACAGTTTTTATACAAACTCAGCAAAATTATTTAATTTATTTACTAACAAATATTAACTTTTTTTTTTTTTTCAAAATTCCAGTTAATAATCTCTTAATAAGCATTTTTAAAAAGATTTCAAACATTATCATTATTAATTATTATTTATTTGAAAGTAACTATCTAGATCTTTGCAAGATTAAGTGTATTCTACTGATCTCCAAAAATGAATCGTATTAATTTCTAGATTTTTATTTGTATTTATTACTCTATATATATTTCATATTCACCCATCATAAATAATTTAATTAATGGGGTTGATGAACCTTTTTTTTTTACAGAAAAATGTTTATTCTTTTTGCAACAGTTTATACATAAATAATAATCTCATTTTAACAATTGTTCAATAATTTCGTTTAACAGTTTAATAATCACCAACAGCTTTAGAAATCAATTTATTTTATAATAATTCCAAACAAGCTAGTAATAATAAATAAGTAAATACAGGGTAATGATATAACAAATTACCATGATGAGGTCGTAAAAGGGAGAAGCAACTAATCCACAACAGGCCATGGATGTCCAAAAAAATGTCAGTTTCAAGGAAGATAAACGTCCCCGTCGACGTTGACGGATTTGTAAAAACAAAGCCAAAATCTGAAATGTGTAAGGCATTAAAAATAAATCAATTAGGTAGAAGAATCTCATCAATCAACGGTCTTCCGAAAATAAACTCACATAAGTGATCAATCTAATGCACACAGATATGTACTCCACTCTAGCGTTCATTTCTGGTTTCTCATCAAAAGTTAGAAGATAGCACCCTTCAGCAATCGTGCAGATAATTAGAGAATTTGTCAAAGCCTGCAAAATAATAACAATATAAAAATTAAAGTAAGTAAAATTTATTTTTAAACAAAAAGTTCTTCACATTTTTAGTCAGCACCAAAATACTTTATTTTATATATATAAAAAAAATAATTATGATCATTTTATAGAGATTTTAAAAAATGGAAAAAGGTTAATGTCATATCTATAGTATGATAATACCCGAATGTAAAATCCGTCGTTCGTTTTTAGTTTAATTTTTAATATGAGGACAGGCTTAAAAGTAGTATCGTTCGAAAGGTATGGTTAAACTAATGTGCACTGCAGAAAAAAAAAAACTCTTATGTCAAAAAAGCATACAAAAACTAGTATGTTGTGGCCACCACAAGACTTTCTTCTATATTTTCCTATATACATATTCAATCAATAACAATATTAAAAAAAAAAAAAAAAAAAAAAAAAAAGATTTTTTTTTTTTTTTTTTTTTTTTTGTTAAAAGTAAAAAAAAATCGATAACTTTGTTTTAAATTATCACAGATTTATAGTTCAACCATTCGTTTTAAAGGTATTGACGAGATCTTTCGAATGATACCCATCTTCGAAATTTACCACCCCCCCCAGGGGGGGGAAGCGATGCCCCCCCATGCACAAAATTTTTTTCCTAGTTACGTACTACTATTATCAATAATTCATATTAATTTTACAATCACAAGTGTAAAATAACTCTTATTATGCACATTTATACGAATTTTTGTCCTATACTGCCATGTTAAAAATTTAGATAAAATGCTATCACAGCGCCACCTGTTGAGCTATTGATCCCCAAATATAATCAGCACCAGTTTATGTCGGGGACCAACTAAATACCAAGTTTGGTAAAATTTCGTTTAAAAAAAAAAAAAAAAGATTTTTTTGGGGTTTTTTTCGTTAAAAGTAAAAAAAATCGATAACTTTGTTTTAAATTATCACAGATTTATGGTTCAACCATTCGTTTTAAAGGTATTGACGAGATCTTTCGAATGATACCCATCTTCAAAATTTACCCCCCCCGGGGGGTACTTCCCCCCAGGGGGGGAAGCGATGCCCCCCCATGCACAAAATTTTTTTCCTAGCTAACTACTACTATTATCAATAATTCATATTAATTTTACAATCACAAGTTTAAAATAACTCTCATTATGCCCATTTATACGGAATTTTGTCCTATTCTGCCATGTTAAAAATTTGCATAAAATGCGATTACAGCGCCACCTGTTGAGCTGTTGATCCCCAAATCTGATAGGCACCAGTTCATGTCAGGGTGCGACTAAATACTAAGTTTGGTTAAATTTCATTCATTGGTTCGTGAGATACAGCGTCCACAAAAAAATGATACAGACAGACAGACACACAGACACACAGACAGACAGACATTTTTTAAAAACTATCAATTCGTGTTCAGGACATTCCAAAATGTGTAGATCCGTCAAAAAACGGAGGTCGACAATTTTCGCGAATCCAATACTTTCTCTATATTACGTATAGAAGAAAGTAATAACATTCTTTTTATACTTTTTTTTTTTTTTTTTTGTCATTTTATACACGTAATCTGTTATATTTAAAAAATTCCTATAGAAGAAGAAAGTTTTTAAATCTGCACGTGTCAATTTTTAAAATTCAATAAAACTGCTTGTGATTTAGCTTATTTTCTGGATTTATTTCTCCTTATTACTTTCTTCTATATGTAATATAGAGAAAGTATTGGATTCGTAAAAATTTTCGACCTCGGGTTTTTGATGGATTTACACGTTTTGAGAGCTGTAGAATACGATTTGACTATTTTTAGAAAATGTCTGTCTGTCTGTCTGTCTGTCTGTCTGTCTGTCTGTGTGTGTGTGTGACAAAATTTTGTGGCAACTGTATCTCAGGAACTACTGCACAGAATTTTATACAAATTGGTATGTAGTTGCACCTTGACATAAATTAGTGCCTATCAACTTTTGGTAAAAATTGTCTTACAGGTTGCGTTGCCATCCCGCTTTTTCTAAATTTTTAACATGGTGATATAGGACAAAATTTTGTATAAATGTGCTTAAAGAGAATTATTTTTTAGTAATCATTATGAAATTTACAATAATTATTTATAATAGAGAAAGTCAACTGGGAAAAAATTTTTGTACGTGTAGGAGCCTCGCCACCCCCCCTGGGGGGGAAGTCCCCCCTCGAGGGGAGTAAATTTTCAAGATGGGTATCTTTCGAAAGGTCTCATCAATACCTTTAAAACGAATGGTTGAACTATAAATCTGTGATAATTTAAAACAAAGTTATCGATTTTTTTTTACTTTTAACAAAAAAAACTTAGAAAAAAAGTCGTATTATTATTATTTTATTTTTATTTTTTTAACAAAACTTAACCAAACTTGGTATTTAGTTGGTCCCCGACATAATTTGGTGCTGATTACATTTAGGGATCAATAGCTCAACAGGTGGCGCTGTGATCGCATTTTTTCTAAATTTTTAACATGGCAATATAGGACAAAATTTCGTATAAATGTACATAATGAGCGTTATTTTAAACTTGTGATTGTAAAATTAATATGAATTATTGATAATAGTAGTAGTTAACTACGAAAAAATTTTTGTGCATGTGGGGGTACCGGTTCCCCCCCTGGGGGGGAAGTACCCCGGGGGGGGGGTAAATTTTCAAGATGGGTATCTTTCGAAAGATCTCGTCAATACCTTTAAAACGAATGGTTGAACTATAAATCTGTGATAATTTAAAACAAAGTTATCGATTTTTTTTTTTAAATATTGTTACTGGTTGAATATGTATTACTTTTAACAAAAAAAAAAAAAAAAGAAAAAAAAATCTTTTTTTTTTTTTTTTTTTTTTTTAAATATCGTTACTGATTGAATATGTATATAGGAAAATATAGAAGAAAGTCTTGTGGTGGCCACAACATACTAGTTTGTTTTTTGAAACCTCAAACAATACGACATCTAGGGAAATTATACTTTGCTTCAGTCTATCGGTTTTTTATCATTTGGCTTTTGAAAATAGAAGTAAATTTATTTTATCTTATTTTTTATTTATCTGGTAACAAAAGTGAGTATAATTCTATTTTTTTTTTTTTTTTTTAACTACTGATATATTGTTCCGATATAGACAGTGTTCTTTAATATTGAAATGACCCGAAGAAAAACTTTGATCGGTCGGATTGAGAAACAAATTGGTAGAGAAGTTTATAGTGATATATTTACCATCAAGTAAATAAGGATACTGATAGTCACTTTTTTTTATTCTTTAAGGATAGAGTAATTAGTAAGAATATTGTTTATACGGAAGCTTTGAATTTCTATATTTAATATTTAAATGCTTACTTAAAAACATTGGTTGCGTTTCGACCATTGGTCGATGCTAATAAATATTGATTATGATTAAACAATTATCTGCATTATGTTAGTACATTCAAAGAAGTGATCAAAAACTTAATAAAATCGAAGCAATTATGAATACATTTCAAATATCTGGTGGATCACTACAACAATATTTGTTTCTAAGAAATTCAGCAAGTTTCAGTTACACTACATTTTAAAAATGATTAAAGGAAAAAAAATAAATGTATATAAATATAAAGAATTTTTGTTTTGTTTAATTTTCTAATCTTTGTTCTGAAAGCTGCTTTTCGAAATACGAGACAATTTTACAGCTTAGTATTGAAATACGGAATAAATTCGATGCTCACTGATAAAATTAACATTTTTCTCATGCATTATATTAATGTTTGTGCTAATTATTGTTAGCTTTATCTTATTATGTTACGATATATATACATATACAGGGTCATCAGTTTAAAAGAGTACCCGTTGGTTTTTCTTATTACCCTTAAATCTGACGGATATGGCAACTATTCTAACACTGAAATATAATTGTTTGAACCTCGTTTAAATGTGGAATACAATTTCTAACTATGTTGGACTATTACAACTTTATTTGTGAGGTAAAACAGAAATGGAGACGCACAGTGTTATTTAATCCTGTGATAATTTTATTTTTGAAAAACATAATTTAATTCAATTTTTTTACAATATCATTCCTTACAGAAGATGTTGAAAATGTTCGCCACCATTTTGAATGCAAACATGAACACGTCGAACCAAATTGTTTGACACACTTAAGCAGTGTTGGTATTATTGACGAGATTTCTTCAGTTATGATCTGTTTTATGCAGGACTTCTCTGGAAAATCCTATGAAATGATAATGTAAAAATGATAATGTAAATGTAAATGCAATGTAGGAACGATAATGTAAAAAATTTGAATTAAATTTTGTTTTTTATAAATAAAATTATTACAGTATTAAAAAAATCGTGCGTCTCCATTTCTGTTTTACCTCAGAAATAAAGTTATAACAGTCCAACAGTGTTGGATATTTCCTCCCACACTTAACCAATGTTCAAAGAATTATAGTTCAGTGTTAGAATAGTTGCTACATCCGTCATATTTAAGGATAATAAGAAAAACCAACGGGTACTCTTTAAAATTGATCACCCTGTATATGTATTCTATATATTAGTATTGAAGATAAAAATCACTATAAGGCAAATTGTTTTTTGTACCTGTTTGAAACCACCAATCAATGTCCACGGACACGGTCCGCAAGAATGGTGGTGTCCACATTTCCATCGACATACAACGTCCAAGAAAGTAAATAGCCACAATGTGAAACATGGCACTACAATTAACAGCAAACGACGAAAGCAGTATGTGAAACAAGGATGGTCAGAATTCCAGAACAATGATGAATCCTGAAAAAGTAAAAAATATATACGTATGTACCATGAAATATTAAGTATTTAACACTAATTGTAGCACATACAAATTTTAGTGCAATGAGATTTTTAAGATTTTTAACGAAGTTTCACTCTATTCTAGATTTGAACATAAAAAAAAAGAGAGAGAGAGAGAAAATTATGTTTAAGAGAAGTATACGCTGACATTAACATTCTTAAAAATAAGTAAATAAATGACGGTTGCATATATATATATTTTTTTTTTCTCACTGCTGTTTCTCTGTGTACATAAGAAGAAGGCTTTGGTATCACGAAAAATTTTCACTCTCAGTTTTTGAAGGAGTTAAACGTTTTGAGATGTTCCGAATACGATTAGGCCAATTTTTTAAAATGCTTTCTGTCTGTATGTCTCTGCGTGTTTGAGTGTTAGAAAAACTTTTTCGGTGCTGTTATTTAACGAACCAACGAACAGAGTTTCACGAAACTTTACATTTGATTGGACCATCACTGTATTGTACCGTGAATTTGTACTGAGTAGATTTTGACATATATCATTCAACAAGTGGCAGTGCTATGTTGTCATTTTCCAAGCTATATTTCAGTTTCAATAAAATATAAATTCACCCAAAATTATATATAAGATGGCTATTATGAAAAACTATTTTGATTCAATTTGTGTGCATGCTGCTATGCTGAAATTTTCACCATTTATAGGTAGACTATATCTCAGCTTCTATAACATATAAACGTACCAAATTTGATAAGTAAGATTACTGCTTGGAAAAACTGAGTTGAATCAGTCTCAGATTCTCTCTGTTCATACTCTCATGCTGTGCAATTTTTTGTTTACAGAGTGGATATTTCAGCTTTTGTTGTGTACAAGTGCATCAATCTTCAAATGGGAGAAGACTTTTTAAGAAACATTTATCTGGACCAATCTGAGTACATTTCGGATGATAGGTAGTGCATTTATGTAGCCTTTTACAGGTTTTAGACACTTTTTCACCTAATAATATACTATTAGAATGATGTAGAAGAAATTTTTGTAATGCCCAGAGTATAGTAGTTTTTTTTTTTTTTTTTCTTGGTAATAAATGAAATAGCAGAGATAAAATATACGATAAATAAAGATTTTTAAAAGCATCAGTACCATATAATAAAGCAAACAAAAAAGTACATATAGTACTTCGAAACATAGTTTCTCGTCTACATACTTTGCCACCGAGGATTTAGTAAAATGTATCTTATACAAACTTTACAGGTTACTTGTACGCATATGGTACAAATCAATACTAATGTGGCTATGTAGTCTATAGAAAAGTCTTCTTTCAAACTCGGCATCTATTTGTGCTTCTCCTTAAGTTTCATGTAATCAGAGCAACTCTGGATGGCTTATATTATATATCTAGTATATATTTTCTTTATTTGCTTAGTTATATTTTTAGTTTTCATGTTTTAGCTATAAATATATTTTCTAACCACTGAAAAATTAATTTCTTTGTTATACACTAAGGCATAGCATCAACTTTTGCACATATTCCCCTTAAAATCGGTGTTTAAAATATTTTTTTTTCTTCTTTTCTAGGTTCTTTTAGTTTATTTATTTATTTATTTCATACTTCACTGCCTACTGCTGAACAAATTAAATATGTTGGCCTTGATTTTTTATAATAAGAGTTCACCAATTTATTAAAAGAATTCACAAACACAGTAAAAGTTTAACATTCAACTATTATCCTACAAATGTTACTCAATAAAAACTAAAACTAACCCATGCTAATCACGTAGGTCTTCTGAAAAGAAAGGGGGGGGGGGAAAGAAAGAATATATATATATATATATATGTAGGGGAGAACCGTGTAATATGGACCATCGTGTAATACGGATTATGAGGAAATTTATATGTTCAAAACTAGAAGGTGAAACCATCTCATTGCCTTTAGTGAATATTATTGTTATACAAAGCAGAAAGTGACTTGTAGATGCGTATCTGTATTTGGACGATTATGAAATTGAGTTTTCGGTTTATATGATCATTGATGTAACAAGTATGTTAAAATGAAAGTATTACTTTCTGCTTTTAGGTAATTGTAATATAATTTTCGCGTTAATAGTACAAATGTACTTATTTTCTGAACAATTTAGTCATGTGTTTCATGGGTACCAATTTCCATAGCGATATGTGATTGGAAACAAAGTTCCTCTGTTTATGCGTGTAATATGAGCCATGCTCTGTTGTGTAATATGGACCAGTCACCAGTGGTCCATGATAAAACAGAGGGGTTTTGTTAAAGCTCGGTGTACATATGTCGCACACTCAAAATCTTGAGGCTATAGAATAGGCCAGAGAAGCAGGGGTCAAGCTATCACTTCCTTCTCATACTACCCATTGGATATAGCCTTTGGACCTCCCTTTTTTTCGTCCATTAAATATTATTTTTTTCTTCTATTTCTACTAGTCTCAAGAGATAGACAAGTGTATGAGAGAACATGCAGGACAGTTCGTTTCACAATTCCAAGTGTGTCAACTATTCGGGAAGGACCACTATGGACCACCGATACTTAAATAAAATAATTATTTCCTGGAATTATTTATAGTTCCCAGAGTGCTTTACCAAGCTTGAACCATGCAACTCAACTATACAACTGTAATGAGCAGCCAACGTTTTTTTTTTTTTTTTTTTTTTTTTTTTTATAATTTTAATTTTATGAGCATTCTTGCTTAGGGGGTCCGTATTACACGGATCTCCCCTATATAATAAAGTAAATATAAATAAATAGATAAAAGAATTCAAAAAAGAATAGTCTAAAAAATACTGTATTAGTCACTGACTGGATTTCCATCAGCTCCATAGCTAAATTATGGTTTACGATTCTTTATGGTTATCATAAACAAACTATGGGTTCAAAACTATAATAAATTGTGGGTAAGCAGCTTTTGGGTGTTTGGCACCTTAAAATTTATTAAAACGATATTCAGAATAATGGGATTACGTGAACTTCGCGTCTAAAAATTATTAAAACGACACTCAGAATACCGCTTTTTTTTACTTTACCAAGATCGTCTGTGTTTTTAGAGTTCACTATAACCCCATCCAATCATTATAACCAAATCGTCTGATCAGTTTAAAAAAAAAAAAAAAAATCACTATTATAGAGTATCTGTTACATTAAGATACGTGAATGTAGTTGCCAACTCAGCACCTTTCGGCTACCGGAAAAATTTAATATTCTTTTTTTTTTTTTTTTTTTTCTTTCTCAGTGAAAACCGTTACAGTTCATATTTACTGATTAAATAAAATAAATCTTTGTATTACATTTTTCCGGCAGCCTTAAGGTGCTAAGTTGGCAACTATGTGCGTGAACTTCGTATTCATATAAATCATTAAAAGGAAAATATTTACTACTGTCAATCAATATACCAGTGAGCTTAGTGAATTTTTCATTCCGTAACAATTAAAAGGACAATCTCTGTCATGCTGTTTGTTAAAATAATAATATTTGAATGATTAGGTGTAAAATAATAATATGTGTTAAAATAATAAATTTTAGGTGTTAAAATAATAATATTTTAATACCTAAATAATTGTGCAAATGTTAAAATGTTTAAATAATGTTAAAATAATAATATTTTAACAAACTACAATAAATAAAGCGGAGACCAATATATCTCAAGGTCTTAAATTTTTTTTATGGTAATGTTATTACTAAAGTCTTAAAATCATCTTTGTGTGTGTGTGTGTGTGTGTGTGTGTGTGTGTGTGTGTGTGTGTGTGCGTTTATGTTGTTGTTGTATATAGTTTGACCCGTAATGGGCTCTTCCCACCTAACGTCAGAGGTCACATGATAGATGAAAAACAAATAGCAGACGAAGTCTTGTATATCTATAGCGATTGCTGAAATAACATATTTTCTATTCTTATTTTTGATCCATCGTATTTAGTCTGCGTTATTTTTTATACCTCATCATTTTGAATCCATTTTATATCATTATTCATCATCTTTTGTTTGCTGTATACATTTACAATCATCATTTAGTTTATATTTGTTATTGATGTTCATGAAGAACATGTTAAATACTCTGATTTTTGGTACTTAAATCATTGACAGTGCAACATCGTACGGCGTAAATCCATTTAGACCAGTAACTAAGTTAATTAACTTCTTGTAACACGTTTATGCAATTAAATTAAATGAAAACATTTTAAAATTTCAAATTATAATCCATAAACATTCCAGAAGAAGCTATTATTTATTGCTAGATCAGTTAATGTAACAGTTAGTTACACTAGAACATACAAAAATCAATTCTTACAGTTCAAAATAAATAAACACATAAAGTGTTTTTTTTTTTTTTTTTAATTATTAAATTTACAAATACAACTATTCTACTATTTACAAATGCACAATATTACTTTTATTTTATTTTATATTAAATATTAACACTTTTGTTCTTAAGAACAATATTTAATTAAATTCGAATCTCCGTTTTTGTCTAGCACATGATTGAGCAGACGACGCTGGGAAGAGTCCATTAAGAATTAAAAATATTTTGTTTAATTTTTTCTGTTACTTTTTAAGATTTTCTTCGTTATCTCAGGAAATTTTTATGAGATGGTCCCTAAGCCTCGCCAAAAGAACGATTTATTTATATCTCGAAAACTAATGTAACAGAAATGAGCTATAAATTTCCATACCCATATTTTTCAGCATTAAGCTTCGTTTTATGTAAAAATTAATATAGGTCATAATTCATAATTTTTTAAATATGAATTTATTAATATTTTTCATAATTAAAAATATTTTTACTTTCTCTTACACTTACGGTAGAGAAAGTATTGTTTTAGGGTCAAATTTTCGAAAGTGAGTTTTTGTTATATTTGTATGTTCTGAGGTCCCCTGAATACGAAAATAATGTTTTTAGCGAATGGTCTCTCTCTGTGTGTGTGTGTGTGTCTGTGTGTCTGTTAACAGCATATCTCAAGAACAAATAGTAGCAGAAATTCCAAACTCGGTATTCTAAATGTGTATAATATAGGGATGCTACCTACACTAAGCTTTTCGTTGAGATGAAGCAAATGGTTCGTGTACAGGGACACTCAAAATTGTTCAATACATTACGTCTATGGGGGAAATTGCATGTAAGTAGACTTTAACAGATTGCCCTAAACCAAATGAAACGAATATATATTTTTTGTTATAGATATAGTCAACTGAGGAAAAAATTTTGTGTATGTAGGGGCCTCGCCTCCCCCTCCTGGAGGGAGTAAATTTTCATGATGGGTATCTTTCAAAAGAGCTCGCCAATACCTTTAAAACGAATGGTTGAACCATCGATCTGCGATAATTTTAAATAAAGTTATGAATTTTTTTCATTTTTAACAAAAAAAAAAAAAAAAAAAAAATTTTTTTTTTTTTTTTTTTTTTTTAATGTAATATTGAGAACAAATTCAACTTTTTTTGGATATTTAGTGTTATACTACTCTTAGAATAACTTAAAAACGAATAATTTTAGGAGATCCAAATGTTGTATTTTGAAGTTAATATAAGTTTGTTGCTGGAAAATTTTGATCAAGATTGATAAGTTTCAATGAATCTTGCGTGTGAAAATTGTCTTTATAATTTTAAACTTTTAATTTTAATAACAGAATTAAATTCTATGTAAATGTAGGTGCATTAATGAACCCCCCCCCCACACACACACACACAGACTAATTATCATATAAAACTCTTCCGAAGTCTAATTTAAAATTGTTTAACATAGGTTTACATAACAGCACTCGTTATCTTACTTCTTAATCTCCAACCTGTATTTATAGTATTAAATTTCAGGGTAAGAGAAAGTCGTGTGAGTTATATACCAGATTATTCTGAATCAAAAGTGATCATGGATTATATTTGGGTTTCTTCACTGTATCTCGTAAAAAAAAAGTTATATCAATCAAGTTATTTTTTGTGAAGATGTTAATAAAAGTTTGCGATATGAATTTAACATTAGCACCTTCAAACTTTGAACGCATATAACTCCGTAATAATAATAATATTAAATATATAAGCAAACAAATGAGTGAAATATACAACCAATATACTTTTTCGCATTGTCGCGACTCCAGGAATTCAAATATAAAAAAATCTGGAGTGACTCCACTCGACTTTCCGAACACTGAGTAATTAACAGTTTTGTAGATAAAGAAAGAGGAGTTGTTAAACAAACAAAAGAGAGAAAACCATAATAGAGTGTTTGAGTATTTTTCTCCATACATTACACGATGTTTTATTTAAAGCTACTGAGCTTTGAGCCCATAGATCATAATGATAAAGAATTTTTTCGTTGTTTTCCTGTAAAAACCTTTAAATGCTAGATTCACCAAAATGCTTATAGTTAGTGCAACAGTGATTTATAATATTCATATAAAATTTCAGCTCAATTGAATAAGGCGTTTAGATGCTATCGCACTTTTAAAAATTTGGTCCCATAGGCCATAATGATAAAGAATTTTTCTCTGTGTCCTTGTAAAAAAACTGTAAGTGCTAAATTCACCAAAATCTATACAGTTCGTGCAACTGTGACCTATAATATGTGTACAAATTTTTTGCTCAGATTAATAAAGCGTTTAGACGCTATCGCACTTTTAAAAATTTGTCCCTATAGGCCATAATGGTAAAGAATTTTTCCTGGTGTCCCTGTAAAAAAACTATAAGTGCTAGATTCACCAAAATTAATAGGGTTCGTACTATGGTGACTTACAATATACGTACCAACTTTCAGCTTATTCGAACAAAGCGTTTAGACGCTAGCGTGTTCACTAACAGACATACACACACATGCATACACATACATACACACATACATACATCATCGTAAAAATAGTGAAAACGGACTCAGGGGACCTCCAAATGTATAGAAATATCAAAATCTCAAATTCGGATTTTTGACATGGTTATATACAATACTTTCCTCACTATAGTGTTCGGAAAGTAATAAAAATAGGGCATTACCATTGAAAAAAATCAAAGTTAGTGTGCGTTTTAATACGTAGATGACCCCAATTTAAAATTTCATTTCATTTTCTAAAAGTAGTAACAAGGAAGATCTCCATATTAGGCGCATACGTAAAGAATTTTGAAAAAATTACAGAATACTCTCCTCCTGAGGTTATGTATATTTAATTATAAAAAAAAATCAGGTTGAATCACTATATATTGCCCATAAAAAAATATTGAATATCCGATATATTATATATTATCCGATATTGAATATCCGATATATTATCCGAAAATATTATATATCCGATTCTTGGATATTGGATCGCTCGTTGGCGACACAATAAAAACTGATGCAAAACGGTATTTTAATAAATACTCATTACAGAAAAAAGTTTTGCATACTCTTCATACTAAACTAGTTTAAGAAAGTTTACATTAAATAAATATTCTTTTATAACTACAATTCTTTCATATTTATAAATAAATCTAATGATCAAATTGTACAACCTTCAGTTTAACGTAAAATACTTAAACTAAGCTTAAGTTTTACTTGATCTTTAAATATTATGGCTTAATGTAAAACAGTACGCACATTTATTTATACGAGCATGAACACAGTGGTACCAGTGGTCGAAATTTGACCACAAATTTATTCAAATTTCAGACTTCTTTTGTGTAAATATTTAAAAAAATAAATTTAGAAATTCATTATTTCCATACTTGCCAACATATTAATTAATATTCCATAGTATTGTTAGCTCCACCTTCTTCTTCATACCAGTATCTTTTTAGAGTATTTTTCTTCTTATTTAATCGTAATTGCACTTGAGAATAATTTACTGGTGTGAAAAAAAGGGCGGGACTAACAACACTACGGAATATCAATTAGGAGGATGTTGGCAAGTATGCATTTCTGTATAAAGAATGTTCTTTGTAAATACTCTATCGTCCTTAGCTAAATGACCTTCTCCTTCACTGTGTTCTTTTATATACAATTTCAAACCATTGAAAGAACGAATCCGACTTGCAGCTGCATTTTCTTCTTTTCTTTCAGCTCTCGTTAATCACACCTTTCGAATGGTACACTTACAATCCTCTTATGTTAAAAGTATACGACAAATTTCATGTTTGCCTGTAAATATATAAATATAAGCTTATAGACCTATCTAAAATAGGATTGAATTGCAAATTTACAGCGTCACCTGTTGGCCGATATGCACTTAAACTGAATCAGAAGAGTTTTACTTAATATATACCACTTATACTAAGTTTGGTACACTGTATATGCTGAGCCTTCCCTGAAATGAGAGGAAATCGCATCGCAGTGTGGCAGCGCAGGTGATATAACCCGAAAGCTAATCAGCACCAATTCAAACTAAGGTCCAACCGGATATCAAAATCAATTGAATTATGTTCATTGGTTCTTAAGTGCTCGAAAACTTTATACTGCATCCAAGGGCGTATCCAGAAAAAAATTTCGGAGGGGGCCCAACTTTCACTAAGATGTTGGTCGTGCAAATGTACACACCAAGAGCGTGTACGCTAAAGTTTGTCCTCTCCCCCCCCCCCCAATCACCTTAACTTTAAGAAAAATATAAGTTGTTACCTTAAGCTTCATATCTAGGCATATTAAAATGGTTATGCGCTATAAATAAGATCAGTTACAACGCCGTATGTCGGTAAATAATGGAATTAATGTTCCTAAAATCGGAAATGGCAAGAAAAGATTTAATGATAATAATAATTCTAAAAAGTGCCTTGGACCTAAAACTGATGGAACTAGTCCTTTAAAATACATAAGTCTCAGCTAGAGAGTTTTTTAATCCGTGATGTTGTAAACCACTGACAAACGGAGAAAATCACCAAAAACTGGACTCACGGTAGTCCGGTTAATAAGGAGTCGAGCTCGTAATTGAAGGATTGAGTGATCGATACTGGAGCCATCCAAATACGGTCATGTAGATTAATGATATCAGTTGCACGTAAAATCAGTTGTGTCCTCCATGTTTTGTAAATGCAATAGCTCGGGTATACTGAAATTGGGGAAGCATCTTCTCCGTGGAGGTTTTAAATTGTGATGGCACGATTCCGGATTACCCTAGAAATGGATTCCAGACTGTTGCTTTGTTGTCTGTCTAGCTTTAGTGCAATGTTAAGTCCATTCAAGTTTAACATGCCAAAAACTGGCCGACGTCGTAATTCAGTGGTACAGAGCATGATTTATGTGCCATGCACAACCATGTTTCAAATACTTTTCGTTTTTTTTTTTTTTTTTTTTTTAGATATAGCTTCTTTTTAATGCAGCCGAGATATATCTTTTCCATAAAAAGAGAAATCTAGTGCAGCTACGCTATCTGCTGGGCGATATACCCAAAAATCTTATCAAAATATTTATATCTAAGTTTCCAAAAAATAGTCTTATGGTGATCAATGCACCTAAAAACATGTAAATACATTGAAAACGGGAAGTCTAAAAGTTTCCGAATCCAATGCATTTTTCTCTTGTTTTGTGAGTAGAAGAAAATAATATAAATACATGGTTTTCTAATTAGATAATATTGCTTACTTTAGATCATATTATTGGAAACATGAGGACCTGTGTGCTGGCATCCACTAAACCTAGATATATTACATGTCTATGTTGGGCGAACACATTGAGGTCTTCTTATATGGCTTACCGTTTATCGTGTCTTCTACAGACCCTGGGGCCATGGTTATACGCATTGTAGTTGTTGAAAATCTTCTGGCATGGCGTACGTATCGAACTATCTAGCGTTTCTCTATGTACCCAGGGTGTGTATCAACCAGGTGTCTCATGTGACACAGCGTATCTTCAACTGTGGCTGCACGTCATTATTTGTTATCGTTTGGAAAGTTACCGGTGATGCGATGGCCCATCATCCCGTTCTACATCAGACTCAGATATGTCTGCTTTATGACGATCGTAACAAAGATGTTTACATAACGTGTTGGATTTTTAAGGCCTACCTTTCATCACATGTCTTTCTGTAAAGTAGATTTTATATTGGCTGTTTTATGTTAGAAAGGAATGAAGGAAGGAAGGTATGGAAGGTATACTACGTCCATAACTGACAAAAACAGAAGTTCCATTTGCAACTGTGATCTTTGTTAATGACGAATCTTTTGTCTCACAAGGAATTAAAACGCTATTTCTGGCAAGAGAAAGGAGACACATTACACGGCTCAACAATAATTATCATAAAGTTCTCATTTTAGTGTTTTTTACAAAAAGCTAATATGCATTTCGGCAATTTGGACTTTACAAGACAGAAAATTGCTGATAAATAAGGTTTCACAAGCAAACAAATTAACAACAACAAAAAAAAGATATTGTGGAGAAAAAATTCATTTTTTTACATTTTTTTTTTTTTTCTGGTCAGTAGAACATGGAAAAAGTTATCTCAGAAAATTTCGGGGGGGGGGGGGCTCGAGCCCCCAGAGCCCCCCCTCTGGATACGTCCCTGACTGCATCCAAACAACATTGTACGTGTTAATTTTCAAAGACATTGTCTTCCTTCATTGAAAAATTAAAATAAATTTATTTTTTCCAATTGTAAAATTTCTTTTAAACGTTAACTAAAAGTAAAAATAATATTTGCAATTTGAAAAATACAGATGATTTTTCAGTTACCAATTAAAAATCTAAAGATATGTATAACTTAAACGTCTATTTGACTGTAATTCAAATATTTGCAGCTCGCAAGATTCAAATAAATAAATAAATAAAAATAAAATAAAAAAGATTTTTCAAAGATAAAATGAAACACTTTTAATAAAAGGCCGCATGCATATACTATTTTATAAGCTTGTTATTTTATAAGCTTGTATGAGAAATAGACAACTCTTCCATCGACTAATTTCAGACTATATTTAGTACCACGCACACGCTGTTCAAAAAGATTTGTTTTGCAAGAAATACTTAAATGCACTTGCATTTGGCGGGAAAGGATGTTGCTCGCCAAGCAGTGTGTACTTTTTGTCTTTTTGCGCCAACTATTAGAAAGTATTTTATTTATTTATGTAGATTTTTTAGTGGGATTCCACCGATAAATTTGGCTGATCTTGTATTACCTATATAAATACTATCTCTGTATTTTTTTTTTCCGCAATATTCTCAGTATGCGTTTTCAGGAGACTTTCCTTGTCTGGATTCCATGCCAAATGATACTTATTAAAATTTTCTGCATCGATTAGCAATGAGTGTTTTTTTTTTCTTTTTCTTTGCGCGCAGTATATAGTACTTGACCACTGAAAAAGTAGCTCTGAATGCATTTGTGAGGGCGCCCAAATGCCATGATTCTTTGACCAGGACCGGACTAAGATACTTTTGTGCATAGGGCACAATCCAATTTTTGCCTCCCTCCCGCATGCAAGATTATAATGAAGAGACAGCATAGTTACAGTGATAAAAAGATTAGAAAATTCGATTAGAAAATGGATTTTATATATAAATTCGTGTGATTTAATAATTGTTTAAAATGTAAAAAATTTTTGTAACACAGAAGGATGTTGTATATATTATTTTACTAATATAAAAATCCTTCAGAATAATAGTTATGTCAAACGATTTTTGAATTCATATAAAAAACTAAACAGATAAAAATCTTGAGTTTTTTTTTTTTTTTTTTTTTTTTTTTTAAGAATCAAGTACTGTTTGTTTTCCGATTAGAGTCCAGTGATCTTTATTACGGATGAATCAATCAATTCTGCTGCAATTTTATCAAAATAGGGGTGGAAAAAAATCGTCAAACATAAAATTTCGGAAAATGCTCATTTCAGTAATCCGCGATTGTAATGAAGTGCTCGCCCTCTGGTGGGCTAAGGTGAAATTATCACACCACTGCATATCATCATATTATGCAATCGATTTTCCATGATGTAATGGCGGAGAAAGAACAATAATGAATACACGTGGCTATTATATTTACTAACAACTGCAGTTCAGAGAGCGCCATCTATCGATCATTACAAACGCGGATAGCGTTCACCCTTCTCGAGTAGATCTCTCGTTTGTTTGTTTTGGATTTGAATTGTAAAATAGACAATATATCAGATTTTATGGATGTTTTTTGTGCCCCCTAAAACTTTCGTTCCCCGTGCGTTAATGAAGGTCTGGTCCCCACCCCCCACCCCTTTCCCCTCCTACTAGTCAAATTCGGGACTTAAAACCTGCAAAGATAGCATTTTAGTCAATTTGAAAATTGTGTCACAGCCCTCATAGGTGTTTCAAGAAACAGTCGGCTATCACATTAAATGTGTGTGGAAAAAAATTGTAATGAATATCATAATTTATTTACCGTTTTCATATCTCCAACCAACTTAATTCCTACTATTAGAAATGTAGCAACGTCACAAACATTCCCCGACGGATTTAATTTTTATAAGTCCTTGGAATTTTAAATAGAATTTATGAATAATAATATTAACAATATTGCATAAGGGTTTCTTATAACAGCGCGATGCAATATTATACAAATAAAACACTTCGTAACAACCTGAAGTCCTGAAGGTCGAAACACGCTCCTCTAAAAAGCTAAAATGTTTTGGCCTTGAACGCATCAAAATACCTAACAAATCACTGGGAGCGTGACCTGCTTTTATTTTTCGTTAAAAGTTTAGTTCACAGATGGCGCTGTGTGTCCTAAAAAGTATTAGACGATTGTTAAAAGACGACAAATAGGAAATCGAGGATTTCAAGGACATTTTATAGTGATAGGATAGGGAAAGTCTGAATATAGCGTATGGTATGTACAGTAATTATATTCGCATCTAAACAAAAAAGGGGGGAAAGAGAAAAAAATTGTCTTCCACAAACACAATTTTTGCTCCATAATGGTTACATTTTTTAATTCATGAAGTCAGGAATACTGTTATTAATCCTTTCAATATGATCAAAAACTGTTTCTAGTTTCGGTTAGTTCAACTGTCTTTCATGTTTAGGCCAGATGCCAGGGACCTTCCTTTTCTATTCCTGGGTTATTGGCCGACCAGATGCAACAGCGGTCTGCGCTGGGGAGCAGGGAGATTATTTGGGGATGTAAATATTCTTTAGCAGTGAAAAAAATAAATGATTTTTTCTTTCCTTTTTATAATCGTGGGTTAGATGATGACTGTTTGAAAATGTAGAAATTTTCATCTAAAAGTTATAATTTATTTATTTTTAATACATTGATATAAAAAAGAATTATAATTATTTTTTCCTCCCTCCTCAAATTATACATATTAAAATAATTTGAGATTTTTTTTTTTTTTTTTTTTTTCATTTTAAATTATTTATTTATTATTATTTCTTAAAAACGATTTTAATAATTTATATTTAATAATTGATAATTAAAATTATTTATTTTATTTAGTCATTGAAATTAATTTAAAAAAAGAATGGTCTTTTTTAAAATGTAATTAACCGTAGAATTTAAATAGAATCTCCCTTTTAAACCATTTGGTATAAATAAATTATTTAATATGAAAATTTTAAAAGGTGTTTCAACTTTTTTTTTTTTTTTTTTTTTAATTTAATTAGTAGACTCCGACCTTTCTTGTTTGTTCTAACCGTAAGCATAGCTCGGCCCCAAATTACTTCACAGTGAAGAAGTTGTACTTGATGAGACTAGACTTGAGTATAAATAAAACATCATGTACGATTTTAGAATTCTTGATTCTTAAAGGAAAGAGGGGGAAAATCGTTTTTCGAGGGGGGAAATTTCAGGGGAATTCCGGATTTTTTAGTAGAGCTCTACTAAAGATCTTACAAAGGTATTGAAAATAGCTTGTGTCGTCTTTAGAATATTTTCAAAAACACGTTTTCGTTTTTTTTTTTTTTTGAGGGGGGGGGGTTGCAAATCCAAGACACCCACCGCCCCTTTTAGTGCTAAATTTGTCTTGGGAAATCTATGGGATCTGAGGTCACGAAATTTGGGGCGCAAATTGTTTATATGTATCCAACACTTAGTGTAACTTGATTTTACGAAAATTCGCCCACTTACCCCCTTGGGTTCGGGGGGGGGGGGTATAAACACGCGTAGAAACGAGCTATTCTGTTTGCATTTGCTTTACATTATCTTAGAATGATGAGTTTTGGTGTGGGGATGTTGATTAGGTGTACACATTATTTACTTTGATGAGATTTCGCAAAACTTCTAACTTGGCCGCTTGGGAAGGGGAAGTAGGAAGCGGGTGAGTTGCTGCCGAATGCAGTGTGGACCCGGAAATCTCACGTTGCGAGCGGGAAAAACCTCTACGGAATACAGAGGAATCTTTAACTTATGTTATTAATAATGATATGGAATTTTGACAACTCATTTAAGTATAGTGCTCAGCGAAGCGGGCAAAGCCTGCTAGTGTATCTATATATATACACAAATTTAAATATAAAATTTAATGAACTAAATTTATTGAATAGGAATTTTAAAATTTTCACCACTAAAGCATTTTATGTTTACGACTCTAGAGAGTTCCGTTAAACATTATTTATATTTCTAAAAAAGGCTTTTAAAAAATTTACAATAGTCTCAAGTTCAATTTAAAATTAATAATTCATTATGTTTTCCTAACAATAGTAAAACTCAATTTCAACCACTCGAGTTTACAACAGACGATTCATTATAAATTGTAAATAAATTACTAACACGGAAATCTATTTCACTGATTGAAAATTTGACAGTATTACAGCATCTTTATACCCTTGCAAGTAATTTATGTTCATTTCAAATTTAAATTTCTTATATTCTCGGGAAATTAGACATGCATACAGTTAGATTTAGTTTTTCCTACATCTACATGCAACACTGACTCTACGATGTGCGTGTTCACGACATGAATTGTTTCTCAGTGCACGAGAGACAAGACAGACAGCGACGATGCAGCACGTGACTTACATCGATAAACTGGAAGATGATAGTACCTCAGCGCTTCTTTCATCCCTTCTGTGTGAGGCAAAATAGGTTTCGGAATTGTAGTCTGAGTTAGAAGTTAGAAGTTTCAAGTGGACTATTCGGCTATTCGCAGAAGTGTTGACTTATATGAATGTTAATATTTTATCAAATTTTTTATTAACTTCTCTTCTTGTTCGTTTGTTTGTGTGTTTGTTTGTTTCTCCGGTACAAATCTTGCAATCTATTTTTAACTAACTTCCCTACTAGCTAGACATTTGAAACTTTCACAGTAGCTCAGAATCCGGTGACAACACAATTAATTCTTCGAAGTCAGATTTTCGAATTTTCGAATAGTTTTCTTTTAATTTAGTAAAATATGAAAATAATAAGCTCCTAATAGCAATAAAAACATTGTTGCCAAAAAAATAATTGTGAGTTCATTTTCCTTCGACATAAAAATAAATACATTTAATTAAACGTGAGGGTTAAAAAATTGCAAAAAGTTAAATTATGCATCTGGCAAAAACTGACGTCATTATCACTTTAAAGATTTTCTGCACATTGATAAAGTGCTAATGTAGTTCATGATGCAAATATATGTTGTTCTGAAAGAATTAATATTTTATTTTTAAAACCAACTTTTTTTTTTTTTAAATAAAATTTCTCGTAACTCTTTAACCAATCACATTAGAACGTCCATCTTTGGAATATCAATAATAAGGATTTTCTCGCCAAAAGTCGCCAAGGGCAAAAAGTCACGAAATTTGGATCCAAATTCATTAATGCGTTTTTTTTTTTTTTTTTTTTTTTTGCGTCTTTTTAATGCGTATTAAAGGGAAAATTAAGCTCTTTTAACGCGAAAAAGAGCTGGAAATACAGAAAATCAACATTTTATCAACTTACTAAGCCTCTTTGAAAGAATTTATACAAAAATAAATACAATTATTTACAATTTCGTAACAATACTCATTGATAAAGTGCTAATGTATTTAGTTCTATAGCTATGATTCAACAGAAAATTTAAAAACATGGTTTATAAAAAGTTTTTTGTCTTATAATTATTATTTATTTATTTTATTTTATTTTATTTTTATTTTTTTTTCATCCATCAAATTTATCGAAATGTTTTGAAACTGTAAAAATAATTTAAGCATTTTTCTTTGAAAAGAGCAAATAAATTGTTCTACAATTGCAGGAAAAGTTAGAAATTTTAGAGACTAGCAGTTTAAAAGAAATTTAAATTTGTAAGAGGCAAGAAAAGAAATAGTATAATTTTATTATTGTTATTATTATTGTAGTTGCTATAATATTTCGAATGGATATAAGGTAATTTTAGTTTGATGAAATTATATTCTTATTGGTCTATGTGTTTTCAGTGGTCTTAATTCTGTTGCTCAGCTTTTACTACGTTTTAAAACTTATATATATTTATTTATTATCGCAACGGATTAAATCACTTTTCTGCCCCAAATGCGATGTTACAGTGAAAGTAGTTTTACGGTTAGTGTGAAAATAAATGGCATTTCCATTCACTTCTACAAAGGTCGACCCTGATGACGAATTTGGCGACTTGGCGACCAAATTTTGCGAAAAATGGTAGTTTAGGGTTCCCGAAGTTTCGAAGCGCTGTGATGAATAGAAGGCGATTTCTGGAAATTTCCATTAGATTCTAGAACGGAATAGACGAGAAACGCACCAAATTACATTCGCCAGAGACTAATAACTATGCAGTCACTGTGGTGAGAGAGTCATTTTGAGTGATTGTGTTTCAAGTGATTGATGTTTACTCGTGAACTAGCAAAATTCCTGCTGTGTGGAGTATTTGACGCTGACTAAGCTTCACTCTTGTGGAACACGTGATTGTTCTTTTAAATGGTCTCAAGAATATTCGTCGAATAGTGACTTTTGTGATAAAAGAGTTTTATTGGTTGCTTCGAGAATATTCGTTGAATTCACAGTATTATTGGAATGTTTCAAGAATATTCACTGAAGATTTATTGTAAGCAATGTTTCAAGAAGTTTTACTGAAAAAGTGCATTTATCGACTAAAACCTGCCTGTTTCTTTACGAAATACTTTCTTTACACAAGTTAGTTGGCATTTTTCGCATCATTATACATCCGTATAATCTTTATCAACGGATAGTGATGATGAATAACTGTAAGATTATTTATGAAATGCAGCAAAACACCAGCATACGTGTTTCAAGAAACTAGCGTAAATGGGCGAATAAATGAAAAGACGTATAATCGAAATTTAAAAAATATAATTTTGAATACTACAAATTTAATGGCACAGAAGTAAAATTTATGTAAATCCCTAATTAATAAAGTTTTTTAAGATAGTACCTGGTATATTGCTTTAATGTAGAATTTATATTTGCAGATAATAAAATACTAAAAAGAGTATTAATTGTATACCTATATATTACATATCTAATAAAAAGTGTTAAACGATTTATGTCCACAGGTAGATATTTAATTACATTTAAAAATCTAATTTTTACCTGACGTTCTGTGAGCATTGTGAACTGCATTGTAAATTGAATTGTGTTTATTAAATATTTTTCACTTGTATTTTAACAAACAAAATAAGAAATTTTTCAATACAATCCATTACGTGGAATAACTTTTCGCATTCTACATCATCCTCGCTTTTAAATTGTCATCAGATAATTTGTCTCGAAATACTTCATCGATTGTAAGTAATTCTGAAATCATGATATTGGTATCACAGTTCACAAACCTTATTAAGAACGGAAAAATTATGTCCGGTAGAGAAATTTTGTGAACTTTAGAAAAGTGGGAAAAAAAAACGTTTAACCGATACTAAGCGGCGTATAAGCGAAGAGGTTTTGCATTAAAATCAATAGGGATGATTAGTGAAAATTATACAACTGGTTTCATAATGTTAAATTTAAACAGGCGTTTCTTGATGTATCCTTATAGCCTAGTAAATATTTTGTTTTAAGTATAGAATTTCAATTTTTTATGTTCAAATAAATTTCAAAATTTCTCTTTTTTTTTTTTTTCAAATTCTTAGCGCGCTGGTTAGGAGAAATATAATGCTGATTCATTTTTGCATGCTATTCATCTTCAATTAAAAATTTTCAAATCTACTTTCATATCAATCTATTCTTTAAAAAATGATTCATTTTCACATGGTATTCATCTTAAGTTAAAAATTCTGAAACCAATCTTCATGTCAATCTATGCTTCAGGAAAATCTATATCTGGTTCCTTTTTCTCTGTTATTCATCTCAAGGTAAAGTTTTAAAATCAACTTTCATATTAATTCTATTCTTTAGAAAAATATATTACTGATTAATTTTTGTAATGCTATATATCTCATATTAAAAATTCTCAAATCTGTTTTCACATCAGTCTATACGTCAAAAAAAAAAAAAAAAAAAAAAAAAAAACTGTTTCTTTTTTGCGTGCTATTCATTTCATATTAAGAAATTCTCGAATCTGGTTTCATATCAATCTGTTCTTTAGGAAAACATATTACTGATTAATATTTGCATACTATTCATTTCAAATTTAAAAATTTCTTATCAGTTTTGGTATCAACTTAACAAATTTGTTAATTTACAGTTCATTAAAGATAATAGAAATTTGCTTATTATTCGTCGGAAAAAAAAAAAAAAAAAAAAAAGAGTTTTCAATATTGTGTTGATTCATAATGTTGTGCGTAAGCAAATGATTAAAAAGAATTGTACGTAAGTATAAAGATAAAATATCAAGCTGGAATATTTATCATGAAAAAAAAAAAAAAAAAAAAAAATTCGAACTTAATAATTTTACTCTGATAAAAATCTCTCAATAAGGGAAATATTATTAACGTTTGGCACTAAATTATTTGATTAATACAAAATTTCGTTATGATTATTTTATTATTTTTCTTTTATAATATCTTATTTTGAAAAAGCCGTTTCTACGTATTCTGAGTAATCTACAGTCGGTAACAAAAGTATCCGAACACCGGTTATTAGTTAGTGTAAGAACATGATTTGATAAGGATTTATTTAATAAAACCGTATTAAGTGTACTTTTTTTACATAGGAATTTTTGCTAGTGTTCGGACATTTTTGTTACCGACTGTATATAAATAAAGAGAAGTGTCTATGTAACTCTGTGTCTGAGCTCTGGTGCTCACACTACTGAGCGCAGAGCTACAAAATTTGGCAGATGGGTACGTGGGACACTGTAGGTGGGCACCTCATCGAGATTTTTTCCAATTTGGAATTTTAATATATTTTTTTTTAATTATTTTTTTTCCGATTTTAAATATTGGCTTCTATGTTGCATTTTTCTAAAGTTTATTCTTCCATTTCAATCGTTTGCGTACCTTAACAAGGGCTATTACGTTTCATTTATTTATTTACTTATTTATATCCTATACTATTAAGTGAGCAATATTTGTATGTATATTTCACTGATCTCGAAAACGGTAGCTCGGACAGTCACGAGATTTAACACAAAGGTGCATCCCGAAGGGTCATTGTGCACATCGAAGTCAGACTTTCGAATTTTTGATTAGTTTTTTCTTAATTAATTAAAATGTGAAAATCATAACCTTCTAATTTCTGATAAAAAAAAAGCCATTTAAATTTTAACATTTTATCAACGAGATATATAAATTAGAGTGCTGATTCAATGAATGAAGGATTAGCTTTCCGTGGTTCTAGATGAATCACGTGACATGCTCCAATAGGTTGAAATGTTTGGCCCTTTATCGCTATTTTGGCGACTGTCCGCGAAAGACTAATTTATCTAGCTACAGAATGATTTGAAATTAATATGATGACTATAATAAATATATGATATAATTGCTGCACACAATTAAAATACAATATAAAATAAGAACACAAGTGAACTTGAAAACAAAACTAAAAGCATACGTATAAATCATAGAACGTAAACAAACAAAAGCTTTGGCGACAATGGTTGGCTGGGTTTGCCAAGCGGTGCCATTTACAATATTATCTCGAATTATGCGAAATATGCTACCATGAATACAAATTGTCAGAAAAATTGTTTCGAATGAATAATAAAAATATTATTTAACCAATAAATAAATAATTAAAGTGTACGATCTTTCATAAAATGCATTATTTTCAGCACATGATTCTTCCATAACCTTCGTCGAATAGTTGAAAGAAAAATAACAAATATTATGTATTAAAACATACAAAATAAAACAATTATAATTTACCTGTGAAAAGTTACTGGTCAGCGCCTACCCATTTATTTTTATAACAAAATAAATTCTTTTCGGAAGAGTTTCACAATTTTAAAAACTGTATTCTTCCATAGAATGTTTGGAAATAAGCTAGCTGTAACCAAGGAAACCACCGAATACGCAGGTGCAAGGAGAGCATGTCACATGACTGATCTTGGACTTTCTCAAGGGTTACCATTTATCACTCTACTTTATATATCTCGTTGCATTTTATCCATAATTTAATTGTTGCCAATTTTTTTTTTCGACAAAATAATAATAATAATTAAAAAAAAAAAAAAACGTACATTTATTTAAAATGAGGAAAATAAATCAGAAATATTAGAAAATAAATTAGAAATATCACTCGCATCGTTACAAATAAGACACCAAATGAAGGGGAAAATTTTTGTAAATCCGATGCATTAAACAGCTTATCAATCGGATGATTAGTTTTTTCTTAATTAATTAAAATGTGAAAATAAAAAACCTTCTAATTTCTGATAAATAAGACATTTAAATTTTAAAATTTTATCCATAATTTAATGGTTGCCATTTTTTTTCGACAAAATAATAATAATTAAAAAAAAAAAAAAAAAAAAAAAACGTACACTTGTTTAAAATGAGGAAAATAAATCAGAAAGATTAGAAAATAAATTAGAAATATCAGTCGCATCGTTACAAATAAGATAGCAAATGAAAGGGAAATTTTTTTTTAATCCGACGCATTAAACAGCTTATCAATCGGACAATTAGATTTTTTTAAATTAACTAAAGTATGAATTTTAGATGGCAACAGCAGAAGTTTGTATGGAAACCGTTAGGAGAAAAAAAATGAAAAATCTGCTTCACATTAAGTCACATGATTTTTAAAAGGGATTAAAAATTGCAGTTTTCAAATTCTTTTAAATTTTCTCTCACGAACACAAAAACATAATATACAGCCTGTACCCCACAAGACCAACTTGCATTTCAAATTTCATCAATTATTTTGGTTAATAAACAAAAGTTATTATTTTTTTTTCAAATTAAGTTTTATTCTATTTTCGAAAAGATTTATGTGATCATAGATATAATAATATATATAGATCTATCATCCCCATATTATCGTGCAAAGATTTTTGATGCCGAAAAAAAAGCTTTGGAATCAGCCATTAAGTGGTATTGAAGGAAAAAAAAAAAAAAAAGAAGAAGAATGAATTTGAAACTATATCTGGGGCTTTTCATTCACCTTTAGTAAATAAATTATTCATGAATTTTATTTGCTAAAACATTCGTGCATATTCCCGTGTATATTCACTCGGGGAAAGACTGCCATATTTTGGTAAAATCGCCGTCTTTTCCCGAGTGAAAAGGAATCACTTTTTTGTCCCAATGATCAATCTATATATCTACTACATCTATGTATGTGATACGATAGATTAATAATTTGGGTTTTAAAAAGTTTTTTAAATAGATTATTTAAACTCTATGAACCATATTTTTATTTTATCAGCTTCATTAACAGATCCTGCTGGGCGATTTTTTAAATTTTGGTGTTGAAGTACACCGAATGTTTTTCGACAAGAAGTTTAATATAGCAACAGCCATTTTAATCTAAGTAGCGCATCAAATATATAAAAACATAAATGATTTATTTTTACACAAAATTTACAGAACAAATGCAGTTTTAAAGATAGGAAATTTATTTCAACAAGCACTATTTTAAACCTAAAAAGCATTAAAAATATAAGCAGAATATAAAGGATTCTTATGTATAAACAAAAAAGAGTCTGATAAAATTATTAGCAAAATAGTCTTCCCCTTTTCATACAAAAAAAAAAAAAAAAAAAAAAAAAATCCATCGCTAATATGGCGACAAAAATTCAAAAGCCGCCAATGGAGCGACATAATAAAGTTGTGTAACACGATAATGTTTACCTATTTATTTATTTTGTTATATAATAATCACTATTCTAATTTATCATACAGACAAATGAACCTCTGTGTGTTACTGCACTCTCACGCTGTCGAACAGAAATATTTGAAAAATTCAAATTAATATTTAAATAAATAAATAAAAATATGTTTAATGGGAAATATATATAACCATAAAAAGATTAGTTGTCTAAAATACGGCAGAAATAGCGCTCATGGCATATTGTTACAAGGGATTAAGTCTTATTGTTACAATGGATTAAGTCTAAAATGGTGACAAAAATTCAAAAGCCGCCAAAGAGAACTATATTAAGGCTGTACTATCAGGTTTACAACCCATGAATTATATATAAACACAAAAAATTAATTGTCTCATGCGACAGACGTAGCCGGTCACAGCATATTGTAATATTTGGCGTGAAATTGCTGTCATTTAATGGTTGATTGGATAAACGAAAAAAAAAAAAAAAAAAAACATATGAAGTAACGTAAAAGCAAATATTATGTTGTCTAAACGCAGTTACGTTTGAGTCCAGTCCGAGTTACGGAAGCTCATTGGTAAACTATTGTCGCAGGTAATAGGGACAAGCGCCCGAGTTGCAGTTGATGACCAAATCGCTGCTGAATGCAGCAGGGACCTGGAGCGAGCTTTTGAACAATTTCAGTAATTTATTTTATTTTATTTTTATAAAGCTATATAGAAACGAGTTTCCTTTAAATTTAGTGGCCAGCGAAGCGGGCAAAGCCTGCTACTATTTATTTAATTCATTCGTTTGAAGGCGAAATCTTTTTCTTTCTTTCTTTCTTTTTTTTTTTTTTTTTTTTTTTTTTTTTTATTTATTTAATATATTTCTTGAAAATCAAATAGTAATGAAGTAGAAAAAATTGTTATGTTTATGTATAATTTTTACAGTGGAACAACTTTTTATTTTTCATTTTTTAAATAAATTCCTTTAAAAGTAAAATCATTCTTCTGTTTTTTTTTATTTATTTATTTATTTTTTTTTTTATTATTATTATTATTTATAGTATTTTTCGGGGGGGAAATGGCAGTATATAGTAGAAAGGATTAAACTGATTAAAATCAAGTTTAATTAAATTTTATTTATATATATATATTTAATTTATTTAATTCCTTTTAAAAGAAAATCTACTTTTTATTTTATTTATTATATTGGTTAGAATCATATAGTAACGCAGTGTAAAGAGCGAGGGCTATAAAATATATGGTTTAAAAACTAAAATATTTAATTGATGCTGAGATACAACCATCTTTAAAATCGTAGTTATTAAATAACAGCAGATCCACTGTCGTGGATAAATAACCAAATTGAAGTGCCCTAGAAAGACCTTTCTGTGGGCAGTGGGAACTTGGACCTGATGCAGTGCGGACGGAAAAAGGGCTGTCGTAGGCAGCGGGTTCCAGAAGGGACGTTCAGAACGATTTCAATGTAGGTGATTTTTGCTTAGTTTTTTTTATTTTAATGCGATATAAAAAAAAATCAATAGTTATTCAATTGTTTTGAAAATTCATTTAAATATAGTGACCAGCAAAGCGGGTGTAGACTGCTAGTAATCACCTAAAACTGAAAAATGGGTTTCCATTCTGTTAAAAATGAATAAATAAATAATGTAAAAGTTTTTACAGATTTGACATATTTTAAGATAGCTAAAGAAATTAAATGGTAATATTGGATAGTAGCGGGTATCTTGGAAAATTTAAGGTGTAATACAATAACTACACTGTTAAAAATTTCTGTAAATTTAATGTAAATATTTATCCAGAGTCTCTGTAAATTTCCAGTAATTCTTAATTAAAAGTGTATGATCGAGATTCTCAATCTTTATTCTGTATTTTTACATTATTTTATTATTTAATTAAAATTAAAAATGACAATTTCTACTTTAGAAAAATTATTCTATGTCCGAAATATAGTCTCAACAATAATTAATTAAATTAATATTAGTTATTAAAATGAATGTATAAAATAAGTTTTTTAACATCTCCGTTTCTTTTTCTCTGTAATTTTACCAAGACTTAAGATAATAGATTACACAGAGTTTTCTATTGAAATTTTTAACAGTGTAACGACAAATCAAAATCGCTGTCTAAAAGAAATAGTCCTGTCATACTAATAAACCATGATACAACTGTAATTTTTATTATATGATTTTTATGTTTTTATTTACATTTTCTGATTACTCTAATTCATATGTTCAAATACTTTGGCTAAGAAAAGTATCTCACAATACTTTAATGGCTAAGAATTTACCTCATGGACGTGACAGGTGGTCATACCAAAAAATGGTAACAAATGTACCAATCTGTTCATTCTTAAAATCTTTAATCCAACTAATTAACAGTCGGGTTTGAAATATGTAAAAGTTTTTTTACATGTTGAACATATTATTAAAAATATATTTATTATTATTAAAATTTATTTATTTATTATTTCTTTGGTATAGTTTTAGCTAAGGAGCCTCTTGACAGCTTTTAAATTTTTACTGTCATTTCGGTGATGAATTAAAATAGCTATTGTAATTGCGTAAGTAAAGACCTTGGCGGGAAACGTCCGAGCTAATTCGATGCCAAATTTCTAATAAAGAGGTTCTATACTGAAGCCGTTGTATTTCTTTAGCACGATTTTTCCCAATTTAATTTTAATTATTATTAAAAAAAAAAGAGTTTCACGTTTTTCTTTCTTTTTTTCTTTTCCTTTTTTATTTTTTGGCATAAAAAGAAATATCTTCGCTTATTTATTTATTTATTTTTGGCATCAATATATTTTTCTTTTTTAAATAATTTTAAAGTTATAACGGGGTTTTGGTTTTTACTTCATATTTTTGATCAATTGTCCTATTGAACTAAAAAATACAGCGTTAGCTAGATTTTATCGTTATTAATAAGTGTACCAATTTTTGATAAAATCTATTAACCTGGACAGATACAATGGCAAACTTTCAGCTTTATATATTTTAAATAAAAAAAAATGTTTGCGCGTTCATTCAAAGTGGAAAACAAATAAAATTGTACTTTTAAAAAATTAAAGAACATGCTTTTATTGAAATGTGAACGAAAAAGTACAAAATATCTATCTTTATAGTATTAAAATGAAGTGTAAGAGAAAATCGTGTGAGTGACACACCACAATATTTGCATACTTTTAAATTTTTAATAAAATAATTTAGAATTAAACAAAAACAATTTTTAAAAAATCTTTGACTGGGCTTGAACGTAAGACCTTTGGGTTCGTAGAACGGAGCTTTACCTCACAACCACAGCGTTCACGTTGGGAAAGTCTTTTTTTACAATATAGATTTTTTGTTTGCTCCCAGAGCGGTTACAAACATACATACAGGTGAAGCTAATAAAAGCGTGTTAAAAAGGGCGACAACGGAAAAGCGCTGACTGAAAGAAACTGTACGCCCTGCCGTACTAATAAACACGGAAAATATCATGTATATTACTTTAGATCGAATACATTTTTAGGTTGATTTCTTTAGAAATCGACCTATTGCAATCACTTCGTTTATCTATCTATCTATCTATCTACATATATGAAAATATTGCCATCACGATAACTTTCGAAATAATACTCCAAATCGAACCAAATTTGGAAACGAACTTATCTTATAAATATCTTGAATGAAACCAAGTTACTCCGCCCTTTTGATTTCAAGTGGAAGCCACTTGAAATTTTCAAATCCACATTGTAAAAAGCGTATTTAAAGCCGGATTTGCTTAAATTTTGATGTCAATATAGACCATATAAGGTTCTCAATCAAGTTTATTAATGAACTTTATCCGCCATTTTTAACGGCGGATATCTTAAATTAAGCGGGACCACTTGAAATCAGGCTACCACTTGAAAATTTAAAATCACGATAACTTCCGAAATAATACTCCAAATCGAACCAAATTTGGACAGTGAATTTATCATATAAATATCTTGGATGAGTTTGTTAAACAAGTTGCTTCGCCATCTTGTTTTGAAGGGGGGAACACTTGAAATTTTCAAATTCACATTCTATAAACCGCATTCCGAATTTGTTTGAATTTTGACGTATACAAAGACCACATAAGGGTCTCAATCAAGTTTAATAATGAACTTTATCCGCCCTTTTTAACAAAGTTGCAATTAAATTGGAGTGCCTTCAGTGAAACAAGATGATCGGATAAATAAATCTTCTCTGTTCCGAAGCACCAAATTGCATAAATAGGTATAAATATGTGTAAATGTATAAGAGCAATAAAAATAAATTTATACTTGCTGAAAGTGTATATAAACATTGCCAAAAAAAAGTGTATGTGTGAAACAAAACTTATATATGTGAAGTAACTATGTAAATGGAAAAATGCCCATGCATAATTTCCAGAAAACAGCAAAGATGTGACATTATCAACATGTAATTCTGTATATTATGTATACATGTATAGTAAAACTTGTAAGGTGAAATGAAAAGATCCTTTAAAAATATTGTAAAAAAAAGTATGAGTAATTATTTGAAATATATGAAATAAATATAAAATTAACAAATAGTTATCAATAAATTCATAACATTAGCATTAAATTTTTTGTTGTTGTTGTTGTTTATTTGTTTATTTTATTTATTTATTTTTTTAACATACTGCAAGGTAAGGTCATGTGAATTAATGTTAAAGATGCATAAATTATCACCATTATCATTTATTATTGATTTCTCTTTTATTAATCAATAACTATATTTTATAACAAAAGCACTCAGATTACACTATTGCCGATCAAGTGATATGTGAACACATGACATGCCAAATAATTAAGTCAGAGAAAAGTGTGTAAACTCCGAAGAGAACATGCCTGAATAATTGGGTTGTGAGGCCAATTATAACATGCCTTAGTGAGTGAAATGTGTAAAAACGTGTAAAAATGTGGAAAAGAACTATTGAAAAAAATTTGCCATTCAACCGGACCCCAAATTAGTCAAATGACAATGAAGTTCTGACTCAAAAATAGGCATGTATAAGAACACATGTACATAATCAGCAAAAATATATACAGAAAGAAACACATAATTTTGTTACTTACTTGTGATTTTTTTTTTTTTTTTTTTTTTTTTTGCAAATTAATATAAGTAATACTTTATTGCACCTTACTTTATTTATTTATTTGATTATTTATTAATTCACCATGCCTTCTTTTGATGTAATTTTACTTTGAAGTAAGTAAGAGGAAAAATCTTCAAAAATATCTAATATTTTAATTGGCACAACTACCTTGCAAAATGCAAACACGTAATAAGAAACATTTAAATGAACTTAGATTTTACATCATATTTTACCAATTAAATTTAAAACAAAGTGTAAATTTAATTATGTTAATATTTTAACCATAATTTACTTCAACATGAAAAAAATATATATGCAAATAGCAGTATACTTTGTGTATTACTGTGTTACGAAATACTTTGTGTATTACCTTGATACGAAATACTGTCATTTAAAATTGTGCTGAATTTTTAGAAATATTATACATATTCTCTTATATGCTCAAGATTATAAAAATATATCTTGATTTTTTTTTTTTTTTTTTTTTTTTTTTTTTAATATATCCACATTAACATCATGGATGGATTTTAAAAAATGTGACATGTGAAACTAGAATGTGTGTGTAAATTGATAAGAAAATATACCATTCACTTTATGTCATTCCAACAATTTCAAGTAACAAAATGATTAGTCTATGAACAATAATCTAATATTAAATATTTATCCACACAGAAGAAACATCTACAAAATCAAGTAAAAAGAAATACTTACCACAAGAATTACCGGAAACATATCGGTATTTTAAAACATTTTAAACAAAAGT
Source organism: Salticus scenicus (assembly GCA_963930645.1). Lineage (NCBI taxonomy): Eukaryota > Metazoa > Arthropoda > Arachnida > Araneae > Salticidae > Salticus > Salticus scenicus. Next base: position 176,410,773 of record OZ005650.1, read on the forward strand.
TTATTTATTTTCTTACGTCTTACTGTTTATTATAATATACTTTTTCTTTAATCAGAGGTATGAAAAAAATTATTCTTAAGAACATAATATTTTAATATGAAAATTACTCCGTAAATATGCAGAAATATAAAAATATATATTCTTATTTAAAAATATTTACTATTATTATCTTATATCAATTGATTTTAAAATGTATAAGAAAATTATATAAGCAGTTATTAAATATTTTTTTTTTTTAAATATCATTGCTACCATTACTTATAATTATTTATTTTAAACATATTTTAGTTGAATATTGCCTGAAAAAGAAATATGAAATAAAACAAAGTAAATAACTTGTGTCTTGCCAAAAATACAACAAATTTCATTATAAAATTGAGAAAAAGAATTGTGAAAATAAAATAGTATGATAAAATTTAAAATAATTTTAAAAATCAAATTAAAATTTAGTAATAAATCTTGCTGTTGTAATAAAATATATATACATATATGAAATTATTAATATCATTACATAATATATCTGTTTCAATCGAATCCGACAGATATATGGATTATTGCATTAAAAAAAATGGATGGGATAATGACAATTATCAAAATATGCCAAATGATTTTCAAGTTGTTGTGTAAAATTTATCTTTGTACATGGCAAAACGATCCAGCCGTATATTGCCATGGAAAGGTATATGGAACACAACAAAAACATTGCATTCCCAGGCGCCAGAGATTGCATGAAGAAAATCAGTTCACAATTAAAATTTTAAGTTGCTTATATTATAAAGACTGATGAATATCATTAATATGTATATATTATTACTATTATTTATTTATTTTTTTGGCAATAGATAGAAATGAAAATAAACATTCAAGTAATAAAATACAAAATTCAAAATTTAATTAATATCAAAATCGTACTAAGATTTTTTATTTTTATTTATTTTTATTTTTTTATTTTTTACCCATTATTTTGTTAAAAAAGTGTATATTTAGCCATACCTAAAAATAAAAATTTAATATATTTGATGACAGAATATGTATGCAAACTGCTATAACAAAAATAGAATGCATATAAGAATGAATGTATATTTTTTATATTAAGAAATGAATGTATATTTATCATCTCAAGAAATATATATCAAATAAAAACTGCTGTATTAAAAACAAAATATGAATAAAATGTATCTATATATATCATACCAAGTAATAAGGAAGCACCTAATAACTCCCATAAAATATAAAATAAAATAAAAACAAATAAAACATTTCAATCATAAAACATCAAATATGAAATATATCACCTTTAAATGATATGTGTATAAATACTAAAAGAGTTCTTCTCTTTATATATACATATCCATGTATATTTTTCTTTTAATATTGAATTATTTCCTTGAATAATAATAAAAATTGAAGTAGTTGAAATATTAAACAAACTAACTTATAAACTACTAAACAAACTAACTAAACTATTTTATATCATTATTATTTTTTTTAGAAATTATTAGCATTAAAATATTTAAATGCTACATTAAAGATTAAAAATTTAGACATAAAATATAGCTATAATTTAATTGTGTTCAAGGATATTTTGTCTAACTGAATAAATTACGTTAGGAATAAGGCTACTGTGATTTAGGAGGAACATAAATAAAATGAGCCATGTGTTACTCTTTATGATAGGAAATGATTATGAGAATATGCAAGGAGATTTATTATCTTTTACATTTATTTTTATTTTACTGATAGAGGAAGAATTCGGCAGTTAAAGATTAATATTGAATACACGAGTGAATTATTATAAAAAGCAATAAAATAGATTTGACTTAAAATTAAATAGAGAATTTTTAAAATATATGTGATTTCTACATCACAACAGGGTCACAACAAAAAAATCTTTATCATTGTGGCCTGTGGGCTGAAGTTATGTGAAATGCGATAGCGTCTAAATGCTTTAATCGATTAAATTGAAAATTTATACACATGTTATAAATCTTCGTCGCACGAACTGTATAAATTTCGTTGAATCTAGAGTTTATATTTTATTTGATTATTATTATTATTATTATTTACAGGGACATAAAGAAAAATTCTTTATCATTATGTTCTATATGAGCCCAAAATTTTTAACGTGCGATAGCGTCTAAATGCCTCATTCGATTAAGCTGAAAATGTATATACGTATTGTAGATCAACGTTGCATAAACTGTGTAATTTTTGGTGAATCTAGTACTTATAATTTTTTTTTACAGGGACATAGCAAACAATTCTTTATCATTACGGCCTACAGGCTGAAATTATTTGAAGTGCGGTTGCGTCTGAATGCCTTATTCGATTAAGCTGAAAAATTATACACACGTTATAAATCTCCGTCAGCGTCGCACAAACTGTGTAAATTTTGGCGAATCTAGCGTTTATAGTTTTTTTTTTTTTTTTTTTTTTTTTCCTTATAGGGACAAAGAAAAATTCTTTATCATTATGTTCTATGGGCCCAGATTTTTTAAAGTGCAATAGCGTCTAAACGTTTTATTCGATTGAGCTGAAAATTTATACACATCTTATAGGTTACCATTTCACAAACTGCATAGATTTTTGCGAATATATTTTACTTATAGTTTTTTATAGAGACACAACTAAAAATTATCTACCATTGTGCCTTATGGGCTCAAATTCTTTAAAGTTCGATAGCGTCTAAACGCCTTGTCCGAATGAGCTGGAAATTTATATGCGTGTTATAGATCACCGTCACACGAACTGTATGAATTTTCATGAGTCTAGCACTTATATACTTTTACAGAGACACAATATGTGCTCAAATTATTTGAAAGGCAATAGCGTTAAATTAAACAACAATACTAAAAAATACTCAAACACCCTATTATAATATTTTCTTTTGTTTATTCAATGATTTCTCTTACTTTATTTAAACAACTGTTAATGACTTAATGTTCGGAAAGTCGAGTGAAGTCACTCCAGATTTTTTACATATTTATTTATCAAAATTTTATATCCTTTTAAAATTAGATATCAGATGACAGTCCTGTTTGAATTAACTAAATCCGAAATTCAAATGTGTCTCATTCTACAGAAATTGACAAATAAAGACGAGTCATTGAAAATATGTCTGTTTTTGTCATGTGTATCACTCTACATTTTTACTTTATTAAGTGTAAATTATTTTTCTTAAATTAAAAATTTTGTGTCATTTATAAATAAGACATACAGTTGGCGCATGTTGGACATACACTCCCGCGCATGTTGGCATTACTGAAAATGAGACGGCTGATGCCTTGGCAAAAGAAGCAAGACAATTAAACACCAGCAGGGTTACTCATGTCACCCTCAGCGATATCAATTCCGTTGCTAAGGCAAAATTCAAGGATAGGAAACTTAAAATCAAACACCAAATCCCTGAAATCAGTACCAACAGAACTCTCACCAGCACTCTAACAAGACTCCGGACAGGACACTTTAGGGGGATGAAGATCCATAAAGACGGGACAAGGACTTACTGCCTCTGCAAAAACTGCCCAGACATAGAACTAACCCCCAAACATCTTTTCAACTGTCCAGCTATTCTGGCGCAATTGCAGCAAATAAGTGACAATCCGTGGGCAGACTTATATGAAGACAACTGCCTTCAAATCGCAGATGCTGTATATAGGACCTTTGGTCCCATTTAATTTTTTTTTTTTTTTTTTTTTTTTTTTTCCCTATCCATGACACGACACCAACCAACCAACATACAGATATACCGGCACACCAGAATTCACTAAAATAAATTAACACTTAGTATTTACAATTTGACAAGAATGTAGTCCAATGTCCACACCTTCACATTAACCAGTGAAGAGTCTATCGACTACCACTTCATTTTTCGGATAAATCATTTGTTATTAATTGGAGATTATTATTTTTCCGAGGAAAGAAATTTGAAATTTTTCTCTGAAAATATAATAAAAATAAATAAAAATAAAATAAAATAAGAAATGAAAATCATGCAATTTATTGGAGGTCATTCCATAAAATATCACATTCATCACAAAATTAAAACTAGTATGTTGTGGCCACCACAAGACTTTCTTCTATATTTTTCTATACAAATTCACTCAGTAACAATAAAAAAAAAAAAAAAGATTTTTTTTCAGTGTTTTTTTTTTTTTTTTTTTTTTTTTTGTTAAAGGTAAAAAAAAATCAATAATTATCACAGATTTTTAGTTCAACCATTCGTTTTAAAGGTATTGACAAGACCTTTCGAAAGATACTCTTCTTGAAAATTTACCTCCCCCCGGGGGGAGGGAAGCGATACCCCCACATGAAAAATTTTTTTCCTAATTAACTACTACTATTATCAATAATTCATATTCATTTTACAATCACAGGTTAAGAATGACTCTCATTATGTACATTTATACGAAATTTTGTCCTATACTGCCATGTTAAAAATTTAGAAAAAATACGATCACCGCGCCACCTGTTGAGTGATTGATCCCCAAACCTAATCAAAACCAGTTTATATCAAGGGCCAACTAAATACCAAATTTGGCTAAATTTCGTAAAAAAAAAAAAAAAAAAAAAACGATTTTTTCTAAGTTTTTTTTCGTTAAAAGTAAAAAAAATCAATAACTTTGTTTTAAATTATCACAGCTTTATAGTTCAACCATTCGTTTTAAAGGTACTGAGGAGACTTTTCGAAAGATACCCAGCTTGAAAATTTACTCCCCTCGAGGGGGACTTCCCCCCCCCCCCCAGGGGGGGGGGGGTGGCGAGGCTCCTACACAAACAAAATTTTTTCTCCAGTTGACTATCTCTATTATAAATAATTCTTGTAAATTTCATAATGATTACTAAAAAATAATTCTCTTTATGCACATTTATACAAAATTTTGTCCTATGTCACCATGTTAAAATTTTAGAAAAAGCGGGATGGCAACGCAACCTTTAAAACAATTTTTACCAAAAGTTGATAGGCACTAATTTATGTCAAGGTGCAACTACATACCAATTTGTATGAAATTCTGTGCAGTAGTTCCTCAGATACAGTTGCCACAAAATTTTGTCACACACACACAGACTGACAGACAGACAGACAGACATTTTCTAAAAATGGTCAAATCGTGTTCTACAGCTCTCAAAACGTGTAAATTCATCAAAAACCCGAGACCGAAAATTCTTACGAATCCAATACTTTCTTCTATTGATATAGAAGAAAGTAAAAACTAGTTGGCATAGGTGGACTCTGCTCAGTTCCCCATCATATTTATGTTCTCATAAATTTCTAGTGCGAGACATATTATAATCATGTTAAAAGAAATGAATTTGACCAAAGCTTGATATTATGACAGAATGAAATCCCCGCCTAATAGGCTATCCACCGTTCACTTCGATATATATATCTTATTCTAATCTATTAATTTATTTTATCAGAGTCAATTCCGTTGTTTAGTTTTCATCCTACTATTTCCAATGCAATAATCCTCAAAATTCATATTTATATGAAAAATTTACAATTTCGCTATGTTGATAAAATCGTAAATTACGAATGATTTACGAAATTTTTCTATTAGAATATTTGTATTCAATCATGTTCAAACAAATATCATAAATGTAATTTTGGAGTTGTCTAATGTATTAACGATCCTCAAAATGGAAATTTATGCTCAATTTTGCCTTATTCTGACATGTTAAGTAAATCGTAAATTTCAAATAACTTACGAATTTTTTAAATTGGACAAATCGTAGTCTATGATATTCATGCCAGTATCCTAAATAATATTTCGAAAGTGGTTTGACATCTTCACGATGAAAATATCCCTCAAGATTGACGTTTATGTGAAATTTTGCTCTATTCAGCCATGTTAAGAAATTCGTAAATTTCCAATAACTTACGAAATCTTTATATTGGAAAATTCATTGTCGTCAATAATCATGCCAGTGTCCTAAGTAATATTTCAAAAGTAGTCTGACATCTTTACGATGAAAATATCTCTCAAAATTGACGTTTATGTGAAATTTTGCTCTATACTGCCATGTTAAAAAATTCGTAAATTTCCAATAACTTTCGAAATTTCCAAAGTAGCATATTTATAGTTACTGATGTTCATTCCGGCATCAAAACTGATATTTTAAAACTGGTCTGACATTTTTACAATAAAAAGTTTCCATTAAATGCAAGTTTAAGTGAATTTTTGTCCTATTCTCCCATGTTAAGAAAATCGTAAATTTCTAATAACTTACGAAGTTTTTAAATTCGAATGTTGCAAATGAATAGGGTTCTTGCCAGTGTCGAAAGTAATACTTTAAAACTGATCTGACCTCTCTGCGATCATTTGTTCGTGAGATATCGTGTTAACAGACTAACAAACTAACGGACTAACACACTAACGGACTGACACACTGACACACTAACAGACACCATAGAAATTTTGTCATTTTCGGATTCCTCACACCTGAAAACGTGTAGAAAAGTCAAAAAACCGAGGTCGAAAATTTTCACGATTACCTAAGTTCCCCATACCTATAGTATGATGGGGAACTAATAATAGTAATAATAATATTAATTTTATAAAATTAAATAATAAAATTGTTTTCATAATGATTTAGAACTAAAAGTCAAGCAATTCTACTGTGAATATTTAAAGTGAATATTTAAAGTTTTGTGACGGCTGTTACATTTTGTGAAACGATCCTATAATTTTTGAAATTGCGCGCAGTGTTAAGGTAATCCCCAGTATAAGTCATATTTGTGAAATTGAGTTTGCTCACATTCTTAAAATGGTTAACGTCTAAAAAATCACACTGATTTCAAAAGTTTAGCAAAAATATAAAATTTAGAAAAATTCTATCTGACGACAATAGAGAAAATTTTAAAAATAATATTTTTACTGTAGAAACATCAATTGTTTACTGCAGACTTTTAACTCCTGCAACGTAAAAGAAAAATAAATAAGTACATAAAATAAAATAAATAAATAAAATAAATAAATAAAAATAAGTAAATAAAACTAGCATGGTGGGTTGTGTATTTCATCATAATTTTTGTTTTTATATATTTACGTATACAAATTCATGCGGTGCTGCAATTTATTTATTAAAGTTATTTTCCATGGTGAATGTAGAAGACTTTCATAAAGTTAATTTTATGCCTATAGATGATTACTTGTAAAATAAAAAATTTTTGGGTTGGGGAAGGAGAGGGGGGGGGGGGGGAGAAAAAAATTGTTCCAAATTATCGCTAATTTATGTTTTAACCATTCACTTAAAAAGGTATTGACATGTTCTATTGAAAATTTACACCTGGGTAATTTCTCCAAGGGATATAAGCATTATGCCTATTTTTATTCTGGTTAACTATTACTATTATATATATTTTCCCATATTTCTGTATGAACCCTGTTAGATAGAAGCTAAATAAAAAATCAATAAATCAAAAATAAATGTTTCAGTAAGTCACAGTCTCCATAGGTTATTTAAATTTGTTGCAATTTCCATCTTAATGGTCTATGTGGTTTCAGTGATATACATATATATACAAGATATTTCAAAATGATTGGTTAAAAGTAATCTTTATTGTACATACATTTATACGAAATTATGTTCTATGTTGTCCTATTCAGAGAAACGAGACGAAAGCCCCATATGTTGATCGATATGCACCAAAAGATGACAGACACTACCCGGTATGAAGTATGACGAAATTAACATACATTATTCTAATACCGAAAAGGCATAATTAACATTAATATTTACTTTACAGCACCATGCAAAAGCAATCGAATACATATTGAAATATAAATGGAAATTGTTGGAAAAAGTGCACTCATTTTTATGTTATACGTTTTAAACAATTTCTAATAAAACTGAAAAATATGAACAATTTCTGAAAAATATTTATAAACGCGTAAAAGAAAATTCCCGTTTTTCCTAGTAGGAGGTATATTACAATTTGAGAGCGATTTGTCTTTCTTTTGTTTTTCCTCCCAAGCATTTTTCGTATATAAATTGTATAAAGAGACACTAAAGAAAGAAAGGGATGAGAATATCAGATATACTCGAGCAATGTTTATTTATTTATTATATGACTTGCTAATTAGGATTCGAATATGAATAAATGTGCGCATGCAGCATGTCGGAATATATGTAAATTTAAAACCTTGTATACGAATTTATATGCATAAATTATTGCAAATAAAATATTCGACAATCTCATCAAATAAACCTGATGTGCTTTTATTTATTTATTCATTATTTATTATTATTATTATTATTTTAACAAATAAAATAACGCGAGGTCTTTTTTTTAAGGTAAACAAAAACGTGCTTTTTGTCTGTCTCTTTTTAAGTCACATTTTGCAATCTCTTTCTTTTGATCCAACTCACAAAAATTGCTCGTTTTTTCCTGAAAGAGTATTATTTTAAACATGATTTATTCTACTCAGTAATGAAATATTAAAAGATATGTAAAACTTACCCAAATCGGAGTTTTGCATAGCGCAGCACCAAGGCCACTGGTTTCATCTTTTTCCATGACCGATTGACAAGTATTCTTTGAGGAGAAGGGTGAAATGCATGAATGAATTGCTCAGAAGTGACGTAACTATTACAAGATCATCCAATGAAAGATTAAACAGAGAAGCTGCTGACATTTTGTTGCTCAAATGCGTTCTCTTTCAGGCTGTTTCATTTATAACAACATTTGTAATCTCAAAATACAAGTGGGGATTACCTAACTGCATATCTTAAGAAATTTTATGTGAATACTTGTTGCAATCAGTGGCATACGTAGGAGGGTTTTGATTTGATATGGGCTAGAACCCCTCCCCTAATATTTCATGGCAGTGAATATTTTTTTTATTGTGTTAAAGGTTAAAGTTATATATATATATATATATATATATATATATATATTTAAGTAATTTTAATAGAAATATAAAAATATTTCGAAAGTTTGTACACTTGTTTACTTATGTTTTAGGCATTTTCTGTCTCCAGTAACAAAGTTGAAAATATTAATGACTTCGGTCTGTCTGAGGAGTAATTTCCATAAATGTGCTTTGTAAACTACGTATTTTAAGCCCGCTTTTCCGGCAAACAACAGTAAGTTCCCTAATGAAAATGATGTAACGTTTACTATTCATTTATAGGGGCACACCAAATATTTATTCTACATTACGGTTTATGGAAGAAAAGTAATTAAAATCAGCTTTAATGGTTTTATACTGCTTCTAATTCTACGAAATGACTTATAATAGTACAAATAGAATATTTACTGAAGGAATACTGGCATTGGATTTTAAGTGGAAAATGTAAAAATTTAGTGTTTTGCTTTGTATAAATATTAAATAAAAATAGATCTAATTCTGTAACTCAAATAAGAAATTATATAAACAAAATGAATTCGTAAAGAAATAAATATATTGTATAAAAAACATGTATAGAATACAGAATAGTCTATGTTTAATGACACTGGCAGCAAAAAAGGGACAGCGAAATCCGACAGGGTACCAGAATGTGATATTTTGAACATGTAAAAAATATTTTATATAAGCTTATGTCAGTCATAATAACCATTTAAAGTCTAAAGTGAACCCGAGTCTGAAGTGCACCTGGGCGGTCTAAAGTGCGTCCGACCAAATTAAGCCAATTATTTTATTTATAATCACATTAAAAGCTACATATTGAAAGTTTTATTTATTTGTTTATTTATTTTTAATTTTATTATATTACTAGTCGGTCTGTTCCCGCCTAGCACTCGATTTTCAAACATGTATTCCAAATTTAGTTCTTTTTGTCAGTTTAAATTATTAAACATTGGTTTATATAATATTTAAAACAAATGGCTTCATCTTTTACAGCATGGTATTTATATCTTTTGAAGTTCCAAGAAATTAAAAATGACATCGTAATCCTTTCATTTAAATTTTATAATTATTCATATATTACATTATTAATTTCTCGTCACGTAATTGAATTCTACATATTTAATTTATTATTAATTTTCTCTCACGCTAATATTTCCAAATTATTTTTATGCCAAAATATATAACTGATATATTTTAAAATATATTTAAAAAAAAAAAAAGAAAAAAGATAAATATACTTTAAAGGCAAAAAGAAATGGCACTCACAAGAACGATAATTTAAAAAAAGAATAAATATTCCGATTCATAAACAATGATATTTTGAAAATCAAATTTCCAAACCTAAATTCAGTTACTTTTTTAAAAACTTTAAATAATACAAAAGTATCAAAAATATCTCCAAATTAAATGTTTGCCTAAAATGGATATTGAGGATCATTATTCTTCAGAAAAGGACGGATAAAAAATAATAAACAACATAAAAAATTGCCAGTAAGAAAATTAATTTGCTTAATAGCAACATTGACATTTATTTCATTATTTTTTACACCATGGATCACATTTTAATTTTCCCGTGAAAAATGATGCCAAGATAGGAAAACAATATCATAACAGAAACTTTTTTCAAGGTGTCAAACAGAATATCTTTATAAAGACGACGCTTTTAATTAATAACTTCGTAAATTAAGATGACAGCAATTTCTAAATAAATGAAATGTCTCCCTTAGAATATTCGACACAGATTAATACCTCTTATGACGCGAATGACGCTGCCCTCCGCGAGGAGATGCGGTCGCAAACAAAAACAACAACAGAAATTGACGCAAGTGGACAGTAACTCTTTGTTTTTTTGTTTTTTTTTTTAATGATGTATAGAGAAAACTTTAAAATGCTCTGTGCTATTTAGTTCTTAATTTTTCCCCTCGATTTTACATTAATATAGTTCATCAATATATTCTAAACATATTTGGGTATTGTTGTTGATTCACAGATAAGTTAATTTTTAAAAATATTTTTACGTTTGAAAATGATAATGTTTTGCATGAAATTTCAGCATTCAAACATAAAAATACTTTTAAATCATTAACTTATCAATCAATCACCAAAGTAATTCCCAAATATGTTTAGAATATATTCATAAATTATAAAAATATATAATCGAGAGAGAAATTTAAAAACTAAATTGCATGGAACATTTTAATTTTTTTCAAAAAATATTAAAATTTTGAATTTGAATTTTATTTTTTTTATTTCAATAGTCTTTGAGAAATTTTAAAATATTTAATGTTAATATATTTCAATGTTTATGTGTGCTGCATTTTACAATTCAAACAGATAATTTAAAAACGATTTTCAATGTCCACAATACCATTAAGAAAAATTTTACGATATATCCGTTAAAAGTAAAACCATTACCTTTACACGGTAAATTATTAAATTTTTCTGTATTGTGCTCTCAAATAAATGTTAAATAACATTAATTAAAGTGGTTGTAAATTTCTGTAAATTAATTAGCTTGAATTGATTTGTAAAATGTTCCAAGAATTTTTATTATATTTAATATTGTGTAAAAATTATTTTGTTATATTTTAACGAAATCATTAATATCGCTACTATTTCCACAGTATTACTATGGCTATATACTTTTCTCTTCTTTTTTAAAAATATTTTAAATACATTTTATACTTAATTTTTATCCCAAAGGAAGAAAATTAATAATAATAATAATAATAATAATAATAATCTAGCATTCATGTCTTATTTTCTCTTCCCTATGCTGGTTTTACAAACAGTTTCATTTTTAATTTTATATACAGTGCGTTGCATAAATATAAATGCACCTTAGCTTTAAGAATTAGAATGGTATAGAAGTGTAAAAAATAAAAAATATATATGAATAGGTGACACTTGATGCAAACTGTATGTGTATGATTCAAGAAATGAAAATACGAGTCAAAACAATAAAATGCCAATATGATTTTTTAGAAAATAATTTTATTGAATTTATGACAAAAATACGTGTTGCATGAATTTAAACGCACATATAAAAAATAAATAACTGAGTTACAAATATTGTATCTAATACTTTGTAAAGTCACCATGGGCTTCTAGAACAGCCAGTAAACGCCTTGGCATTGACTGATACAGTGACAAGAGGTCATCTAAGCTGATTGTCTTCCAAGCTAATAGAATGGCCGATTTTAGTTCATCTTTCGTGTTAAACTGCCTTCCGTTAACATAAACATGGCGAACCAGAAAACCCCATACGTTCTCTATTATGTTTAAATCGGGGCTTTTTGAGAGCCAATCCAGAACTTTAATTTTATTGTCACGGAACCATTTTTTCCCGATATGTGCTGTATGTACAGATGCACAATCTTGCTGAAAAATATAATTTCTTCCAGCTTTCTTGACTGCTTGACATCGGAGTTTCCTTGTGAGCATCTGGACATAACCTACAGAGTTCATAGTGTTCTCCACTAACTCTAATTCGAAAGTCCCTTTAAAAACTATGGCTGTCCACACCATGACAGACCCACCACCAGATTGACGTTTTGAACAATACATTTCTTCGGTTCTCAAATCGTGATAGTACTATGAAATCCGTCCGAGCCACCGAGATTAAACTTTTTTTCATCTGAGAAGACGACTTTTTCCCAGTTTAGTCGATCTAGAATTCATTTTCTTGCCCATTCCAACCTCATATCTTTGTGCTTTTGAGTGAGGGGGTGGTTTCGCCTTCATTTTCTTAAATTTAATGAATGTTTGCAGCTTTGATAGTTCTCCATATGGTTGTCCGATGAACATCCAGCTTGTATTGAGCCTTTATCTTCGCACAGGAAATATTCTTAGCAGTGTTGCATATTCGACGTCTGTTGTAACTGGTGAGCTTTCCTGTTCGCTTCTTATACACTTTTTCGCATAATTTGCTCCTTTCTTTATATAATTTCGCACAACACTCTCACTTCTTCCGATTCGGCGCCCAATTTCACGATTGCTAAAGCCTTTACCACGCATTAAGTCGATTTTTATCCTCTCGTCTACTGTCAAAGTTTTCCCTCTTGCCATCCTGAACAAACTCCGTAAATTTTGCACTCAAGCATTAAAACTGTTTTTAGAGAACTTTAACAATACGACTATCTGTGTTTTAATTTAATTCCGGTGGCTCTGTTAAATTTTGAACGCAAAATACAGAGTGCGTTTAATTTCGCGTAACAAACGAAAAACTGTGAAAAATAAGAAAATGCTTAAACACTCATTTATATAAGCTTGTATGAGCCTAAACATATGTGCTCAAAGCACCTTATTCAGTTGTTAGTCATATGCAATAACTGTAAGTCACATTCCTTCTTATAAAATTTTAAAAATTCTATTTCTGGTTATTGGAAAAGGTGCGTTTATATTCATGCAACGCACTGTACACTACTGTGTGAGGGTGACTACCACCCCCTTAATCCTTTTTTACAATCCCAGGTAGCACAAAAATATTGAACAATCTCCCACAAATATTCACTGACATTTTGAATGTCGCTGAATGTCATACATCAATTTTACAATATCTATCAATATTGACAGACGTACTTTAAAAGTGTTAATATAAAAAAGCATTTAAAAGGATTATTTTCTGTACTTAACTATTATGATCTGAAAACAACATTTTGTAAAATAAATTTACATAAAATAATATTTTTTAAAGAAGTATAATTTTTTAACGCTTTATTTTTACATAATATTTGTTAATATTAACCAATATCATAAAAATTACATTATTTTAACAACTTTCTGCGATATTTGTGGACTTTCGATAAGCAATATCATTTTTTGGATATTGAGAGATATCTGTCAACATTATAAAAAGAAACCATGTTATTTTTGAGCATGCGTCATGTTTGAGATGTCAAAAAGGGATATTTATTGATATCAGGAAATATTGAAAATATTGTGAATATCTTTCACGGGGGGGGGGGGTGCATTTTAAGTTCTCTAATGCTATATTATTATATTGGCCAACATCTTTGTGCTGCCTGGGATGCATGTATATACATCCTTTAAAAAATATAAAAAAAATGAAGACTGTTTTTATTTTTAAAACTTTATTTCAAATTATTCAAAGACTTTTATACCACATCACCCTTTGGAACTGTGACAAATCGTAGTCAAAAATTTCAAGTGGTATCTTTAAAATACCAAATATGAACTTCCTGTAATTATTTCTTTTTAATTTATGCTGAGCTGATCCGCGTTTGTAATGATCGATAGATGGCGCTTTCTGAACTGCAGTTGTTAGTAAATATAATAGCCACGTGTATTTATTATTGTTCTTTCTCCGCCATTACATCATGGAAAATCGATTGCATAATATGATGATATGCAGTGGTATGATAATTTCACCTTAGCCCACCAAAGGGCGAGCATTTCATTACAATCGCGGATACTAGACGGAAACACAGACCAACTGCTAAAAATTTTATTTTTACATACAGAAATCTCTAAACGCGTAATCAAAGCAAAAACTCAGTTTCGAAAATGAAATTCTATAACCATGCTTTGTCTGCAATATGGGTAAGAGATAGTAATTATCATTCCCAAATAATTTTCCTGACATTGTAAAATTTAGTAATTTATCAAATACTTCCAATAGAAATAATCTGGTGTGTCACTCACACGACTTTCTCTTACCCTAAAATTTAATACTATAAATACAAGTTGGAGATTAAGAGGTAAGATAACGAATACATGTTATGTAAACCTATGTTAAACAATTCGAATTAGTCTTCGGAAGAGTTTTATATGATAATTAGTTCTATGTGAGGAGCACTACCGCCCCTCTCAACCCTTGTTTCACTACTGCGCCTACATTTATATAGAATTTAATTCTGTTATTAAAATTAAATTTTACTTAAAATTATATAGACAATTTTCACACGCAACATTCATTGAAACTTATCAATCTTGATCAAATTTTTCCAGCAACAAACTTATATTAACTTCAAAATACAACATTTGGATCTCCTAAAATTATTCGTTTTTAAGTTACTCTAAGACACACTGACAAAGATCAAACGTCAAAAAACTTGACTTCGTAATCAGGAAGCCTCAAAACGTGTAAATATACAAAAAACAAGCCATGAATATTTAGCTTAAAAACATACATTATTTACCATATCTCTATGAGGAATTCGTTTCAATTCCCGAACAGCTTTCCCGTAAATGGTAAAATATTATTAGTAAAGCAGATCCACTAACAACTAATAACTAGTGTGTTGTGGCCACCACATGACTTTCTTCTATATTTTCCTATGCAAATTCACCCAGTAAAAATAATAAATCAGGAACTTATTAAAATTATTTTTTATTTAATAGGTAAAATCTTGTTTTTAAATTTGTTTTCTGCTTTCTCTCAAATTGAGATTTTTAGCATTTTGCTTTATCCCAAAACATCATAACTCCAGAAGTTATAATTGAAACGTTATGAAACTTTGATAAAATACTCTAGAGGAGTTGTTTTAGGGATTGAACTACGACAATGTATCTAGCTAAATTATTATTATTATTATTATTATTTTTTTTTTTTTTTTTTTTGTCGATAAAAGTTATGAACTGCCATGTATATTCATGAGTTTTTTAGCATGTAAAAATGTTATCTTCTCCAGAATATTAAATAACATGGTTATAGTTTTGAGAGTGGTTCACTCCCTTAAGGACCTTTCAATAATCTAAATAAAATTTACAGAATAAAAATATCTTTATTTAAATTTGACTTACGATGTTTTGTAAAAGTGCTTTTTTTTTTTTTTTTTTCGCAAAGTTTATGCATATTTTGAACTTAAATATCGAAATATTTTTTAATTTGCATATTTTTTTCTGGTTATTCACTGTTTTTTACTATATTCTATCATATAATGCACATAAATAGACAATTTTTCAATTGTTAAAAAAAATCACCCCTACTCTAGGCAGGCACCTTAAATGTAAATAGTAATAAAAGAAAACATAATTATGGCAAAATTATGTAACTCAGCTGCAAGACAGCATGAAATAATATTGAGGTTCGCATGTACCCACGGTTCATACTGTTAAACCGTTGTTTATCTCTGTTTATACAGTGTTATTTCAGTACATTTAGTTTTTTTTTTTGGTGGTGGTGGTGGTGGTGGGGGATGGGGGGGGGGGCAATCATTATCAAAACATTGATCTGTAATTTCTGACCTAAAAATTTTCATTGTGAATTTGTAAATGGTCCCGGGTTTCATGGAATAAATAGCCTGGTGAGCGATACGGAAATATAGCATAAGCCAGGTTCTTCTCTGTATCATTATTTTATTAACGTTTAATAATATTTTTTTTTTTCCCCTAACAATCCTGTTGGATGAAAATAAAAACTTTCTAATTGATAAAATTTATCTAGAGCGGTCGTATAAAAATTTTAAAAATAGCGGGAAGGAATTTTTATTAATAACACTGTAAATAGAAACGTCTCAAATTCAGACAGAAATATGTCTGAAATTAGGACACATAAGTGTCTTTATAAAAATGAGCTGAGATAATTGTCTGAGTAAGGTTAATATATCTAAAATTAAGGCATATTACAGTTTAGACATTCAGACATTTTACAATTTAGATACTTAGAAATTCAGACATATTAAAGTTCAGACATTTGTATTATTACTGTAAAAAATATGTCCTATTTGCTGCCAGAAATTCTCTGTAATTTGAGAAAATACGTTCTGACAACGTAATGTTTTCGTAAATTTCTCAAATTACAGAGAATTTCTGGCAGCAAATAGGACATATTTTTTACAGTATACTTAACAAATGTTCCATATGGAATCTACTGTAAGCAACGTGCATATCATGTTTTAACTTTTTTCACATTAAATAAATTTAATATTATTTTATATAATAAGTAGTTAACTTATTTTAAATACTTGGACACGAAACTTGTTTGGTTAACAATTAAAAAAACAAAGTTAATTTTTATTTAAAGTTCTCCCATATAATAAAACAAAAAACATTAAGATAAACGAAGCATGTAACTGGTAGCTAAGAAAGCGAATTTGTAACTAAACAATCTAGAACAATTTGTGCATAATTTATTTATTTATTTTATTTTATTTTATTTATTTATTTATTTATTATTTTTTTTTTCGTTTTAAAAACTCTCTTTCCTCAATGTTTACCTACACTTCAAAATGGAAAATAATATTTTTTGTTTTTGTTTTTGTTTTTGTTTTTTATGTATATAGTTTGTTTTCTTGTAAATACCAGTTAAAAAAAAAAAAAATCATTTAAAATCCATAGTCTGTTATTTTCTCATATTTAATACGCATTTTTCAAAAGAACTTTAAACCTCTACTGATAAAATTTAGATAGTAATATATATTAAGCTTTAGTTATTATGGATAGTTTTATTGTAAAGACAAGAAACTGCGATTTGTTTCACTTTGGTACTCGTACTAGAATATATTTTATTATACAAGCAATATATGCGATATACATAGTGTATCCCGGTACCATGACTAGGAAGACGTTCGCTTTTTTAATCCCTTGGTTGTCTGTTCGATTCCAGATCCAGGAAATGGAAAATTTTCTTAAAAAAATTATTAATGTTTTTTTTTTTTTTTTTTTTTTTTTTAATGCTTCAGGAGATTCTAAAATCTATTTTTCACAGATAAACAGTATAACACGCAACCTTTTATTTATTTATTTATTTATGAAAAATATTCACTGTAAACAAGATATAGATGGCTGAATTTCAGAAACTTCAAGTGTGTGAAACAACGTGCCTTTTAAGATACTTCAAGTGTTTGAAGTAAAAAAGACACTTTTTTGCATCTTAAAATTAAACACCCCATTTTAGACACATTTGTGTCTGAATTTCAGATACTTGTATTTACAGTGAAGGTCATATTTCCTACCCTACTTTGAAAACCTTTGCGATCTGCAATACATTACTTTTTGCCTGAATATCTGATACTTATCCACAGTTAATGTGTTCAATGGCATGAAATTTTTTCGTAAAAATTACGTTTCACAAAATATATGTATACTAAAATGGCTGGCAACGATTGCTTGAGTAAATTGTATTGGAGATAACTAAACTAACGGAACATTATTGCAACGCTAAATGACCTGGAGCGCGACTCGGATAGAATATTTTTCTTTCCCGTAGAAATAAATTCTTTCAACAATCTCTGCTCGTTTTCAATATTCAATCACTATAGATTTTGTGCCAAATGAATTCATCATAAGATTTGATTCATCGTCTGACAATATACTGTCAGGTCGATAAAAAAATAAAAAAAAAATCACGTGCATGCAGTGATCAATTTCCACTATTAGAAATCCCAGAGCACTGACAATAATTAAAACTCCCTTATCATCTCCACATTCATTTTTAATTTCATAAACCGACTACCATAGGTAATGGAAGTATTGTATTCGGTTCAAAAATTCGATATCGAGTTTTCACCTGATTTGCACGTTTTAAGGTCTCCTGAGTCCAAAAACGTAGTTTTTGGCAATTGGTCAGTGCGTGTGTATGTACGCAGTATATGGGAAGCTTCTGGCTATCATGTCTCCGAAACTAATAACGATAAAACGATGAAACTTCAGAATTGAGACAGGTCTGGTCCTGGTGTACTCGGACCGTAAGTCCATATCTCAAAAATGGCTCTAAAGATTTTCTTCAAAGTTGCTATTTAAACACTGCATTAGATGTCCTTTTCAATGATGTAGTTGGTTAGTTCAGGAAAATTGATAGGCATCCTGTATAAATAGCTTAATTTCAGGTCTTGCAAGTGCGTTCCTTTAAAAACGGCTGTATAGAATTTTTTTTCAAACTCGCCATATTAACTCCCTTTTAACTATCCTTTTGAATGAAATTATTGTGTTCCGGTTAATTATTAATTATTAAGTTTTGGTAAAAGTTGTTATCTCAAAAACAACTCTAAAGATTTTCTTGAAAATTGTTACATAAATCCATTTTTAGATATCTTTTCTCGTGTATTAGGTCATGTATCCTTTCTCATGTAAAATTAACACTCATCCTGCTTAGGTAGGTCAGTTTTAGATCTCGGAAATTGATGTTTCAAAAAATAACTCCCCCCCCCCTCCTCCTCCCTTATTTTTTAACTTGCTTTGTATACTTTGCTTTATATGTCTTTAGACGTTTATTAAGTTTCTCTTACCGGAAATATTTTAGGTTTCTACTTCGTTAGGTCAATTTTATGTCTTCTAATCACATTATCTTTTCTGATCACATCTCCAAAAAATGCATGTAATACGTGTAATAGTGGGTAATGGAAGTCGTGTGGTTGTTTCGCACCATACTTTTTCTGGCACTTGGATGGTGTTATAATATGCTGATAGAAACATTTTTTTATTTTAGGTGATACAAGCCTAACAATAAAACCAATAATATCAGAGACGACTATATGTAAAAATTTGTGAGGTAGGAGTGGCGTCGACTTAAGGAAGTAAAGGTCGCCGAGGTAAGTCAATATTGAAAGTAGCGTAAAGTCAAAGTGATAGTGTCGAGTTGGGATAGAATGCTGGTTAAGATTGGGAAAGTTTCTAGCTGGATCCAGCATAGTTCGACGATGTTGTGGTTGAGATAGCTAGTTGAAGGTGTCGAGCTGAGGTGAATTTGGGTTAGCATAGTGTGTCTAGATAGTTGGATAAATTGAAAATAGGATCTACGCAGATTGTGAAAGGTGTTTAAGATTTGAATGTGGATAGTTTCTTAAAGAAGTAGTTTGGTAAAATGAAGTGAATTGTATTGTCTATTTTTGAGAACTTTAAATAGAGCGATAGTTGTGTCGTGGTGATGGTGTCGCTGGATGTGACGAGTGTTGATAGCCGTTATAGATAGAAGTATTGTGTATTGATTTTGGAATTGGTAAAGGTGCCGTTTGTAGTTAGTATTTCGGATTGCTATTTCGGATGAGCAAGTCATCTGTAATATTAGCAAGCTACAAGTGGGAACTACATTTCTTTATGGTAGTTTAAGTTATTGTTGAGTTCCTTCTTAATTCTAAGTCCTCTACAGATTAAGTTAAATAAAATTGACTGTATCCTTAATATAAGTCTCTTGTCTCCCACAGTTAATATAGGAATAATGAGTACAGTAGAAGTCGGAATGGTGACTTCACAAGTTCCTTTTTAACACTTTCCAACAAAATTGTTAAGTGTTTTTGAATTCGGCTATTCTGCCTGTGAATATCCACGCTTTCATTTCGGTAAATATTTTTAGTATGCTTTTTAATTGATATATGCCAGTCAGGTTCCCTATAACATGTTTAATATTGAAAACTGCAGAAATGTCCACTACTGATTTGTATAGAAGTATTCATAAAAAATAAATAAATAATTAAATAAATAAATAAATAATAATAATGATAATAAAATCCAGTACATTTCGGTCTATGAGATGTATTTTTTTTTCAAACGTTCATCAATATTTTTATGCTAGACAAAATTAAAAGAAATTATCATACATTAATTCGAAGCACTACAGTTTGTTTTCCAGATAATGTGAGTAGCATTATCATTAAGGAATAGCTAGCAGGGTCACACAAAATAGCTCGTGTTTTTGTGTCCTTGCAGTGAAAGCCGATTGATTACCCGAGCGTCTGCAGCATAGTGTGAAATTCCCTCCGTAAGGTATTTCCAAAGGGTTTTAGTCCATATTCTCGCGAGTTAAAAAAAAAAAAAAAAAAAAAAAAACGGAAAACGCTGAATAGCTATATAGATGAGTGCGATCTGAGTTCGAATCCGGCATCAAAAAATAACTATGGTCATTTTTTTTAATGGTTTATATACAAGAAATGTATGTTTAACGCAGTACATATATAAAGGAAATAACATATACTGAAAAAAATATGTCCTATTTGCTGCCAGAAATTCTCTGTAATTTGAGAAAATACGTCCTGACAACGTAATTTTTTCTTAAATTACGCGTATATTTTCTCAAATTAGAGAATTTCTGGCAGCAAATAGGTCATATTTTTTTATTTTCCGAACACAAGGAAAGTATTGTAATCATGTCAAAAATCCGAATTCGAGATTTTGATGTTTCTATACGTTTTGAGGTCCCCTGAGTCCGTTTTCACTATTTTTACGATGATGTATGTATGTGTGTGTGTATGTGTGTATGTGTGCAGGGGTGTTTGTGTTCAGGGGTTCCCCCTGATTTCAGGGTTTTTAATGAATCTGTCTGTATTTTCATATTTCCTAAAAAGTTATCTTTTGTTGTTATCAGTTGTTGATTTGTCATCCAGGTGACATTTGGACAAATACTAAAGAGTTTGAGTGTTTGTGATCTAAATAATTTGAGTATCATTTGATATTCCAGAGTCTTTTTTATTCAAGGCTTTAATTTTCAGGGTTTTTACCTTTGAGTCACAATCACCCCTGTAGTGTGTATGTCTGTGAGTGAACACGCTAGCGTCTAAACGCTTTGTTCGATTAACCTGAAAGTTGGTATGCATATTGTAAGTCACCATAGTACGAACAGTATAGATTTTGGTGAATCTAGCACTTATAGATTTTTTACAGGGACACAAAGAAAAATTCTTTATCATTATGGCCTATGGGAGCAAAATCTTAAAAGTGCGATAGCATCTAAACGCCTTATTCAATTGAGCAAAAATTTTATACACATATTATAGGTCACAAATACTCAATCTGTATAGATTTTGGAGAATATAGCACTTATAGTTTTTTTACAGGGACACAAAGAAAAATTCTTTATCATTATGCCTATGGGGCCAAATTTTTAAAAATGTGATAGCGTCTAAACGCCTTATTAATCTGAGCAAAAAATTTGTACACATGTTATAGATCACAGTTGAACTAACTGTATAGATTTTGGTGAATCTAGCACTTACAGTTTTTTTACAGGGACACAAAGAAAAATTCTTTATCATTATGGCCTATGGGACTAAATTTTAAAAAGTACGATAGCATCTAAACGCCTTATTGAATTCAGCTGAAAATTTATATGAGTATTATAAATCACTGTTGCACTAACTATAAGCATTTTGGTGAATCTAGGATTTATAGGTTTTTACAGGGACACAACGAAAATTTCTTTATCATTATGATCTATGGGCTCAAAGTTCAGTAGCGTTAAATAAAACAACGTGTAATAGATGAAGAAAAATACTCAAACACTCTATTATGGTTTTCTCTCTTTTGTTTGTTTAACAACTACTCTTTCTTTACTTTATCTACAAAACTGTTAATTACTCAATGTTCGGAAAGTCGAGTGGAGTCACTCGAGATTTTTACAGTGTATAATACAGCGTGATAAAAATATCAAAAGAGGTTTCTTCAACATTTACTTAAAGTATTAAGGATGTATAAGATATTTACGCTACCCTTGATGTAACTGTAGTACAACTTATAGCTGTATTTGTGTAGATGGCCGTTGGTTATAGGAGTTTACTTTATAAAAACAGTTTCAGAATTCTTGCGAAGTGTCCAACTAATAACATAGGCATCGTTAATCCAAATAAACAGGCATTTTCTTGTAGCTATTCTGATGAATTTTATTATATAAATTGTTCACATATTTAGTACGATTATAGGTGACCAGAAAAGCATTTTACTATAAAAAGGTAGGAATAATTCAGGAAATTGAATAATTTGGAGTGGAAGCCCAAAAGCGTCGACTTATCAGTTCAAGTCATGATGATGAAGTGACGCTTCGATTTCTTGATTAATTTCATCAAAGCTCTAGTCGACACCAAATTCAAAAAGTAGAGAAAAATGGTTGTAATTATGTTACGTATAAATACATACAATTTTTGAAAAGGTTACCATATGATTATAATTCAAACGGTCCTCACTAAACGCCAAAACTAGCCATGAGAACCCGGAACTTTTGAGCAAAATTAACACACCATGTTATGAGACAAGGAATCCCCTTATGGCGACAAAACTGCATTTATTTGTAAGAGGAAAAGAAACCGAATTAGGAAAAGTCAAATAAAGCTATTGCAGATCTGCATTAACGTTAAAGAACGAATAATATATGATCAAAGGTTTCGACAGACTTGCAGTAAGCAAAAGGTACATATGTGGAAAGAGGGAGAATGTAAAAATTTAAAGAACATACTGTATGTGAATTTAAGATGCAATTTAGATGTTATGAAAATGTGTTCGCTACATATTTTATTTTATTTTTAATATAATAATATATTTTTTAGAATATGTGATTATTGACATCACATAATTTCTCCCCTTGACGAGAAAAAATAATTTAAACCATGTTTTCTCTAAACCAAACAGTGTATAAAAGGATATATAAACAGTACAATAAAACAAATATAGTCAGATAACATAATTAAATAATAAAGTATGCATATATGATATAAACTAAATTGAGTAAAACTAAATATGTATATATGTGTGGTCACCTATAGAATTACAAAAACAATACAATGTGTTATAAGCAACAATAGTGAAAATAGTATACTATAATTAATAAAAGAAATATATATACATATATATTTAATGACATGTCAATAATTCAATTTTGTAAGACATTTGCTTACAAGGTGCACCAAATATAATTTATTAAGTCATTACATTTCATTCATTTATTCATTATTCAAGCTGCTAAATAATGAATAAAAAATATAGCATTTCAACTATATATATATTATTGTTCTTATAAAGTTTTTATACTGCAGTCTTATATATTTTAAGTAATATAAATCATTATTATTATTATTTTTTTTTTTTTTTTTAATTGGATCAACATTGGATCCAAATAGCAAATCCATTATTAAAAATGTCCGTTTTCAACGTTTTCAATTTGCAATCAATATTTCAAAATGTATATTTGTAATAGTTTCGATCTATAAAGGAAAATAAAAGTTGACATGAATAATAAAAAATATAGGAAGTACTTTGCTTCCCTGAAGTTGCCACGTTGCCACAAAATGTACATACACTATTGATATTAATTAAATATGCTGAATAAATACAAAATATTTTCCAATGAAATATAGTGAAAAATTATTTATGTATGTTGTCTGTAGACATATAAGGAAAATCTTTTGTTTATTTATTTATTTTTATTTATTTATTCATTTATTTAGCATGTCTTTTTTTTTTTTTTTTTTTTTGTTTTGTTAAAATATTTCATTAAGCAATGTGAATGTGTAAGTGTGAAATAATGAATAGTCCTTAAAAAAAATAAAAAACAATTGTAACTTTTTAGTCCATGTAATAAGCATACAATTTTAAAAAAATGTTTTGCAATGGGAATGTAAATTGTGCAGTTATAATTAGAGAAAAACAAGTATAATCATCTGTGCAAGATTCTGAAGTGAATATTTTACAGTTTCATGCTAAGGCAAATAAATCATGCAAATTTGATTGATCAAATATTTAATCTTTTTTTTTTTTTGGTTAAGTGCAAGAAATGTTAACATGGGAAATGCGTGTGAATGAGTGAAGAAGTACCTTAATGAAACCTGTAAATGCCACAAGAGAATCATTGCACTGAGAGATCTTTTAGCTAAACCACACATTAAAAATTATGAACAATTACAGGGTGACAAGAAATAACTTGGACGAAGTTCCAAACGAAATATCTGTAACTACCACTAAAGTTATAATATTTATTTCATTAAGTATTGATCCTAGAAAGCTGCTAAACAGGTGTAAGTAAGTTAGTTGTGATAACCATTTTGGTTAACAAATAACATGCCATACTTGAATTACATAAGCAAGGAAAGAAATAATGTGAAATTGTTCTACTATTGAAAGTGTCTAAGCAGACAGTTTTATACACAATCAAAAGGTTTAAAGAACTCGGACACGATGGTGACTGTCCAGGAAGAGGAGGAAAGCGCACAGTTAACACATCAAGAAACAGGAACGTTATCAAAAACAGAGTTCAACGAAATCCTAGGATTTCAATGAGAAAGGTTGCTAGAGAGATGAAGATCAAAAGAGAAACCGCACGTTTGATGGCAAGAGTAGAGCTTGGTCTTCGCCCTTACAAAATAAAAGAGGCTCAAAAGCTAACAGCAGAGAACAAACACACAAGACTTCAAAGGTGTAGAGAACTGATGAAGCGGGCCGCAGGTGATCGATGGCAAACGTTTGTCTTCACAGATGAGAAACTGTTCTCGATTGAACAAACTCACAATAGCCATAATTATAGAGTTTGGTCAGCAGAAGCACTTGGACATTCTTGGATTGTTAAACGGCGTCAACGACCCCAATCTGTAATGGTTTTGGGTGGGATATGTGCTAGTGGGAAAACACCACTTGTTTTTGTTGATCAAGGGATAAAGATTAATCAACAAACATATCGCAAACTCATTTTGGAAGATGTTGTCTTACCTTGGTCGCAAAAGTTCTTTGGAAACAAAAGATGGACCTTCCAACAGGATTCCTCGCCTGCACACAGAGCTAAACGCACTCAAGATTGGTGCAAGAAAAATTTTCCTGACTTCATTGGAGCTCAAGAATGGCCACCGTATTCCACAGATTTAAACCCAATTGATTATTCTGTTTGGTACACCTTGGAGACAAGGGTGTGTGCTAAACCTCATAAAACTTTGGCATCCCTAAAGAATTTCTTATGCAAGGAATGGGATAAAATATCAGTAAGTGAGTTGCGGGCCATAGCCGAAAATTTTGTGACACGTTTAAAGCTCTGTATTAAGCCTAAAGGTAGCCACTTTAAAAATTTGTAAATATATTAGACAAAATAATGTATTCATATTTATTTTGAAGTTTGGTCGTAATATTTTCATTGGCATTAAAGTTATAACGTATTATGTGTGTCCAAGTTATTTCTTGTCACCCTGTAAAATGTGTGAATCTGTAGCTTTTAATTTGTAGTAAAAATATAATCATAATGTGTATTAAGTTATCATTTAAATTACACATGGTCATCCCTTAATTAAAAACAGGATTTTCCCCACAAAAACAAGAAGGATACATTTATGAAAAATGTGAAATGCGTGAATATAAAATATTTGCAAAAATGTGTGTGCAAATGTGTAAATAGTGGAGAAGCCTTGCTTGCCACCTAGAAATGTCGAATTTCAAACGATTGCACAGAAAAGTATTTTCATTATTACCATTAATTATATTATTTTCATTATTTATTTTAATTTTAATTTTATTTTTAATTTTATTATTATTATTATTATTATTATTTTGGTAGACAAAAATATATGTGAATAATAAAGGAAACAGTAAGTTGCATAGAAAAAAAAAATGTCAAAAAATGTGTAAAGACTGTTATAAAAAGCAAAAATATCAGTGATTCACAAAAAATTTATAAGCCTTTAGCACCCCTTTGCATTCAAACCTATTTTTAAAAAAAGTTTTTTTTTTGTTAAATAAATTTCTGTAATTATTATTATTGTTGAAATTTACATTATACAAATATGTGAAAAATCTCTGTATACAATTATGATGACTGGAATTCGCACATACATGATTGCAATGTTGTTGTGCCAACTGCAACGTTGAACATGCAAAGATTGGACCCGCCAGAGATGGCAGACAATGATGCTGAAAACATAACAAACTTCTCTCGGCCCTGGGAAGTGCAGCAGATCACTTACATATCCACTTTATAAATATATATATATATATATATATTGGGTTGTTCGATAAATAATGTCGTTTTTTAAAACCTTCGCTTCTAAAAACCAAAAGGCTTATTCGAACGTGGAATTTTTCAACTCACCGAAAGATGGCAAAAGGTCATCCAACAAAATGGTCAATATATCATTGATTAATGTTTGTTGTTAATATAAATAAATTCACTTTAAAAAACATGAAAAAAAAAAAAAAAAAAACGACATTATTTATCGAACAAACCAATATGTTTAGAAATACTGTTAAGTAACAAATCCAAAGAAATTAAATTATTAAAAATCGAAATAAAATTTCAATAAGATGTAAAATAGACAAACAAAGGTAGTGTATGTCAGCAATATAATTTTTTGTGAGAAAATTTTAGTTCACATTCCCCCTGCAGTGGGAATTGTTAAAAACCACATATTCAAATTATTTCAATTAATAATGTATAAAATTTGTAATGGTGTAACAAATAAATTCATAAGAGAGTTGTATGTTATGTGCATCAAAAATGTAAATAAAAGAACTTGTTTAAATTTACATTCCACCCCAGTTGTGATAAATCCAAAAGAGTACCAGCGTATTCAACTTATTATTATTTTATTATTATTATTATTATTTATTTATTATTATTTATTTATTTATTTATTCATTTCTTTTCTTTCTTTCTTTTTTTTTTTTTTTTTTTTTTTTTTTTGTCTTTTACGAAGGCTATCAACCCTAAGTTCAGACTTTAGATACAGAAAACTGTAGAAAACATACTTACAATGCAAAAAATACTAATAGATTTTTCTTTTCTTTCTTTTTTTCTTTCATTTTTTTTTTTTTTTTTAAATGTTTATGACAGATATTTTTTCTTTCTTTCTGAGATCACGACTCTGCTTACAATAATTTGACGCTTGATTATAATAATATATCCCCACATGCCCTTTGTATAAGTTTCGCTCCTAAAATATAATTAAAAAAAAAATGATACAGATAACGACAGAGAATAACCGAAATGTGACTTATTGACTTATTACAGCAAAATGTTATTTATAAATAACACTCCATAAATGTATTGTAAGAAGAATGTGATTTTCAAAAGAATTTTATACCTTTTGTGCCAAAAGTAAGAATTATTTAAAAAAAATTTAAATATATAAAAATATTTTATTAAATATTTCTAAGAATATCCTTTCTTATATGATATAAACAAATTTATTGTAAAACAGATTTATTTGTATGTGTATGATTAACAAATAAGCCCTGATTAAAAGCTATCAAGCAGCATCTTACATTAGAAACGAGAGTATGTCTGTTACTTCGTGTTGGATATATTTTGTATTCTTTGAATATTTGCTGACCTATAAATGTCAACAAAATGCTAATGTCTGTTCTAGAGAAAGAGACCAATATACAGCATTTGAAAAATATCAGTATAGGAGGAAATATAGAACCACGTAAGAAAACAGCAATCTGTTGTCAGGAAATAATTAAGTAGTACTTTAAACTGGTTATAATTATACCAGTTATAATACAATACATAAAAAAAAAAAAAGGGGGACTGATGTTATGTCATGATGTCATGGTAAAATAAAATCAAATCTCAACAAGCATAAAACAATTCTTAAAGTTTCTTCAGAACAATGCTGTTTTCGAGAGCTACTTGAAAGTTTTTAACCACTGTTCTTATCAACGATAAGGATAGAAAAAATTATCATTTTTAAACATTAAAATGTGAAATAAAGTATTGCTGTATTCGAATTATTATCATAATTGTTCTAAAAGGTAAAAGTATATTTATTAATAATACATCATCTATACTTTTTAGGACGAGGGGAGATCTTACCTTTCAAACATCAAAAAAGCGTTGTCAATCTTTAGAGTTTGAACCTCCAGGAGAAAAATAATAATAAAAGAAATATACCAATTTTAAATACATTACGAGGGAAAATAATAATAAAAGAAATAAATACACGGCAATGATATTGCATATTTGTTACAATACATTCATTACACACATTTAAAGAATAGGTATCTGGTCCTAAATCAAATTCTGTTTAGGACAGAAATAATAAGAATAATAAAATTTTTGAATAAATTAATACTTCTTTCTTTCTTTATTTTATGTCCCTTCCCCTCATGCTAAAAATATTGTTAATTACCATTGCTCTAAAATACATCTTAACCTATTTAAACTTCATTGAGACATGAAAAATGTTCCACTTTAGGGATATGGGTTCCTTTACGACCCAAAGTTTTTGAATTTTTCAAAATTATTATTATTATTATTATTATTATTATTATTCAGTTATAATTTGTATTATATCCTGTTTATTAATGATTAGGTCATCTGATTAAGTTAAAGATAGAGTAGAAACAGAATCAAGTAGTACTGGATTTCAAAATCACACATTCCAATTTAAAGGTTAAGATAAACGAGGAAGCGGCTGATTGAATTTATTTGTTCATTTATTTATTAATAATATACGTTGTTTCTTCTTTCTTTCTTTCTTTTTCTTTTTGTTCTTTTTCCTTTTCTTTTGTATATGTGCGTTAAAAAATATTTATTTAATTATTCATTGTATTTATTTATTTAATTTAATTATTTATTTATTGTTTTTTACTTTTCTGTTCCCAATCCCAATATTCAGTTTTCTATGATATGCAGTACTAGGATTTCGTTTAAATTACTCTTTTCCTAATGATTATCGAATATCATTCCCTCATAAATAATAAATAATGATAAAAATTAAATAAAGCATCGCAATGGCGACGTGCTTGCTTGGTTATTCAATTCCCTAGATGCACAGACCTTGAAGAAAAGAGATTTCAAATCATCATAATAAACCGTTCGCAGATAAGTGGCCCAAGCTCCTTCCTGCTTCAAGAAAGGTGTAGAAAATAAAGAAAAAATATAAAGGTAAACGTAAGAAGCAGGGCCGCTTTGAGTGGGGTCAAAGGTGAGTCAGAGATAACGCTTGAGTGGGTGCAGGTGATAGCGATCAAACGCCGTTGTTGTTCGACCGCGATCAAAGGGCGTGAAATAAATATATTCCGCCCCAGCTTTTGTTGAAACCCTCACTTTCTTTTTTGTTTTAGAACATTGACTGCCAAACACAAATGTCTCAAGTCTACCGCATATATAGTCTACCTTTTTTTTTTTTTTTTTTTTTTTTTTTAAATTAAATTTATCTACGGTTTAAATGTGTCCTGTCGAGATAATAAATGGGCATTTATTTGAACTATTGTAATTTTTTCATTAAAATGTCTATTTTTGTTTCTTTTTTTCTTTCCTTCTTTTTAGGGTGGGGTGGGAGGGGGGATTGGTGGAGAAAATTTTTAATGGAGTACGGATTTAATTTTTGTGCAACTTGAAAAAATAATTTCAACTTTCTTTATAAAAGCGTGTAAAAAAAAAAAAAAAAAAAAAAGAAAGAGAATAGAATCATAATGAAAAATAAATAAATAAAAATATATTAATTAATAAATGAGTCGTCGTTTTATTTTATAAACCAATTAGCGGCAAGGAGTAGGCATTGGTTGTTATTTTTCTGGACAGTAGTTAGTAATTTTCTGAACGTTCGAAAATAAATAAACGAATGAATGAAATAAAATAAAATAAAATGTTAAATTTAATTAAATTAAGAAAATTTTTTACTAATTTTTTTCCCTGACAAGAGGAGCTTATATATATATATATATATATATATATATATATATATATATATATATATAAACTTTGATTTAATTTGTTAAGCCAGGAAACATCATATTTAATTAATCTACTTTTCTTAAGAAACATATTTTTATAAGTGAAATTCACTCGTTTTACAAATGGGAATAAATCTATGTAATTTTTTACATGAAAGTAAAAATTTTCCTATTTAAAAAATAAATAAATAAATAAATAAAAATCTAAATATTTGATTAATAGCGGTTAAAATAAAAATAAAATAAATGCAATGCCCAAAAACGATAGTATTCCCATGTTAGTTTTTTCCTGGAAACGATGACATTACAATTTTACACAAGTTCAAATACTTTATCCATTTAACGATTTTATGAAAATTATTATACATAAGTATGTATCATGCAGTATGAGTACTACATTACAAGATAAATTCGCGAGTTTCTTCATTATTAATGAAATAATAATGAAATACTTTTAAAGATTAGGGCAGAATTATGTTTCAATTTTGTTTACATTTTTTTAACACTCTCGAACAAAGTTTAAAATTATTTATAACTCCGGTTTGTCTGTGCGTCCATTAGTCTGTTTGTCTATCTGCATGTGTCTGTCCGCACTCCAATTTCCGGAAATACTCATGGAATTCCTTGGAAATATTAAGTAGTATTATACATGTTCACTAGGGGTATTCCCTACCAAAAATGGTGTAAATATTACCACTGGTTTGTGTACAGGGACACACAAAAGAATTCTAATGTATTTCGTTCTGCGAGAGGTATTTTTATAAAACATATTTTAATTAACTTTGTATTAACTATACATAATGAAATCGACATTTATTATTCTTAAGCATAAAAACGTGTTTTCTGTGGAATAGGACATGTCAGCATCAAGGTTTTCAAGGCCACACAAATTATTCAGATACATTAGGGGGTATAACCGGAAATTGCTAAAATATTGTTTACGAGTGATTATAAAATCAGTTACTGTCTATTTGTCCGTCTATGCTCTAATATCCGTTAATGTTTATAGAATGCCTTGTACTTAATATATGTTATTTAAGTTCACTATGGCATGTTTTTTTTTTTTTTTTTTTTTTGTTTTTTTAAATATATATTTTGTGTCGCATATAACGAAATTAATATACATTATTAAAATATATAAAACTTTTTTTTTTCTCTGTGAGACAAAGTACACTAAGCGACAAAAAAAAAAAAAAAAAAAAAAAAAGCCGCAAGTAGTGTAATTTTGTTCGTTCTGCAACAGCGGCACCGCGGTACGGGCGAGCCGTGCTGCTGCCGCACCGTCTCTTATCAGTATCGTTCCGGTGACGCATGTCGACATGAAAGATAAGGAAGGTTAGAATTAGGATGTTATCTTGAATGATAAAGAATATTATTTTAAGAGAACTTTAATTATTGATTTTTCTCAAACTTATTTTTCTGTGGTGCTGACATCTATTGAGGAAGCAT
This sequence comes from Salticus scenicus, assembly GCA_963930645.1. Classification (NCBI taxonomy): domain Eukaryota; kingdom Metazoa; phylum Arthropoda; class Arachnida; order Araneae; family Salticidae; genus Salticus; species Salticus scenicus. Next base: position 176,442,395 of record OZ005650.1, read on the forward strand.
TGAACTCCTTTATTTTCAAAAATGATGCTTTGCCGTCACTTAGGATCGAACCTGCTATCTGCGGGTTGCGAGTCCGCCGCGCTATCCACTCGACCATCATGTGTTGATAGCGTAAATTTTAATTACTTAGTGTATCGTTTTGCGATGAAATTTATTTTAAATGTAAGTTATTTTCCAATTTAAGAAATGAATGTATTAATATTAGTGAGGATTTTTAGTGCATAATTAATATTTTAATTGTTTTCGTAGATTTTATGCGCATAATTATTATTTTAATGATAATTTGGGATAAAATATTAAGAAATTTTTTCTTGTGTTTGAGTGATTAAAAATCTTCGTTCAAGTGTGTTTGATAAGTGGAAATATGTGATTTTTCTACTGTTATATGTTCAAACATTTTTTATTTATTTTTTTTTTCTATGTGAACATATATTAAATTTCTTTTTTATTTAATCTTTAGAACTCTGCTAAAGAGTTACTTTTTTTTCTGTGAAATTCTCAAAAGAGAATTTCTTATGTATGTTCAAACAGATTTTTTAATCTGCGTGAACATATTTAGACAGTATTTTTAATTATGTAAAATATACGATTTTTCGCGAATGGTTTTCACAAATATTTTTTAAGGAAAAATTGTGGTATAATTTAAATGCGTACAAAATTTAATAAAATGATTACAAGTTAAGGAAATTTTCTCTCATCTGAAATATTACCATATGTGCTGCCATCTGGCGATTATTTATTGAAACAGAGAAAAAAAATTAATATTATTGAAGTAGAGAGTTAGAAAAAATATATTCAGGCAGAAATAGAGGTATTTATTTCATTTAGTAATAAAGGATTAGAAAAATTAACTAAGATTTTGTATATTTTAGTGCTCATAGAGAAATGAATTTACATTAATTATCAATTTTAAAATTAATTTTAAACTTGGAAAAAAAAAAATAATAATAATATTGAAGTAGAGAGTTAGAAAAAATATATTCAGACAGATATAGTGATAAAGGATTAGAAAAATTAATTAAGATTTTGTGCAACCAATAACATTTTACCACGCAACAGAGTTATAGTACATTTTATTTAACTTATCATAAGCTAAAATCAAACCATGTACTTATTAATCTTATATTCATGTATTTGCATATTTTGTATATTTATGCATCCTTAAGTATTTTAGTTATGTAATATTTTAAAATATTTTGCATTATAAATGTAATTTAAGTTTATGCACGCACACATAGAAAAATTTAATTATTTATTTTTTAATCTTAATAGATTAAAACGGAAATAATTTTTTTTTTTTGAACTTCCGTTTTATAATAAAATAGTTATATTATCTTCTATCCTAATATAATTCAAATAAATAGAGATTCTTAGAAATTTTGCGAAGGACAATTTAAATAATGTGGTAAGTGTGTATTTTCGGATATATGTAGAAATAGTGATTAAGACTTGTGTTTATCTTTGCATTACACGAAATGTTTAAACATGAGATCTTGATTATATACTTTTAAATAGATAATGAGTTGTATTAGAAATTATGTAAGAAGATATTTTTATATACTTAATTGTTAGATAAGTAGTTTTCGTTTAAAAATATGGACCTTAAAGTGAAAATACTATACTACAGAGTTACCATTTATTTAATTCATTAAAAAATATGCTTCTTTTCTACACTTCCAAAGAAACAAATGAGCGATAAGGTTATTTCTTATCGACCATGTTGATACTACGTCATACTACGATAAACTCATTTTGTTTGATTATCTTATATAGTTCTACTAAACTAGTTTAAAAAACTTTTTGAATTATTCACCTTAAAATGAAAATACCATACTACAGAGTTACCATTTATTTAATTCATTAAAAAATATACTTCTATCAACCAATAACATTTTACCACGCAACAGAGTTATAGTAGATTTTATTTAACTTATCATAAGCTAAAATCAAGCCATGCACTTATTAATCTTATATTCATGTATTTGCATATTTTGTTTATTTATGCATCCTTAAGTATTTTAGTTATGTAATATTTTAAAATGTGATTGGAAAAAGAAAAAATATTTCGCATTATAAATGTAATTTAAGTTTATGCACGCACACACATAGAAAAATTTAATTATTTATTTTTTTAATCTTAATAGATTAAAACGGAAATTTAAAAGTTAAGCATATGTACATTGCGAAATTGATTAAGATTTAATATTACAAACTTAATTATATTGAGTGAAATTAGGATGTAACATTAAATAAGTAATACTTGTAAATATTGCAAAAATGTTGAAGTACATTAAGGATTAATACTTGCTTAGATATATTTTATGTGCATATATAGTACTTTTGTGATGTTATGTAGCTTATTAGATAAACAATACTTATAAATATTGCAAAAATGTTGAAATACATTAAGGTTTCATAGCTGCATAGTTATATTTTATGTGCATATTTAGTACTTTTTGTGATGTAATGTAGCTTATTAGATGTCCAATAGTTATAAATGATGCAAAAATGTTGAAATACATTAAGATTTCATAGCTGCTTAGATATATTTTATGTGCATATATAGTACTTTTTCGATGTTATGTAGCTTATTGGATAAATATTGCAAAAATGTTGAAGTACATTAAGGTTTCATAGCTGCATAGTTATATTTTATGTGCATATATAGTACTTTTGCGATGTTATGTAGCTTATTAGAGGAACGATACTTATAAATGATGCAAAAATGCTGAAATACATTAAGGTTTAATATTTATATTTTATGCGCGTATATAGCACTTTTTGTGATGCGAAACAAAATATTCTCAGGGGATAGTAGTTTTCAAAAATTTAACCACAGGAATACACTCTATTTAAGATAGAAATAGGTGCACTAGTATTGAACATGATGGCTTTTTGGGGTCACGTGATTTTTTTTTTTTTTTTTTTTTTCGTCCAATCAGAAGCACGGAATTTTAATGAATAGTATTATAAAATTAAATGTTTTTTATATACAGATATTTTTGAGGTTCCATGAACCAATCAAAACCACGGATTTTTAATGAATAGTACTATAAAATTAAGCACTTTGTGGAATTAAGTGTTGATTGTGTACAAATAATTTTGGTGTTTTTTCAACCACATGGATTTTTTAATGATTATAAAATTAAGTGAATTGTGGAATTAAGTGTTGATCATATTCAAATAATTTAGGAGTACCCTGAACCAACCAGAAGCATGGATTTTTAATAATTGTAAAATTAAGTATACAAGTTTCGGAAAAAACCATGAAAAACTTCAAACGAATAGTCTACAAGCTTTAAAATCTGTGATGCACAAATTATTTGTTTTAACATGTTGATAAACTAGATTACATTAAAAAGTTTGGGTATTAAAATGATATATATTTGGTGTGATTAATAGGGGTTCTAAAGAATTTGGTTGCTTTTCCTGGTGTATGAATTTAGCTTATATTTGGCGTGATTTCGCCAATAATTACAAATTTGGTGGTAAACCTGCAGTATAAATGCATTCGCAAAGAAAATTTTGTCAGTTGCTGCTGTATTTTTGAGGAGTGCGCACGTTTAATTTATCAACTTGTATTTTTTATAACACTTTACTTTTAGTGAGAGAGATGGATTTATCTGCAGAAATGCCTATTTCAAATGAGGTGTCATCAAGCTTGGATACTAAGAAAGTACCAAAAACTTTTAGCTGTGTTTCTTGCAGTATGGTATTTAAACGAAAATGGGATTTGCTTCGTCACATGAAAATTCATCTCAACGAAAAATCTTTTATTTGCAATGTATGCCAGAAAGCATTTACCAGGTCAGATGAGTTAAAGAGACATTTAAAAATTCATGAAAAGACTTCTATTGAACATAGATGTGGGCAATGTGATGAATCCTTTAATCGCAAGTATCAGTTGCTGATGCATATTAGAAAAAATCATCGAAAACCTTTACCAGCGCATTCCTGTGATCAATGTGCAGAAACATTTAGACAGAAATATAAACTTTTAGAGCATGTTAGAGAAAATCATCGAAAACCCTTATCGCAAGCAACATTAAAGGGAATATCAAATTCTGACCGAGATTTTTCTTAAGGAGAAAATTATGCATTTTAAAAGAAAAAATGCTCTTAATACATTTACAATAACCACATTTGATAATAAAAACAAAGATTTGGATTTAACGTCATTTTTTAATAATTTAAGAACTGACATTTTAAACGAATTAAACTTTCAATTAAATGACCAAGGATCATTGAAATGGTATATTAATGTAGAAGTTATTTTTAGTTGTATTTATGAAAATGGAGAGAAGGATTTTATTACTCAAAATTTTAGGTCAAAAAGTATAACAACTCTTTTAATAAATGATTTGAATAATGATCTTGAAAACGCTTTTAACAAGATGAAAAAGTGTTTTGATGAATTTAGTGAACAAGGATCAGGTTGGACATTAACCGAAATTTTCAAATTAGAACTTTGTATGACTAAATATGGTTCTTTTCAAATGTAATATCTGATTTTACTATTTATATATATATATATATTGAAAATTGTTAGTTTAATCTTATAAAATTATTGTAAACTTTGTATTAAAATGATGCATGTAAAAATCTTATAATTTGAAAAATAAAAGTATGTGTACAAAAATTGTATTTTTAATTATTTATCTCATATAAAAATTTTATGTAAAAGTTTAAACTATTAATCGGATTTTTAAAATAAATGCACTTATGTAAACATGTTTAAATAGAAAGTTTTATATTTATTTTATCAAAGTAATTTTTTATTTTTTATTTATTTATTTATTTATTTTTTAATATGATTTTAAAACTACATATTTTTATAAAACGTTATTTCATAAATAAATTAATATTTTATAGTAAATATAATCTTACCAATTTTAGAGATTGTATCAAAAAATCATGAACTTTCCAATTTTAGCATTAACCATTTAACATATAGTCTAGGGAAATACTAACCTGCTTAAAAGTTTAACTTTTCTGCATGTTTGAAATTAGACATCAACAAATTATTTGTTTCGACATGATGATAAACTAAAATATTTTTCGAGATTTTTTAATGGGATTGGGGGTATTTTTCAAGATTTGGCTATTAAAATAACATATCTGCTAAGATTTGGCGAGATTTTTTAATATATTTGGCAATAAATACTAATTTGGCATTAAACATAGTGTATAAATTCAGTCTCGTAGAAAATTTAATCAGTTGCTAACTTGTTTTCGTGGTTCATATAGCATTTTTAAAGTTTTACTTTGATTATATTTATAATGGATCTATCTGAGGAAGTGCAAGTTTCTGTTCATCAACAAGCCACTTCATCATGTTTTGAAGATGAGACTTTTCACTTAGAGGATGCAAAACCCTATATTTGTAATGTGTGTAAGAAAGCATTTAGTAGATCGTACGGTTATAAAAGACACTTAAAAACTCATGTAAAACCTCGCATTGGATATGGGTGTGAATACTGTATGGAAAATTTTAGTCGTAAACGGGATTTTTTAAAGCATAATGCAAAAATTCATAAAAAGACTTTACATAATCACAGTTGTGATGAATGTAGTGAAGTGTTTAGGACTAAACAAGATTTATTGAATCATAAAAAAATGGTACATCGAAAGGTTTTACCTGTATATCTATGTGTAGAATGCAACGAAAGTTTTCGATATAAGTATGAATTATTACAACATAACAGAAAAAATCATCGTAAAGATTCTTCTGCTTACGTATGTACAAAATGCAATGAACGAAGTACTCTCAACTTAGACAGTGAAAATATGAACTTAACGAATTTTTTGAATAGTTTGAATACTGCTTTTTTAACCAACACCTATTCATTAGCCAAAAGCTTTCATGATGAAAATAACAATACGTATTTTTTAATATTTTTAAATAATGAAAATATGAATACCGAACGCATAACACAAAATATTGACTCACCAACCAACAACTTTGAGAGTGCAAATGCGAACTTAACGAATTTTTCAGATAATCAAAATATTGTTTTCGGTTCATCAACCAGTGAAAATGTGATCTTATCAAATGTTTTGGATAATAATGAAAATGCATACAACGTTTTACCCACTGCTAATGGAAATATAAATACTGAATGTTTGACACAAAGTAATATTTATGACTCACCAACGAACAACTTTCAGAATATAAATGTGGACTTTACGAATTTTAATGTAGAGTGTATGAGTAATCAAAATAATTTTTCACCGGTGAGTGTTGATAACAACTTGTTGACATTTTTGGATAATTTTAATGTAGAATGTATAACTCAATGTAACCTTAACGATTCAACAACAATTTAGATTTTTATGAACCTGTTTTTATATTGACAATAATAATGTAAAATAAATTATTTTAATCAAAAATTGTGTTTTTAATATGAAATTAGTTTCTACACACCATTTTATATTACAATAGATACGTTAAGTCACGAAAAATATCTAAACATGTATAAATATATTTTTGCTTTCTTATTAACTAAATCGTTTAATACATTTATATACAATAAGACTTGGTGATTTTAATTCGTTTTAAAGAAATTCTCTCTCAACAAATTGGAATGGGACGAAGTGACTTATAAAAACCGTAAAAATTAAGAACTCTAAAATTGCTGATTTATTAAATATTTTCTACGAATAAGAAAGTGCCTATCAATGCACAGGGCGAATTGTTGCAAGCTCTTAATGATATGCCTAAAACCTTTATTAAAAACAAATTTTTGTTATCTTCTGTACCCAAATGTAGCCCCACCCACCTATTGGTTAAATTTTTAATATAAAACACTGGTCTCTTTATTTATGTTTAAATAAATGATATAAAAACTGGACTTACCTCAACACAGTTGTTAATTTGCGTCCTTCTCTTCTACTCGCACGGTGTGAAATGAGCGATAACGCTATTTCTTATCTACTATGTCACGTGACATTGTCTAGTATGATGTAGTAAGCTACCTACGTCACATGACATTGTCTACTATGACGTATCTAGCACGTATCTACTACGTCACATATACTACATTAGTGTAGGGTTTGTGTTTAGCTTACTACGTCATAGTAGACAATGTCGCCAAATATAAGCTAAAAATGGCGAAATCACGCCAAATATAAGCTAAATTCATACACCAGGAAAAGCAACCAAATTCTTTAGAACCCCTATTAATCACACCAAATATATATCATTTTAATACCCAAACTTTTTAATGTAATCTAGTTTATCAACATGTTAAAACAAATAATTTGTGCATCACAGATTTTAAAGCTTGTAGACTATTCGTTTGAAGTTTTTCATGGTTTTTTCCGAAACTTGTATACTTAATTTTACAATTATTAAAAATCCATGCTTCTGGTTGGTTCAGGGTACTCCTAAATTATTTGAATATGATCAACACTTAATTCCACAATTCACTTAATTTTATAATCATTAAAAAATCCATGTGGTTGAAAAAACACCAAAATTATTTGTACACAATCAACACTTAATTCCACAAAGTGCTTAATTTTATAGTACTATTCATTAAAAATCCGTGGTTTTGATTGGTTCATGGAACCTCAAAAATATCTGTATATAAAAAACATTTAATTTTATAATACTATTCATTAAAATTCCGTGCTTCTGATTGGACGAAAAAAAAAAAAAAAAAAAAAAATCACGTGACCCCAAAAAGCCATCATGTTCAATACTAGTGCACCTATTTCTATCTTAAATAGAGTGTATTCCTGTGGTTAAATTTTTGAAAACTACTATCCCCTGAGAATATTTTGTTTCGCATCACAAAAAGTGCTATATACGCGCATAAAATATAAATATTAAACCTTAATGTATTTCAGCATTTTTGCATCATTTATAAGTATCGTTCCTCTAATAAGCTACATAACATCGCAAAAGTACTATATATGCACATAAAATATAACTATGCAGCTATGAAACCTTAATGTACTTCAACATTTTTGCAATATTTATCCAATAAGCTACATAACATCGAAAAAGTACTATATATGCACATAAAATATATCTAAGCAGCTATGAAATCTTAATGTATTTCAACATTTTTGCATCATTTATAACTATTGGACATCTAATAAGCTACATTACATCACAAAAAGTACTAAATATGCACATAAAATATAACTATGCAGCTATGAAACCTTAATGTATTTCAACATTTTTGCAATATTTATAAGTATTGTTTATCTAATAAGCTACATAACATCACAAAAGTACTATATATGCACATAAAATATATCTAAGCAAGTATTAATCCTTAATGTACTTCAACATTTTTGCATCATTTTTAACTATTGGACATCTAATAAGTCGCATATCATCACAAAAAGCACTAAATATGCACATAAAATATAACTATGCAGCTATGAAACCTTAATGTACTTCAACATTTTTGCAATATTTACAAGTATTACTTATTTAATAAGTTACATCCTAATTTCACTCAATATAATTAAGTTTGTAATATTAAATCTTAATCAATTTCGCAATGTACATATGCTTAACTTTTAAATTTCCGTTTTAATCTATTAAGATTAAAAAAATAAATAATTAAATTTTTCTATGTGTGTGCGTGCATAAACTTAAATTACATTTATAATGCGAAATATTTTTTTTTTTTCCAACCACATTTTAAAATATTACATAACTAAAATACTTAAGGATGCATAAATAAACAAAATATGCAAATACATGAATATAAGATTAATAAGTGCATGGCTTGATTTTAGCTTATGATAAGTTAAATAAAATCTACTATAACTCTGTTGCGTGTAAAATGTTATTGGTTGATAGAAGTATATTTTTTAATGAATTAAATAAATGGTAACTCTGTAGTATGGTATTTTCATTTTAAGGTGAATAATTCAAAAAGTTTTTTAAACTAGTTTAGTAGAACTATATAAGATAATCAAACAAAATGAGTTTATCGTAGTATGACGTAGTATCAACATGGTCGATAAGAAATAACCTTATCGCTCATTTGTTTCTTTGGAAGTGTAGAAAAGAAGCATATTTTTTAATGAATTAAATAAATGGTAACTCTGTAGTATAGTATTTTCACTTTAAGGTCCATATTTTTAAACGAAAACTACTTATCTAACAATTAAGTATATAAAAATATCTTCTTACATAATTTCTAATACAACTCATTATCTATTTAAAAGTATATAATCAAGATCTCATGTTTAAACATTTCGTGTAATGCAAAGATAAACACAAGTCTTAATCACTATTTCTACATATATCCGAAAATACACACTTACCACATTATTTAAATTGTCCTTCGCAAAATTTCTAAGACAACTCATTTAGAAGAATCTCTATTTATTTGAATTATATTAGGATAGAAGATAATATAACTATTTTATTATAAAATGGAAGTTCAAAAAAAAAAAATTATTTCCGTTTTAATCTATTAAGATTAAAAAATAAATAATTAAATTTTTCTATGTGTGCGTGCATAAACTTAAATTACATTTATAATGCAAAATATTTTAAAATATTACATAACTAAAATACTTAAGGATGCATAAATATACAAAATATGCAAATACATGAATATAAGATTAATAAGTACATGGTTTGATTTTAGCTTATGATAAGTTAAATAAAATGTACTATAACTCTGTTGCGTGGTAAAATGTTATTGGTTGCACAAAATCTTAATTAATTTTTCTAATCCTTTATCACTATATCTGTCTGAATATATTTTTTCTAACTCTCTACTTCAATATTATTATTATTTTTTTTTTCCAAGTTTAAAATTAATTTTAAAATTGATAATTAATGTAAATTCATTTCTCTATGAGCACTAAAATATACAAAATCTTAGTTAATTTTTCTAATCCTTTATTACTAAATGAAATAAATACCTCTATTTCTGCCTGAATATATTTTTTCTAACTCTCTACTTCAATAATATTAATTTTTTTTTCTCTGTTTCAATAAATAATCGCCAGATGGCAGCACATATGGTAATATTTCAGATGAGAGAAAATTTCCTTAACTTGTAATCATTTTATTAAATTTTGTACGCATTTAAATTATACCACAATTTTTCCTTAAAAAATATTAGTGAAAACCATTCGCGAAAAATCGTATATTTTACATAATTAAAAATACTGTCTAAATATGTTCACGCAGATTAAAAAATCTGTTTGAACATACATAAGAAATTCTCTTTTGAGAATTTCACAGAAAAAAAAGTAACTCTTTAGCAGAGTTCTAAAGATTAAATAAAAAAGAAATTTAATATATGTTCACATAGAAAAAAAAAAAATAAATAAAAAATGTTTGAACATATAACAGTAGAAAAATCACATATTTCCACTTATCAAACACACTTGAACGAAAATTTTTAATCACTCAAACACAAGAAAAAATTTCTTAATATTTTATCCCAAATTATCATTAAAATAATAATTATGCGCATAAAATCTACGAAAACAATTAAAATATTAATTATGCACTAAAAATCCTCACTAATATTAATACATTCATTTCTTAAATTGGAAAATAACTTACATTTAAAATAAATTTCATCGCAAAACGATACACTAAGTAATTAAACTTTACGCTATCAACACATGATGGTCGAGTGGATAGCGCGGCGGACTCGCAACCCGCAGATAGCAGGTTCGATCCTAAGTGACGGCAAAGCATCATTTTTGAAAATAAAGGAGTTCAATGCTTCCTCAATAGATGTCAGCACCACAGAAAAATAAGTTTGAGAAAAATCAATAATTAAAGTTCTCTTAAAATAATATTCCTTATCATTCAAGATAACATCCTAATTCTAACCTTCCTTATCTTTCATGTCGACATGCGTCACCGGAACGATACTGATAAGAGACGGTGCGGCAGCAGCACGGCTCGCCCGTACCGCGGTGCCGCTGTTGCAGAACGAACAAAATTACACTACTGCCGCACTTGAATATTTTCCTTTTTACCTTCTGCAACCTCCAATTTTATCGCTTAAAAAGCAAATTTTCGAACAGATTTTATTATGTTGTCCTCCACTTACACTTTAGTATCGAGAGTTCAGTGTTAAAAACAAGATGTAATTTTCAGAAAAACTGTAATTTTAGAAATTATTTCAAAAACGGTAAGAATAACGATGCCACAAAAAGTATTAATTTTGAATGAAAATAAAAAAATATTTTAATACGTGAGATGACAAAATAATTAAATGTTTACGAAATATTGGTAAAATGATTTTTAGCAAAATATAAAATTTTTTGGCCGTTTAAACTGGAAATTTGGCTTTAGGCAGTCATGTTGCTCATCGAAGCAAGATAACCGCAAGTTAAAAAGCGAATGTTTAAAAAATCGATCTGTATCATGTTCAGAACTTAAAAAATATTTTTAAAAAGTTTATAGTAAATTACTTTCTTCAAAAACAATGCGGGAACAATTAAACAATGCAGGTTAAAGAACAGAAGATCTGCGAAAAAAGCCATTATTAAGGAAAAGAATTATAAAAAACAATACTTTAGTTGACCAAAATTTAAAAATATTATCAGTTAATATTACGCTGAACTGGTTTTCTCTGATGAATCAAGTTTTCTTTATTTCGAGCAGGTGAAAAAAGCTAGAATTAGGACGAAAATGTGACCAACTTAATGAAAATCGCCCTCTTAAAATAGTGAAATTTTCTTCGTACATTGTGATACAGAAATGCACAATTTTTCAAGGAATCGGGTAAATTTTCATGCTCAAAGGATCAATTAACTCAAAATAAAACACGTTGATTATAAAAGTGGCGCTTGACCGACTATTTTAGAGGTATTTCAGACTTTTCTTCAAACACCATTTCATGATGATAATGCACCTTGCTGTACGGCATCTGTGGTACGTCAATTTGAATCAAATCCTTAAAATTACCTATCCATTACCATGAGCACCTATGATTCTGTAAATAATAATATAATTTTCCCTCTAAGTTAAATCTCACAAAGAATATCGTAGAATTTCTTCTTTATTAGACTTGGGAACAGTCCTAATCTCAATTCGCTCGAAAATGTTTAGTCATAAAGAGGCGCAGGAAGAGAAAGGAGGATTCGAAATTTGCAGCCTACAACTTTGCAAGAACTAGAAAAGTTATTTACAATATTTAGCACAGTGAAATTTTTGAGATATAAATCTCAAAAAAAAAAAAAAAAAACGGTATAATGCTATGCCACTGTGCATTACAGCATTAATTCCATATAAAGGTGGAATTAACCCAATGCAGAATACATATTTTTATTAAAAATTTGCTTAGATCTAACAAATAAATTGTTTTATTTCATATACTAAAATATAACTTGTTTATTTCATATAATAAATCATAGTAGAATTCAAAGTGTATGATTATCGCATTATGTTTAAAACGAAAGTTTTATGCATAAAGCACTTCGTAGAGAGTAATAAAGCGAATTATTAAATCGAAAATGTACATAGGTATCATTTCGTCCCTTTGGTGTAATGCAAACATGACAATTTTATTTGTTCGAACTATTAATTTTAAAGTTATTACAAATAAAAACGGTATAAGTCATTTTTTCTGCAGTGCGGCCTTTTTTTTTTTGTTGTTGTTGTTGCTTAGTGTACTTTTAGTACAGTACTGTGCAAATTAATTGGGACAAGCTCAAAACTTTTCACAAATGTTGTTTAACTGATATAGGTTAACTTACATGCACGGTATAACAATCTAATACGAAATATGCCCTCCTCTAGCTTGAATGAGATCTTGTACACGGTTTGGCATGGATTCCACTAAATTAGAACATAAATTTTTGATCTCGTCATCACCAAACCAAACTTATATAACATTCTCAATCATTGTTTTCTTTGATGAGCAGTTCATTTTACTCACACGTCTCTTTACAATGCTCCACAAATTTTCGATGGGATTTACATCAGGAGAATTACCAGGCCAATCCAAAACCGTTAATTTCTGTTCTTGAAAAAAATTCTTTGTTAGCTTAGAAGAATGGCATGGAGCAAGATCTTGTTGAAAGATGCCAACACCACCAGCGAACGTTTGCATCATAGGCACAATTTTTCTTTCTATTATAGAAATGTATATTTTAGAGTTCATCATCCCTACAACTAGTACTAAGCTGTCAGGTCCTCCAGAAGTAAAATAACCCCACAAAACATCTGTTTCTGAGGGTGCTTAACTGTTTGAATAAGATGTTGTTCTCTAATGGGTTCTCCATCACTTAGCCTGACAAATCTTGGTCGAAACCCTTGCACAATAAAATGCGTTTCGTCGCTGATAAAAACCTTCTTCCAGTCTTGTGCAGTCCAGGATTGATATTTCCTGGCCCAGTCCATACGTTTTCTCTTTATTGCAGGTGTTAGTAACTGTTTTTTGATTGGTGTTCTTGCAAATCACCCAGATTCAATAAGCCTTCGTCGAATTGTTGATGAATCCACGCTCACACCAGTAGCTAATAATTCTCTCTGAAAATGTGTACTTGTTTTGCGAGGATGCATTTTACTATTTCGTGCAAGAAATTTGTCTGTTCGAGGTGTGGTCTTGCGTTTGCGTCCACATTTTCCCTTCGTTTTGGAGACACTGTCCCAAAATTCTTTTGCAGATTAACAATCCTAGACACACTGGATTTTCCAACTCCAACTGCTGTAGCAATATCCCTCACAGTCATAGAAGTATGCTGACTAAGGGTAACAATTGTAGTCCTTTTCCTGGGAGTGATATACTTTTTTTAAATACACGTCAGAAGCAGACAATTCACACAATCGACCACTTCTTACAGCAACTGAAGCGCAACTGAAGGGAAATTCTTTTTAAATATCATGATCATGTGGTCAAACCATTTTAGATTAGTTAAGGGAAGTCGCGCGTTGTAGGAAAATGCAGTTGAAACCGGTTTGAGGCAGAAAATCAATGAGGAAAGAACAATTTTCTTAAAAAATGTGTTTGTCCCAATTAATTTGCACAGTACTGTATAATTTACTGATTAGGGTTAGTTTAAAATTGTTCATATACGTTATACGGTGTAAATGGAAATTGCTTAATGTAACATTTTATACTTATGTGACCTTTTTTTTACGCTATATATGGTGACTAAGTAAGTTTTCAACGATATACAGGGCTCCGCAAACGCAATCTTTTTATTGATTTTTCTTTAGAAATAAAGCTATGAAAATGTTTTAGTGAGATACTATTTCCAAATTAAAAACAAAATTTATTTTTGTGGTCTTGCCTTTTTTGTACAGTAAGTTTCCGACGATATACAGGGATCCGCAAGCACAATCTTTTTATTGATATTTCTTTAGAAATAAAGCTATGAAAATGTTTTAGTGAGATATTTCCAACGTAATTAAAAACAAAATTTATTTTTGTGGTTTTGCCGTTTTTGAACAATATACAGGACTACATAGAAACAATCTATTGTACAGTTTTTCTGTGTAAGTAAAGCCATAAAGATATCTTTTAAATACCTTTATGGCTTCACCTTCTTTAAGGTTTTCTTTCTTCATAATTAAAAACAAAAAATATTTAAGGCCTCATTACAAGTGAGTTAAAAAAAAATACATTCATGGGTTAAATGATGTAACACGGTGATTCCATTTGGAAGGTGCATATAATCTATGCAAACGGCATGATTAATATGTCTTGCTTTAATACAAATGTATCAATTGCAGTTCATTTTTAATACAGAAAACATCAATTAAGTTAAAATTTATTTTATAATGTATATTTAATTATAGTATTACATTTATCCTGTAATGTTTGTTTTTCGTCATTAAAAGTAAACAAATAAAAACTTAAATAAAATGGATAATGAAGATATTGATTCTATGATCTATAATACGGATTAATTATCATAATGAAATATCGTGATTATTATTTAAGTAATCTATCATTCCTTTCTGTAGTTGAGTTACTCCTTTGAATGCTAAAGTTTTAATTACGGATAAATAAATAAATAAAATCGGTTCCTTTAAAAATAGGTGATATTTCTGAAAGTAACCACACAGAAAAATTTAAAAAGATCTATCCCTAAAACTAATTACAGACGAAGAAACGAATATAACAAGTCATGACGCCTTAGGCAAATTTTTCTCAGTAACGTAGCAACGTAAAGTAGCAATTGTAAAAGTAGCAACCTTTCCTAAAAGATATATGTCTTAGGAAAGGTTGCTACTTTACAATTTATTAACATGGTGCTTTGTATATTTTAATGCCCCCCCCCCCTTCCTCCCCCGAGAAATCAACCAGCCGTTCATCTTCTTATAATGTCTTTGCTGCAACACAATTAATTATATTAAGATTCTGTTTTAGGCTAATTAAGGAGCAAAGGTATGGGGAAAAAAGCATAGAAATATATTATAGGGAATTATTTTATATTCATTTCAAAAAGGGGAAGTAATCCCTAAGCAATTTCTATGAATATTAAATAAGGATATTTTAATTAAAAAATGAATGGTATTTATAAATTAAAAATAAATTGCCTATTTTAGATTTGCTCCATTAGCACTTTCAGTCGGGACCCCGACCTCTTTCAGACGTACGTTTTCGCTGACCGCTAGCCGGACTTTGCTGACTTCTGTTCAGCAGGGAGAGCCAATTTCGATCCACAAGACCACAAGTTGAGTTGACTCTTGCCTATTGCACGTGCGCTTATTGGCGATAATTTCTACTACTTCGCTCAACGATGCGTAATTGTGACTGTTATAATTTGATATTTTGCGAATTTTGTTAAAATTAATTTCGATTGGGTTTCACTATTGACTTTAATTAAGGCTAGCGTTATTTTATTATATTTAATGTCGTTTTGGTGCTCCCTTATTCTATTTATAATTTTTCTCTAAGTCATGCCTATATAGAATCCGGTTTTATTTTTGTCGTTTTTATAGTTGATTTCATAAATTCCTGTAGTTTGTAAGGGGCAATTTCGTCTTTGTTGTTCCTTATTCTTTGAAATATGTTGCTATTTGGTTTTATGGGTATATTTATGTTAATTTTTGCTGCTTCGTTTTTTATTATAACTGAAGTGTTTTTATTGTATGGTATATTTGTTTTTAGCTTTTTGCGCGTTGTTAATTTGGTTTAAACTTTTAATTCTGTTTTTATATAATTATTTACAAGACTTTTGTTATAACTGTCTTTGATTACAATTTCATAAATCTTGTTTAGTTCGTTTAACAGGTTCTCGTTCCAACAAACCATCATTGCTCTATTTATGCATAATCTAAGTGCACTTATGATTAAAAAATAAACACAAACACCTTCTTCCCCGCCCCCCTCCTTCCAAGATACTGGGACAGAAAGAATGTGTGCTTTAAAGAGTTGTAATTTAAATTCAGAAATCTGATTTGTGATTAGCCGTATTTTAGAAAAATCACAAAATGTAGCACTTAAAATCCATTTATTCTCGTTTCAAAGTTATTGCGAATATCAAAGCATTCCAATCCTATCTCTGCATATTTTAACTATTATAGATAAATCTGACATTTTATTGTGTTTGAAAGAAAGTTTTCTTGATTTTTATTTTTCCTAAGATTAAGTTAAACGAATATATTTTTATGAGTGATGCACAATAATTTACTTCTATTCAGGGCCTAATTAGCGCAGGGGCATGCTGGGCATATGTCCCGGGACTTCAATATCAGGGATCCCTAAAACCGGACCTAAAAATACCATTTTGCTTATTTTTCCTAAATTTGGCAAGATATGTTATCATAAAATGCAAAATTCTGTAATTTTAGCCCCATATACCGGTATATATGTACTTTTGCTAACTGGTGTTCAGTGCGAGGGGGACATAAAAGGATGTGAGCCCCTGACTTCACATGAATTTAATCAGGCGCTGATTCTATTTATAACATACAAAATATCACATATAAAAGTCGTATAATATATAATACACGTAAAAAATTATTAAATGTATATGCATAGAGGGGGGAGTAGGAGCACCATATAAAATTTGTGTCCATGGTCTCTAAAGATTATAGTCGGGTTCTCTCTCTATATATATAATTATTATTATTATTATTATGTTTTTGTGAGAAGGTATGATTAAGCTTTTGTGCATGCTAAACAGTAAGTGGCGCTGTTGTATAGAATAGTATATAAAGAAAATTTTGTAATGGCGATAACATAAGTGTAAGTATTTCATAAATTGTTTGAAAGTATTTCATAAACATCCATATTTTCTTATTAAATAATTTAATAAAGAGAACAATGCAGGAAAAATTTAATGTACGGAATGTATATCTATGTTTCAATCCGTAAAACATGAAACATTAAAATAAAATGAATTATAGCAGCTGAAGGCCATGATTCTTTTGTAAATCCTATAAAATTGCTACAAGGCTAGAATCTTGATCAGGGAATAATCAAAAATGAAAACGACATCGTTAAACAAACAAATGAAGACAATAAAAAAATAAAATGATGTTTAGTTTATTTTTCTTTTCAGTTCAGACATCCTCCTTCCTCTCCATACGGGAACTTCATTTGCCCGGTACCTTTTGGCACGCGACACGCAAACGCGAGACAACACGAACTTATTTCTTTAAAACAGAAACCCTATTTGTTTTGAATTTTAAGCTATTTTATTTTAATGCATTATCTTAAACCATCTTAATTTTATATGGATAGCATTTTCCCTAAAAGTGACAAGACTTATAAAATGCAATAAAATAATATGTATACGTATTACGTATGCAATATGATATTAGTGATAGTGTTTCATATAAACTTTCGACCTTGAGCTCATGAATGTAAGCAAGCATGCTATCACGTTCACGATTTCGTTCCTTTAGCAATTCATAGATGGCGCTAAAAGACGAAAAGCTGCTTTATCATCCTAGTAATCGACCAGGAAACATCCTAATTGAAGCTGCGCTACCGGGAAAGTAGCTTTTTTTGGAAACAAGTTGCCATCTTGGTTAGGAAGTTGATAGGCTTCGCGATGCGGCTTAAAATGTCAATCACGACACACTTCAATTTCTCGGTAAGTCATAGGCTTTAGACAAACAGCTTGAGCGGAGTAAATTTTCGATGAATGAAATCAGAAAACTTTTTTCTATGGAAAATGAGAGGAAATTTAATAAACTTGGAAGGAATAATTGTTTCCTTTACCTTTTACTAAATTCTAGAGTTGCGCCGAATAGTGATTTTTGCTGAATACTTAAATTTCAATGTAAATATTTCTTCATATTCAAAATAATTACTTTTATCATTTATTACATATTAAAAAAATGCAATGTGCAGTAAAAAGAAGCATAAAATCTAAGCAATGAAAGATAAATTTTTATATTCAGAATAGAGTAATAATAAAATAGCATGTTGAAAAAAATATATAAATAACTGCGATCCCCCTCCCCCCCCGTAAAATCTTTAGTTTCAGTAAATAGATTAAGACGGCCAAATACATTAAATAGTAACAACACGAAAAATTTCTCTTTTTGAATTTTTAAAAATTAATCTCAATTGTGCAGGTGTATATTAATATATAAACTATTGGAGTGACTCCACTCGACTTTCCGAACATTGAGCAATTAACAATTTTGTAGATAAAGTAAAGAAAGAGGAGTTGTTAAACAAACAAAAGAGATAAAACCATAATAGAGTTTTTGAGTATTTTTCTCCATATATTACACGATGTTTTATTTAACGCTACTGAACTTTGAGCCCATAGATCATAATGATAAAGAATTTTCCTTGTGCTTCTGTAAAAAACCTATAAATTCTAGATTCACCAAAATGCTTATAGTTAGTGCAACAGTGATTTATAATATTCATATAAATTTTCAGCTCAGTTGAATAAGGCGTTTGGATGCTATCGCACTTTTAGCTAGTATGTTGCGGCCACCACATGACTTTCTTCTATATTTTCCTAAACAAATTCACTCAGTAAAAATAATTTATTAA
Organism: Salticus scenicus; assembly: GCA_963930645.1. Classification (NCBI taxonomy): domain Eukaryota; kingdom Metazoa; phylum Arthropoda; class Arachnida; order Araneae; family Salticidae; genus Salticus; species Salticus scenicus. The sequence goes on from OZ005650.1 coordinate 176,461,315, forward strand.
AATTATTATTTAAAAAAAAAATATCTTCCATGATAATGCAGATGATTTCCATATTAGAGAAGTCGTATAACACCAAATATTCAAAAAATGTCCATTTTATTCTCAATATTAAAAAATAAAAAATATACGATTTTTTTTTTCTAAGTTTTTTTTTCGTTAAAAGTAAAAAAAATCGATAACTTCATTTTAAATTATCGCAGATCTATGGTTCAACCATTCATTTTAAAGGTACTGGCGAGCTCTTTTAAAAGATACCCATCAGGAAAATTTACTCCCCTCGAAGGGGGACTTCCCCCAAGGGGGGTGGCGAGGCTCCTACACATACAAAAATTTTTTCCCAGTTGACTATCTCTATTATAAATAATTCTGGTAAATTTCATAATGATTATTAAAAAATAATTCTCTTTATGCACATTTATACCAAATTTTTTACTATACCACCATGTTAAAAATTTTGAAAAAGCGGGATGGCAACGCAACCTGTAAGACAATTTTTACCAAAAGTTGACAGGCACTAATTTATGTCAAGGTGCAACTACATACCAATTTGTATAAAATTCTGTGAAGTAGTTCTTGAGATACAGTTGCCACAAAAGTTTGTCACACACACGCAGAGACTGACAGACAAACAGACAGACATTTTCTAAAAAATGTCAAATCGTGTTCTACAGTCTCAAAACGTGTAAATCCATCAAAAAAACCGAGGTCGAAAATTTTTACGAATCCAATACTTTCTTCTATTGTATATAGAAGAAAGTAAAAAGTTGGTCCCACAGGCCATAATGATAAAGAATTTTTCTTTGTGTCCCTGTAACAAAGCTGTAAATGCTAAATTCACCAAAATCTATACAGTTCGTGCAACTGTGACCTATAACATGTGTACAAATTTTTTGTTCAGATTAAATAAGCGTTTAGACGCTATCGCACTTTTAAAAATTTGACCCCATGGGCCATAATAATAAAGAATTTTTCTTTGTGCCCCTGTGAAAAAACTGTAAGTGCCAGATTCTCCAAACTCTATATAGATTGAGTAACTGTGACTTACAATATGTGTATAAGTTTTTTGCTCAATTAAAGAAGGCGTTTAGATGCTATCGCACTTTTAAGATTTTGGTCCCATAGACCATAATGATAAAGAATTTTTCTTTGTGTCCCTGTAAAAAAACTATAAGTGCTAGATTCGCCAAAATCAATAGGGTTCGTACTATGGTGACTTACAATATGCGTACCAACTTTCAGCTTATTCGAACAAAGCCTTTAGACGCTAGCGTGTTCACTCACACACATACACACATACATACACACACACATATACACATACATACACACACACACATATACACATACATACACACACACATACATACATCATCGCAAAAATAGTGAAAACGGACTCATTGGACCTCGAAACGTATAGAAACATCAAAATCTCCAATTCGGATTTTTGACATGATTACAATACTTTCCTCACGATAGTGTTCTGAAAGTAAAAATGTGTTGTAAGAGCCCCAGAGTGAAAAAATAATAAATTTAAAACAAAATTATCTAATAGCAACAGACAGACACACATACTATCGCTACCATGTCAAACTATCGAATGTGAAAATATTAACTTTTCAAGACAATTTTCAATTTGTTGTAATTGTGAACTCAAAACCAACACTAGTCAAAAAATAACCTAATTTTGTATATTTTCTGTATTATTGTGTTGCTGGTTAAATATATTTTTTCTGTGCATTGTATGTACAGTCGGTAACAAAAGTCTCCGAACACTAGCAAAAATTCCTATATATATATATATATATATAATACACTTAATACAATTTTGTTAAATAAATCCTTGTCGAATAATGTTCTTAGTCAGTCTAAAAACAAGAATCGACAAGGATTTATTTAAAAAAAACTGTATTAAGTGTACTTTTTTTATATAAGAATTTTTGCTATAGTGTTTGGAGACTTTGTTACCGACTGTACCATTGTAAAAGCAAGTGCAAAATATTGAATATGGAAAAAGAATTTTTGCTCATTCGATAATTTGACATGCTAGCGACAATATGCTTGTAAATGTACTAAGTATTTGAAAACTCAAAAATAATTTTTAAATAAAACTCTTTTTTCTTCCTAAATATGAAATAAAATATTTCTAAGAGAACAGACGAGTTCTGCATGGGATATATTTTTAAATTTTTGACTAATGATGAAATGAAGACTAAATAAAATATATTTGTTCTAATTTCAAAACACAGAAATAATTTTAAAATACAATTTCATAAATTATACTTTAAATATAATTTTACTAATTTAAATATATTATTCAAAAGATGAATTTTTAAACAATGCAAATCAATTTTAATTTTATGTAATGAAAATATTTTTAACAATTTCAATATTTTAATTTAATTTTAAATTTAACTTTAATTTCACTATTTGGTTGCTGAATATCAAGATATTCGGCCGAACCGAATACTCGGTGTCATCTGCCGAATAGGCAGAATACCGAATACTAACCGAATATTCGGTGCAACTCTACTAAATTCGCACCCCCTCCCACCCGAGGGGTTTTAACGATCTTCATTAAACTATCTGTTTTGCGATGCATTTTTTATTTGTCTTCGCAAAAAAAAAGAATAAAAAATTACAGGTAATCTAATTTGGATACTAGAAAATCTAGTCAAGGTCAAAGCTTTAGCCAGAATAAAATTTCAGAGGAGGTTCAAACTTTAGTACATAGCACTGAAAATACAAAATTTCGCGAGGAGGAGGGTTGTTGATTCCCCAAATCCCTCCCTTGACTACGGCCTTGAGTCAAATGAATGGTTCTGTCAAATGTGTTGGAATTTAAGCTGAATTGATCAAAATTGCCTATATTATGACGTGCTTTTTAAACTTTAGCGTAAGCATGCAAAAGTACTTGAAAGTATTAATTTTATGTGCGGAAAAATATAATAATAATTTGTATTAAGGTAAAGCAATTTTACAAAATATTCTGTGATTTTTCGCATCTTATGCCTATTTTCAAGAGCTTTAACCGCCACCAAGAAGCAATGTAACTCTTACTCATATTATAACTTATAAGCAATGTTACATTTACGAGAGAAAACGAAAAATGAATTTAAAAAAAAACTCCCCTTTTTAATGAATTTAACAATAATGCTTGTATACTCCAACATATCTACCTAAAAATCTGTTGAATTATTACTATTATTATCGTTAGCCAGGGAACTTTTTTCATAAGACCCTTGACTATCATTGTTATAATACAATAGTGAAATAATATTTTATTGTAAGTGATCTAATTGGTTAATTATAAATGCAAAAAATACACAAACAAAGGAACATTTAAATATCAGATTTTAAATAATCAACGAAGACTGAAAGGAACAAAGTCAAAAATTTTTTGGGGGCATTTCACATTTCGATCATCACCAATTTTGGTCGTCACCTATCCCTCGCATTCACCCATTTCGTTCTGTTTACTATCCATTTCGTAGGAAAGCTCAAAATTATAGCACTGCGCATGGCATAGCAGTAGACACGCAAAACTATACACTCACAAAATTCATTTAGTATTCAAATTGTTAGTACATGGGGTTCAGAATTTTAGAAAATCATTTGTAAAAAAAGAAGAAAAAAATGTCCAAGGATGAATACTTATTCATGAACAGAAAAAGGTTTTATTTATTTATTTCAGATAACGCTATCATGAGTTACCCTAACCAACCACCGCGAGGACACACTTTTTTCTAAAGAGTTTCCGGAAATCCTTCAGAATGAGCGAATTTTTAGCCGCTAGCTGAATATTCTAAATTTTTAATGAAAACTTTTTAATATAACAGGTGATCAATAAAAATCCGCAATATGTTAACTTTATTATATATTTTATTAAACGCAATTATGATACAAATAAACATATGCAAATTATAAGATTGGATAAATACTAAATACTGATAGTTTTATCTCTGATGTATTACACCATTTCTGCGGATATTATCAATTCTTTTCTTTGTATCGACTGCGAGCTTCTGTACAAGGTCTAAATTAATTTGTTTTATGCAATATCTGATGCAATTCACAAGTTGATCGACATTTTCTGCCCGCCAAGCCTTTGCATAAACTTTTCCTTTTAAAATTGACCAAAAGTCCTCAACTGATCTTGCCTCTGGAACATTAGCGGGATTATCTTCTTTAGCCACAAAGTCGATTGATTCTTGAAGGAGATAATTGGTCACTTTTTTAGCATAATGAGAACTGGCCATGTATGGTCAAAATATATAGTTTCTTTGGTAATAAGCTCGAATATAGGGAATTAGGCGCTTTTTGATACTTTCCTCAAGATAAACATCTTGATTGATCGCCATATTTGAACTTCGAATGAAAGGTTTGCTCATTCCTTTTGAACCAATGGCAATCCATACAAGAACTTTGCTTTCAAACGTTTATTTCATTGAATATTTAACATCTGGTGGTGTATCTGATATATTAGAAGAATAGAAACGATTATTGCCATTTATTGAGGAATCTGAAAGAGTAAAATATGATTCATTATCAAGAATCCAAGATCTTTTTGAAAATTTTCGATAGAGACGTCTACATTTCGTTTTTGCTGAAATTTTTTGCTTTTCATTTCCTTGTGCAATGGTTTTCTTCTTTCGGCAACTTATCTTTGCTTTCTTAAGGACATAATTAATCATTTATTGTGAACATTTGTACTTTTTTGCTGCTTGACGCTGAGAAATTCGATCCTTCTAATCAAAATCCTTTTTCAAATTTCCAATTTTTTTACGTGTGAAGATTTTTGCAACTCTTCCAGAGCCAGATTGGCGAAAAGCATTCAAATCCCTTTCATAACGTTTCAAAATGTCATAAATAGTTCGCTGTGGTATTTTTTCTTTCATAAAATGCTTCACAGTAAAAGGTTTACCTGACGAATGATTTTCTGAATAGAACTCGTACACACGAGATGCAGATTGTCTTCATTCGATATTCGAAGTCATATTACGTGAAAAAAAAACAAAATATTTTGCAAATGTGAATATGTCTACAGTAACTAGTAAGGTTAAGTAATAATTCACATTAAAACTTTAGCAATTTATATCATTTATTGACAATTTGAATGTTGTTAAATTTATTGCAGATTTTTATTGATCACCCGTTATTGTTTAAATGCTGCTCTTTTATATGCTAAAGTTTTTAAATAATTTTATTATTATTAGCCGCACAAGAGAATATGTCCAAATTTCGAACGTACATTGCAGAAAAGTCGACTTTACTGCAGAAAAATCTCATATATTTAGAAATTGGTAAGGAAGGATGGGGGGGGGGGGTAGATATGTTTTTAAATCCTATTTATGTCATTAAAACAATTTATCAAAATGCTTCTAAAGTAGTTGATTGCATAGTGATTTGTATTTTTTATGAGTGTGTCAATAATATTGTGAGAATAAATTAATAAAATGCATACATATGCTGCAGAACATTTTTTATAAATCTGAAAACTTGTTGCAGAACATTCAAAAATATTCTACTATGAGGATTATTAGTAGTACGTTAGAAAATGAAGAAGAGAATATTTGCTTTTTCTCTTAGAAACCATGTAACCCTTTAAAAGAAAGAAAGTTTGGAAGCAGAAATAGAGAATAACAGAAATAAATATTTAAAAATTAAACTACTTGGAAACTTTATGTTAGTATATTTTCCGAGAGAAATAGAATTATTAAATATGGGCAATGATAAAGATTTATTTAATATAAACAATTTTGAGTCAATTTTAAACAATAAATGCTGCTGGAAACTTTCAAAGTTTTATTACATTAATGTATATTATATTTATATTCCGTATAAAAATGCATTCTAAAACAATCTTCATGAAAATAATGAAAATCAAATGCTTATAAATTAAAAATAAGTTTTGTTTTTTCTTCTCTTATAATTGAATTTTTAAGTAAAATTTAAAAGAAAATAATAGTGATAAGTTTTAAGAAAAGCTCAAGAATACAATATAGTAAAGCCCAGGGCAACAATAATGTAAATGATTAATCCCTCTGATAAAAGGCAACATTAAAATAAATAAAACTCAGTTATATGAATATTTCACAAGAAAGCTAGTTCTGAATAACTGTGTATTTATTCAAACATGACTCGTTCTTTTTTTTTTTTTTTTTAAGTGTTTTACTCAAAAAATATTTTTCCTTTTTAGTCCCATTTACTTGAAATTTTTAATATATTCGAGTGTCAAAGAAATAAATGTTGCACTCACTAGTGGTGCGCCCACCACGTAATAGTAACATGTTTGTTAAATTAGTTAGAGCTGTAACTTTGATGACATTTTCTGAAAGATCTTTGTCAGCAGCGGTGCTAACATCTTGGGGACCCTATTAAAAATCTTACGATATTCCGACACTCAGTTGCCCGCCAACTCAGTTTCAGTCATTTGCCCGATAAGTACGTTTTACCAACCAGGTACATTTGTCCGACAGCTCATTTGCCGGACAACTCTCTCTCTCTCTCTTTCATTTCAATTTTTTTTTTTTTTTTGAAGATTTATCTTAATAAGTTAATACAATTACAATAAAAAAAAAAAAAAAAAGTAATGTTGTATATTTGAAGGTCTATTTAACTATTGTTTTTAAAAAAAGGTTACAGTCGGGATAAGTAAATATTTGCAAAAAAATTATATTATTTAATTTAACACTTTTTAAAATATAATTTGGTAGTCTTTAATATATTCCTAATATAATTAAATTTGTTTTTAGTAAAAATTTATTGATTAGTTTTCATTAGTAAATATGTGCTTATTAGTGTTCGTTCATTCATAAAAAATTATTTTGGTTTAATATTTTATTTAAATACAAACTAAACAAACAAAACATATTAAAATTTATATACAAACATGTAAAGTAGACTTTTTAGTCAGACATAAAAATTCGAAAATTGTCTTACTATTTCCTTTTAAAGTATTGTTTTTTTTTTTTTTCTTTTTTCCAGTTTAATATGACAAGTCCAAAAAATCTGAAGTGACTCCACTCGACTTTCTGAACATTGAGTAATTAACGGTTTTGTAGATAAAGTAAAGTAAGAGGAGTTGTTAAATAAACAAAAGAGAAAATTTTATAATAGGGTGTTTGGGTATTTTTCTTTATATAGTACACGATGTTTAATTTAAGGCTATTTTACCAAACACGTAGATCATAATGATAAAGAATAATCCATTGTGTCCCTGTAAAAAACTACAAATGCTAGATTCACCAAAATGTTTATAGTTAGTGCAACTGTGACTTATAATATTTATATAAATTTTCAGCTCCATCGGATAAGGCATTTAGATGCTATCGCATTTTAAAGTTTGAGCCCATATGCCACAATTATAAAGAAATTTGCAGTTTGTCCCTGTAAAAAGAACCATAAGTTCTTGATTCTCTAAACTTACAGCTCATTCGAACAAAGCGTTTAGACGCTAGCGTGTTCACACACACACATACATACACGCACACATACATTCATCATCGTAAAAATAGTGAATACGGATTCAGGGAACCTCAAAACGTACAGAAACACCAAAATCTGGAATTCGGATTTTTGACATGATTACAATACTTTCCTTACATACGTATGTTCGGAAAGTAAAAATATTTAATAAATAAATAAATAAATAAAATAAAATAAAAAATGAAAGTGAAAATATAATTAACTGGCAAATAAGCTATCGGGAAAACATACCTGTCGGAAAAGTGAGGTGTCGTGCAAATGGTGTCAGGAAACTGAGTTGTCGAGCAAGTGAGCAGTGTCGGACAATGGATTTGATGCATTTTTTAATAGTTCACTTCCAGCTATTAATAATACAGATTTACAAAAATTAAGTTGGCAAAATAAGATTTGGTAATTTTTGCTGATTCAGTTTTTTAGTGTACTAAAATCGAAAATGAAGCCAGTTTTTCTCTATAACGTATACATTTTTTTTCAATACAAGGTGTCTACCGACACAATTTCTTCGTTTTCGGTAGTTTCTTAATATTTTTCCATGATTAATTATAATTAATCCTGGAGACATACTATAAAAATTACCATATAAATTATATTGGTGCGGAAGAGTCACGGAAGAATTTGTTTCGGTAAACACCCTGTATTGGCAAAAATCTACACGTGAAAGAAAAAAAATAGAAAAAAAAAAAAAAAAACTGGCTTCAGTTTCTGTTTCAGCACACAAAAAATCATAAAGATCAGTCAAAATTATCAAATCAAAATTTTAGCTGTAGACCCATGTAATTTATCAAATTGTAAATTAAATTAATTAATCGAGTTAAGTCTTTTAAGGAACAAATTATATTTGAAAAGTCGTTATAATTTAAATTAAAAATTAATGGAATTGAATTTATTAAATTTATACAGCTGGTTTATTTGACACGCTTTTTATTTATTTTATTTTATTTTATTTTTAAACTCTCCACTGCTAGCAGAACATATCAAAGTAAAATGTTTCTACAATGGGTAACATAATTTCTTCTAAAAATATTTTTGCGAAAATCTTGATTTTTGTTCCGCTGTTGGGATTTTTTATGCCTCAGCACACTTCTAAATCTCACCCATTTACGAACAAAAATAAATTAGTTAATGTGTCAGAAATATGGAACAAATCAGTTAAATTTCAAGTTGTCATTAATCAAAATTACCTACTTGTAAGCGGTATTTTTTTTTTTTTGTTTTTGTTTTTTATAAACGCATGAAAATTGCTGACATCAAACATCCTTCCCATTCAGATACACTAAAATAGGATAATAGTTTTCATTTTTTCTTCCTTTTTTTTTTCTTTTCCTTCTTTTTTAAAAAATAAAGTTTAAAGATATGTTTATTAAGCCAATTTTGACAATTTTTCCTCCTGTGACTTTCACGAAGCTATCGTCATAGGACACCCAAAGTGTATCCCATAAATATCTTAAACAGACTACAGAGAAAAACAGAAAATATGACTGGATTCCTAATCATTCCAATCATATTGAATGGAAGTTTTTTTATTTCGCATAAAAATGGCTCGGTAATCCAGGTGCGTACACAGCGGGGTGCAGTGCTGCTCCTCTCGCAATTCTCACTAACCACTGAGAGTTTTTAAGTGGATAATATTTGATACTAAAAGGGTTAAAAAATTCAAGGCCGTTACCAGAAGTTTATTAAGGTTAGGCGTTGGAGAGGGGTATCTTTACTATCTCCGTAACTGTAACCACGATACGCTTCTTTTAAATAAAAGTATATGAATAATTTTTTTTATAGCAATATAGTCATATCCGGGGAAGTGCAACACCTGTATTTCTTCCACTTGAGTTTTTTTTTTTTTTTTTTTTTTTTTTTTATATATATATATATTTTATTTATTTCTTTAATTTAAGACCTAGCGGTTAAACAGATAATCTAAAAATCATTAAAAAAAGCATGACATCTTTGTGACTTTTTGATCTTTTGCACCTAAATTGCTCATTTATTATTATTATTATTATTATTATTATTATTATTATTAGTCTTTCAATATTGCAATTTAAAATTTTTTGAGTTGAAAAATTAAAATAATGTATAGAACGGTTTTATCAGATTGTGTTTATTCCTTTATAGACAGATAATAATAACAGATATTTAAGGCCTATGGACCTCAAATACATATCAATTTCTTCAATGTTTATTGTATTATATTTTAGCTTTAAAGAATTTTACTATATGAAAACACTGCTAAAATATCGAAATAATGTTTATGGAATAGTATGGTTAATACCTTAAAAGAATTCGTAAAATTGATTCCGAATGTAATTCTGTTTTTTAAATTAGAATATAAATGAAACTTTCAACAGAATTTATTCAAATAACGAATAACATAATATGTCAAGCATATACTGCATTTGGAAATTTCCTAAATGAAAACAGCCTAAATGCATTATACGAATGTAATAAAAACAGTACCGACATTAACGTCATAAATAATTGAAGTTATCTGTAATCTGTGTTAAAAAGTTTATTTGTTGTTAAAATTTTTTATTTTGTAAAATTATTTATCACTTGGAAAAATGTATTATAAAAATAAATAGTTTCCTTCATCATTTTTTTTTTTTTTTTTAAATAAGCTGGAGTATATTAAAGCAAAAGAGAAACTGCGTTGTTAATCAATAATCCAGGAACTTCAGTAATTTCAAAAACTTCTTTTTTTTTTTTCTTTTTTTTTTTTCTTTTTAGCACATAAATATAATTCTATAAATCAATTTCACCAGTTTTTGTTCATAAAATGAGAATTTTGTCAATTCACATATCAGCCACTGGTGGATAAAAATAAAGTCAGTCCATATTCAATAAAAAGTTCCGGAAATGTTCAGCCAAAATACTTACCATAAAAATAAAATATCGTCAAACTGTAGTTAAAAACTCGCCATAGCAACGTTTTTCTTTTTCGTACAATATTGCTAATAAGTAAATGCTTTATTTTAAAAATTAGGTTATTTTTTATAAATGAAAGGAGATGAGATATTGTAATTTATTTATTACTTTATAAATCTAGATATAAATTACTTAGAAGACAGATGGGTAATCAAACCTCATTTAAGATTATTCTTTACAAGTGAAACGAGATTAGATATTGAAATTTATTATTTATTAAATTTGAATATGAATGAGTTAATGTTTTATTGTTTATTTTAAAGAGCAATACTTATATGTGAGTTCCTTTTCTTTTCCTTTTTTTATTTTAGAAGATTTGGAAATCGATAAAAATGATTTTCCTAAATAATTGTCAAGTACAATTAGTCAAAAGAATGTGTGAAATTTTACATATTACACCCTGTGTTTCTGAATTTAGGAATTATCTTTGATATTTATATTGATCAGAAAAGTAATCTAGAATTCTAGGTAGAAACGAGAAATAAAAATTCGTTTGATATAAAGATGCAAGAACATGATACAGATACAATATATAGCAGTGATTTTCAATGTGTGTGAAAACACACTGATGTGCCTTTAGGCATATTCCGAGTGCGCCATGTGGTATTCCAGAGACACATGAATCCATATTTGTAATCCTACTAGTTTGTTGTTGTCAAGTCATCACAGAACTTTCTTCTATATTTTCCTATGCAAATTCACACGCAGTACAAATGATTTATTAAAGTTATTTTTCATGATGAATGCAGACGATTTTCACCTCAGAGATGCGTAACACAAAATGTGAAAGAATTCAATTTTGTGGTAGAAATGCTCAAAAAAAAAAAAAAAAAAAAAAAAAAAAAAAAAATCGATAACTTTGCATTAAATTATAACTGATTTGTGGTTCCACGATTAGTTTTAAAGGTATTGACGAGTTCTTAAAAAATAAATAAAATAAAATAAATAAATAAATAAATATGTATACATATATTGAAAAATTACACATTCGAAGATGGAGGGGGTGAAGGTGTGATACCCTTACATTTTCAACAATTTTTTCCTGGTTAACAACTAATATCAAAAATATGTATATTTATACGAAATTTCATCCTGTACCGTCAGATTAAAAATTATGGAAAAAATTGATTAAAGTTAAAACTGATGACATATTTTTTTTTTTTTTTTTTATGAAAGATCCATCAATACGTGTTACATGCATATAATAAATATTTTAAGATTAATCTATATCCCCCCCCCCCTAAAAAAGAGGGGAAATGCATAAATTTCTCAGAATGAAGGAATACATTAAAAAATCTTATTCTGGAAGTGTACAAAAGGGAAGAGCCGTATTCATTTATTAAAGTAAATTAGGAGTTTGTATCTTATTCACAATTAAATGTAAAAAAAGAAAAATCTTTCTACGTAATGATGAGAAAACGAGAATATACCTCTTCCCTTAAATATTAAAGTTATTATAAAATATTTCTCAGAAATTTGCATGTACATGCAACCATAGTTATTTCGTGACTTTTAAATGTGCCCCTATTTGAAAAAAGTTCAAAATCCACTGGTATTAAGTATAGAAGAGCAGCATTATACAACAAAGAAATTTCGAGAATATTGAAAAAGACAATGTTTGAATAAAATTAAGAAATCAGGTATAAAGTGTTGCCAATAATCAAAATATAATGAATGACAATCGAATTTTAAATCTGAATTACATTCTGCGGCATGTGAAAATTTCGTTGATTCGTATAGCTTATGTAATCCAGATAATTTCATTATTTGAAATAATTAAGCACTAATAATTGCTGTTTGCTGTGGTCAAGAGTATAATAACAACATGATTTTTATTACTCTTTTTACTTCACTATTTTTACTTTCCAAACACTATAGTGAAGAAAGTATTGTAATCATGTCAAAAATCCGAATTTGAGATTTTGATGTTTTTATGCGTTTCGAGGTCCCCTGAGTCCGTTTCCACTATTTTTACGATGATGTATGTATGTTTGTGTGTATGTGTGTATGTATGTGTGTGTGTATGTCTGTGAGTGAACATGCTAGCGTCTAAACGCTTTGTTCGAATAAGCTGAAATTTGGTACGTATATTGTATGTCACCATAGTACGAACCGTATATAGTTTGGTGAATCTGGCACTTATAGTTTTTTTACAGGGACACCAGGAAAAATTCTTTATCATTATGGCCTATGGGGCCAAATTTTTAAAAGTGCAATAGCGTCTAAACGCTTTATTAATCTGAACAAAAAAATTGTACACATGTTATAGGTCACAGTTTCACGAACTGTATAGATTTTGGTGAATTCAGCACTTACAGTTTTTTTACAGGGGCACAAAGAAAAATTCTTTATCATTATGGCTTATGGGGCCAAATATTTAAAAGTGTGATAGCGTCTAAACGCCTTATTATTCTGAGCAAAAAATTTGTGCACATGTTAAAGGTCACAGTTGCACCCACTGTATAGATTTTGGTGAATTCAGCACTTACAGTTTTTTTATAGGGACACAAAGAAAAATTCTTTATCATTATGGCCTATGGGACCAAATTTTTAAAAGTGCGATAGCATCTAAACGCCTTATTCAATTGAGCTGAAAATTTATATGAATATTATAAATCACTGTTGCACTAAATATAAGTATTTTGGTGAATCTAACATTTATAGGTTTTTACAGAGACACAAGGGAAAATTCTTAATCATTATGATCTATGGGCTCAAAGTTCAGTAGCGTTAAATAAAACATCGTGTAATAAATGGAGAAAAATACTCAAACACTCTATTATGGTTTTCTCTCTTTTGTTTGTTTAACAACTTTTTTTCTTTACTTTATCTATAAAACTGTTAATTACTCAATGTTCGGAAAGTCGAGTGGAGTCACTCCAGATTTTTCTCCGTAATCGACCATTATCGTAAAAAACTGGAAATAACTTACTTGCAAAGAAAAAATGATAAAAAAAAAATACAGTGTAATTTCTTAATGACAGGATAGAACCAGAAATCTTTCCTTTATTTAAAAAAATCTGGAGTGTCTCCACTCGACTTTCCGAACATTGAGTAACTAACAGTTTTGTAGATAAAATAAAGAAAGATGAGTTGCTAAACAAACAAAAGAGAGAAAACCACAACAGAGTGTTTGAGTATTTTTCTCCATATATCACACGAGGTTTTATTTAACGCTACTGAACTTTGAGCCCTTAGATCATAATGATAAAGAATTTTTCGTTGTGTCCCTGTAAAAGTCTATAAATTCTGATAAACTTAAACAAATTTTCACATTTTACCCACAATTTTGTCAAAGTCTCACTTTTTTTTTTTTTTAATTATTGTTACTGAGTGAATTTGTATAGGAAAATATAGAAGAAAGTCTCGTGGTGGCCACAATTCACCAAAACGCTTCTAGTTAGTGCAACAGTGATTTATAATATTCATACACATTTTCAGCTCAATTGAATAAGGCGTTTAGATGCTATTGCACTTTTAAAAATTTGGTCTCATAGGCCATAATGATAGAGAATTTTTCTTTGTGTCCCTGTGAAAAAACTGTAAGTGCTAGATTCACCAAAATCTATACAGTTGGTTCAAATGTGACCTATAACATGTGTACAAATTCCTTGCTCAGATTAATAAGGCGTTTAGACGCTATCACACTTTTAAAAATTTGGCAAAGAATTTTTCTTTGTGTCCCTGTAAAAAAAAACTATATGTGCTAGATTCTCCAAAATCTATACAGATTGAGTATCTGTGACCTATAATATGTGTATAAAGTTTTTGCTCAATTGAATAAGGCGTTTAGATGCTATCGCACTTTTAAGATTTTGGTCCCTTGACCATAATGATAAAGAATTTTTCTTTGTCTCCCTGTAAAAAAACTATAAGTGCTAGATTCACCAAAATCTATAGGGTTCTTACTATGGTGACTTACAATATACATACCAACTTTCAGCTCATTCGAACCAAGCGTTTAGACGCTAGCGTGTTCACTCACAGACATACACACATACATACACACATACATACACACACACATACACACATACATACACACATACATACACACACACATACATACATCATCGTAAAAATAGTGAAAACGGACTCGTTGGACCTCGAAACGTATAGAACCATCAAAATCTCGAATTCGGATTTTTGACATGATTACAATACTTTCCTCACTATAGTGTTCGGAAAGTAAAAAGAACCAGTCCAGAGTGATGAATAACCAATGATTTTCTCAAACAATATTAATTATAAATAATAATAATAATTGGCAGTATGACAGTAATATAATTTCCAAATTTTATGAACAAGATTTTTTTTTTTTTTTTTTTTTTTTTTTTTCCGGAAATATTTTAATAAATTTTGAGAATTTATTGATTTCTAAGTTGTTTCTCTCATCCTTCTTTGAATGGTTTTTAAAAGAAAATTTCCGGAATTGTGTACAATTACGGAATTAAGCTAAATTTCTGTATACGCTTCTATTATATTTGAAAAAAAATTCTATGCTTTTTTACCGGATATGAATGCAGAATATTTAAATGTTGAAAGAAAAAATAGTGGAATATTGTTTTCGCTTTTAGTTTTTTAAACTTAGTGAAAAGATTGTTTTAGTTGCAATATATATGTTTTTTTATTTCTGCGAATGACAGAAATTTTCAAGTATTCCTCAAGTGCAGTAGAAATATTTTTTTACTTTTTCACAGGATTCGACAAAATTTTCGACTTTTGGTTTTCGATGGATTTTTTACACTTATTGAGAAATCTCGAAGCCATTCAACCATTTTTCGAATATCCGCATCTCTCTGTTTAACAGTGTGTGCGACAAAAAACTGTGGCAGCTCTATATACAGAGCTAATACATATAATTTCATAAAAAATTTGCATTTAATTAGATCTTGGCATAAAACTGGTGTCTAACAATTTTTGGTGCATATCGCTCTACAGGCGATGCTTCTATACTGCAATTTCTCCACGTTAAGACTGCTTACATCTCATCTATTCAAGCTATTCAAAACTTAATAGGTAAGAGGGCAATCAATCACAAAAGACTCTAAATATTGATGCACGTCGACTGATAGCTGGTGCTGCTATGTTGCAATTTTCCCCGCATACGGAAAGGCTATATATCTGAGTTATTTCTAATGTATAAATGCAAACTTGATATGTGATTTAGCTATTGTGATAAAGAACGGTGACTTGCTTTGATTTGAGTGCATTATCATACATTTTGTAACGGCAATTACAATTAAAATATCCCTATAGTTATTATAAAGTGTATGAAGCTATATAGTAATACTTTTGCACATATCTTTTTGAAGATAATTATTTTATAAGAACTTTTAATTCTGATTTCTCACTTCCAAGTGGGATTATTTATGCGTCAGTTTTCAGCCTCAGGTTCACATTTTGAAAACATTACAAAATATTTTCCAGAATCTTGCTCTAATCATTTAGAAACTGGATTACATACAAATAAACATATATGCATATGTAATAACTTATTTTAGATACGTTACGAAATAATCTTATCTGGAAGGCTTTTGAAAATTAAAACTTGTTTTGTAAAGATTTGAGCTCTAATGAGCCAGAAACATTTGCATGTTTTAATTGATTGTCATAAAAGAGAAAATATTAACAAATAAAATTCTTTACATTCACGTTGTTTCGCTGCAGACAATGTGGAAACTATGAATATTGTAATCCCTTTCTAATACTTAGGCACATCACTTTAATACTAACACCATTTTGAACATAATTATTTCTAATTAATTTTAAAATGTTTGCAAAAGTATAGTGCATATCATGTAAAAGGAATTAATATTTATTAAGAGAAATGCATAAAGGAAGAATAGCATTGTATTTGAAAGGTTTCTTGTAAAAATTGTTTGTAAATCTTTCTCGAGATAATGAGAATTTCTCCAAGAAAACGTAAAATAAAATAAAAGAATGTATCTGAAATCTGGTTAGAATTTAAAATGTTTATATTTTTGTAAAGAAGTAAAATTTAAAAATATATTTTAATTGGAAATATTTTAGTATTTTAATTTCAATTTCAATTTTATACAGGTACGTATTTATTTATTAAGATGCAGTTACATTTTCTAATTAATTTTAATTGATAAATAAAGTATAATATAACAATTATATAATTACTTTTATAAATATTTTTTTTTTTGTTTTTTCTAAAAATGACTATTTTGTTATTGAAAACTATGTAAAAGAGAAAATTTTTGAATATTTATAATCATATAGTTTTTTCGTTTATGCTTGACAATTCCTAATAATTTACTTTTTTTAATACATACAGAAATGCATTTAAGTTTTATTTTACTATTTTGCTTTAAGTTGAAGAGGTAAAGTTGTATCTCTGTTTTTATTATTATTATTATTATTTCTGTAATTAATTACTTGAATACTGAAAACGAAACGTCATTCGGGGAATTTTTCTTTTAATTGACCATGTTATAAACTGAGACCTATTTAGATCGTTTGCTGGGATCGAATAGGTAATTTAAGACGTGTTACATGGAACTAATTAGAACTAAATCGAATTTTTTCCGAAATAGAAACCTCAAGATATTTTTTCTTGTAGTAATATAAAGGAAAATATGTCGCAATGTTCATTAAAATGTAGTTTGATCCGTTTTCGAAGTCATCTGGGCTTACAATTTTCATTCATGTAATAAATGTTACCTATTTTACCAAGCTTCACTCACAACCACTGCAAACTGACACAGAATCTTTTTCATTTTTTGCCTCTAAGTTAGAGAGAGAGATTTGCGGAATGAGGGAAACACGAATGCGTCTTGATATTTACAATTGGTGAAAATGCGGAAATTAGAAGGTGGACTCAACTCATAGCGCAACTAAAAAAAAAAAAAAAAAAAAAAAAAAAAATGACAAAATTGTGCAGTAGTCAGACTGCTGTTTCGTGGTTTCTTACAAGCTTACAATTTCTTTTTTTCATTATTATTTTTTTTTTTCTTTTCCATTTTTTACGTCATTGCTATCCGGGCAAGAAATTCAGTATAGTAAAAAACGCATATAGTTATGTAAACTGTTTCTCCATATTCGAAAAATAATGTTGCGTAATATTTAAAAAAAAATAAAATAAAATAAAAATAAAAAAATTCATTTGTTTATTTTGCACAAATAAATGACCATATCATCATCTTTATGTAAGATTGTTTTGATAATACCCAGGTATAATATAACGATTTTGCCCCAATAATGTTCAATGATAGTATGCTTCGAAACTCGAACATTCTGTACTGATTTTAACGAGATTGGTCAATATTGGTCAGTATCTATAATAATAATAATAAAAGAAATGATAAAAATGAAAAATTTGAAAAATCAGGCATTTTTTTTTTTTTTTTTTTTTTTTAAATTTAGATCTTACTTATATATATATATATATACATACAGAGAGAGGGGGGGGGTATTACAGGGTTACATAGAAAACAAATTATTAACATTTTAAACTCCATGGAAGTATAAGGAAAAATAATGTTAGATATCAGTCAGTTAAGTTTCGTTTGACACTAACCGTAGTAACAGTATGCTACTGCAGTAATAATAATGACTATTATCGCCCAGTGTTCGAAACTCGACATTTTTTTTTTTTTTTAAGTAAGCATTTAAATAATAAATATAGAAATTCAAAGTTTCTGTGCAAACAATGTTCTTAGACTCTATTCTAAAAATAAACAAATAAATAAAATACATAGTGAGTTCGTTGCTTGTATATAACATAGAAGCTGAGATATGTGGTTACGCGGTGAAATGCTCATCATTATATATTTTGTAAGACTTTTTAAATCAACTTCTTAAAAAAAAAGGGGGGGGAGGGGGTTGGATACAACATTTAAGAGATGTCTTTTGACAACGCATCAACATGGCTTGATGTTTATATAAAAAATAACCAATTCCGGTTTGAAAGAATTTATTTTGCGATTGCAAACATTTATTTTCCAGATTTCTTCAGTGTAGTATAGCGGGAAAGCAATCGACCGGTTGTGGGAGAACGAGCTGCCTGCCTGAAGCGGTGCTAGCGCATTCCAAGCTCAGTGACCAGGGCTAAGATGGTAATGGAGATCAGTAAGAACGATAAAATACCAAGCACCTTTTGATTGTCTTATCATGAAAACAGTTACTGCCACTTTTTTTTCCTTACAAGACAATTTTATCTTATGGAATTCCATTTGCGGGCCACTATTCCATGATAATTATTCGCGTATAAGACACGTTCGTTCATTTAAAATAATATTTTACCAGTGGGGAAAAAAAATAATGAAACTTTTTTTTTTTTTCTTTGCCGGGGGGAGAGAGAGAACGAAGTAATGATTTCGTATGTATTAATAACGGCAAGTGGAATGATAAATTTCAGAAGGTATTTAAATATTTCCACCATGATCAGGTAAATAGTATATAAAAGTTGAAGCTCATCATTATATATTTAGTTTGCTTGCACATTTCTTTTTTGAAATCTGTATATTTCTACACATATATGCAACGTCAGTTTTCACCTTCGTGAAATTTCCTTTTGAAACCTTTTGGTATTTCCTTTTTAAAACCTGTATGCATTTGAAATCAGTATATTGTATACATATATCTAGATATATTTATGCAACGTAAACTTTACAACAATAACATGAAAGAATTTGGAAATTTCATTTTTATTACAATGAAATGTGTCTTTTCATGCGAATTTTGAAATATAGACTTCGACTACCGAATTTCAATAAATTTTCTCGGAAATGTCGGGAAACCATTTTGAAATCACTAAAAATACCGAATGTTATAATTATTGCTATGCATTTCATGTTGGTCGCATGAAATCTAACCATGTGAATTTTCATAATCGTATCGTCGCCATGTGAACCCTAAAAATGAATGCTGATTTCTCCTTATTTTGAAATAAATATTTATTTGTATTTTTTTTTTCAACTACAAAAGATATAGGAAAATAAATTTCAAAGAAACTAATGACGTAAATCAAATAAGCCAATAAGCCAAAAAGCCTCCAATCTCTTTTATATTTTAGAAAAGTTCTTTATGTTTGAAGTATTGACAGTATTTGAATCCAAACGTCTCACTGATACGAAACAAGATTATTTTCCAATATCAAAGGAAAAGAATTTCATATCTATGTACTAAAAATGAAGTATTAAAAACTAGACAGGAAATTTCCGGAGAAAAATTTGCTGGGAAATGATTTTTTCGGAGACGTAAAACTTGGTAACGAAATTTCCGAGGACATTTTTCTGTGTAATATTTCTGTTGAAAATTTCAAATTATTTGTTTATTCGATTGATTTTTTCAAAGAAATTTTTAAAGCTGTTTATAATTTTTTCCGTGAATATGTAAAATTTAACAATATAAAATAGGTAAGTAATACACAATTACATTTTAATTGTAAACAGGACAAATAAAATAATAAATAAATAATACATATATATATATATATATATATATATATATTAATAATTTTTTAAAACGTAGTAAAATTCGAGCAACAGATTTAAGACTACTGAAACCACATAGACCAATAAGAATATAATTTCATCAAATTAAAATTACCAGTGTAAGACTGTTAATTATTGAAACAATTAATTTTACTTTTTGATTTTTGAAACAATAAATTTTACTTTTTGATTTTTGAAACAATAAATTTGATTTATTGATTTTTTTACTTAATTTAATTTTAACTTCAAACATTAATATTATTCCTAGATAGTTTCTATTTAAATAATGTTGCCTGTTCATTAAAACCACATGAAACCCAAAACAAAAGATTCAAACAAGCAGTGAGAGAATAAATAATTGAAACACATTTTTTTTGACAGATTATTTTTCAATTAGGACTTAGAACGGTGAAAAAACTCGTCACAGGAGACCTTTTTCCCCGTTGAGCACCAATGTACGATTTTGTTCGCTAGTGGCTATTATTAATAGCATATTTCTAGCGGAATCCCTATCGTACATGAAAACCATTGAAGTTAAATATGAGGAAAAATGTGGATAAACTATTTAATTCGAGAAATCATATAATCAAATAAAAATAAAAATAAAAAAAATCTTATAGGAGGAGGAATCATTTGCAATCACATCAATTACAAGAAATAAAATAAATTGAATGTTTAGTTGTTGTAAAGAAGAATATTTTTGAAGTTGAGAATTTGTAGATGGCTGTTGATTATGGAAGTTTACTTTATAAAAACAATTTTGAGAATTCTTGCGAAGTGACTAGACAATAACTCAGTGTTCATTAATCCAGGCATTGTCTTGTAGATTTTATGATGAATTTTATTATATACGAATTGTTGACATATTTCTCACAATATAGGTGACCAGATAAGCATATTACTATAAAAATGGTATATATAATTGTGGTAATTAAATAATTTGGAGTGGGAGCTG
The DNA here is from genome assembly GCA_963930645.1 of Salticus scenicus. Lineage (NCBI taxonomy): Eukaryota > Metazoa > Arthropoda > Arachnida > Araneae > Salticidae > Salticus > Salticus scenicus. The sequence continues at coordinate 176,482,141 of OZ005650.1, forward strand.
AAAAGCGTCAACTTATCAGTTCAAGTCAAGATGATGAAGTGACGCTTCGATTTCTCGATTAATTTCGCCAGAACTCTAGTCGACGCCAAATTCAAAAAGTTGAGAAAAAATGGTTGTAAATATGTTACCTATAAATACATACAATTTTTAAAAAGGTTACCACATTCAAACGGTCCTCACTAAACGCCAAAACACGCCATGAGAATCCGGAACTTTTGAGCAAAATTAACATACCATGTTATGAGACAAGGAATCCACTTATGGCGACAAACTGCATTTATTTGTAAGATGATAAGAAACCGAATTAGGGAAAGTCAAAACAAGCTATTGTAAATCTGCATTAACGTTAAAGAACGAATAATATATGATCAAAGGTTTCGATAGAGTTGCAATAAGCAAAAGATACATATGCGGATGTGGGAAGAGGGAAAATGTAAAAATTTAAAGAACATACTGTATGTGAATTTAAGTTGCAATTTAGAGGTTATGAAAATGTGTTCGTTACATATTTTTAGTTTATTTTTAATATAATAACATATTTTTAGAATATGTGATTATCGACATCACAATTGTTTATAGCAGACGAAGAAAAAATGAATTTTCAAGCAACATGGAATCTTTAAATTGAGTCTAACCTTATATTAAACACTTAAAAAGCTATTTAAATTAGATTAGATTATTATTTTGTTTAACTGTAGCAGAATTGATCCACTGTTCGAAACAATAACTTAAATTAAATTTATACTTAATTTAATTTTAGTTTACAGCCATCTGGTGGTGAATTTTAACACTAGAGTTTGTTCCTATAATAAGATCATTTAAAAGGGAATTTTTTATTTGTAAGTTATTTTTCTTCTAATTTCTTCTAGATGTTTTATTTTTCTTAATCTTTACTAAAGCAAATTGAATTTATCGACAGGAGTAACTTTCTGAGGATTAAGGACTATGTAGTTTTTACCATTAGTTACTACCCTTAATATTTTTCTTTCCATGAGTGGCCAGTTTTTTATTTCATTACACTCATGCATAATTTACATCGCCTAACTTTAAATTTCAAAAAAAGTATTTATTTATTTATTTGATTATTATTATTAATAATCATGTTTTTTTATTATATGTGACAACTAATTTTTAATAATAGTTGACAAGCCAAAAATGAACAAATTTAACTAAAAAAAAAGGGGGGGGTGGGGACAAGTTTTAATACATAGTAAATGCAACAAGCCTTCTTGTTTAATTAATTAATTAATTTTTTTAACTTAATTTCAGCATTTTACCCATCCAACCAGCCAAACAACAACACCCCTCCTCCGTAATCCTTTTTGTATATATATATATAGAGAGAGAGAGAGAGGAGAAAGTGTAAAAAGGGGCATACATGTAAATATGGGCATCCCTCCACAAGTGGCTGTGGGAGGTGCTGATGTGTGGTGGCAAGGACTGTAGATGGTGCCATTTTTTGATATATATGAAAAAAAAATTCCGTAATAAATAAATTCTCTAGCTTTTGTGTTGTTTTATTATGTTTTAAAATATTTTAAACTATTTTTTGTGACTTTTTCGGGAAGGGCCCATATTTGCACCCCATTTATTCTAGTGCATTTTTAAAAGCTTTTCGCAAATCTTCGTTTTTGACGTGAAATAATTGATATTAATCATTGCTTTGCCTCCTCTTGTTTAGTAAACTTGTTATAGTTGCTAATAAAGCTCAAAAACGTAGAATTTTTTAACATTAAAGTAACTTTAAGTCGAAAACAATATAAAGGGTGCCCTATTTACACCTTTTCCTCTTTCTCTCTCAATATATATGTGTATATAATGGTTTCTAAGGGAATTGTTTAGGTTACTGTATGTTACTGTTCGGTTTTAAAAATCTTAACTAACGTCGGATTTTACGTTTTTCATTGCTCAATTTTAAGATTTTTTGTTTTTTAAATTGTGGCATTTAACGTATGACATATTTTAATACCTTCAAAGTAACAAAATCTTTTAAACTCGTGATTCAGAGAGATGATTCAAAGCAGAGTTTATGACTACGATATGTAAAAGGTTAATATTTTCATTTTACACTGAAATTTAAAAGAGAAAACTTCTAATAAATAAAATACATATTCAACTAAAACGCACTCAAATTAAAAACTATTGTATGTTACAAATTAAATTTTAAAGTAAAGAGAAGTTTTTTTAATGTATTATTTAACCGTATGTAACTCGAAGGTAATACCGAAATTAAATTTATTAAAAGTGCTATTATTTCTCTAGGCGCTATAAAAATTCTGTCACTTTGGGCCAAAAATTATTTTTTTAACTGACCTTACATAGAAATAATAAATATTTATACTATTTTTCAAGCATGTCTTTTTATCATAACATATTAAAAAATAGCTATGCAACCTTTTATACTACTAGATAAACTTATTGCATTTTTATCTTTATTATAATATTAAGATCACAGTATAATTAGAATAGTAAGTTTACGATAAATGAGTATATGTAATATTATAATATATTACATATGTACTGTCATGCGTTTTATGTTTACATATTTAACGTAATCTGCATTTTATTTTTCAATATTACATTTTATTTTTTAAATAATATATATATATATATATATATATATATAATTTTATTTTTTTGGGGGTGAATTGAATTTGTAGTAATAACAAATGTTTTGTAATACAATAAAATTCCTCTTTTAAGGAGGATAATATGAAACATTTCGACAACTTATATAGAAGTTTTTTCAAATGTAGTTGCTATTATTTTGATGATGATTTATGTAATGCTTCAAATAAAATTTCTACCTGAAATGAATATTTTAAAACTAAAAACGTACAATGAATAATGTGAAATTTCAATTTGTTTTTCTATTTACGATTATTGCTAAAAATAGCAAGAGCCATAAAACAAATAACCCTTTCATTCATAAAAAAAAAAAAAAAAAAAAAAAGTGTGTTAATTGTGAATTGGGGACGGAAAGAATTTTGATTCACCAAATGATTCCTATTTGAAAGAGCCCAAAATACACTTAGGACATTTTGGCAACATTATTGTAAAATCATATACGCATATGCATGTCAAAAAAATTGCATTCAAATAAATCTGTTTTATTATTAGTTTTCACTACATGATTTAATTTATATTTGTAATTCATAAGCTTTCACATCTTAGGGGTCGCAGAATTATGCGTTCGAGGAATATGGCGTCCAAAGTGAAAAAAAAGCTGAAAAGTCCTATTTTTGTATATGCTAAACATTTTCAAAAAGATTTTTTTTAACAATTTCTTTCAAGGAACTATTACACCCAATATTGTTTTTGAAACAGATTTTTTAAAAATATTGCAAAACATTAGTAATAAAAATAAAGCTCTTCCTATATGTTAAAAATTAAATCAAGAATTAATATTTTATATTATTTATAGCTTTTATAGCTTGCGAAAACGGCAAAAATTATAAAATAAAATAAGTTTTATATTTCCATTTTTTTTTTTTTTAATATATTTCTTTAATTAAAATGACAATCTTAATATAAAGTAATAATAATTGTAATAATAATAAATACTTAAAAATAAATTATTGGATAGCGAATTTGCCCTAAACACGCAAAAATTATTTTAGTGTAAATATTATCATACATTTTACCTTTCTTCAATATGTTATAAACTAAAATTTTTATTTTGGTATATGGTTCCTAAGCACAGCGTTCGATTCACAATGTTTAGCTTTCACGCATTTTTAAAGATATTTTATAAATGTGTTGTTGCATTGAAAATAAAACTTTTTAATTGTCAAAAATTACCTAGAGGGGTGGTAAAAATTTAAAAAGTGCCATTTTTTAAAAATTTACAGGAAAAAAATTTTTGATCAAAAAGCTCTAACATAGTATTTTATTTTGAATACTTTTGCATCATACATTGCCCATTTGTCTGGAATAAGTAAAGAAATAAGTTTCAACCTTTTCTGAGATACATTTTATAATGTACAATCCAGTAATTCAGAGTAATAATAAATAAATATATGAGCACATATTTCGCGATTGGAGAATTAATCTCTTATTATATACCAAAATACATCATATGTAATTGCATGTTAGGTTAAGACTAGTTTTTTTTTTTTTTTTTCTTTTAATATTTAGCCGCATCTTGGGTCTATCTTAGCAAATATTTATTTAAGAAGCGATTTCTATCTGCATCCACTGGAAGCGGATTACTGAGAATATTATATCCAGGCAAGTATTGCATTACACTGAGTGGTAGGGGAAAAGTGGAAAAATACGAATTGAATTGAATCCTCCACCGATGTCCTTCGAAACTGATGAAAATAGCAGGAGTTCAGCTTTCCATTTTCAGCATCTCACTCCTGCCTGACATGAAAGCTTCTAACTTAACTTACCATCTTTTTTTAGTTACCGACAGCTTTATCTGTTGTAATATAGTAATTAATGGCCTGTTGATTAAGAAATTAACGTTCTATTCATTATGACTTATGACTCAGCAGTTAGATTTTTACTTGGTTAGCTCCTTTAATAATGATATATGTATTTCTGTATGAGCACTCAGTGTGAGTATAACATTAACCGAAAATATGCATACAATAATAAGCATGTAAATATACATAACATAACGATATTCTACTTTGTATAACGATATTTTGCTTTGTCCTGTAATCTAATTATCAGTTCTATTCACAAAACTTTCCACAGAAACATGCTTTTTTAAAAGATTAATATGGGTTTCGTGTTTCGAAGACTAAAAAAAAAGCATATTTTCTATCTTTATTTTATTTTATTTTTATTTTTTTTTATTAATAAAATAAGTAAATTTTTTTATTAAAAATTTTTACTATGTAAAAGAGCAATATTCAAACAATATTTGATAAAATTTTCGTTAAAAATTTTGGGAAATTCAGCCGGTGCGGGATCTGGTTTCCAAAGGTCCTTTTGAAGAGCGCTGGACACAATTTTTTGAAAACTAATGTACCGATGCTATCGAAATTTTGCACGCTTCTTCACAATTTCTTTCCGCCGTTTTATAAAATCAGTAGAGTTTAGTTAGGAATATCTTTTATCGAAATTCAGTGTATAACTAGTATCATACTATCTTGTACTAAAACTATCCTCTTATATTTTAAAGTACATTCTGAAAAATTTTTAGAAAGTCCTTTCTATAAAACGTTTAATACAGCTGTCTTCATCTAAATCAGATCTTTTAATTCATTCATTTTATTGTTTTTTATATTTGTGATATTGTCATAATGCCAATGAAATATGCTTGAAACTGTTAAAAGAAAAAAATCATTTAATTGTTATCTCAAAGGCTTAAGGGTCGAATTTACTTACTGTTTATCTATACCAATAAGTAATTGGACACTTTCGAAATTAGAAGTTTATCAAATATCTAAAAAAAATTCTTTAGAAATAATCTCGAAACTTTGAGAGTATAAAGAACATGTAATAGCTCATATATTCCACCAGAAGTTTTATTCTGAAAAGGAAAATGGGACCAATACAAAATTAAACAAAAATTAAAATATTTTGGATAACTCTGTAAAAGGTGATGCTTGAAATGTGTTTTTGCTGTAGTATGTGATTACGAGGATTCTTCTAATTATCTATACAGATTTTTATGGGGCTACCACATATATTGAGATATAGCGTTTTCTTTAAAAAATTGAAAAATTTAAAAAAAAAATTAAAAAAAAAAAAAAAAAAAAAAAAAAAAAAACACTTTTTTAATTATAACACATATGGTATTAGACCCAGTGCATTCAAAGTATTGAACTACTTATATGAAAATTCCAAACAAATACCGTGTGAATTCAAAAAGTATGAGAGGAAGAATAAACAGAATTTCAGTTCCTCTCAACAACAGAAAAAAAAAAAAAGAAAGAAAGAAAGATAAATAAAAAATTATACAGACACGACATTATTTCATTATTTAAAACATGAAAATCTGACATTGACAGATTTTAATTTAGTGCCAGCCTACTGCTAAACTTGTTAATATCGACAAATTCTTCTTTAGTTAATTCGTGACGATCTAAATTCCATGATAAAGTTTTCATTAAATCAAACCAATGTGTTTCCGCTGCAGATATTGTAACAAATAACGTTGGAAGTCCAAACTGTCTTATAGCCGCAAAACAACGTTTTTTCTCTTTTTCCCAATGAGGGGGAGGTGTGCCTTGGGGGGGACTCATGTCAAAGGTGTGCCTTGGGGGGGGGACTCATGTCAAAGTTGTACCTTGGAGGGGACTCATGTCAAAGTTGGGCCTTGGGGGGACTCATGTCACAGTTGGGCCTTGGGGAGGACTCATGTCAAATTTGGGCCTTGGGGGGACTCATGTCAAAGTTGGGCCTGGGGGGGGGGACTCATGTCAAAGTTGGGCCTTGGGGGGGGACTCATGTCAAAGTTGTACCTTGGGGGGGACTCATGTCAAAGTTGGGCCTGGGGGGGGGACTCATGTCAAAGTTGTGCCTTGGGGGGACTTCATTCAATAAATCCCCATTCAATAAACCGACTGAAATAGGCCCTTAGCACTATTAAGAGTGACGTATAAAAATTCGACAACGCTGTACCGACTGAAATAGGCCTCTAGCACTAAAAAGGGGGAAGACGATAGGATTTTTTTTATCAGTATTTATATCCAATCAGCGAACACTGTCTGAAATTCTGTTCATTCTATCTCTCATAACTTTTTGATTTTACACGATAATTGTTTGGAGCTCTTTCATATATAATAAGTTAGCTCAAAATTTTTGGATATTGAAATATGCAAATGAAATTTTGTTAAAAGCTTGCGCAAGCGTAGTTAAAAATTATTTAGTATATGGATGCTTAATATTTCATGAGATATTTAACATTTTTGCATTCTGATTGCAGTATGTTGTGTCTAATTCAGTATGTCAAGTTTCCAAAAAATGTTTTTTTTACTGGATCTAATACCCTACTCTGCATAATTAAAAAACTGGTAATTTTTTAAAAATATTTTTTTAAAGAAACCGTTATATTTCCATGAATATGTGTGGTAACCTCATAAAAGTTTATACAGATAAATCCATATAATTGCATGCAACAGCCAAAACGCATTTCAAGCATCACTTTTTACAGGGTGATCCAAAACATTTTGACTTTTGCTTAATTTTTTACTGGTCCTCTTTTCCTCTTCAGAACGAAACTTTTGCTGAAATATATGAGGTATAACATGTTCTTTATACTCCTAAAGTTTCAAGATAACTCCTACAGAATTTTTCTAGATATTTCACAAAACGTCTAAAATCGAAAGTGTCCAAATGCTTACTGTATATAATGCTAACTGTGCGTAATGCTTACGGTAGATAGTGTATAATCTTAAATACATTTTTTTTTTTTTTTTTTTTTTAACTTTTTATCTTTATCATATGCGTGACCATGGTTGGCTTTTTCTTTCTTTTCTTTTCTTTTCTTTTTTTTTTTTTACTCAAGATTGCGGTTTTATTTATTTATTTATTTATTTTTATCCTTAAATTTGTTTCGTATATTTATTCTGACTCTTAAATCTGTTTAATATATTACTGTTTCAATGTAATTTAATAATAATAATAAAGAGTAAATTAAATATATATATACAATATTTATATGTTTCCATATCAGGTTCCTTATTTTTTTTTTTTTTTTTTTTTTTTTTTTTTTCGTCATCTTTATTCATAGTTTTTAGTTCTTCATGTGATACTTGGTTTCATATAATGCAATGTTTAAAAATATTTTCAATACACACACACACACACACACACATATAGATATATATAAATAATGTTTTATTTTTGTTGTGTTGGTAATAACATGTATCTATTAAACGCTAAAATTTTAAGGTTAAATTTTACTATGATATCTATCCTTTATACATACATACATACATACATATATATATATATATATATATATATATTCACTTAATTTAAATTTCTTTTTATTATTATTATTGTAATATCATGGCAATAGTTATACAATATTACTATTGCTATGATATTAAAATAATAATAATAATAATAAACAGAAACTTAACTTAAATATATATATATATATATACATAGGGGTGTTCATATTATTAGATTTTTTTTCTCTCTAAAAAAATACTAGACGCACTAGCCTGATACTTAATTACATGTAAAGAACATTTAAAAACTCATATTTTCACTATCGATTTAGTCCAGAGTGCAAATAGGGGACCAACCACAAACTGAAGAAGAGCGAAAGTACTTTGGATGACCCTGTATTACAAAAAGCTACAAATGACTTGTAACTTTAATACATTGATGCACATATTATGTACAATATTTGTATGTTTTCGTGCGGGAATTGCGGAATTATATATATATATATATATATATATATATATATATATTTTTTTTTTTTTAAATTACGAATTTTTTTTAATATGTTTTTTGTTTATAACTAGAACGGATTTCCATAAAATTTTACAAAACTTGCTGAAAAATCAACAAAATGTTAGAGAAACATATTCTGAAACATGAAATTCCCGCGTGTAATATTCGTTGAGATATAAGCATTTTTAGTAAATATTATTTTACTGCGTATTCGCGAAAGATAGAAACACTTTTACTGCATAGGATGAAAGCTAGATATATTGAGCAACTTTAGTCAAAAAATCATTTGAAAAGAGTAAAAATTAAGGAAATTGTCTGCAAAAGAGAGCTATATTTTAGGTATTTTCCACATGTGTTTTCAGCTGCAGCTGAAATTTCGTAAGGAGTTTTTCATATGTTGCGTATTTAATTTGAAGATCCAATTATTTCATTCACATTGTAAAAGTTCTTTCTTGTGAAAAACCCCTTATAGGCTTGTAACTTTAACATATTTGTATTTATTCTGAGATTTGTGAGTTCATAGGGGGGTCATAGGGGGTCATCAATAAGAAACGCAAATAAAATTTAAACTTCAATTTTCTTCCTTTCTTCTTTATTTTCTTTCTATATATAAATTCTACAGGTTTAATTTATGACAAAAATTGCTGTTTAAAATGAGTGGTGGTGAGCGACTCAGGAGAAAAAATATGTGCAGTTCGAGCAATAAGCTATATGTAATTTTTTGCCGAAATTGGAATTTATTATTTTAAAAAGACTACAAATGTTATTAAATGTTAGAAATCTCTGTGAAATGTCATAAATTTAAGGCAACTTAAAAAAAAAAAAAAAAAAAAAAAAAAAAAAAAAAAATCTTGTCAGTAATTGTATATACAAGCAACTCCCACAAACAAACGCTGCACCATCTTCTCAGGGGTACGAGCGGGGGGAAGAATTTTCAGTTGAAACGCTATTATTACCCCCATTCAACCGAAAACCGAAATGTCATGGTTCAAAAGGGGCGAAACCAAGGAGGAGAAAGGTGGTATTTCTTTCTTTTCTTTTTTTTTTTTTTTTTTTTTTTTCTCTCAACCCTTAATATGCTTGCTTATAAAGCTGTCTGTCCCCGTAATATGAGGTATGTGAAAAATGCTCAGTTTTCGAAAATAAGATCAGTCAATGACAAAAAAGTTTTATTGTTATTATTATTTAATCTTTAGCAAGAGGAAAAGATTAAATCGATCCATTCTATATTTCAGTAATAACAAAAATCAAAAACTTTTTTCTGCATTCATAATTATTTTCTCCGAAAATTTATTTGTAAATGAGGAAAATTCGTTTAAACATTTTGTACACTAACTTTTTTTTTTTTTATAATTTCGAACAAATATCGTTGGACTAATTGCTATTTTATAATTTAAGTAATTTGAAATTAATTTTATTATTATTATTACAACTTTATTTTATTATTATTATTAATTTTATTATTATTATTATTATATTATTTTATTATTATTATGTTGTATTATTATTAAACGGAAATTTTACGAAAAAAGACGGCGATTTTACCAAAATACGACCGTCTTTCCCCGAGTGAATATTTTAGCAAATAAAATTTATGAATAACTTATTTAGTAAAGGTGAATGAAAAACTCCAGATACAGTTTCAAATTCATTTTTCTGTTTTTTCTTCTTTTTTTTCAATACCACTTAATGGCTGATTCCAAAGCTTTTTTTTCGGCATCAAAAATCTTTCCACGATAACATGGGGATTATAGATCTATATATATTACTATATCTATGATTGCAGCATGTCAAGCAGTCATTTTCCTGGCCATAACATTTTATAATAATAATAATAAAAAAAAAATTAAACGCCTTCTATCTCAAATTTACGTTTCATGTTGGCAGCATTATAATAGGAATAGTGAGATTCATTAAAAGTTTAGATTTTAAAAAACTTTTACTGAGTACTATTGATATTACTATGCAACTTTCTTTAGGAATACTAAAAATATTAGTAAAGAAAAAGGAATTACTAAGCATTCTCAAGATGTTTTCCATCAACTCTAATATCTATATAATTGAACTGTTCTAACGATCCTTCTGTAATTCTATTGGAGTCCACGGTAATATTGTTGCAGACATCGATAGAAAATTCATAGTAATGTATTTGGAACAAAAAATGATTTTGTGTTATTAAAATATTTACCACTGTTTTGTTTTTATTTTTCCTTCTTTACCATTTAACGTAAACAGCATTTGTCGGTTTCCATAACGTTCTTAATAAAATTGAAATTTGTGCCTAGTTCCTTTAACAATCAGTTGGATAATATCATTCTGTAGTCTAAATGAGATATATGAAGTACTTAAAGTCCATTAAGATATATGCCAATTATATTTTTCAACAATTATATCACTTGATGTAATTGTGATGACTTTCAACAATTATATCTTGCTTCTCAAACTTTTTTCGCTTGTGACCTCATATTCCTCAAGCAATTTATTTTTCTTTTCGAAAAAGAAAATTCGATTCAGTGTGATTTAAATGGTTTGCTGAACCATAAACTCCAAATATACATTAAAACATGTACTGAAAATGAGTAATAAAACAGATTTATTTGAGTGCAATCTTTTGACATGCATATGAATATGATTTTTATAACTCTTTTAATACATTATTATTATTATTATTATTATTATTATTATTATCATTAGTGAATTGTGTGTGCTTGTTTATTTTGACGCACAAGATCAAACCGCGGATTAATAATTAGATAAACACTGCACGAACAGCTTCTTCAACGTTTATCCGACATGAATAATTTTTTTGTTTTTGAGAATTAATGTTGAAAATGCAGTTTCACACAAATATGTTGTACAAAATGGCGTAGGTATATTTTAAGTCAATTTAGAGAGAAATTAAAATCTTTTTTGATCTCCATCCAAAATTTGTTTAAGGATTTTTTTTTTTTTTTTTTTTTTTGAAAACTTATGTTTTTAAACCTGTGTCGTTCAATAGTTAGCTCAAGTTAGCTCAAATGAATGTGGTTTATGAACCTAGTTTGACTTCTCCATATGAAAATTTGAAGGGAAATATTTTTCAAGTTGTTTCTCTAGTTATTTCTAATGATTAATTATAATTTCAAACAAAATTTTTTTGAAAAGGTTTTATTCAATTATAAAATCATCAGTTTTAAAATCGCAGTCATCTTTAAAAATCAATTTTCAGTTCTATTCTTCTATATCTGTACTTATTTTTACAAAGCTTTCAATTTTTTGTTGCAACATAAGTACGTTGCAATTACTTTCTTATAAAGACATGTTTAAATCGTTCAATTTTTCAAAAACAATATTCGATAAATAATACAGTTTTTTAACCCATTCTTCATTGTTACAAAAAATAAACGAAATTCTGTTCAGTTAGAATTGCAACGATTTTATCTTTTGATCACACAAATCTGTGCAAGCTACGTCCTCTCAAAAGTGACCATACTTCTGAATGTAAATCAGAATCCATATCTTTGCAGATGTTTGAGAACAGACGACTGTCCAGGACTCGACTTCTTATAAAGTTGATGTTTTATTATGGCATCACAAAGTATACTGCATTTAATTATAGCGATTTTGTTTTGCCCCAAGTCGACTTGGGATCAGGCAGTGAGTAAAAAATGGTGTATTTATTGCCACCAGGTTTACCCCTAGATATAAATCCAGCACTCTCACCAACATCGTCCTAGCACCAACACAATTATTCCATTCCATAAAAAACTGAATAGCGATTCCGTTCTAAACACGCAAAATAGTTTGAATGCGAATATTATCGTACATTATAATTTTTTATTATCTATTAATTCTATTTTGGATTATAGTTCTTATGCAAAGCATTCAATTTTCAATTACGTATAACTCATTCTTTTCTTCTCTTTTCTTTCTTTCTTTTTTTTTTTTTTAACTAGCCAAAGTTGTCTAAAGCAAGGCTGGCCAATCCTTGGCCCTCCGTGTATTATTTTGCGGTCCGTGACAGAAATCACGAAATTTATAATTTAATATCTTTGGCTAGCATATCAAAAAATAATGAATTCGTTCTGAAACCTCGGAATGAAAATACCAGTTATGAAAACTAAAGAAGTAAATATCGCGCTGGTTATTGTTAATAAAATATTATTAAATCGATTAATGATTCACATTATTATAATTTTTAATAAATAATCATAATTTGTTTTGCTATTTCATTGTTATTTTGAGAATAAAAATAAATTAAGATGCATTCTCTTTTAAATCCCCCCTTCCAAATATATGTGTGTGTGTTTTTGATATAATAAATGAATATTTAATATAAGAACTGAAAAAATATATATCCATGCGGCTAGCCTGAATAAAATAAATTTCAAATACGGCCCACTATGTGTTTTGAGTTGGACAGGTATGGTCTAAGGAAATGGTATGAAAATTTAAAAAGTGCAATTTTTTTTAAGTTAAAAGGAAGAAAATATTTTAGGCTTATTTTGTACCTTATTTTGAACTCTTTTCAATTTACATTGCCCATTTATTTCTAATAGATATAGAAATAAACGGGAATTACAGTTTACTTATTCCAAATCAAATGCGGAAAATTCTTTCAAACAATTTGCATACTAAGGTCAAAATATCTTGCCTAAATAAGCTAGAAATCGATTTGATTATTCTTAGAAAATGCCTATCTGTCTGTGTGTGCCAAATATTTTGTGAACGTTGTATTTCACGAACTAATGAACGGAATTTAACCGAACTTGTTATTAAGTTGGATATTGCCCTAAACTAATGCTGATTACTTTCTAGTATAAATCGCGCAACAGGTAACACTGTCATCCCCTTTTTATATAATTTTTAATATGGCAGTATAGAGAAGAAAATTTTATATAAATGTACATAATGAGAACTATTTTTAACATTTCAACGGGAAACTTAAAAAAAGAAATGATAATAAAAGTTATTTATAACAGTAATAGTCAACTAGATTTTTTATTTATTATTAATATTATTATTATTAGTTTGTATATGTAGATGTAGGAGTGTTGCTTTCCCTTTTTCAATATTGCTATCTTTCAAAAGAACTCATCAGTACCTTAAAAAGTAATGATTTGACCGTAGATATGGGATAAGTTAAAACAATGTTATCGATTTTATCAGAAAAAAAAAAACTAGTATGTTGTGGCCACCACAAGACTTTCTTCTATATTTTCCTATACATATTCAATCAGTAACAATATTAAAAAAAAAAAACGATTTTTTTTTTTTTTTTTTTCTAAGTTTTTTTTTTGCAAAAATTAATACATATTCAATCACTAACAATATTAAAAAAAAAAATCTGGAGTGACTCCACTCGACTTTCCGAACATTGAGTAATTAACAGTTTTGTAGATAAAGTAAAGAAAGAGGAGTTGTTAAACAAACAAAAGAGAGAAAACCATAATAGAGTATTTGAGTATTTTTCTCCATCTATTATACGATGTTTTATTTAACGCTACTGAACTTTGAGCCCATAGATCATAATGATAAAGAATTTTTCGTTGTGTCTCTGTAAAAACCTATAAATGCTAAATTCACCAAAATGCTTATAGTTAGTGCAACAGTGATTTATAATACTCATATAAATTTTCAGCTCAATTCAATAAGGCGTTTAGATGCTATCGTACTTTTAAAAATTTAGTCCCATAGGCTATAATGATAAAGAATTTTTCTTTGTGTCCCTGTAAAAAAACTGTAAGTGCTAGATTCACCAAAGTCTATACAGTTAGTTCAACTGTGATCTAAACATGTGTACAAATTTTTTTTGCTCAGATTAATAAGGCGTTTAGGCGCTATCACACTTTTAAAAATTTGGCCCCATAGGCATAATGATAAAGAATTTTTCTTTGTGTCCCTGTAAAAAACTATAAGTGCTAGATTCTCCAAAATCTATACAGATTGAGTATTTGTGACCTATAATATGTGTATAAATTTTTTGTTCAATTGAATAAGGCGTTTAGATGCTATCGCACTTTTAAGATTTTGCTCCCATAGGCCATAATGATAAAGAATTTTTCTTAGTGTCCCTGTAAAAAAACTATAAGTGCTAGATTCACCAAAATCTATAGGGTTCGTACTATGGTGACTTACAATATGCGTACCAACTTTCAGGTTAATTGAACAAAGCGTTTAGACGCTAGCGTGTTCACTCACAGACATACACACATACACACATACACACATACATACATACATCATCGTAAAAATAGTGAAAACGGACTCAGGGGACCTCAAAACGTATAGAAACATCAAAATCTCGAATTCGGATTTTTGACATGATTACAATACTTTCCTCACTATAGTGTTCGGAAAGTAAAAAAAAAAAAAAAAAAATGCGAATTTTTTTCTGTTTTTTTTTTTTTTTTTTTTTTTTTTTAGGTTAAAAGTAAAAAAAAATTGATAACTTTGTTTTAAATTATCACAGATTTATAGTTCAACCATTCGTCTTAAAGGTATTGACGAGATCTTTCGAATGATATCCATCTTCAAAATTTCCCCCCCCCCCATGCACAAAATTTTTTTTCTAGTTACGTACTACTATTATCAATAATTCATATAAATTTTACAATCACAAGTGTAAAATAACTCTTATTATGCACATTTATACGAATTTTTGTCCTATTCTGCCATGTTAAAAATTTAGATAAAATGCTATCACAGCGCCTCCTGTTGAGCTATTGATCCCCAAATATAATCAGCACCAGTTTATGTCGGGGACCAACTAAATACCAAGTTTGGTAAAATTTCGTTTAAAAAAAAAAAAAAAAAAAAAAAAAAAAATACGATTTTTTTTCTAAGTTTTTTTTACTTTCTTCTATATGTAATATAGAGAAAGTATTGGATTCGCGAAAATTTTCGACCTCCGTTTTTTGACGGATCTACACGTTTTGGGATGTCCTGAACACGAATTGATAGTTTTTAAAAAATGTCTGTCTGTCTGTGTGTCTGTCTGTCTGTCTGTGTGTCTGTCTGTATCATTTTTTTGTGGACGCTGTATCTCACGAACCAATGAATGAAATTTAACCAAACTTAGTATTTAGTTGCACCCTGACATGAACTGGTGCCCATTAGATTTGGGGATCAATAGCTCAACAGGTGGCGCTGTGATCGCATTTTATGCAAATTTTTAACATGGCAGCATAGGACAAAATTCCGTATAAATGGGCATAATGAGAGTTATTTTAAACTTGTGATTGTAAAATTAATATGAATTATTGATAATAGTAGTAGTTAACTAGGAAAAAAAAATTGTGCATGGGGGGGCATAGGTTCCCCCCCTGGGGGGTAAGTACCCCCCCGGGACGGTTAAATTTTGAAGATGGGTATCATTCGAAAGATCTCGTCAATACCTTTAAAACGAATGGTTGAACCATAAATCTGTGATAATTTAAAACAAAGTTATCGAATTTTTTTACTTTTAACAAAAAAAAAACAGAAAAAAATCTTTTTTTTTTTTTTTTTTTTTTTTTAACGAAATTTTACCAAACTTGGTATTTAGTTGGTTCCCGACATAAACTGGTGCTGATTATATTTGGGGATGAATAGCTCAACAGGAGGCGCTGTGATAGCATTTTATCTAAATTTTTAACATGGCAGAATAGGACAAAAATTCGTATAAATGTGCATAATAAGAGTTATTTTAGACTTGTGATTGTAAAATTAATATGAATTATTGGGGGGGTAAATTTTGAAGATGGATATCATTCGAAAGATCTCGTCAATACCTTTAAAACGAATGGTTGAACTATAAATCTGTGATAATTTAAAACAAAGTTATCGATTTTTTTTTTACTTTTAACCAAAAAAAAAAAAAAAACTTAGAAAAAAATTCGCATTTTTTTTTTTTTTTTTTTTTTTTTTTTTTTTTTTTAAATATTGTTACTGATTGAATATGTATAGGAAAATATAGAAGAAAGTCTTGTGGTGGCCACAACATACGAGTTTTCTTTTAAAGAAAAACAAATCGATAACTTTATTTTAAATTATCGCAGATCGATGGTTCAACCATTCATTTTAAAGATATTGACGAGCTCTTTTGAAAGATACCCATCATGAAAATTTATTCTCCGAGGGGAAGGCGATGCTCCTACATATACAAAAAAATTTTCCCAGTTGACTATCTCTATTATTAATAATTCTAGTAAATTTCATAATGATTATTAAAAAATAATTCTCTTTATGCACATTTATACAAAAATTTGTCCTATACCACCATGTTAAAAATTTGGAAAAACGGGATGGCAACGCAACCTGTAAGAAATTTTTTACCAAAAGTTGGTAGGCACTAATTTATGTCAAGTTGTAACTACATACCAATTTGCATGAAATTCTATGCAGTAGTACCTGAGATAAAGTCGCCGCAAAATTTTGTCACACACACACACAAACAGATATTTTCTAAAAATGATCAAATCGTATTCTACAGCTCTCTAAATGGGTAAATCCATCAAATGCCCGAGGTCGAAAATTATTACGAATCCAGTACTTTCTTCTGTTGAATATGGAAGAAAGTAAAAAGTACACTTAATACTACTTTTTTAAACAAATACTTGGCGACTCATGTTCTTAGTCCGTCTAAGAACATGATTCGACAAGGATTTATTTAACAACAATACTGTATTAAGTGTACTTTCTTCTTTATATTCAATAGAAGAAAGTATTGGATTCGTAAAAATTTTCGACATCGAGGTTTTTATGTATTTACACTTTTGGAGAGCTGGTAGAATACGATTTGACCATTTATAGAAAATGTCTGTGTGTGTGCGTGTGTGTGACAAAATTTTGTGGCAACTGTATTTCAGGTACTACTGCACAGAATTTCATACAAATTGGTATGCAGTTACACATTGACATAAATTAGTGCCTATCAACTTTTGGTAAAAATGTCCAAAAGCTTGCTTTGCCATCGCGCTTTTTCTAAATTTTTAACATGGTCGTATAAGACAAAATTTTGTATAAATGTGCATTTGTATAAATGTGCAAAGAGAATTATTTTTTAATACTCATTATGAAATTTAAAGAATTATTTGTAATAGAGATAGTCAAATAAGAAAAAAAAAAAAAAAAAAATGTGTATGTACAGCCTCGCCTTTCACCTGGATGGGAAGCTCCCCCTCGAGGGGAGTAAATTTTCATGATGAGTATCTTTGAAAAGAGCTCGCCAATACCTTTAAAACAAATTGTTGAACCATCGATCTGCGATAATTTAAAATAAAGTTATCATTTTTTTTTTTTTTTCATTTTTAACACACACACACACACACACATATATATATATATATATATATTATGTAATTTTGAGAACAAAATTGACTATTTTGGATATTTAGTGTTACACTACTTCTCTAACATGGAAATCGTCTGCATTATCATGGAAAATAAGTCTTTTAAATAACAATTTTAATAAAATTTTTTTAGTGAGTGAATTTGTATAGGAAAATATAGAAGAAAGTCATGTGGTGGCCACAACATACTAGTTTTTTTTTGTTAAAAGTAAAAGAAAATCGATAACTTTGTTTTAAATTATCACAAATTTATGGTTCAACCATTCGTTTTAAAGGTATTGACGAGATCTTTCGAATGATACCCATCTTCAAAATTTAACCCCCCGGGGGGTACTTCCCCCCCAGGGGGGGAACCGATGCCCCCCATGCACAATTTTTTTTTCCTAGTTAACTACTACTATTATCAATAATTCATATTAATTTTACAATCACAAGTTTAAAATAACTCTCATTATGCTCATTTATACAGAATTTGTCCTATGCTGCCATGTTAAAAATTTTCATAAAATGCGATCACAGCGCCACCTGTTGAGCTATTGATCCCCAAATCTAATGGGCACCAGTTCATGTCAGGGTGCAACTAAATACCAAGTTTGGTTAAATTTCATTCATTGGTTCGTGAGATACAGCGTCCACAAAAAAATGATACAGACAGACACACAGACAGACAGACAGACAGACAGACGCACAGACAGACATTTTCTAAAAACTATCAATTCGTGTTCAGGACATCCCAAAACGTGTAGATCCGTCAAAAAACGGAGGTCGAAAATTTTCGCGAATCCAATACTTTCTCTATATTACATATAGAAGAAAGTAAAAAAAAGAAAGAAAAGAAAAAGAGAGAGATAGAAAGAGAAAGAGAGGGAAAAAAAAAACCGCATTTCCTAAAATATCTTTGGCGTGGCATAAAATTAACTTTAATGTTATACTTCTCTGTGATGAGAATCGTCCGAATCCAAAATAATTTTGATAAATAATAATTTTATTAAATGATATGCATTGCGTGAATTTGTGTGGGAAAATATAGAAGAATGTTTTGTGATGGCCACATCATAGTAGTTAGGCCGTAGAAAGGTTTTAACTTTTGTTTACTTTCTGTTAATGTTATTGACAATTCTTTTTCATTTCCATAGATTTAAAAAAAAAATATTCAGTGTATATCTTAAGAAGCTCACAATGCAGAATGTTATTAAGAATTTAATTCATTCGGTGATGGAAATTATTCTTTGGTGAAATTCATGTAGTAAAAGAATAATAATAATAATAATAATAATAATAATAACGAATGCTAAAACACATTTTAATTGTATAAGAAAATAAAAAATGTTATTTATAGTTGTACATAAATCTTTTTTTCTATATAAAACCCTCTTATTGACGCACTGACATGCACATAAAGAGGAACACTTATTTTTGAAATGAAAAAGTATGAGAAAATATTTGATAAGAAAATATTTAATGACTAAAAAACAGAATACTCAAAGAGAAAATATTTGATATCAAAACAAATATTTTCTGATTAAATAGTTATTATAAACAATGAATTGGCGTTATTTACAAACAAGCATTGAAAAACTTATTAAGCATTTTTTAACTGAAACATAAAACCTTATAAATTACGTTATTCTAGACAGAATAAGTCGAACACACTTCCTTTGTTCGGCCTTGAGGTCTGACCTCGGTAACGAGAACAAAGTACTATTTTCAATACTAGATGGCGCAAGCAAATACTGTGCAAGCAAAATTCTCCTCTGGAGTGTTTGGAACATCGAAAGAGAACTAGCGTCTCGCCGCAGCGCCGGCTCCCTGTGAAAAAGTTGAATAAATTGCCTTGGCAGGTGTGGCATGCTGTAATTTGGCGATGCGCTGCTACATTTCTGAAGGGTTGTAAGATTGTTTACCATTTATGTTTATGCGTTACATGTGTATGGTAGTTCATATTGAATTGAATTACTATTTTTTTTTTTTTTTTTTTTTTTTGTAACAGTAACTTTTTTTTAGGAAAATTAATAGATAAGATAATTAAAAAAAATAACTAAAAACTTTTTTAAAAAACGAAACTGCCTTTTCCTTGAAATATCTTCAATACAGATTTAAATTTATTGCATTTTTTTTTTTTTTTTAATCTCTTGTACAGTTTATTATTATTTTTACTTAGCGTTTTTTTTTTCTTAACCCTTGAATTACAATACAAATTTAAAATATGTAAAATATTTATTTTTGTGTTTAAATAGTAAACAAAAAATATTTTATTAAATTTTAATTATTATTTATACTTAAATTTGTTAAATATTTTATTTAAATTACTTCTTTTTAAAATTCCTTTAATGCAAAAATGTTTCAAATGACAAAAGCACACCCCCCATCCCTGAATATTTCTTTCCATATTTTATTGCAATAATTGCAATTTATGAATTAATAGACCACAAAGAGAATTTGAAAAATAGACCAGGTAAAATGTTTTATTAAAAAAAAACTTTTTTTAAAGGAAAATTAATAGATAATTAAAAACATTCTTTAAAAACGAAACTGCCATTTTCTTAAATATCTTCAATACAAATTTAAATTTATTGCATTTAATTTTTCTTTCCTTTTTTTTTTTTTTTTTTTAATCTATTAAGCAGTTTATTTTATTTAGGTTAAAAAAATAAAATAAAATAAAATAAATAAATAATAATAATAATAATAATAAACGTGGGTTACAATAAAAATTTATAATAGAATTTTTAAATATGTAAAATATTTATTCTTATTTTTATGTTTAAATAGTAAACAAAAATTATTTTATTTAAATTTTAATTGTTATTTAAACTTATTTAAATTTGTTAAATATGTTATTTAAATTACTTCTTTTTAAAATTCCTTTAATGCAAAAATGTTTCAAATGATAAAAACACCCCCCCCCTCCCTAAATATTTCTTTCCATATTTTATTACAATAACTGCAATTTATGAATTGATAGACTACAAAAAGAATTTTAAAAACTGACCAGGTAAAAAGTTTTAGTAAAAAATATTTTTTTTTTTTTTTTGAGGAAATGGCAGTTTAGTTTTTTAAAAAGAATTTTAGTTAATTTTTTAAAATTATCTATTAATTTTCCTAAAAATAAAGTTACTGTTAAAAAAAAAAAAAAAAAAAAAAAAAAATTAGAAATATTTAGGGGTAGGGATGTTTTTGTCATTTGAAACATTTTTGTATTGAAGGAATACACATGAATTAGGAAAATGTGCTAAAAGGGTGATGCCTCGACAAACTCTGTTTAACTTGCTCGAATCCAACAACTTTCAAAAATCCAAGTCTGTACGCATGCTCAGTTAGCATTTTTGTAGGGAGCCGGCGCTGCGTCGAGACGCTAGTCGAAAGAGAAGAGAAGACATAGATATAGACATAGACAAGTAGAATATAGACAGACAAAGAAAGAAAGTGCACAATAACGGCAGCAGCTGTTCTTTCTTGTTCCATATTCACTAAAAGAATTGATTTGATCTTTTTCATCCAAGCCAAATTTTAAATGAATGTCTAAAACACTAAAAATCGTACTTTCAAGTAACAAACTATTAACTTAAAATAATAATAATAATAATAATAGTAATTAGAGAGTAAGAATACAGAGAAGAGAAAAGATGGCCGAGATTATGAAAAAATAATAAATAATTAAAAAATATAAATACGTATGACTAATTAACCATTCGACTGATTTTTTTAAATTAAAATGATTATTATTATTATTATTATTTTCCTTATTGCTATCAATACAACCGATTATTTTCGTTTAAGGCATAATATGCTTACAAATAATAAATAACGGTTTCATTACCGTGGGCACTGAATCGATTGCACTGAACAGTCTACTTCATCAATAGTACTATTATTGAAAAAAAAAAAAAAAAACTTATAATTAAAACTGCCTTTCTCTCTCTCTCTCTTTTTCACAAAAAATTAAAAGGAATGAATATCTAAAAGTTTTATTAAAATGGAAACAATATCGTACAAAATCAATAGAGAGTTTTGACAGTCGTTCAGAAACCCCTAAATTTGAATTGATTGAATGTATTTTCCAGAAAACATAAGATATTATTTATTTATTTACTATCATTTTTACTTTTATTTAAAATGTTCAAATTCATTCATTCCAAAAAAAAAAAAATGATATGATGCTGTTTGAAGCTAATTAAGAAAATTTTTTCTCCATTTAAATTACACTTTTTAAATTTGTGCGTTCGGAATGATATGCAACAATAATTATTTTAAATAACTTATATCACACTATACTTTTCTTTTATTATATTATGAATATCGCACATTTAATTATCTTTTAGTTTTGAATGCTCTTTCTAAAACAATATCTTCTATATAAATTCAAATTTAAAACTTACAAATTTTAGATTCCAAGCTATAGAACTAATTCACTCCATTAAAACGATAATAATCTAGCAAATCACACTATATACTTGCTCTTATTCTGCATTTTAATAGAAATTTTTATTAACAGCCCTATATTACAGTGCAGGTGAAAGCAACTGTATTCATAGTTTTCATAGACATAGTACAATTCATAAAACCTTCCACCACTTATAACCAACTGAAAAAATGTATCCGACTGATTTTCCGTAGTCCAGTTATATTGCCTATAAATTGTATATGTACCAATATACTTGAAAATTTCAATCATTATAATAATAATAACACGACAGGAAATGCACTTTAAGTGATTGCCAACCATAGTCTCCACTATATCCGAATTCTTTCATAGGACCCTATGAATGAATGATTTTACCACATTTTATTGAAATCACGCTTTTGTGAGCATAATATATATCAATTAAATTATGCTTAATGTAATCGAACAATGTTAAAATGTAGCAACTAGAAATTGTATAATGCACTCTAATGTATTTAAATTCTTTTTTTTTTTTTTTTTTTTTTTGTCCTGTGTACTGATCATTTTTTCGATCTCAGTAAAAGCTGATAAAAAAAACTAGTAACAAGTAAAAAAACCGAATTTCGAGGGGTTGAGTTTTCCCTCGACTGTCATTTTTTGTACACTACGGCTCATAGACTCTAAGAATAAGTAATATTTAGTTTGGACTTTTTGCTAATTTCTGTTTTTGATTTATGTTGTTAATAAACACACATATATGCACAGAGAAACAGACACACAGGCCAATGCTGGATTTTTTTTTTATTTTTTTATTTTTTTTTATTCAGAGGATCCCAAAACATACAATTATAGAAATAACTCACTTTAAAAAATTTGACACTAACACAATAGTTTCTTTATCATGTGAGTAAAAGAAAGTAAAGAGAAAAGATAACATACGGAAAAAGTAGTGCTAAATTTTTCTTAAATTAAGTTAAGGATAAATGAGGAATATGATTCAGAGAAATGGTGAAGTGCTTTTGACTTACTAAAAAGAAAGCAAAGGGAAAAAGCGATTGGTAATTATATTGCCATGTACTTTTTTTTTTTTTTTTTTTGTGATATCTGGGAATAAAGAAGGCAGTTTCGGCGAATGCAGAGAGCATAGGAAATGTTTTATTAAATTTCCTTTCCTGAAAGCTTCTATTAAAAAGGGGATGCTTTCTGTTTTAATACAACGGTTCTCTCTCTTACGTTCTTGGTATACTTTTATTCACCATTTTTGTTTGTCTATTTTCATTCGAAAAAACCTGCTTATAAAAAATCTGAGATTTTTCATGTTTGTTAATTTTTTCTCCCTTCGAAAAGCACATTCCATTGTTACATTAATATAAATAACATACTTTAATATAAATACATTACATGAAAAGCAAGATTAAAAAAAATTAAATGTTGTTTGATTTTCCTCTTTAATTTAATCCAAATTCAAGTATTTGCATATATATATATAAATGCAATTGTGGCTGAAGTTACAACGAAAGGGAATCACAGAGAGAGAAAAAGAAAAAAAAAAATTAAAAACATGTTTAAATATGTAATGAGATCATCATACATCGTTAGAGATGTTAAGCCTTTTATTCAGTTACTTATTTTGCCGGTAAAAATGTTTAATCCATAAAAAATAGTTTGTAAAGTTTCTCGTTCGGTATTTATATCGCAATCAAAAAATATTGCTGCAAATTACACGGTTGAATTACTGGCAGCAATGTTATCGAGACATATTGAAAAAAAGTACATGTGCCTATGTAACTTTACTGTGCTGTAAATGATCAGTATAAGGCCCTGGAAGAAATTATAAGGTCGATTAAATAGCCTGTTAAACTAGGATTTATGCAAATTTTTCGGATGGGAAAGCAGCAAAAATACAAAGTAGGCAAATGATTTATTAATTATATTATATTTTAATTAAAATCTTATTTAAATTAAACGAACTAATTACCATATTAGATATTAATCTTATTTGCTGATGGAAAAAGTATAAGGTCGTCGAATTTTTTAAAGGGACATGCAAATTTTCTGCGGTCTGAGGATGCAAGAAATCGAAAAGGTAACCTAAGAACGCAATTAGGGTCACTTTACTCTTTCTCTGTGCCATTGGCAACGATACCGAGGCAGAAATAATTGTCCGATGCAGAACGCGGTAAAATCCTTCGAATGAAAGCGGGTGGAATGAGTGATGCAGCTATTTCCAGGTCTATCGGTTAGTCTAAAACGACAGACAGCCAATAATTTTTTAAAAAATCTTTGAAAATATAGCAAGCGCATTAGAAGACTGTGCACTTTCAAGAAATGCAGTTGTAGTAAGCAAATTATAATTTTTTTTCTTTTTTTACGCATGGATAATTTTACCATTTTTGTTTTATAGAAAGTTGTCTAAAAGAATGGGAAGGATAAATAATTATTTTTATGATTTTTTTTTTTTTTTTATCGGGGGAACAAAAGGTTTTTATAGTTTAAAGTCTTATCTCTAAGTTTTATTTCTATATTTTTGCCCCTTCGTCTCCCCCCCCCCTCCCCGCCGCTTCCTGTCTATCCTAATAATTTTTCCCTTTTGAAAATATCTGCATTCGATTTCTAGAATTATCGTTTATATTTAATAGAAATTTTATTTATTAAAAATATAATATTCAATTACAGTAAAGCACCGTTTATACGTCTCTCGTTTATACATCTTTTACATTTATACGTCCTTTTAGTGAAATCCCGATTAATTCATATTCCTGTTAATGCAAAAATTGTTCGTTTATACGCCGATAATATCGGTTATACATCCTTTCCACTTTACTAAAATTCACAAAATTTTTCGACCTGTTATTATTTTCCATTCTAAATAAGACGGATTTTTCTTAAAATGCATCTTAAATGAAAGAACAGAGGAAAGATCGAAGAATACTGATCAAAGAATCAATTGAATTCACAGTAGAATTTTTAATACTTACAGACAAGCAGCAAATCTGACGAATATTAAAGAGTTTTAATGTTATTAAATAACTATCTGTATGGACATAAATCGTATATTTATTATTAAAGGTACGCAGTGTATATATAATTAATATTCAAAATGTGTTCATATATAGTTCTTAAGAAATGTAATATAATACTCAATATAGGACATATGTAATTAGTACCCAGACATACATTAATAGTATGATTTTTCCTATTTTTTATAATATTTTTTTTAATTAATTATTATCTTAAACAAAGTATAATATTCATTAACTTAAGAAACTTTATTAATTAGTATTTTCATATGGATTTTGTTTAAGTGTCATTAAATTTGTAGTAATCAAAGTGTTATTAATAAAATTTCGATTATACGTCTTTTCATTAATACGTCTTTTTACGTCAGTCCCTTGAAAAACGTATAAACGGTGCTTTACTGCATTAAATTTATTTGAAAATGCAATTAAAACCAGAATATGTGAAAATGCTCCTTCACATGGCTCTCCTAAAAATATTACAAATTCGAAAATTTCCGCATTCGATTTGTGGGCCTCAAAAACCTCTATGTACCAATTTTGAACGGTCTAACTCTATTTTTATTTTTTTGCCCCTTCGCCCCCCCCCCTTCCTAATTACTTTTTGCTTTCGAAAATATCCTCATTCGACTTAAAATATTTTCACCCCTAAAACATATCTGTACCAATTTTGAATAATCTAACTGCATTGTTTTTTCTTTTTTTCTTTTTTTTTTGCCTTATTGCCTCTCACCCTAGCTGGGGCGAATTTCTAAAATTCCAGAAATTCGTTTTTAGGTATTGGTGTGAGTTATATTTTAAAGCAAAAAATCTCACATATATCTGTTGTTTGTTTGCGATATAAAGAATTATGTGAAATCACGTTTTGCCCCCTCTCCCCCCCCCTTCCCTTGGGGACCGAATTTATAAAATTACAGGAATTAGTTTTTAGATATTTGTGTTAGCTATATTTTAAAGCAAAAAGTTTACGGATGTCTGTTTTTTTGTTTGAGGTATGAAGGATTTTGTGAAATCACGTTTTGCTCTTTCTCCTCCCCTTGCGAGGCGAATTTTGTAAAATCGCTTTTTAGTGGATGTCTACGTCTACGTCATAGAAGGAATATTTTTTCCAAATTTCATGCTTCTACTCCAGTGGTTTGGACTGGGCGATGATGAATCTCTGATTCATGCACACAGGACAAACGATTTTATATATGTAGATTGATTGATAAAGGTACGAAATTTTCGTATTTTAAATTTGGAAGTTAAAAAAATGTAGAATATTCCTTTATTCAAAGTGAAAGATAAAATAAATACAAATTACTGTTTTTGAAATGAGTAATCAAACTATGATAATAATATAGTTGCTTGAATAATAAAATAATACGAATAAAATTTGCAGCTTCAAATTTCTTTTCTGTAGTTTTTTGGCTTTTACTTACAATGTTATAAATAATTGTTTGCAACAATATGATAAACATTATCTACATATTTATTAATGTTGTCAGATGAGACTGTATTGGCCATTTATCAAAAAGGATTTGCAGGAAAAGAATAGAAATACCCCATTTTGTCCTTAATGTCTTTTTTTTTTATTGATTTTTAATTTTTTTTTTCATTGAATTTAATTTTTTTTAATGAAATGCGAGACTTTTTTTAAATAGAGTATAGATGGATACGATTATCGTTATGTTAAGGAAGGGTAAGTACTCCAGTGATTGAAACTTTTAGAGAAGTTTCTGATGTTTTTAATGTTTTAGTCATCAGAAACTACTTTTGGAAATCTTAAGTTAATATATATGGTATAAAATACTTTCAGAACCCCATAATATGTTAAAATATATGTATTTGATAATTATTATTTTTGTTATGAATTTTTATTTTACACCTACTCAATTTTCCATTAATTGTCACTGCCAGTTTTTCATTTTACCATTAATTAGCATCGTATGCTCCAGTGTTTGACATTGCTAGTTTTTCATTTTACCAGTTATTGGCACTGTAGGCTTCAGTGTTTGACTGACAATGTTAAAATTCTTATATGTAAAATATGTGCTTTCCTTTTCTTCTCCTTATTTATTAATTATTTCCGGAAAGATGTCAATTACTGGAGCCCCTACCCTATTTCTATTGAATTTTTGTGATGTGGTTCAATTCTTTTGCCCCCCATCCAAAAAAAGAAAGAAAGAAATACGAATTTTTAGATTACTTACCTTTCACTTTTCGGAGCATTGTATCTACTCCAGCAACTATTCTCTTTCTGTGCAATGGGCGAGTCGACAAGAGTTCTTTCTAAACTATTCTTCCCATATATAGTTCCAGTTTTTTTTTTTTTTTTTTTTTTTTTTTGATTCATTAAACATTTTGTCTTTTTTTTTTTTTTTCATGTGTTTTTTCAGCTTTTCTATGCTGCCAAATTCTTCTTATGATTTTGTTCCTGTTTCTATTTAAACATACATTAGTATAACTTTTTATTTTATTTTATTTAGTTAATTATTTTATTTTATTTTTAGAAATTTTTAAGTGTTTAAAGGTTTTTATTTATATTAAAATTATAGATTATCATAATATTTTTTTTATCTGCATTATCGGATAATATGTATTTACGTTTCTTAAAGATTATACTGTCGTAAAATCTTTTATCATAGTAAAGTAAAACATTATATGTATATTTACATTTCACAGCTGTTTGTCTATAACTAAAGCGTATACATGCTAACATATTTAAGAAACTTAACCATTTTATATATAATTATTTTAATATCTTTTTATCAGTATTTAAATATTTTTTCTTAATTTTTTTTTTTTTTTTTGCATAAAGCTTTTTATCTTAAACATCATAATAACAATTTTCACATGGTAGAAATTTTTCTTAAACATTTTTTTCATAAAGCTTCGATAATTTTAAATTTAGTTGAACTTTTTTCATACACTTAATTTTTTTTTTACGTTTTACGTTAGTTGAATTTTTTCGGTAACGTTTTTATTTTTTCTCACTTGGAGTTTTTTCTGAAATATTTTTTCTCAAATGTTTGATAATTTTTTTATTTGGAAGAAATATATTTTTTTTAAACATAATTTTTATATTTAGAAATGGAATGTTGATATTTTTTCATAGAATTTATGCAATATTTTTTATTTTACTATGAATATTTTTTTCCCAAATATTTGATCATTTTTATTTAAGGTTATTTTATATGCATTCAATTAAGATTTTTGCTTAGCATAAAATAATTTTTCTGAAAATTTTTAAATAACTCAAAGTACATTCGCGATATAAGCATAAGATTGTAGAATGAATATCACTTAGGATATATTCTCGAAAAAACCTCATTTCACAAGTTCCTCTCTTCTCTTTGAGGATAGAACGAGTTCTTTCTTCCCTTTTTTTCTACCACGTACCAACATCATTCTGAAGTGATAATGTCGTTAGCGCCATAACTGAACTCTATTATTTTATAACCAGTTAAAGAAGAGTAGCACAATATTAAAAATGAATTATTTTAAATTATTTTCGACCGTATTTAATATGTGTGTAGCTAAATCGTCATCTTTTATGCTTTATTTAAATTATTTATTTTTTTAATGTTTAATTATATTATTATTATTATTGTTATTATTATTATTATTTTTTTTTTTACAACTGAAGCTATTGTTTTCAGTCTTCTTAAAATATTTCTTATATTTTCGTTGATAAATGAAAATTTTCAAGTCAATTAATGTTCTATTAAAATATTTTACCGCAAGGTAAATACAACGAAGTCGTGATGTAAAATTTTTAACGGAAACATTACGATTTCATAATTAATCAAAAAAAAAAAAAATTCTTATATATTCATTTCCAAATAAAGATTCTTAAACCAACTAATATGTTATTGAAATAATTAATTATAAGTCGAATACAAGAAAGTCATGATGTAAAACTTTAATTGAAACATTAATTACAATTACGTGATTAATTAACGAAAATTAACTCATTTAAAATGATTTGCTTAAAAACCATTTTCAGTCTAACAGAATGCATTCACTGCAATCAGTAAAATAGTAGGATTTAAGTCAGAATGTTAAACCGATAATTAGATCATTAATCACAAGCAGGTTTGAAGAACTGTTCAAACATATAAAAGAGAAAAACAACCACTCTCATACATGCACATATGACAGTTAACTCTTTTGAATCTATTTAGAACCTATCAAACAAATACTCTCATTAAACTTAAATATATCTTTATTTTATTTAATATGTTTAATGACTACTTCTTTTTTTTTTTTTTTTTTTTTTTTTTTTTTTAATTCATCTTCTTTAAAATTTCTATAAAACTATCAAACACAAAAATAAATGTGTTTTCTTATTATTAAAAACCTACTCTGATCTTTTACGATAAAAACTGTGCCTGCGAGGGAATGGCGTCAGGGAATCCGGTCCACCTGCCGGACTTAAAACCCCAAAACTTACCTACTGATGAAATATCACGATACTAGCAATGAACATTTTAAGTTATTAAAAAAATTAAAAGTTAAAAGTTCACACTGTTTCAGTTCAATTAAACTCATTCTAAAACTGATGGCTTGAAATCTTTGTACTTCCGGACACTAATGGTATAGGTTTGTAGTAACATCAACCTCGAACCTATGCATGACATTAGAAAGATTTTTTTTTTTTAGGTTATTATTTATAACTTAGTTATTATTTTTAAGGTTATTTAAGGTAATTTTTAAGATGATTAGCTCTTTCTTCTTCTTCTTCTCCATATATATATATACATATATATATATATATATATATATATATATATCATGGAATTTATTATAAGACGGATTTACGGAAGACAATGTTACAATTTCACAATTTGTATATGTCAGGCGATGCAAATAATTTTTAAATATATAACAAAAAATCTATAACACGTTGATTAATACAGCAAAAATGAAAGAATTTTACATAGCATTTTAACATCCTTTATCCTGCAATATAGCACGTGACGTTTTATGCATCCACACGATAGTTGGCAAATGGGAGAGGGGGAACTACCCGGTTGACCATGTGACAAAATTAATTGGTACAATTGGGGAGAGGAAGTTTCGTGTCAGATGCTATGGCAAGCACCGTTTAATAAAGCTTGAATAATAATATAAATTATTAAAACAGTAATTTGAACAATAATGAAAGCATTCAAGAAACAAAAGCTAAACTGAAAGGAAAAAAAAAAAAAAAAAGACATAAAATTTCAAAATTAGCTTCAAAATAAGAAGGTAAAGAAGGTAAATGTATATTATATAAAAAGAAAAGAAGGAAGGAAAGAAATAAAATAAAAAATGATACTTTAAAAAAAATAAAGAACACGCTTTTATAGAAATGTGAACTAAAAAGCACAAAATAGCTATCTTAGCATTAAAATGCAGGGTAAGAGAAAATCGTGTGAGTGACACACCATAATATTTAGATACACTTAAATCTTTAATAAAATAATTTAGAATTAAACAAAAACCATTTTTAAAAAACCTCCCCTGACTGGGCTCGAACGTTAAACCTTTAGGTTCGTAGCCCGGAGCTTTACCTCACAGCAATAGCGTTCACGTAGGGAAAGTCTTTCTTTACAATATAGATTTTTTGTTTGCTCCCATAGCGGTTACAAACAAACATACAAACATAAATACAGTTGAAGCTAATAAAAGCGTGTTAAAGAAGACAGAAATAACCAAAAGTTTTTTTCTAAAAATCTGAAATAACAAAATAATTATAATTGTTCATGGTAGGTTGAATCGATAGGTTGACGTAAAGCATTAGTCTTGCATATCATATTGTACTACTTTATCATCACCTTGTATTTAGCAAAATCTTACTCGTGCTTTTTGATAAAGAAATAATAAAAAATGCATTATGATAATTTTTTTCTTACAAACTTCTTTTTTAGTTAGCTTTCCAAACAAACAAAATGGTAAGGCTTTGTTTTCTGACGTCAAACTCTTTAGTGAAGCTGATTATAATATCTTACAATTTTTTGTAAACAAATAATTGTATAAATCTAATAAAACTTAAACTACACGAAGTCAGAATAAGCTATGTGAAATGTTTTTCAAAAATTATTCTGAGAATAAGCTGATACCGTCAATGAATTAGTGTTCTTTGTTTTCTTTGATGGAGGTAAATAGTCTAAAACATAACTTTACTGGAAAATTCTATATGTAATAATTTCATTTGATTTTTCGATTTTTATATTTTTAGCATTAGGTTTTTAAATTTCTAGTCGGCGTTTCATAACTTGAGATGTGGTGTGTGCGAGAGACTATACTTTCTTGCAGCTTTTATCAGTAAACTAAATTTTTGATTTTGTTCTGTACTTTCTCCCTACTTAATTAGTAGTACACTGTAAAAAGTATGTCCTATTTGCTGCCAGAAATTCTCTGTAATTTGAGAAAATACGTTCTGACAACGTAACTTTTTCGTAAACTAAGCGTATTTTCTCAAATTACAGAGAATTTCTGGCAGCAAATAGGACATATTTTTTACAGTGTAGTAAACATTTTTGTCTGTACTTTTATATTTTGATCACCAAAGTTTTCGACAACCATCTTCATTGGATATAATTCCTGTTTCTCAAAATGTTCATTTATTTACTTATTTATTTCAAACAAATACTTTTTTAATATATTGTTACATGATTAGTAAGAACATGTATATGCCATGTGTGTGTGTGTGTGTGTTAATTTTATTTAGATTATGTATTTGTATTATGGTAAATAATTTCCTTTAAATAAAAAATATGAAATTTGATGGTAAAAACAAATAAAATAAATAATAATGAACAAAAAATAACAGTTATTTTGTTTTATATATCTATTTATTTTTATCTTCTGTATTTGATAGAAGAAAATAAAGGATTTGTAAAAGTTTTCGACTATTAATTTATTCGTTTTGAGATTTCCTGAACACGATTAGACATTTTTTAGAAAATGTTTGTCAGTCTGTGTGTAGCAAAATTATTGTGGTAGCTCTAAATCAAGAACTTAAGCACAGAATTTTATGAAAAAGTATGTTTATTTAGACTTTGACATAAATTGGTGTTTATGAACTTCTGGTGCATATCGCTGAACAAGTGTCGTTGCCGTCCCGTTCTTTTATATTTTTTCATAGGGTAAGATAGGACAAAATTTCGCATAAATATATAGAATTAGAATCATTCTTAACCAACCATTTTAAAATTATACAATTTTATTTATAATAATAAGAGTCAACTAGGATAAAATTTTTGTGTGCGTAGGATTTTGTAAAATTTTCATATAAATTTTTTTCAAAAGGACTTGTCGGTACCATTAAAATGGATGGTTGAACCGTGTGTCTGTGATAATATGAGAGAAAGTTATCGATTTTTCTTCTTCTTTTTTTTTTTCCTTTGTACATTAAATAAATAAAATAAAATAAAGTTTTTTTACGACATTTTTTTACCCTTTTCCTCCTTGTTTTTAGAATGTAAAATAAAGTGATGATTGTCTTGATCTAACTTACGTGAAAGGAGAAGGTTTTTTTTTTTTTTTTTTTTTTTTTTTTTTACGCAAAGCCGTAGCTTTTCTCGACAAACGTTTCAGGTATCCTAAAAATCAGATACTGCACATTCTACGAAAATCTTAAAACAATTTCGGTTTTGAATAAGCTATATTTGTGTTTTTTGATAAACTTTTTTTGTCGTTCACCACGTTTTTCAGACGTTTCTTTTATCCACCATCACCCCTTTGAATCCTTGAATTCAGCTTTTGAGGGCACTACAGCCTCACAAATCACAAGCAGGTTTGAAAAACTGTTCAAACATACAAAAAAGAAAAACATAACAACCACTCTCATACATGCACATATGACAGTTAACTCTTTTGAATCTATTTAGAACCTATCAAACAAATACTCTCATTAAACTTAAATATATCTTTATTTTATTTAATATGTTTAATGACTACTACTTCTTTTTTTTTTTTTTTTTTTTTTTTTTTTTTAATTCATCTATTTTAAAATTTCTATAAAACTATCAAATACAAAATAAATGTATTTTCTTATTATTAAAAACCTACTCTGATCTTTTACGATAAAAACTGTGCCTGCGAGGGAATGGCGTCAGGGAATCCGGTCCACCTGCCGGACTTAAAACCCCAAAACTTACCTACTGATGAAATATCACGATACTAGCAATGAACATTTTAAGTTATTAAAAAAATTAAAAGTTAAAAGTTCACACTGTTTCAGTTCAATTAAACTCATTCTAAAACTGATGGCTTGAAATCTTTGTACTTCCGGACACTAATGGTATAGGTTTGTAGTAACATCAACCTCGAACCTATGCATGACATTAGAAAGATTTTTTTTTTTTTTTTTTTTTTTTTAGGTTATTATTTATAACTTAGTTATTATTTTTAAGGTTATTTAAGGTAATTCTTAAGATGATTAGCTCTTTCTTCTTCTTCTTCTCCATATATATATATATATATATATATATATATCATGGAATTTATTATAAGACGGATTTACGGAAGACAATGTTACAATTTCACAATTTGTATATGTCAGGCGATGCAAATAATTTTTAAATATATAACAAAAAATCTATAACACGCTGATTAATACAGCAAAAATGAAAGAATTTTACATAGCATTTTAACATCCTTTATCCTGCAATATAGCACGTGACGTTATATGCATCCACAAGATAGTTGGCAAATGGGAGAGGGGGAACTACCCGGTTGACCATGCGACAAAATTAATTGGTACAATTGGGGAGAGGAAGTTTCGTGTCAGATGCTATGGCAAGCACCGTTTAATAAAGCTTGAATAATAATATAAATTATTAAAACAGTAATTTGAACAATAATGAAAGCATTAAAGAAACAAAAGCTAAACTGAAAGGAAAAAAAAAAAGATATAAAATTTCAAAATTAGCTTCAAAATAAGAAGGTAAAGAAGGTAAATGTATATTATATAAAAAGAAAAGAAGGAAGGAAAGAAATAAAATAAAAAATGATACTTTTAAAAAAATAAAGAACACGCTTTTATAGAAATGTGAACTAAAAAGCACAAAATAGCTATCTTAGCATTAAAATGCAGGGTAAGAGAAAATCGTGTGAGTGACACACCATAATATTTAGATACACTTAAATCTTTAATTAAATAATTTAGAATTAAACAAAAACCATTTTTAAAAACCTCCCCTGACTGGGCTCGAACGTTAGACCTTTAGGTTCGCAGCCCGGAGCTTTACCTCACAGCAATAGCGTTCACGTAAGGAAAGTCTTTTTTTTACAATATAGATTTTTTGTTTGCTCCCATAGCGGTTACAAACAAACATACAAACATAAATACAGTTGAAGCTAATAAAAGCGTGTTAAAGAAGACAGAAATAACCAAAAGTTTTTTTCTAAAAATCTGAAATAACAAAAAAATTATAATTGTTCATGGTAGGTTGAATCGATAGGTTGACGTAAAGCATTAGTCTTGCATATCATATTGTACTACTTTATCACCACCTTGTATTTAGCAAAATCTTACTCGTGCTTTTTGATAAAGAAATAATAAAA
This sequence comes from Salticus scenicus, assembly GCA_963930645.1. Classification (NCBI taxonomy): domain Eukaryota; kingdom Metazoa; phylum Arthropoda; class Arachnida; order Araneae; family Salticidae; genus Salticus; species Salticus scenicus. The sequence goes on from OZ005650.1 coordinate 176,516,757, forward strand.
AATGCATTATGATAATTTTTTTCTTACAAACTTCTTTTTTAGTTAGCTTTCCAAACAAACAAAATGGTAAGGCTTTGTTTTCTGACGTCAAACTCTTTAGTGATGCTGACAATATCTTACAATTTTTTGTAAACAAATAATTGTATAAATCTAATAAAACTTAAACTATATGAAGTCAGAATAAGCTATGTGAAATGTTTTTCAAAAATTATTCTGAGAATAAGCTGATACCGTCAATGAATTAGTGTTCTTTGTTTTCTTTGATGGAGGTAAATATGTCTAAACATAACTTTACTGGAAAATTCTATATGTAATAATTTCATTTGATTTTTCGATTTTTATATTTTTAGCAGTTGGTTTTTAAATTTCTAGTCGGCGTTTCATAACTTGAGATGTGGTGTGTGCGAGAGACTATACTTTCTTGCAGCTTTTATCAGTAAACAAAATTTTTGATTTTGTTCTGTACTTTCTCCCTACTTAATTAGTAGTAGTAAACATTTTTGTCTGTACTTTTATATTTTGATCACCAAAGTTTTCGATAACCATCTTCATTGGATATAATTCGTGTTTCTCAAAATGTTCATTTATTTACTTATTTATTTCAAACAAATACTTTTTTAATATATTGTTACATGATTAGTAAGAACATGTATATGCCATATGTGTGTGTGTGTGTGTGTGTGTTAATTTTATTTAGATTATGTATTTGTATTATGGTAAATAATTTCCTTTAAATAAAAAAATCTGAAATTTGATGGTAAAAACAAATAAAATAAATAATAATGAACAAAGAATAACAGTTATTTTGTTTTATATATCTATTTATTTTTATCTTCTGTATTCGATAGAAGAAAATAAAGGATTTGTAAAAGTTTTCGACTATTAATTTATTCTTTTTGAGATTTCCTGAACACGATTAGACATTTTTTAGAAAATGTTTGTCAGTCTGTGTGTGGCAAAATTATTGTGGTAGCTCTAAATCAAGAACTTAAGCACAGAATTTTATGAAAAAGTATGTTTATTTAGACTTTGACATAAATTGGTGTTTATGAACTTCTGGTGCATATCGCTGAACAAGTGTCGTTGCCGTCCTGTTCTTTTATATTTTTTCATAGGGTAAGATAGGACAAAATTTCACATAAATATATACAATTAGGATCATTCTTAACCAACCATTTTAAAATTATACAATTTTATTTATAATAATAATAGTCAACTAGGATAAAATTTTTGTGTGCGTAGGATTTTGTAAAATTTTCATATGATTATTTTTCAAAAGGACTTGTCGGTACCATTAAAATGGATGGTTGAACCGTGTGTCTGTGATAATATGAGAGAAAATTATCGATTTTTCTTCTTCTTTTTTCCCCTTTATACATAATATGTGTTTAACATTAAATAAATAAAATAAAATAAAACTTTTTTACGACATTTTTACCCTTTTCCTCCTTGTTTTTAGAATGTAAAATAAAGTGATGATTGTCTTGATCTAAATTACGTGAAAGGAGAAGGTTTTTTTTTTTTTTTTTTTTTTTTTTTTTTTTACGCTGCCAACGCACTTGTTTTAAAAGCCGTAGCTTTTCTCGACAAACGTTTCAGGTATCCTAAAAATCAGATATTGCACATTCTACAAAAATCTTAAAACAATTTCGGTTTTTCATAAGCTATATTTGTGTTTTTTGATAAACTTTTTTTCTCGTTCACCACGTTTTTCAGACGTTTCTTTTATCCACCATCACCCCTTTGAATCCTTGAATTCAGCTTTTGAGGGCACTACAGCCTCTCAGCCGGAACATCTCTTCCCCCCTAATCCCTCATTCTATTCGAAATTCCCATCGGGGTATGGTGGGGAACCCGAAAGTAAATAGGGATCCTGCTGCGCACCGTCTAATCTGAAAATCCTATCTGTAACCTCCCCCAACACGCAGGTACATTGTGAAATTAAACATGCTCTATCAATATCATAAAAGTAGATGGGAACTGTAATTTGCTAGGCTGATTGATAGTAGGTGGATTTTTCAGTTTTGGATCCAAACAGATTGGAAGACTTTTTTAAAAAAAAAGAAGTAAGATTTAGTACGTATTTGGACATCGAATATTAGAATACACAGATATCATCTAAAGAAATTCAGCAAAAAATCACCCAGTATATCACATATACGACAAGTTTATATGCGTTTTCATTCAAGCCCTTAAAATGATTATAAAAATTACTCTTATAATACATATTAGTGGCATATTTATCACCAATAAAGAAGATATTTTTGTTTAATGAGATTTACCTAAAATTTTCTCACTCACAATCAAGCAGATAGATTTTTCTTTTCTTTCTTTCTTTCTATTTTTCTATTTTTCTATTTTTTTTTTTTTTTTTCCTTTCCTTTCTTTTTTTCTTTCTTTTAGTTTGAGAAGTTTTAACTTGTGTTTAGATTAAAATATGAAATTTATCATATAAAAAATTAGGGCTGTAAAACAGACAACGTAAAATTATACAGTATTGATATTTATACAAGACATCAAAATATATTTATAAGGGTAAATTATTAATTAAAATGAAGTAATTGCCGAAAATATTAGTCAGACTAAAAATAAATAAATAAAATAATAAATAAATAAAAACCTTTCTTCAAGATAATCTAGATGCATAGCAGAGAAAACGGGAATTCAAGGTTTTCGATTGCAAGATCATCAGAATATGTTTAAAATGTTTGAAATCAGAGAGGAAGATACATTCTTTGATTTGAAATCAGTTTAACAAAACTCTCATATACAATTTTTAGAAAATCTTAACACATTAAGCTGGAACATTATAAAATAATTTTAATAAATAATAATAATAAATAATAATAATAATACAGTGAAACCTCTCAAGTTGGACACCCCTATAAGTTGGACGCTTTTTCTCGGAACGGAATGTATCCATTAACATTATGTCTAACCCCTATAAGTTGGACACCTCTCTAAGTTGGACACTTTTTCTTGGAACCGTAGGTGTCCAACTTAGAGAGGTTTTACTGTAGTAATAATTTGTACTGCGTGCATTTGTAAAGGAAAATATATAAGAAAATCTTGTGGTGGCCACAGCATATCAGTTTCATTTGACAGGCTATTTTTACATATATGCATTGAAATATTGTACAGAATCTATATTAAGATTTGCCAGAGTTAAAGATCATTTTATTTATTTATTTATTATTAATGATACAGGCTGTCCGAAAACATATTTAAATTCGTTTTGTTGTTGACATTCTTATTATTGTTGCAGCCTAAACGTTTGCTGAAAAAGATGACAACTATCCTAACATCTTCAAACATTTCATCAAGCGTGGGAAATTTATACATTGAAAAAACACTGTTCGTTTGTAATTCTTGATAATTTTTTGAGCAGAAGTGTATATAATCTGAATTTTTTGAGCACAGAATGTCAGGGGGGAAAAAAGTTTTAATTTTAGTATAAGTTTGGTATTGATACAATTGAATATAACTTTAGTAAACTTATGAGGCATAGTATTTTGAGAGTTGAAAAAAAAAGTTTTTATATTAGATTTAACATTATTTTTAAATTTATTAAAGTTTAAGTGTGCAATTTATAATGTATAGTTTTTAAAAGAATTTAATATACAGTCGGCCCCGCTTAAACGAATATCTACCGTTCCAACTATATTAATTCGATTAAGCGGGGTATTGAATTATGCGGGGAAGACTAGAAACGCAATTGCATGTATAACTATAATGGTTTTATGCTTTCATGAAAAGATTAATGATCGATACCTCTTTCTTATTTAAATATTTAACAAAACTTATACTTCATTAAAATATTATAGTAATTTATAAATGCAATTAATGCTGGAATAAATATAAAATACAGTGTACTTACAACTTTACTTAAAAAAAAAAAAAAAAAAAAAAAAAAAAAAAAAAAAAACAGTTATGATTGATTACTTTAACATAGACTTAACTAAACATTTTTCGATTTCTTTTTCTAAAGCACATAAATAGATTATAATCGCTTCTATATGAGACTCAAAATGACAATGAATAATGATTTTGCAACTTCATTTATCGTTCGCTTGCTCTTCTTTATCACTTTCATTTAAAGGTTTTATTGGAAGATTAAACTCTTCATCTCTTTCTGTTTCTCCATCTTTATCAACATCTATGAGTTCATAAAGTTCTTTTTCAATCATCTAAAAACTTTCAAAATTTGTGATTTCTAATTCCTGGAGATAATTTGTATTTTAATTTCTAATTTTCTCATCAGTTGCTGATTTTATAAATTTGGCTTTTGAAAACAATTTTTATCATCTCGGCAGGAATACCGTCTTATGTTTAAAGATCATGCCTTGGTTATGAAAGGTTTTAAAAAAAAAGAACGGTTTTTTTTTTTTTTTTTTTTTTTTTTTTTTTTTGAGAATGAGAGGGAAAATTTGCCCAGAAATAGAGGAATTTTATTTAAGAAACTTTGAGTATTTATGCAATTAAGCGGAGTGGCGTTGTAAAAAATATTTCTTTAAAAGAGGAAATTTAACATTACTTCTATGGGGAAAAAATTGGTTCTATAATTTTATATTCTTATAAGCGGGGTATTCGATTATCCGTTACCCGATTAAGTGGGGACGACTGTATAAGATAAAATATTGTGCAGATCACAAAAACAAAATGAATTTTTCACGTTACTTTTCCTAAATTATGTTCACACAGGAATATTCGCTTCTTTTTCCGTACTATGACGAAGTAAAATTGATTTGTTTCTTTTTATTTATTTTAAATTACAGATGAATCTGGTTTGTTATTGTTTAAAATGTGTTTTAAATAATTTCTTGAATTCTAGCTTGGAATTTTTATGAAGTGCTTATTATTGTCCGCGCATTACATACAAAGCAAAAGAAGTTGTTCGCGTGTTTTTAAAATATCAAAGAAAAAGTATGAATCTTTCTAAAAACATTAAATACTGACACATTTTCTTCCATTTTCAGTGATGTTCAACATAATGTCTACAAACGCTAATTAAATATTTGTAAAAATAATAATAAATAAATTTTACGGGGAAACTGAGTATTTATTATTAATGGTTATCTAGTAGAAAAAACAATCTGAAATAAATATGAGAGAAATGAATATTATACAATTAAAACGACAAAGACGAAAGTGAATATAAATCCCCCCCCCCCTCCCACACACACCACAGGACAACTAAAGTACATATATTCCTTGAATATATTAAACAGCATACCTACAAAGCATAAAGCACGCCAAAACATTTTTTTTTTTAATCTCTCTAAACTAAAACTAAACAATTCTACTAATTCTATCGTTATTCAGGAGATAGAACAGTGTTGCGGTATTTTCCACAAAATATTTAAACCAAAGTTCAAAATATTCAAAAAATAGAAATAAATCTCCGCAAATACTCTAAAGGTGTATTTAAATACACAATAGTACACAATATATTACAAAGTGCCTTTGGATTGTGTTAGCAATTCTTATAGCTTTTTAAATAATCTGCGCATAGTAATGCATTAAAAAAAATATATATATATTGAATATAATGAGAAACTGATATATTGGTATCTCACGAAATTTTTAGTCATTTTAAAAGAACTATTTATATTTTCTACTCTCTTGCCTTAAAATACTGAGAGATTGTACTTACTGCAGTGCAATTATTAAATTTTGACTTAAAAAAAAAAAAAAAAAAAAAGATAAAGAAGGAGAAGAAACAAAAAGAAACAAACAAACAAAAGAAAAGAAATAGTGCAGTTTAGAGAAATTTTTAAACGTTTTAATCAGCTCTTATATTTCAAATGAGCTGTATTTGAGCACATACAAATAAATAAGGAGAGAAAATTTTTCTCTCAATTCTTCATTTTTTTTTTTAAATCCACATAACATATATTTTAAGGTCATATAAAATAAACATATATATATATATTTAAATGGATAACAATTCGTTTAGCTTTATCTAAAATAAAAGTTTAGTATTCCAAATGGAATAGACTTAATTCAGAAAGCCCTTTATTACATCAGCTTGTATTGTTCGAAATATTCAGCGAAATTGATTAAAAAAAAAAAAAAATCTGAAAAATAAACAAGCTTATAAAAACTATTACTTAAAAAAATTATTCAGTCAAAATTTTTAAATTAGAGGAAGATAATTAATTACAGTCGGCAGCAAAAGTATCCGAGCACTAGCAAAAATTCCTATATAAAAATAAGTACTGTTTTGTTAAATAAATCCTTGTCAAATCATGTTCTTAGTCAGTCTAAGATTCGACAAGGATTTGTTTAACGAAACAGTATTAAGAGTACTTTTTTACATCGGAATTTTCGCTAGTGCTCGGATAATTTTGCTGCCGACTGCACACTACTCCTGCTATAACATTAACAAAATCACTAACAAAAAATTCATAGTAAGAATTATTTTTTTAATATTCTAATAAAATTATATTTTGATAACTAAAGAGCCTAGAAACTGTAGTTCTATCTTTACAGAGATAGAAGCCAGTAAAGCTAAAAGGCAAGAAGGAGAGAGTTTAAACACTGTATGTGTATATTCAGTTAAGAGCATAATCAATATTTTTATACAAGTTATACCTTTATTTCTACCAAACCATTTTCTGCTTATTATTGTTTTTTTTTTTTTTTTTTTTTTTTTTTTTTTAAAGCATGGCGTTCAATCTCGACCAAACTCATCAAAAACTAAAAGCAACTCAAATTCGAATCACAGAAATAAAATTTCAATACGCACGACACGCGCGAGAAATAAAATTCAGCTAGCCTGATCCGAACACAAGGGAAAAAATCTGTTTATATGTTTCTACATTTAAGATGTACTAAAGTTTAAATCCCTTCCAAAATTAACTTCTCATTACGGTCCTGCCATTCCATTAAGAGAAAATGTCCTATTAAAATTATCCATTTACAGTTTAATTAATCTGAAAATCCGCTTCGATGGCTGAGCCCAGGACTTTAACTTGGATAAATCAGTGATAATAATATGATGTCACATAACACAATTATAGTCCGCGTTTTTCAGAATAAATTAATTCCTCATTTTTTACGCGATAGAAAAAAAAAATACTGAACTAAAATCCTGCGCCGTAGTATATTTGAAATGCATTAACTTCTATATATACAGTAGCCGCCGCTTATTAAAATAACATTCGTTCTGAGCCAAAGTGATTTTATTAAGCGGTAGATTTTAATATCAGGCGAAAGTTCTTGCATTCAAGAAAAAATTATTACTTTCCCGAATTTGTGAGTAAATTCCAAAAGGGAACGAATAATAGAATTGATAAACAATATAAAATAATTTTTGAAAGTTAATTTATTAACTGTTCCTTCAAAATAAGTAAATTAAATACCAAGTTTCGATGCCCTTCTCTTTTAGGAAAATCATCATTACTTCGCCGAAATTTCACACTTTTTCTTTTACATTTAAAAACTTTTCGTTTAAAGCTCTTGCTTCTTAGTTATTTCAAAATAAGAATTAGATTTTTTTTTAATAATTAAAAATAAAACATATGTATATATCACTTGCAAATCAAATCAAATTTGTAACTTATTATCGAGGTTTTAAAAATACGTTCCTTGAAATTGTTACTGAGACAAGTGATGCGGCATGTTTAATTTGTAACTAGTCGCAAGTGTAAAATTTTCGATAAAAAGAGATAACGGAGAGACTGCTGTGTTTTATTTTCTTTTTCATAAATATATATAAAGAATTTGTTTATAGTGTATAAATGATATTTTTGCTGCTGTTTTTTTTTTTTTTTTTTTTTAATTAAACGGTGGTTTTAAGAAGAGTTTGTATTGATTTGATTTCGGTTCTCATAATTTGATCAGAATAAGCGGCTGATTTTATTTAAACAGTGAATTTATTAAGCAGCGGTTACTGCATTACTGTCACTGTGATTTGGAATAAGAGGAATAAAGCAGCGATTCGAAATATGCGATTTTCTTACATTTTAGCCTAGCTTTATTTGTGTATTTGAAACTAATACTTGGCTATGTTTCCCTTTTAATGTTATATCGTAGTGTTAACTGGGGGTGCACACCTGACAGTACGCCAAATATCATACATAATAACAAACAATTCTTTTTTCAAGACACATTTCATTACGCATATTTTTATTCAGGTTAAATAATTTTAATAAATTCTTGTGAGTATTTGAAACCAAGAACGAATAGTGTATGGGGATAGTACGGAATGAAATATAGGGATTTGCAACAAATTAGGTTGCGGTTCTTTATTAATTTACTATTATTGTTATTAATTAATTCATTAATTTTACTTTTATTTATGTTCTTTTAAAAGTAATTATTTTCCTTTTGATCCATTCATTGGTGTGTTCGATGACATAAATAATTTATTTAAAAGTCAGTCCACGCCTCCACTTAACGCATGTTCCAATGTGTAACAATACAAACATAGAGTTTCATCTCCCCTATCCGATGACGTCACAGACATAAAACGAATTCAATGTCCGTAACAGGGTGTGATCACTCCACAAAATTGTTTTTAATTCGCATGTGGTGAACAGGTTGGAGGAAAAAAAAAGGCAAGAAGAGAAAAATGGCTGAAACTTGTTTGGCGACCTCATTACGCATTCACCCTGCGTATTATGAGAGCCCTCGGGAAGCACTGTCAGCTGCTAAAAGGATGAGACAGTCGATTGTCGCTTCTCATTGTTTTAAATAAGAAGCGCGAATAACCTAGAAATACCATTTAATTTTGTCGCCCTTCCGAAAACAGATGAACTTGCCTAAACGCTTGAATTTATTTTCGGAAACGAATTAAAAGGAGGAAAGAGGATAAAATGTCAAAATAAAATTTAAATAATACCTAAGAGTTCTTTATTTAAAACTAGTAGTATAAATATTCATAATGTAGGTAAAATTTTCTTTGTTTATGAACTTAAAAAATTTTTAAGAATAATTTTATTTTAGTATGCAAAGGGAACTCAGATATTATATTTTACAACTTTTATTATTTTGCAAATTTCTACTATAAATTTCAAAAGTGTCATATGAAATTACGAAAAAATATTTTTTTTTTATTATTATTATTGAAGGAAAATGATGCCAGACATGTGACCAAATTCAACTTATTGAAATATAACTACGGTCGAAAAGAGACATGAAAAGAAAAGGAAAAGAAGGACATCTGAAGTAACTTTCTAAAAAGCTATAGGTTTTCCTGTTAAATTAAAATGTAGGATATACTTGAATTTCAGGTTTGGAAGTATTAACAAAATCGTCTTCTTATTCTTTTAAAATAAAAAATAATTATATTATATATTAAAATTATGAGTGATGTATGAATAAAGTAGACTAGCAATATGTAAAAGCAAAAAGAACGAAAAAATGAATAGTAATAATAATAATAATAATAATAATAATAATAACGAGAGAAAGACAGGAGAAGAAAGAAAGACAGTCAAAGCGGCAACGCTTTGACTGCAGCACTCGTGCTTACTTTATTCGCCTGATGAAGGGTCGTGTGTTTTTTCGACCCGAAACAATTGTTGCGTGTTTATTGCATTTTATGGTGTTTATTCAAAGTTTGTAAGTAATATTTGAACAACACCTTGTGGTGCTTTTTTATTAAATTATTATTATTATTATTATTATTAATTTAATATCAGTTGAATTTAGTCACTTTTGGACTGTGAACTCATAATCACTTTTATCTAATTTTTAGTTTTTGCAGAAATTGGTCAAAAATTCTCGATTTAAAAAGAAAACAAAATTTTTTATATTCTAATAATAATAATAGTAACAATAATAAAAGACTTATTGTCTAACATGAGTTATAAGCTGGAAGGTTGATAGCTCGCAAATTTTAAAATATCAATTCAAAGTGGCCTGGAAAAAAGAATCATATTTTAATTAATTTTGTAAAATCTCTAATTTTCAACTGATTTTATAAGATTTTTTTTTTTTTATTTATTTTTTTTTTTTTTTACTGTGAACGCATAATCACTATTTATAACCAATTTTTTACTTTTGTCCAAATCGATTTAAAATTCGTGATTTTTTTTTTTTTTTTTCTTTTTTTTAAGCTTTCTTATATAACAAAAAACCCACGGAACTTATTATCTAACCAGATTTCAAAGTGTAAAGATTGCCAGGTTGCAATTTTTACAATAATAATAATTTAGTTAGTTAGTTCAAAAAGACCAAAAAAGTGGCTTTTGGCAACTGGTCAGTGTGTTTGTGTGTAACATATGTGGAGAATCTTCCGACTATCATTTTTCCAAAACTAATAAAAATAGAACGATGAGACTTCAGAATTATTATTATTGTTACTACAGTAAGACAGGTCAAGTGTACATGTAATTTTTCAAACTTTGTTGCAAAAATAGAAAAACTGAAAATGGAACCGTACACCTGTATCTCAAAAACGGCTCTAACGATTTTCTTCGAATATGTTTATAAACACCCTTTTTGACGTCCTTTCTTATATAGTAGTGTCATGTCGATAATCACATATTCTAAAATATATATTATTATCTTATACTATTAAGTGAGCAATATTTGTATGTATATTTCACTGATCTCGAAAACTGTAGCTCGGACAGTCACGAGATTTAACACAAAGGTGCATCCCGAAGGGTCATTGTGCACATCGAAGTCAGATTTTCGAATTTTTGATTAGTTTTTTCTTAATTAATTAAAATGTGAAAATCATAACCTTCTAATTTCTGATAAAAAAAAAAAAAAAAGCCATTTAAATTTTAACATTTTATCCATAATTTAATTGTTGCCAATTTTTTTTTTCGACAAAATAATAATAATAATTTTAAAAAAACGTACATTTATTTAAAATGAGGAAAATAAATCAGAAAGATTAGAAAATAAATTAGAAATATCAGTCGCATCGTTACAAATAAGATAGCAAATGAAAGGGAGATTTTTTTTAAATCCGATGCATTAAACAGCGTATCAATCGGACAATTAGATTTTTTAAAACTAACTAAAGTATGAATTGTAGGTGGCAACAGCAGAAGATTGTATGGAAACCGTTAGGAGAAAAAAAATGAAAAATCTGCTTCACATTAAGTCACATGATTTTTAAAAGGGATTAAAAATTGCAGTTTTCTAATTCTTTTAAATTTTCTCTCACGAACACAAAAATATAATATACAGCCTGTACCCCACAAGACCAACTTGCATTTCAAATTTCATCAATTATTTTGGTTAATAAACAAAAGTTTTTTTTTTTTTTTTTTTTTTTTTTCAAATTAAGTTTTATTCTATTTTCGAAAAGATTTATGTGATCATAGATATAATAATATATATAGATCTATCATCCCCATATTATCGTGCAAAGATTTTTGATGCCGAAAAAAAAGCTTTGGAATCAGCCATTAAGTGGTATTGAAGGAAAAAAAAAAAAAAAAAAAAAAAGAAAGAAGAATGAATTTGAAACTATATCTGGGGCTTTTCATTCACCTTTAGTAAATAAATTATTCATGAATTTTATTTGCTAAAACATTCGTGCATATTCCCGTGTGTATTCACTCGGGGAAAGACTGCCATATTTTGGTAAAATCGCTGTCTTTTCCCGAGTGAAAAGGAATCACTTTTTTGTCCCCAATGTTCAATCTATATATTATTACTATATCTATGTATGTGATACGATAGATTAATAATTTGGGTTTTAAAAATTTTTTTAAATAGATTATTTAAACTCTATGAACCATATTTTTATTTTATCAGCTTCATTAACAGATCCTGCTGGGCGATTTTTTAAATTTTGGTGTTGAAGTACACCGAATGTTTTTCGACAAGAAGTTTAATATAGCCACAGCCATTTTAATCTAAGTAGCGCATCAAATATATAAAAACATAAATGATTTATTTTTACACAAAATTTACAGAACAAATGCAGTTTTAAAGATAGGAAATTTATATCAACAAGCAGGGACCTGGAGCGAGCTTTTGAACAATTTCAGTAATTTATTTCAACAAGCACTATTTTAAACCTAAAAAGCATTAAAAATATAAGCAGAATATAAAGGATTCTTATGTATAAACAAAAGAGAGTCTGATAAAATTATTAGCAAAATAGTCTTCCCCTTTTCATACAAAAAAAAAAAAAAAAAATCCATCGCTAATATGGCGACAAAAATTCAAAAGCCGCCAATGGAGCGACATAATAAAGTTGTGTAACACGATAATGTTTACCTATTTATTTATTTTTTTATATAATAATCTCTATGCTAATTTATCATACAAACAAATGAACCTCTGTGTGTTACTGCACTCTCACGCTGTCGAACAGAAATATTTGAAAATTTCAAATTAATATTTAAATAAATAAATAAAAATATGTTTAATGGGAAATATACATAACCATAAAAAGATTAGTTGTCTAAAATACGGCAGAAATAGCGCTCATAGCATATTGTTACAAGGGATTAAGTTTTATTGTTACAATGGATTAAGTCTAAAATGGTGACAAAAATTCAAAAGCCGCCAAAGAGAACTATATTAAGGCTGTACTATCAGGTTTACAACCCATGAATTATATATAAACACAAAAAATTAATTGTCTCATGCGACAGACGTAACCGGTCACAGCATATTGTAATATTTGGCGTGAAATTGCTGTCATTTAATGGTTGATTGGATAAACAAAAAAAAAAAAAAAAAAAAAAAAAAAACATTTGAAATAACGTAAAAGCAAATATTATGTTGTCTAAACCCAGTTACGTTTGAGTCCAGTCCGAGTTACATGTGAACAACACGTATAGTGTTGTTCACATGTAACTGGGATTCAAATATAAAAGGGAAACTCCAATTTTTTCGATACTATCTATTTCGAAACTGTTATATAATAAGCACCTAAATGGAAGCTCATTGGTAAACTATTGTCGCAGGTAATAGGGACAAGCGCCCGAGTTGCAGTTGATGACCAAATCGCTGCTGAATGCAGCAGGGACCTGGAGTGAGCTTTTGAACAATTTCAGTAATTTATTTTATTTTATTTTTATAAAGCTATATAGAAACGAGTTTCCTTTAAATTTAGTGGCCAGCGAAGCGGGCAAAGCCTGCTAGTATTAAAAATAAAATAAAATATGTAACGAACACATTTTCATAACCTCTAAATTGCAACTTAAATTCTCATACAGTATGTTCTTTAAATTTTTACATCCTTCCTCTTTCCACATATGTATCTTTTGCTAATTGCAACTCTATCGAAACCTTTGATCATATATTATTCGTTCTTTAACGTCAATACAGATCTCCAATAGCTTGTTATGACTTTTCCTAGTTCGGTTTCTTTTCATCTTACAAAATAAAGGCAGTTTGTCGCCTTGAGTGCATTCCTTGTCTTATAACACGGTACGTTAATTTTTCCTTAAAAGTTTCGGGTTCTCATGGCGAATTTTTGGCGATTAGTGAGTACCGTTTGAATAGTAATTATGTGGTAACCTTTTCAAAATTGTATGTGTTTATACGGAACACAATTACAACCATTTTTTTCTCTACTAATTTGAATTTGGCTTCGACTAGAGTTCTGGCGAAATTAATGAAGATATCGGAGCGACACTTCATCATCATGACTTAACCAGTGAAGTCATCGTTTTGGGCTCCCACTCCAATGCTATTAAAAATTACTTCAATTCTAATTATTCAATGATAATTTTATAAATGTTGGTCACCTATATCAATGAGTAATATATCATATAAAATTTTTAATAAAATTTTTCGTGATTATCTACAAAAATGCTTGGATTAATGAACACTGAGTTATTGTCTAGTCACTTCGCAAGATTTCTGAAACTGTTTTTATAATGTAAACTTCTATAACCAACTGCCATCTACAAATCCTCAACTTCAAAAATCTTCATCTTGACAAATAGTTTGTTAGACCAGAAAAATTGTTGAATGTTTTGCATAAATAGGTCAATTTTAGGTCTCGTAAGTGCGTTCCTTTAAAAACGGCTCTACAAATTCTCTTTGAACTCGAAATGCAAACTCCCTTATAGGTAGGTATCCTTTCGTATATATTTATTAGTTTCTGGTGAGCAGATGAGTTTGTTAAGTTTTGATGAAAATCGGCAGTGAAACCAAAAGTCGCGAATTTCTTCAAATTTGCTACATAAACCCCTTTTTAGATGTTCTTTAGCATGTATTAGTTGGTTATTACAGATACTAGTTGGCATAGGTGGACTCTGCTCAGTTCCCCATCATATTTATGTTCTCAGAAATTTCTAGTGCGAGACATATTATAATCATGTTAAAAGAAATGAATTTGACCAAAGCTTGGTACAGTGGCAGAATGAAATCCCCGCCTGATAGGCTATCCACCGTTCACTTCGATATATTTATCTTATTCTAATCTATTAATTTATTTTATCGGGGTCAATTCCGTTGTTTAGTTTTCATGCTACTATTTCCAATGCAATAATCCTCAAAATTCATATTTATATGGAAAATTTACAATTTCGCTATATTGATAAAATCGTAAATTACGAATGATTTACGAAATTTTCCTAGTAGAATATTTGTATTCAATCATGTTCAAACAAATATCATAAACGTAATTTTGAAGCTTTGTAATATATTTAGGATCCTCAAAATGGAAGTTTATGCTCAATTTTGCCTTATTCTGACATGTTAAGTAAATCGTAAATATTCCAAATAACTTACGAAATTTTTATATTGGAAAATTCATAGTCATTAATATTCATGCCAGTGTCCTAAATAATATTTCAAAAGTAGCCTGACATCTTTACGATGAAAATATCGCTCAAAATTGACGTTCATGTGAAATTTTGCCCTATACTGCCATGTTAAGAAATTCGTAAATTTCCAATAACTTGCTAAATTTTCAAAGTAGCCTATTTATAGTTACTGATTTTCATTCCGGCATCAAAACGGATATTTTAAAACTGGTCTGACATTTTTACAGTAAGAAGTTTCCATTTAATGCACGTTTAAGTGAATTTTTGTCCTATTCTCCCATGTTAAGAAAATCGTAAATTTTTAATAACTTACGAAGTTTTTAAATTTGAATGTTGCAAATGAATAGGGTTCTTGCCAGTGTCGAAAGTAATATTTTAAAACTGATCTGACCTCTCTGCGACAATTTGTTCTTGATATATCGTGTACACAGACTAACAAACTAACGGACTAACACACTAACCCACTAACAGACTAACACACTAACAGACACCCTACAGACAGAGACAGACACCATAGAAATTTTGTCATTTTCGGATTCCTCACATCTGAAAACGTGTAGAAAAGTCAAAAAACCGAGGTCGAAAATTTTCACGATTACCTAATTTCCCCATACCTATAGTGTGATGGGGAACTAAATTTGACCGGCGTCTTTCTTAGGCAAGGTCAGTTATAGATCTCAGAAACTCATGTTTAAAGAAAACGGCTCTAACGATTTATTTATTTTATATTATTATCTTTTTTTCTCTTAATTCGCTGTGTAAATTGTTTTTTATATGTATTCACGACACGTGTATAAGTTTTTACTTACAGGAAAACTGTTACGTGTCTAATTCGTTAAATCAATTTTATGTCTTCTAACCACACTCTTCCCAAAAATAGTATAGTACAGCATGTGCAGTTAACGCATAGTAAAAGTCGCGTGGTTTTTTCACATAAGATTTTTTTTCCCCTTTTGACAGTGAAGCCAAACCGCATTTATTATCTTGATGACTATTGTAAATTAAAAATAAAATATTATCTAAAAATATAAAATCATGAAATTATAATATTTTCTACTTATTTTTATATAAGCTAAACATTTCCTTTTAAAAAATGTGCATTATTTTATAGGAAGGTCATACCTGATCGCTTTCATTTCTTGATAAATATACTGTTTCACGATTAAACTAGGTTGTTGTATGTTGTTTATGCTCCTATTCATATATTATCGCATACAGAAAATTTTGCGTCTAAACTCAACATATTTTTCTTTGAGTAGAAGGTACGAGTAAAAACGGCTTAGTGCATTGATAACTAACTTTAGTTTTATATTTCAAGGAAACAAAGGACAAATGAAATTTAATCATTTAATGCATCCTAAGTAATTTATAAGAATAAAAAATAATGTCAATTTTTGTATTATAAACGTTAGAAATAAAATTATGAGCAAAACAGAATTTAATTTAGTACGACAGGATCCTTTTTTTAGTCTAGTCTTCCCCATAATGGCATGCGGTAACTGTGTTGTGTTACTTAGTAACGGTTATTATATTTATTTCTTAAAATTTCTTTCATACAGCTTTAGTATAGATTTAATAAAATTAATAATAAATAAATAAATAAATAAACCTAGGCCTATTTTTGTTTTCTAAATAGTAGATATAAAATTCTGCACAAAACAGAATTTAATTTAATGCGACACGATGCAGTATTGCAGGCATGCAGTAACTGTGTTTTATTCCCTAGCAGCATCATTAACTATATTCATTTCTTCACATTTTTTTGGTATAGCTTTAGCACAGAAGCCCCTTAGCAACTTGCCACTTAGACAATGATTCAAAATGGCTTTTGCAGCTGCAGAAGTAAAGGTCTTGTCGAGAAACGTCAGAGGTACTTTGATACCAAATTTCAAATTTGGGCAAGAGTGTCCTGTACAAAAACTGTTCCATTTCTTTCATATGATTTTGTTCATTTTTTTTTTATTTATTTATTTACTTTTTTTTACTTGATGCAAGAGCAAAAAAGGGGAAAAAATGGTCTAAATGTTCAAAAAGCTTAATAAATAAATAAATAATTTAGCTTAATGACCTTAAAATAGGGAACTGCGTCCTTTAGCAACGGTTACTATATAATAATAATAATTATTATTATTTTGCTGGTTTTATCTCAGTTTTCATTTCATATCTTTTTAAGTTGTTGCCATAAGAAGAACATACTGACATACTCATGGTGAAACACAGCATATGATGACGAAGCAAAGTGTTTGACTGTAAGCAATAGTCCTGTCGTACTAATAATAGATAAAAAGTCTAGAGAACAGAAGTTTCGTTCATTTATTTCTGCATTTTGTCTAAAATCCTAATACTTATTAAATATTATTAAAATCCTAATATTTATTAAATATTAGAAAACTGTTAGAAAACATAAAGCATATATTCTCCTCAGTGACGAATGAAGTGGAAGACAATTTTTAATTTAATATTTTTAGAGAAATATGAATAAAAATGACAGAATAATTAAACAAAAAATGGGGTTTTAATCGTGCTCAATATTGTTTTGCTGAATATATTACAAAATTGTTCAGTGCACGAAAATTATTAGTAATTTTTTGCGTAATAAGAAGATTAAAAATTTATCGAAAATTTATTTGAATATATGAAGTATCAATGAGCTGTTTTCAGCTGTTAAAGCCAACGTTTTAGCATAAAAAGTAATCGTAACCCATCCCGCATGTAATGTGAGTCTTGTTCTATTTCCGGAATAAGAGCTCAGTGGAGTAATCAGAAGTATATCAAATGGCACAAATTTCATCCACTTGATAAAATTACAATGCTAATTATTGCATTTTGACCTTCAAAATTATATCTGAAATCATTTATAAAAGTTATTATTTTTATAACAGTTTTTATTAATAAATATCAAAATATAAATAAAGAACAAGAGGGCATCTGCTATTACTTCCATTCATTTTAATATCATTAAAAAACTATAATATTACCTATATATATTAAAATATTACAAAACATGAAAATTATTTTCCTCGATAAAAAATAAATTATAGGACACATTCAGAAAGTAAAAAATAAATAAATAAATAAAAATAAATAAATAAATAAAAACTTCATCAGATTAAATATCTTTTTAACATATTAAAATTATTTGTATTTTTAAGATGTAAAACGCAGTTTATAGTACAGAATGTGACAACTCTTCTGCAGATAAAGTCGCTTTTGTGGCATAGAAAACAAATGCTGCTTACTTTCCTATTTCGCATTTAATATGAATGTCATTTCATTCTGGAACAATCAGTGGAATTTTATGACATGACTTTTGTCTATCTGATGCCATTGTTATGCTAATTATTGCACTCGGGTCCACAAAATCTAAAGAAATTTTATATGAAAGATTAATGTTTGTAAACCTTTACCAGCTTATTCCTATCTTAGCTCGGTAGGCGAAATGCAGAAAGCCAACTTTTAAGGTTACTTTAATCGTATTATTATGATTATTATTATTATTATTATTTTATTATTATTATTATTATATACGAATTGTGTTATTATGTTTAAAATAATCTGGTGTGTCACTCATATGACTTTCTTTTACCTGTATTTCAAAGCCATAAAGACACATTGTAGATTAAGTCGTCAAAACAATAAGGTAAGATAATAAGGTCCAATCTACTTTTAAAATAATCTAGAATAATTTTAGAAACAGTTTTATTTGACATACAATTCTGTGTAAGAAAGGACTACCCCCCCCCCCCACACACACACACATCACCTGTTCAATTAGACTGCATAAATTTATTAAAAAGAAAATTCAAAGCTGTTATTAATTTGCCTTCAAATTCCCAATCTTGATCAAAATTTTCAAGTGGCAACCTAATACGAACTTCAAAATACCAAATTTGAATTTCCTGCAGTTATTTGCTTTTAATTTATGCTGAAAACAGATATACATACAGATCAACTGCAAAAAATTGGACTTTAAATTCAGGGCATCTCAAAACGTAATATTTTTTCAAGAAAAAAAAAAAAAAAACTTTGTCTACATTATGGGTATGAAAAATTAATTTACCTTTCTGAGCAGTGTTTAAAAACGTCGCAACGAACTTCCATCAATTACATTCAATGGAAAAGGACATTTAAATTAACTTTGGGTAATCCTGTATATAGTCTGTAAACTATATGCACATCACATTGCGCACTTAAATATAGTTTTATATGAAAAACTTAACACAAAATGAAATATACTCCCAGCAACTTTTGAGTATAGCCCAATATATCCAAATACTTTGGGTAGCCTTGTAAATGAATGATAAATGATTTCCATACCACAACCTGCAAAAAAAATAAATAAATAAAATAGATAGATAAATAAATAAATAAATAAATAAAAACTTATATATGCATATAACAAAATATGTTCATTCTGTTTTGTTTCAGGCAGCCTATAGATGTCATACTGTACTTCCAGAAATTTGTCTCATAGACGTAATGTATTTGGATTCTTTTGAAGTCCCTGTACACGAACCATTTGCATAATCTCAGCGAAAAGTTTAGTATAGCATCACTATATGATACAGATTTAGAATATCAAGTTTGGACTTCCTGCTGCTATTTATTCTTGAGATATGCTGATAACAGACACACAGAAACACAGACAGACGCACACACAGACCAAACATTTAAACAGGATTTTCTGATTCAGGCGACCTCAAAACGTGTAAATATAACAAAAATTAAATTTCGAAAATTTTATCTAAAAACAATACTTTTCCTACCATTGATGTACCTTTTTCTATATATGAAAAAGCTGTTCCATTTATTACACCTAATTTTAATTCCTTTAAAATTAGCATTTTTTTTTTAAACAATTAAATTGAATCAAATTATCTAATATTAAAATTTTGTTTTCTTAAAAATAAATTCTTCATATACATTTGTGATACATTCTTTAAAATAAATTTTCCCGTGATATTTGCAGTATCAACAAAATTACATAAATATGTAAACAATTTAATATAATTAATAATTTTTTAAACACATATTTTATATGCTCAAGGTAACTATAACAAATACCAATAATCTGGTGTGTCACTCACACGACTTTCTCTTACCCTGAAATTTAATACTATAAATACAGGTTGAAGATTAAGAGGTAAGATAACGAGTATTGTCGTGTAAACCTATGTTAAACAATTGAAATTAGTCTTCGGAAGTGTTTTATATGATAATTAGTTCTGTGTGAGGGGGGCTACCGCCCGCCTCAACCCCCCGTTTCATTAATGCACCTACATTTATATAGAATTTATTTCTGTTATTAAAATTAAAAGTTCACTTAATATTATACAAACAATTTTCACATGCAACATTCATTGAAACTTATCAAACTTGTATTAACTTCAAAATACAACATTTGGATCTCCTATAATTATTCGTTTTTAAGTTACTCTAAGAGGCACAGACAATAATTAAACTTTAAAAAACCTGACTTTGGTAATCAGGAAACCCCAAAACGTGTAAATATACAAAAAACAAACGATGAATATTTAGCTCAAAAACATACATTATTTATTATATGTCTATGAAGAATTCATTTCCATTCCTGAGCAGCTTTCCTGGACATGGTAAAATATTATAGTAAAGCACTTCCACTAACAATTAAAAAAAAAAAATGTTATCGCTTAAATATTTGCAATCCTGTATATCTTTGGAAGGATATGTACAAACCACATAGTGCACCTAAATACAGCCCATATAGTAATAATATACGGCACAACCTGAAATGCATTTCCATCAATTTTCAACTGTTGTCGCACTATAATCTAGTTCTTTTGTGTAGCCCTGTAAATGAACAGTGAATGATTTCCCTGTCATATTCTACATAAGGCATGTTTTTATGCATATAAAAAACATATATTCATTTCATTTAATTTAGGGCAATCTGTAGATGTTAAACTCTACTTACCTATTTCCCCCGCATAGACGTAATGTATTTGAATACTCTTGAGTGTCCCTGTACACGAACCATTTGCTTCATCTCAACGAAAAGCTCAATGTAGCAACCCTATATGATACATATTTAGAATACCGAGTCTGGAATTTCTGCTACTATTTGTTCTTCAGATATGCTGATAACACACACACAGACAGACAGACACACACGCACAGACCAACCGCTAAAAACATGATTTTCAGATTCAAGGGACCTTAAAACGTGTAAATATACGAAAAATCACGTTCGAAAATTTGACCCTAAAACAATACTTTCTCTATCTTATGGGTAAGAAAAAGTAATAATAATAATAATAATAACAATGTGAAAAAACTTTAATGTAACCACCTATATAATATTTCTCTAACGTGGTTCAGTTACGATTATATTTTTATATATAAAATACGCGAGGATAAAAAATAATATTTATAAACATAAATTGACAATATTTAAGCACGCGGACTCAGCTCAGTGATCTAATAGGAAAAGATGACGACATTTGTCTGATGAGATTATTTTATATAAAAATGTATTTTTAAAATTTGCATCATCAGAACCTTTGTAAACGATATTTAAAACCTACCATTTAAAGATATATACAGAACATGAATTATTATCATAAATTAGCTAAAAAACACAATCATAAAAAGTATAATCAAAAGTTGAATTATTATTATTATTATTATTATTTAAACAAAAAATTGTGCAAAAATAAATAAATAAAAGTGATCGTCAACATGGGAACGAAAATTTAAAAGGCGTCATGGGGGTCCTGTACTAGAACGGGAGATCTACTACACCGCAATCTAAGCCGATCGGTGCCGATCTAACGCCGTAATCAAAGGATCGTAATCAAAGAGGGAGGCAGAGAGCATAAAAGCAAAGCGAGCAGGTGAGTGTCATCAATATTTTCCCCAATTGCAGACAGTTTTTGTTTGAGTTCCAGTATTCGTAATGTGATTGTTCACATTTTCGCCCTCGGACAATTTGCAACTGTATAATTTTTTAAGTAAATGTAGTTTGTTTGAAAGGATTTGGGCGTTCATGAATATTTTTTAATTTCTGCCAAATTTATCTAGCGTTGGTTAAATCTTTAACATGAGGTATTTGTGAGTCATTAATTGATAGATTTATCAGGGCTTTTGCCTTATTATTCTTTTTTGACCAATCGGTAGTAACTAGTTCTGGTGGAGCTTCAGTTATTATTTTAAATAAATCTTCCTTGGTCAAAAGCATTTCAGCTTTAAATGACCAAGTTGAATAATTTGAATTATCGAGTTTATCGATGGTTATATTTTCTTTTGCCATTTTGGCTGTTTATTTATTATAATGCTTAATTGCCGAAACGTCAGTGGAGGTCCTCTGTTGAGACTCAAAACGGTTTTGGGCTGTGTCTGTCTGTCTGTCTGTTTGTCTGTCGCGCGATAGTGGCCGCAAAAATAGCGCTATTGACTTGAAATTTGGTACACGTGTTCATAAGCCCCACGAAATCAGCTGTATAGTTTTTGGTATGTACTGCATTTGTAGTTCGTATACAGGGACACGCCAAAGTTTTTCTTATCATTACGGCCTATGGGAGGAATTTGTATGTATCGCGACAGCGGCCACAAAAATCACGCTATTGACTTGCAATTTGGTACACGTGTTCATGTGCCCCACGAAATCAGCTGTATAGTTTTGGGTGTGTATTCCATTTGTAATTCGTGTACAGGGACACGCCAAAGTTTTTCTTATCATTACGGCCTATGGGAGGAATTTGTATGTAGCGCGATAGCAGCCACAAAAATCACGCTTTCGACTTGCAATTTGGTACACATGTTCATAAGCCCAACGGAATCAGCTGTATAGTTTTAGGTGTGTATTCCATTTGTAGTTCGTGTACAGGGACACGCCAAAGATTTTCTATCATTACGGCCTATGGGAAGAATCTGTATGTACCGCGATAGCCGCCGCAAAAATCAAGCTATTGACTTCAATTTTTGCCGAAACGTCAGTGGAGGCCCTCTGTTGAGACTCAAAAGGATTTTGGGTTCCGTCGGTCCGTCCGTCTGTCCGTCTGTCTGTCGTGCGATAGCGACCGTAAAAACCACGCTATTGACTTGAAACTTTGTACACATGTTCATGATCCCAACGAAATTAGCTGTATAGTTTTGGGTGTGCATTCCACTTGTAGTTCGTGTACACGCCAAAGTTTTTTTTATCATTACGGCCTATGGGAAGAATTTGTATGTACCGCGATAGCGGCCCCAAAAATAACGCTATAGACTTGCAATTTGGTACACATATTCTTGAGCCCAACGGAATTAGCTGTATAGTGTTAGGTGTGTATTCCCTTTGTTGTTCGTGTACAGGGACACGCCAAAACTTTTCTTATCCTTACGGCCTATGGGAAAAATTTGTATGTACCGCAATAGCGGCCGCAAAAATCCTTCGATTGACTTGCAAATTGGCGCACACATTCCAGCTTTTCATATAAGTAGATGTATAAATTTCATTGCTATATTTTTTATAAACTGTGTACAGGGACACGCCAAAATTCTTAACATTACGGCGTATGGGGTGAATTTCGTTTAAACGCATTTTAATATCATTACTTTGCAATGAAGAAAATGAAACTTGAGTACGTGAGTAAGATGCTTAAACTTATGTTGCTTGAAGAAAATATGCGCTCTTAAGCTTTCTAAATAATGTACAGGACCTTACAGAAGTGTTCTGACAATGTCACTTAGTCATCCAAATGATGTTAAATTTGGAACAATTATTAATTTTAAACGCAAAATAAGCTGAATAGTTTTTACTGGTGTATACAATGTTTATGGTTCGTTTTCAAAGACACACGAAAGAATTTCGTAACATTAGAGCCTATGGACGAATTTTTAATTTAAGCGCACACTTTAATGCGTTTATGCTGAATTGAACTTAATAAAGTTAACATACATTATAAAGATGCTTAAAATCATGTTTAATCTAAAAAAAGGTTATGTATAGACTAAATAATTTATGGGACCTCACAAAATAATTCCGAGTATGTACTGTATTCATCCAAATGATGTCAAATTAGTTTGAAAGATTAATGAGTTATAATTAATTAGATTTATTCTTATTATTGGCGTTTATAATGACTGTGGCTACTTTTCCGGAATACATAAAGGAATTTCGTACTTTTATGGTGTATAGTCGGTATTTCTTAAAAGTGTATTTTAACATGGTTACACCCCATCAAATATAATGAAATTTTATTAGAATTTTAAAAGCCTGTTTTCATGTTGAAAATTGTGGGCATAGAATTGATAATTAGTTTAAAGGTTACGCAAAATATTTCCGATATGCTATGTAATTTTTTTGTATGAAATTCGGTATTTATGAATTTCCGGGAAATAATACAAGACCGTCGTTTAATAAGAATGCATATTGTTGCGTACTTGGGGGTTTGTAAGTTGTCCGAGAATGAAAGGCGAAACTTGCAAAAATTCAGTGATTTATTCACAGAAAGTTCCAGAAGAACACAGGTCTATAAACCAAGTATCAGCTTCAATTCAACCAGTAAACATAGCTTAAACAACAGCCGTTAACAGCAAAACAACAGTACAAACTGTTTAGCAATAACACATAAAGCAAGTCTCATTCAAAGAGGCTCAAAGCAAAGCAAGCATTTGACGAAACCGACACAGATCTGAGATTGGAAGCCTTTGCTAAAAAAATGCTCCTTTTATACTATTCTATCGAACACAGACTGTTCTGGAAAATTATCGTATCTCATCAGCCAATGAGATTAGAGCTTCCATATTTGGTATATCCCTAATAAGGATTTTCTTACCAAGGTCGCCAAAAAAATCGCCAAGGAGGGAAACAGTCGCCAAATTTGGCGCCAAATCCATTTCTTCCCTTATTGGAGCTTTTCAATTCGTTTTTAAAGGAAAATTAGGCTATTTTAACGCTAAAACGACTAGAAATGCACAAAATTAGCATTTTATCGACTTACTAAGCCTCTTTGAAAAAATATATACAAAAATAAATGCAATTATTTACAATTCCGTAACACTTTATATGATATACAAATAGGTATAGAAAGAGAGGTACAGCGGGGGGTTGAGGGGGGCGGCAGCCCCCCTCAGGAATGTATCTGATTATGGTAATAAGTCGATCGAATCAATATATACTATTATATAATAAGAAATAAATAAAAATGACCTATTGAAAAATGTCTGATGCAAATAGGACGTTGAGGCTCCTGATCTGCAGATCCACTAGTTATAGATTTATGGAAATTCGTTTTATTCTTGTTAGAGACTTTTGTCTCATAATCATTGATAAAAATGTTTGAAATTACTATTAATCAAATCTTAAAGAATTAATTAAATAAATAAATTCAAAACTTGTTCTTAGAAGGTAAGACTTATAATTGCCGAAACGTCAGTGGAGGCCCTCTGTTGAGACTCAAAACGGTTTTGGGCTGTGTCTGTCTGTCTGTCTGTCTGTCTGTTTGTCTGTCGCGCGATAGCGGCCGCAAAAATAGCGCTATTGACTTGAAATTTGGTACACGTGTTCATGAGCCCCACGAAATCAGCTGTATAGTTTTTGGTATAGACTCCATTTGTAGTTCGTATACAGGGACGCGCCAAAGTTTTTCCTATCATTACGGCCTATGGGAGGAATTGGTATGTATCGCGATAGCGGCCGCAAAAATCACGCTATTGACTTGCAATTTGGTACACGTGTTCATGTGCCCCACGAAATCAGCTGTATAGCTTTGGGTGTGTATTCCATTTGTAATTCGTGTACAGGGATAACGCCAAAGTTTTTCTTATCATTACGGCCTATGGGAGGAATTTGTATGTACCGCGATAGCAGCCACAAAAATCACTCTTTCGACTTGCAATTTGGTACACATGTTCATAAGCCCAACGGAATCAGCTGTATAGTTTTAGGTGTGCATTCCATTTGTAGTTCGTGTACAGGGACACGCCAAAGATTTTCTATCATTACGGCCTATGGGAAGAATCTGTATGTACCGCGATAGCCGCCGCAAAAATCAAGCTATTGACTTCAATTTTTGCCGAAACGTCAGTGGAGGCCCTCTCTTGAGACTCAAAAGGATTTTGGGTTCCGTCGGTCCGTCCGTCTGTCTGTCTGTCTGTCGTGCGATAGCGGCCGTAAAAACCACGCTATTGACTTGAAACTTTGTACACATGTTCATGATCCCCACGAAATTATCTGTATAGTTTTGGGTGTGCATTCCATCTGTAGTTCGTGTACAGGGACACGCCAAAGTTTTTTTTATCATTACGGCCTATGTGAAGAATTTGTATGTACCGCGATAGCGGCCCCAAAAATAACGCTATAGACTTGCAATTTGGTACACATATTCACGAGCCCAACGGAATTAGCTGTATAGTGTTAGGTGTGTATTCCCTTTGTTGTTCGTGTACAGGGACACGCCAAAATTTTTCTTATCCTTACGGCCTATGGGAAGAATTTGTATGTACCGCAATAGCGGCCGCAAAAATCCTTCGATTGACTTGCAAATTGGTGCACACATTCCTGCTTTCCATACAAGTAGTTGTATAATTTTCATTGCTATATTTTTTATAAACTGTGTACAGGGACACGCCAAAATTCTTAACATTACGGCGTATGGGGTGAATTTCGTTTAAACGCATTTTAATATCATTACTTTGCAATGAAGAAAATGAAACTAGAGTACGTGAGTAAGATGCTTAAACTTATGTTGCTTGAAGAAAATATGTGCTCTTAAGCTTTCTAATTAATGTACAGGACCTTACAAAAGTGTTCTGACAATGTCACTTAGTCATCCAAACGATGTTAAATTTGGAACAATTATTAATTTTAAACGCAAAGTAAGCTGAATAGTTTTTACTGGTGTATACAATGTTTATGGTTCGTTTACAAAGACACACTAAAGAATTTCGTAACATTAGAGCCTATGGACGAATTTTTAATTTAAGCGCGCACTTTAATGCGTTTATGTTGAATTGAACTTAATAAAGTTAACATACATTATAAAGATGCTTAAAATCATGTTTACTCTAAAAAAAGGTTATGTATAGACTAAATAATTTATGGGACCACACAAAATAATTCAGAGTATGTACTGTAATCATCCAAATGATGTCAAATTAGTTTAAAAGATTAATGAGTTATAATTAATTAGATTTATTCTTATTATTGGCGTTTATAGTGACTGTGGCTACTTTTCCGGGATACATAAAGGAATTTCGTACTTTTATGGTGTATAGTCGGTATTTCTTAAAAGTGTATTTTAACATGGTTACACCCCATCAAATATAATGAAATTTTATTAGAATTTTAAAAGCCTGTTTTCATGTTGAAAATTGTGGGCATAGAATTGATAATTAGTTTAAAGGTTACGCAAAATATTTCCGATATGCTATGTAATTTTTTTTGTATGAAATTCGGTATTTATGAATTTCCGGGAAATAATACAAGACCGTCGTTTAATAAGAATGCATATTGTTGCGTACTTGGGGGTTTGTAAGTTGTCCGAGAATGAAAGGCGAAACTTGCAAAAATTCAGTGATTTATTAACAGAAAGTTCCAGAAGAATACAGGTCTGTAAACCAAGTATCAGCTTCAATTCAACCAGTAAACATAGCTTAAACAACAGCCGTTAACAGCAAAACAACAGTACAAACTGTTTAGCAATAACACATAATGCAAGTCTCATTCAAAGAGGCTCAAAGCAAAGCAAGCATTTGACGAAACCGACACAGATCTGAGATTGGAAGCCTTGGCTAAAAAAATGCTCCTTCTATACTATTCTATCGAACACAGACTGTTCTGGAAAATTATCGAATCTCATCAGCCAATGAGATTAGAGCTTCCATATTTGGTATACCCCTAATAAGGATTTTCTCGCCAAGGTCACTAAAAAAATCGCCAAGGAGGCAAACAGTCGCCAAATTTGGCGCCAAATCCATTTCTTCCCTTATTGGAGCTTTTCAATTCGTTTTTAAAGGAAAATTAGGCTATTTTAACGCTAAAACGACTAGAAATGCACAAAATTAGCATTTTATCGACTTATTAAGCCTCTTTGAAAAAATGTATACAAAAAAAATGCAATTATTTACAATTCCGTAACACTTTACAAATAGGTATAGAAAGAGAGATACAGCGGGGGGTTGAGGGGGGCGGCAGCCCCCCTCAGGAATGTATCTGATTATGGTAATAAGTCGATCGAATCAATATATACTATTATATAATAAGAAATAAATAAAAATGACCGATTGAAAAATGTCTGATGCAAATAGGACGTTGAGGCTCCTGATCTGCAGATCCACTAGTAATAATAAATTCTTCACTTGGCAATAACCGTTATACAATTTATTTTTTATTTAATTCCTTTTAAAGAAAAATATTTCTTTTTAAATTTTTTGTATTTATCAGAATCAAATGGTTATAGAGTAGAAAGGATTAAAGTCCTTAGCCTAAAGACACACTTATCAATAATATTTCCTGAAGATGTTTATAGGATGTCCATAGATGTCTTTTTCATCCATAGGACATCCTGAGGATGTCATTTTGAATAAAATGTGTTGTTAGGGTAAATTTTAATTCTAATCAAAATATATAGCAATTAAGTTCATGTATAATTTTTATAACTAATAATAATAAAACTATATATTTATTTATAACTAGCAGGCTTTGCCCGCTTCGCTGGACATTAAACTTAAATGAGTTGTCAAAATCCCATATTTTTATTAATAACCTAAGTTCTCGCTGTGATTGGTAGAGGTTTAATCGCTCGCAACATGAGGAGTCTGGGTACCCACTGTCTTCGGCACAACTTACCCACTTCTTACTTCCCCACCCTCAGCGGGTGAGCTCGAAATTTTGCAAAATCCCACTAATGTGCCTAATGCGTATACTTAATCAATATCCACACACCAAAATTCGCCATTCTAAGATAATTCAAAGCGAATTCAAACGTAAAAACATGTTTTTACACATGTTTATTGCCCTCCGACTCCGAGAAGGTGGGGGGGGGGGGGATTTCGAATTTCGTGAAATCCAGTTAAAATAAGTGCCGGATGCATACAAACAATTTACGCACCAAATTTCGTGACCACAGAAGTCTTTAATAGAAAATATTATAAATAAATAAATACAAAAAGCACACTTTAATTTTTTAAGCCATTTTTGCGATGAACTGAATTGGCTATCTCAATTGTGTAATTAAAGATCTTGGCGAGAAACGCCCGAGCTACTTCGGTGCCGAATTTCAAATTTTGCCAAAGGGATCCAATACTAAAGCTGCTCCATATCGAATCTGGGTTGAAAACGGAAAAAGTGTAAAATAAATTAGAAATATCAGACCTATATTTATAAATTTTATACCGAATGAAAGGGGCGATTTTGCTGAATCCAGGGGTGCAAACAGTTTTTTGATGCGACAATTAGATTTTTAAAAAATAACTAAAGTATGAAATTTAAGTGGCAACGGAAAAACGGAAAAAGGGAAAAATAAATTAGAAATATAAATATCAGACCTATCATTACAAATTCAGTACCAAATGAAAGAGGTGATTTTTCTGAATCCTGGGGTGTAAACAGTTTTTCGATACGACAATTAGATTTTTTAAAATTAACTAAAGTATGAAACCTAGATGGCAACACTTCATTTCAATCTTTTCATAATTTGTAGTGCGAATCACACGAATACAAAAGTCTTTAACTTAAAAATTTATTTTTATATTTTATTTTTCCATTCAAAGCATTTTAGTGAAAAAATATTTATGGCGCATGCGCAGGCGTTTTTTACCTACAATTTAAACACTAATCATAATTTTGAGAATTTCTATAGATATAATTTCAAGTTGAGTGAAGACCTAAGTTTCTGTCTGCCAAGCGTCGTTGTATTCCGTCCAGCCGTTCTCGAGTGATGCCCGGACAAACGTGTTTTAGTCTTTTATCCCCTAGGGGGGGGGGGACGGGGGGAATTTCTGAAAAGTTGATAGATATAATTTTAAGTTGGGTGAAGACCTAAATTCCTGCCAAGCGCCGTTGAATTCCGTCCAGCTGTTCTCAAGTGATGCCCGGACAAAAAAAGCGGCATTCGGACACGATGACACACACACACACACACACACACACACACACACACACACACACAGGCAAAATTTTCTGAAGTCATTTTCGGCTTTCATGGGGTGTAAAACGTGAAGATATCGCAAAATTTCTTGATTCCGACAAATTTACAGACAAAACTCTGATTTTATTAATATAGATTTATCATTATTACAGAGTGAAAGCCACAAAAACTGTGTGATTAAAACTAGCAAAAGTAAAATTAAAATGTATTTTCACTGCTGAGATGTATAGCTATCTATAAAATCATAGTTCTTGAATAATAGCAGCTGCAAAAACGTTTACTTGCATGAAACATATTTTAGTTTTAGAAATGTTTTCCCAATTCTGAGTTTATCTTTTTGATATGGAGATTTAGAAGTTGATGAAACTATTTGTTTAAATAGCTTTTTTACTTTACTTGAAATGTTATCATCGAAATATCAGATATTTTTTTATTTAAATGTGTTATTTTTACATACTAAAATAATATTTGTTAGAAATAACATGGGCATTCGCATCTAACTTAAAAATTATGTTGGTTTCAAGCAAAAATTCAATGTAATTTTGGGTAAAAATTCCATGTGATTTGATTTTCTTTTCTAGAACAAATCCGTCAAAATATAAAAATCTGTATTCTTTATTATTAATAATGTTTCATTTGTTAAAGGAAAAAAGATTTCTCTGTAAATTTCTCTGTCTCATGTTAAAATTATTTTTCTTATTGAAATAACAATCAAAATGTGACTATTTGAAAAAAAAAAAAAAAAAAAAAAAATGCTAAATTTACAGAAAAAAATTGTCAGCCAGGACGCCAGTAAAAACAGTTTTCTTGATGGGGAAAAAAAAAAAAAAAAACTTTTTTTAAACAGCCAAATTTTGTTATATTAACATAAGAAAACAGTTATTTTAACAGAAATACACTGTAATTTTACGGGGAAAAAATTTTTTTTGTTCCGTAAAAGTTACAAATTTTTCTGTAAATTTTACAGAGAAAAAATTTTTTGCTCCGTAAAAGTTACAGAATTTTCTGTAAACTTACAGTGTTTTTCTGTTAAAAATAACGGTTTTCTTATGCTAATATGACAGAATTTGACCATTTTCAAAAACATTTTTTTCCCGTCAAGAAAACGGTTTTCGACTGGCGTCCTGGCTGACAATTTTTTTCCCGTTTTTTTGACGTTTTTTTTTTTTTTTTTTTTTTTTTTTTTTTTACAGTGACCTTAATATTATATTCTTAGATAGTTAGTTGTTATTTAAATTGCAACCGATTAAAAGATTAATAGATAGGTTATAGATTTTATTTATAGATAACCCATAAATTGTAGATAAAGTCATGGAAAAATTACTTCGGAAAAAAAAAAAAAATAAGTTATATTAAAAATATTCTTTCACTGTCAAAAACAATTAAAAGGAAATAAAGTAGAGCTATTATGTATATTGTTCTTCTGACGTCTTTTATTAATGATACTGGTAGTATGAAGGAATGAGTGACTATCTAATAAATTAATTTTTATTCACATGAATTAGGATTATTGCTCGATATAACATTAAATTCGTTATAGCGCTATATTATTATAAAACTGATAATGACGTTAAATCGGGAATTTACTGCACATACTACTACTGCACATGAAAACTACTTAACATATGATTTAAAATATAAAAATCGCATCTTAGCAGAATTAAAATTAATCGTTTAAATTATAAAATTCCAGCTTTAATAAATTTTTCATTAATTGTGTTCATTAATCAGTTACAAATTATACTATTATAGTTAAATCATACTAAGAATAATTGATTAATAGTTCATTCTCTAAAATGAGCTTTTCGGAGGAAACATGGTACTATAACTGTCATCAGAGGAATTTATAATCGCACTTTTTTTACTTTCCTTTTGAAAACAAAAACTTTTCTTAATATGTAAATTACATAAAAGGAGCTCACTTTGTTATAATAACCTGCAAATTTACAATAAGCCACTAAAAAATACATTGTTAAACGTATTAAACAAAATCTACGAAAATTCTGCTCTTAAAAGTTATATCATCACTCTCCACCTCAAAAATATATTTTCGTCTTATTGCTCAAATTAAAGAAAGTTAAATTAATAAAGACTTTCATTTTTGAGCATTTTATTTATAACTAGCAAAGCCCCGGTACGAGGACGAACCGAATTCCGATTACGGGAAAAATTTCAGAATCAAACTCGAAATGTACAAAACTCGGCCTGATGCTGCCTGCGTGCCAATAGATGAAAGTTTGTTAACGAAACCCTTTTTACTTTCTCTTACCCACAAGGTAGAGAAAGTATTGTTTTTGGGTCAAATTTTCGAAAGCGAGATTTTGTTATATTTATATGTTCTGAGGTCCCCTGAATACGAAAATCATGTTTTTAGCAAATGGTCTGTGTGTATGTCTGTGTGCGTGTCTGTCTGTTATCAGCATATCTCAAAAACACATTATGGCAGAAAGTTCAAACTTGGTATTCTAAATGTGTACCATATAGGGATGCTACAGTAAGCTTTTCGTTAAGATCAAGCAAATGGTTCGTGTACAGGGACAATCAAGAGAATTCTAATACATTACGTCTATGGAGGAAATTGCAGGTAAGTAGAGTTTAACGTCTATAGACTGCACTAAACAAAATGAAACGAATATATATTTTTTGTAATAGAGATAGTCAACTGGGAAAAAAATTTTGTGCATGTAGGAGCCTTGCCTCCCCCCTGGGGGGGAAGTCTCCTCTCGAGGGGAGTAAATTTTCATGATGGGTATCTTTCAAAAGAGCTCGCCAATACCTTTAAAACGTTGAACCATCGATCTGCGATAATTTAAAACAAAGTTATCGATTTTTTTTTTTTTTTTTTTCTTTTTTTTACTTTCAACGAAAATAAAACTTAGAAAAAAAAATCGTATTTAATATATATATATATATATATATATATATATATATTGAGAATAAAATGGACTTTTTTTTGGATATTTGGTGTTATACTACTTCTCTAATATGGAAATCGTCTGCATTATCATAAAAGATAATTTTTTAAAATAATAATTTTAATAAGTTATTTTTTAAAAACAGAATTATTTTTTAATAACCGAATTAAATTCTATATAATTGTAGGTGCATTAATGAAACGGGGGGTTGGGGGGGGGCAGTAGACCCCTCACACAGAACTAATTATCATATAAAACTCTCCCGAAGCCTAATTTGAATTGTTTAACATAGGTTTACATAACATCGTTATCTTACCTCTTAATCTCCAACCAGTATTTACAGTATTAAATTTCAGGGTAAGAGAAAGTCGTGTGAGTGACACACCAGATTATTTATTCCATGAAATCAATGAAGGTAGTGAACCAACGAAGGCTTTTCTCGTTTCGCTGGTCACTATATCTAAAGGAAACTCTTTTCTATATCGCTTTAGAAACAAAAATAAAATTTAAAGAAATCATGAAATTGCTTTAAAGCCCGCTTTGGTTTCCCGTTGGTTTATGTTTTTTTTTTTTTTTTTTTTTCCCTTTCCTTTCTTTTCGTTTTCCTTTCTTTTCCGTATTTTCTGAATTCGATTCTTTTCAATATCACGTGAATACAATTCAAGACAACTATTTTATTTATTTAACGTTCATTTATATTTCCATTAATTTTTGGAACTCTCGTGCAACTTTATCTAAATTGTTTTTTTACTCCATTTTAAATTTTCATTTTTTCATGTGCATGAGTAAAATATTTTATAATTTTTTATTTTTCTAGTGAAAGCATATTTATTTTATGTTTGAAAAAAAAAAAAAAAAAGTAATTCTTTTTTTCTTTTTAGCAACAATTAAAATTTTAAATGTCCACATTTAAAGCTTTTACCAGGTTATTATTTTCACATTTTAATTAATTTTACAAAATCTAATCAAAATTTCGTTACAAATAAGGTACCAAATGAAAGAGGCATATTTTCTGAATCTGTCGGTTTAATTAACTTATCGATCGGACAAGTAGATTTTTTTCAGTTAACTAAAGTATGAAAAGCTGGTGGCAACAACACACACACAAACAAAAGAAAATCTCTCTTAGCCAATCAACTTGCGTCCAGCCACAGACTTACAAGAAAAAACTCTCTTAGCCATTTATATATAGAGAGATATTGAAATCTCTGGTTTAAGCAAAATATTAATTTAATCTTTAAAGAATATTGTAATTTGTTACCTAATTAAAAATTGACAAAAATAATTTAATTTAATTTATTTAGTTTATTGTTTTTTTCTCTTATTAATTTAATATTAATTTAATCTTATTCAATATTTATTTAATCTTAGTTATTTCTTATTAATTTAATCATAAAATGTAATAACATTCTGCATCGTAAGTCTACAAACAAAAAGAAGTACTGTATAATACGTAGGCACTTCTTTCTAGTTCAATATACATCTGATTCTTCATTTTTAATTTACTGTTTATATTATTTTACTCTTATATAAATAATAACTTAATAATTATTAAACATATATGTAATACAATGATCACGTTTCATAATCAATTAATTGATTATTCTCTATATAATAATCCTATAAATTTTCTTGACGGGAAACGTCTTTTATTAACGAACTAATATCTTAATACAAAACATATGATTTTTCATTTAACATTAAAAATTTCATTAATATTAACATACCTGCTTAGATATTTCTGTAGTAAAAAATTTCTAGCAAATCTTTTGTTCAGATTGTCTAGCAAATCATTTGTTTAGATCATACAAAACATAAAATAATTATGACAATTTATTTTCCTGACAGACACTAATAAAAATAAAATATAAGAAAATATTAGAGAATTCATATATAATAGAGATTTCTCTCTTTCTCTTCTCCTGCACCCCCCCCCCCCCTTCCTCTTGCAATCGGCACCATTTGAAAATTTATGTACAGTACAGCAAATTCTTGTTCTGAATGAACGCTATATACAAAACGAATTACATATCACAATAAAATGTTTACGATATGTTATGCGATAAAGAAAACAGCTAGTATACATATATATGAAAATAAAAAATAATACATAAAAATGAGAATGAAAATAAAACCTATATTTATGTATATAGGAAACCATACACAACATACATTTCGCAAACATAAGAGGACAATTCAGGGTCATATTGACACCCCATCCTACTCTTCTGAAAAGGTTTTCATTTTTGAAAAAAATTATAAATACCCCTTTTTCTTTTCTTTCTTTTTTTTTTTTTTTTTTTTTTTTTTTTTTGACATAATATATCCTGAAACTTTTCCTCATTCTATCGACAATGTACAGCTGTTACACCTGTCGTCCTCCCTACTTCAGTCGCATATATAAATTCTTTATATAAAAAATGTCTAAAGTATTGTAGAGAAAGAGGGGATGATCGTATAAAAAACGAGAGAAACGTTCCTTTTTTTTTTTTCTTTCCTTCCGCTGACAGGGTTATATGCTGTTGACGCGTGCTTCGGAGTGCACACGTTCTGGGTTGATTTGCTTAGCCATTCATCTCTCTCTATTGATCTTACTCCAAATAACTTATTTGGGAACATGTATGATGAATGTATGAATACTAGAGAATATTAAAAACATTATTAAATAAAACAATTGGGGTCGTTTTAATTATTTATAGATGCATTTCTTATGGAAGTAAAATAATATATATATATATATATACATTATGAGGATATTATGGTACGTTTATCTAGAGCAGGGGAGGCCAACCTGCGGCCCGCGGGCCGCATGTGGCTCACCGCATAGTTTCTTGTGGCCCGCGAGGAGACTAACGATATTTAAAGTTTGACAACTTTGGTTAACGGATCAAAAATTAATAAATACGTTCTGATTTTTCGAAGGGAAACTACCTTTCAACGATTATGGTAGTTAAAGAACTGTTGTAATGAAATATTATTAGATCCAATATTCATTCTTTTTATTATAGTTTTAATTTTAATATATAGTCACAAATTTTTCACGATTCTATTGTTAATTTATGAATGAAAATAATTTAATGTATTATGTTCCGAATTTTCACCCTGCCTTTCCCCGAAAAAGTATATGTACATACATAAATCATATACTCACAAACATATATGCACATGCGTATGTACAGTCATAAAATAATAATAACAATTTCCTTCCCCGAGTAATTTCGCTGTAAATTATCGTAGAAACTAGCAGCTGATGGTGATGCCTAACGATTGGTAATAACATATAATTTTTAATACTTTTACTAAATTTTGTTTAGGGTGTCATCAACATATTAAAACTTGCATAAACTTCTTTTTTTTTTTTCGAATAGTAACACCCAATTTTTGACTACATATTCGAATTTTTGAGGTCAAGGCGCTTCGGGAAAAGGTATAGTTTATATTCTTTGCATCAAGTCTTCATAGAGTTACAAGCGAAAATTGGTCAGGGGTAAATTTCTATATCTGAAAAAAATAAATTAAGATATCACCAGGGGTGGAACACGGGTGCAGAATTCATACCGGTATTTGTTTAAGAAAATTTTCTACATATAATATCGTTGATTTAAGAAGTAGAAAATTTTCTTACATTGATAGTGGTATAAACTATGCACCCGTGTTCAATCCTTGTATCACACAGAAAAATATGATATCCATTCAGAGAATAATCGGAAAAGAAGTATAACAGTTTCAAATATAAAATAAAGTAATGCTGATTAAGAAATAATGTGTACACCTAAACTTACTTGAATAACTATTTTAAATCATGCACATGCAAAGTAATATATGACACAAATGATAACAAGTGACAGCCCCCTAAGAGCAATAAAAATAGAAATATCACTATAATTCGAAAAATAATGATAGGAATGAGCTGTAAATTTGGAAACCCATACTTTTGATAATGTCTCATAATTTTTTGAATTATGAATTTATTAATAATTTCCATAATTCAAAAAATATTTTTAAATCAAAAATATGAATGGAATATATTTGAGTTACTTCATTTTAACGTAAAAAAAAAAAAAAAAAAAAAAAAAAAAAAAAATGAAATTTTAATTGAATTAATTTTTTGGAAAGACATGAATTTATTACATTCATTTATCATTAGCATCTCCACATTTTAACAAATTCTAACTCTGTGAAAAATTGAGATAAACGTATAAACTATACCATTTTCTGGGCTGATTTGATTCAAATAATCCAAAAAGCTAGTCGAAATTAAGGGTTGTTTTTGAAATAAAAAATGAAGTTGATGCCAGTTTTAATATGTAGACACCTCTTAGCAAAATCTTACTAAACCGTTCTAAACTCAGGCCTTATTACTAATCGATCGACACCAGCCGCCTGTCTTTTCACCAATTTACGGCGAAATTAGTTAATTGAGGGAGGGGTTATGACTGTACCATGAACCTATCATGGACTGTACATACGGTGCAGCCCGAATGAATAAAATAGATTTCCAATGCGGCCCACCAAGTGTTTTGGGTTGGACAGGCCTGATCTAGATTGTTTATAATGAAAAGGGAAGAATAGAAAAAATGTGAGGAAAAAAAAACTTAGAAATTGAAAATTGGAAACATTATGTAATGTTTTTAAAAAGCACAGCAGATATATTTCCTTTCCACTGTTTTAGATTAAGAACTACTTTACAGCGAATTTCTCGTTAGTTTACTGTTAAAAGTAAAACAATTTTTTAATGTAACTTTATATACAGATAAATTAATGGTACCAAAAAGTCCCTTTAATATTGCGTTAACTAACAACTCAAAAGAGATTTAGGAACAGTTTTAGTTGATATACTTTTATTGTGAAGTGGCTGCGGGGCTGCGCCTTAAACTCCCTGTTTGAATATTGTAGCTGCATTGATAAAAAAGTTAAGGCTGTCTTTATTCAGAGAATTACCACGGACGCCACTCTTTGGAACTTATCCGATTAATTCTGAGTAGTTCTGTATAGTATTTATGAATTTCATTCACATCAATCAGTGTACTTAAATTTAGCGTACGCACACATACAGAAAAAAGTTTTTGCATACACTTCACTCAGCTAACTTCCAGACATAGCACTAATATTTCATTACTTTTGTGTGGCCCTATAAACGAAGAATAATTACTTTTCATAACATCATAATACCATATTTTATGCGAAATGCTTTGATGCACATTAAAATTATATATCAATTCCGTTATATTTAATATTGTGTAAAGGTATTAAACTGTACCTATTAGAAATTTCGTCCATAGATGTAACGAATTTGAATGCTTTTGTATGTCCCTGTACACGAACCATTTGTGCGATCTCTATGAAAAATTTCAAATAGCATCCTTATATGATACTTATTTAGAATATTGAGTTTTTCTTTTTTTTTTTTTACTAATTATTGTTCTTCAATTATGCTAATAACAGACTTCTACAAACATGACAAACCTGATTTTAGTATTCAGGGAACCTCGAAACGTGGGAATATAACAAAAATTAAATTTCAAAAAATTGTTCCAAAAACATTATGTTCTCTACTATATATCAATCAGAGAAAGTTAAAACAGAATGTTAAAATATATACATTCAGAGCAGGGTTTAAGCTGAGTAAAAATTTTCTTTAGCAAAAAAGCTAAAATCAGAAGAAAAGCTTTAGCAAAATGCTAAAATGCCAGAAATAGTAGTAAAAGATCAATATCAGTTTACACATTATTCTAAACACCTCGATATGTTTGATTTCCATTTGTCATTTAAACTTAAAAGTTTAAGGGTCTTTAAAGAGTTATACACAGAAGGTAATTTTTTTTTTAATTTGAAATGAAAAACAAAAAAGTAAGACTGTAACCAGAATGTAACCAATTTGAATATTGTACAAGCATATATTTTAACTCATTTATTGGCAGACATGAAAAACATTAAACTTTTTAGATTATTACTTTATATTGTAAACTTTTTTTAAGCAATATGAACGTCTTAGATACGACTTATATACTTTTTCTGGAGATATAATTATCACTATAGCATGTAAAACTACATTTAAGCTTATACTGTATCTGAAAATAAAAACATAACTTACCAAAATAAAAAATAAGGTAAGTAATATAAGTGAAATTTGTTTATTACTATTCAAAGCTTTTTGGTTTACAATTTATAATTTTTCTTTCATTCATATTAGACCACTTTACAAATGCCTCATGTTTATTTACAAGTTGATTTCCTGTATGTGATTCTTATGTGTAGTTCAGTGTTTGATTTCCCTTATATGCATGAACCAATGCATTTTTCTTGATCAATGTTGCGATTTTTTTTCCATGAAAGATTCGTTATAATATTTTCGCTGAAGATTTTTTTTTTTTTTTTTTTTTTTTTGTGTTTAGTAAGATG
Organism: Salticus scenicus; assembly: GCA_963930645.1. Lineage (NCBI taxonomy): Eukaryota > Metazoa > Arthropoda > Arachnida > Araneae > Salticidae > Salticus > Salticus scenicus. The sequence continues at coordinate 176,555,883 of OZ005650.1, forward strand.
CTTTAGCAAAAAAGCGAAAACATGTTATTTCATTTGCGCATTTTGGATAACTCTTTTAGCATTTCGCGAAAAATGCTACCGTAGCAGAAACACTGATTCAGAGGAACTATACAAAAATAGCTGAAACCTAAAAATAAAAACATTGAAAACAGAGAAAAAATCATATTAAAATAAATAAATAAATATATTTTATTAATCGAGAAATAAAAAATTATTTATTAGTCGCATCGATTTATAAAATCAATATTTATCAGTCATATTAGTTAACATTACCTCTAATATGTATAGCACTAACTGTTAGCTTATATAGGAACTGGGCAAATGATGTAGTTGGGTATGCAGTACATATAAATTCATTTATAGAATAGTAGATTTTTTTTTCTTTAACAGGATATAAATTTTGTATGTCTTTTATCAAATGTTTTTTTCATTTCTATTTTCTCTCAGCTTACACCAGTAAATATATTTTCTTCACCGAAAATAAATCATTTAACTTAGATGTAGATATATATATTTATATTTTGGTTAGTATTATGAGCATGTCACCTTAAATTTTAAAATATGCATTCCCCTCCCCCCTCATCTGTTACAAAAAGGGTTTAGAAGAATTTATTACAAACGAAATCGTTTCTAGAGATTCCCCTTACTTGATATTAAATCAATTTCTTGTTGCAGCAAACAAACAAACAAAACAAAACAAAAATTATTTTTCAATCAAAATGTAAACTAGAATTAAAGGAAAAGACTCTTCTGGTTGCGAATGGGCATAAGTTGAGGATGAGGATCTATAGGATAAATTATAGCCTTAATTCAAAGCAAAGTTCATTTAATGTTAAGGAAGAATGTTCTTCCATGATATTTCATGAGCAGCATAAAATTTCTTTACATTTGAATGGTGGATTACTATACATACCTTTCAGTTCGATCTTATTGAAAATTTCAGTAGAATCAGAAAATATAAAAGAGTACATTCTTCGAGATGTAAACTTGGAAAATGCGTGTAGGAATTCTTGGTTTGTTACACTCTTCACAAATCTCAAATAAATGGCTTTAATGAATAAGCACCCGAGTAAATAATTGTATCTATAATAATACTTTTATCACTTTTTTTTTTTTTTTTTTTACGCACAGGAACTTGTGAAACCAACACCATTGATGGAGAAGAGAGAAGATTTATTATGTCAACTTGAAAAGATACAATTATTTGTTGTTTTGAACGTACATTGTGCCTTTTTTCTTTATCTAATAAAAGTCAATTTATGAATACACAAACACACACACACACAAAATAAATAAATAAAAAAAAAAAAGATTAGACTCATTTTTAAAAATAAATTCAGATGTAAATTTCAACATTTATGATAATTCTTTTAAGAAAAAATATTTTATATTGGTCTACGCGTATTTTATATCTCAGCCGTGTAATTGATCCATAAACAATATGATTAGCATTTGAGGAATATATTAAGTTGAGTATGGTCTCTTTCTGTGTATATTAAATTGAGGTTAGTGGATTTCACACTATAGAGTTAGGCAGTGGGCCATTGCAGACGGTCTAAGAATCACTCCTAAGGGGGTCTAAAGACCTGCCACCACAGTTTTGATCTTCCGCAGTGGCTATATCGTTTCCGTTTTGGTAACTCCCAGAGATATTAATTCTTGGACATTTTTTTTTTTTTTTTTATTGAAGTTATAATGATGTCAACAAATTTTGAAAAACGTTACTATTTAAATTTCTGATGGCAAGTTTTTTCTTTGCAGTTGCTTGCTAATTTAGAGTAAAGTTTTCCCTCACATGCAACTGCAACTATCGTTAACTATTGGAGTAAGTTTTTGTATTTTGCATCTCAAATATGCAGTAAGATATGAAGCATCGAATAATTTGACAGTATAATATCGAATAGTTTGGATGTTTGAAATAATATATTAACAATATAGTTTTCGCAATTATTAATTAATATTTACTATTAATGGAAGCACAATTCTAATTTTAAGTAATCATTATTATTACAACAGATCAAACCCAACATTTTTGACGATGTAATCCGCTATGTTAAAATGGTCTAGATTACCGATTTTTCTTTCTTTCTTTCTTTTTCTTTACTTTTTTTTTTCTTTTAACAACTTAAAATAATTCATAAATTTTCTTAGTTTTTTTTTCCCCTCTAATTCTAACAACTTAAACTTTTTGGCGACATTGTCTTTTTCGAAAATAAGTCATATATGATAAAGCCTGTTAAAAGTTTGAAAGTAAGATCAATGGAGTCTAAGATAAATGGTTTTTTTTTTTAATTAGTTAAAGAACTACATCTTCATCCTATCAAAAATTTTAAAATGCAGGTGTCGTAAATTACCACGATATTCTTTTGTGAAACATAGTTGTAGACAAGACTTCTCAAAATATATGCAGAAATTGAGATTCTGTGTTCTCGAATTTTAAAAATTATATGCAACGAACTTAGCAGTCATTTAAATATTGGTCAGCATCTTCATGTGAAAAATGCCTATCATACATTTTTTACCTGAAGATGTTATGATATGTCTTAGTAAAAAGCCTTGTAAATATGGATTTTAATCTGTAAATATATTTTTAATGAATTAAAGGACTTGTACGTGTTTAAAAGTGACTTTTCAATACATAAGAATTTTTTTTTTGAAAGATGAGATATAATAGGTTAATTATCTTCAACTATTTCAATTAAATTTTCGAATTAATCCTGTTTTATTATTATTTATTTATTAGGACTGAGGGCCTATTAGTCTCAATCTGGGATTTTTGCGTTGTCAATTTCGATAGTTGGACATTTGTCGAAATCTAAAATTTATCGAAAATATAATTGAATAATTTGAAAGCGATGTTATAATTGGGAAGAAAAAAAAAAAAAAAAAAAACTAATAGTCCTCCGTCCTAAACTAAATTCTGCTTTTGCCAGAATTTCATCAAAATCTTTTATTATTATTATTATTATTATTGAAAGAAAAAGAAAAGAAAATTAATAATAATCAGTATCGTTACAAGCGATATCGAAAAAGTTTTTTTAATAATTTTGTATTAGGAAATAAAAAGTGCGCGTGAAATAATATGAAATAAAAATAAGTAAAAAAAATGAATTTAATGATTTAATGTTTTTGTTTTTCGGGGGCTGCTCATGCATATAAAAAATGCGTATTAAAACGAGTCGAAGAAGGAAGTGAAATAAGTATTGAGTTATATTACGATAAATACGATATATAATATGATACAATATATTAGACCTATCGTCCAGGGTTAGTAGGCATTTTCGTTGAAAGAAATAGTTTGTTCGTTCGGTGCAACTTGCACATTAGTCCCGTGAGGTACAACTTTCACATTAGTCCCTTGAGGTACAACTTTCACTTTAGTCCCGTCAGGTACAACTTGCACATTAGTCCCCTTTAAATATAGTGACCAGCGAGGCTGGCAAAGCATTCGTTGATTCACTACCTCAATTGTTTTTTTTTTTTTTTTTTTTTTTTTTTCCGGATTTGCAATAATTTTCTTTCATTTCATCTATCATTTCTTAACCGATTTTTTCTTAATTTTTATTGTTTTGTCCGAAAAGTCAGATTGAAATACAAATTTTGATTCATTCGTTGAAATATCATTCGACTTTATAGAAACATTGAAATCTTAACTACTTTGTTAACACACTGCAGGCATTGTGCATTTACAGACAAAAAGGATTTTGTTAACAAAACAAAATTGTTGGTTTAGATTCATAAATGAATTATAGCACTTATAATATAATTAAAACGCTTTCTGAATTTTATTTTCTGTTACTTATACATTCCCTAGAAGCTTGGAAAATGGCAACGATTTAACTGTTGTTTCATAAAAAGATTTTATTTTAAAAAATGAGGCGAAATGAATGTTCCAGGAAGAAATGAAAAGAAATATAGAATGGAAAAAATTATAATCAATACATTAAAAATTTTTCGCTGTTTAATTAAAACAAATATTTGCTATTACAGTACCCGATAATAGCATAATAGGGTGATTCCGAAAAAAATGGTAAAAACTATGTCCGAGAAAATATGATTTTTTATTTAAATAATGATAAAGAATTAAAACACAACTATGTTTGTTTTTTATTCCCTGTTTATATTTCTTTCATTGGATATTTTTCTTTAAATTCTAGATGAAATATAATAGCCACAATAAAATATTTTAATAGATGAAGAGTGAAAAACCTGTTGTCCCAAGCGGAAATTTATAAAATTCAAACATATTTAATACAAGTTTGTAATGAGTTATAATAATCAGTTAAATGATATAGAACAGAAATACAAATTCTAAAAAGGACTGACAAAAAAGAAAAATCTTCACCTTTTATTTGTATGAAAAAACAATTTTTTTGTCTGTGTCCCAAATTTTATTCAACTCTGTTGTGTCCACTCTGTTACAGTAAATAAAAAAAAAATATTTTAATATTATATCAAAGCTGGCAACTCTACTGAATTGCTTGAAGGGTTTAATATTCCCTGCAATCAGTCATTTCGGATAAAATTTCCAAGAACAAGATAAATTGCTTTTTTATGTCTATAATATCTTGAATACATTAAATAAATGTCCACTCTGTTACATTTAAATTTTTATTTCATAAAAAAAAATGAAATGAATAAATTATTGAAAATCAATATGTAATTCATGAAGTTTTTTTCAGGAAAGTTTATTTTTATTATAGCTTGAAATTTACAGTCTCTAACCGTACTTTTAGGGTTATTTGTCCACTCTGTTACATGTCCACTCTGTTACACAAAGAATGTAACAGAGTGGACCATTAATGTAACAGAATGGACATATTGACAAAAACAGATAATATTATCTACTATAAGTACCTTAATTAATATAATTATTTTTCAAATTGAAAAATACATTAAATGTGTTACTGGAAATTCTTTTTTTCTTTGATATTGCCAAAATAAAGTAATGCAGAGCGCCAAATCCATTATCAAGAGATTCTAATTTTTAAGAATATTTCCAACAGGCTTGTATTTTCAACAAAGCTATATAAAATATAAATCAGTTGTATTATGTAAGAGATACATCGCTTTGGAAGACCCTGAAAAATTATTAGAGAACAGTGTAAGTTGACATCAAAGTTATGTATGTACGGAATCTGTGCTTAGATCATGGTCTAGCATCTATTTGGACCCAGTTTAAAAGATGATTCAGATACGAAAATAAATGTTGTTCAATTTTCTCCGATACCCCTTTTAAGCAATATCGGCAAAAGAAAAAATTTTACTTATTTAATAAGTATGCAGTTGGTTTTAAGTGGCGCACTTGGAATTTTTTCGAAGCAGGTCACCACAAAGGAGCTGCTGATGATGTAGAGGCATGCTGAAGAGGAAGGCTGATTGTAATACTATGCAGTAATACTATAAAGGATGCTACTAAGTTTTTAATTCCTTTAAAGATACAACTAAGGTGAAATTATACTTAATTGAAGATAAACAGGTTGAAATAACAAAGTAGATGGGAAGTGCCAAGTTCGATCCTAGGCCACGCTTATCAACCTAACTATGCAGAGTTTTCTGTGGTTTTCTCTGCACTTACGTAAATGTGTGCTAGGACTCCTTAGAAAAACGATCATGTAAGGGCAATACACTTATTCCTAGGACCCCAGCAAAGTCAATCAGCCTTAAATCCAACAACAACTGAAAGCTGAAAATATCTAATGCTTAATTATCGGCTTCAACAGAAACTGATGAACTATTGTCCATGGATGAAGAACTGAGAAAAATAAAAATAAATATTTCAAAAGGATATAACAGCTGGAGTCCATGTGCTTGCAAAATTCAACACAGATGGTACTCATTATAAATTAATATTCAAATATGCTGTAGTAACACAAGAAGATATGAATGATGGAGAAGTAAGAGTTATTAGTTTGAAAAATTGCTAATAATAGTGCAAATTTATTCAAAGCTGATGATTAAGATATTTCATACATAGAATTTGATCAGATCATTGAAATTCTACCTGAGCCCACACTTAAATTGCAGGGTGTGCGACTATATTATGAATTTCCATGTAGTGTGGATGTTTGTGAGAAAGCATAAGAACATATATCAAGAATTGTGTAAAACACCCTTAAATCGTTAAATAATGTTTGCAATTTTTTTTTTGGCTCCCTCCCACCCCCCTCCTATTTTCAAGGGAAAAAATTACCAGTATTATAAAATATTTCTACTCTGTTACAGAAGGTGTCCACTCTGTTACAGAAAATGTCTACCCTGTTACAGAAGCTTATTTTATCATTATTAAATTAAACAAACATTGTAATGCAAAATAAATGTATTTTAATTTAAATATGAATTATAGTCCTTTTATAAAATATAAAAACAAGAGTTGTGTAAACTAAAAATATAATAGAAAAATAAACTTTTTTCTTCTGTTGTATCATAATTCATAACATAGTGGACTATAATATAAGAAAAAATATAAATAATTATATTTATGATAATTTTTACAATGTGTATGACAAATTTTAATGTATTTGCATATATTTACAGGAATAAAGCTCAATTTAAATGATTAATTAACACAGATAAATCAAAAAACTTTTATGTAACAGAGTGGACAAATTTCTCCATTTTTTGACAGAAAACGAAGAAAATCCTTAAAAATACTTGATTTATCAAATTAAATTTTATGCCATAATAAAATATGCATTCTTGGCTATCATTGGAATATAAAGTTCTTTTGCAAATATTATTTTTATTTTTCAAGTTTTAAAATGTGAAATTTACATTTTTTTTTCTGAATGACCCAATACCGAGGAATCTAAAGGAATACAGGAGTATCTTTTTTCAAATATTGAAAGAAGAGTAAAAAAAAAAAAAAATTCTGAGGAATTTAACAGATCGTTTAAAAATTATATATCAGAAGCTTTTCAGCTCCCTTATCGAGCATTGCGTTAAAATAAACTTAATTACTTACTTTGAGAGAGGGGGGGGGGGGAGGAAATTACAAAAAGCAAAAGAACTTGCTCCATAAATTGATTTTCTATTGTGAAAAGTACTCATTTCCTTTTGAAATGAGCGTTGTATAAAAATAGATTGAAAGGTATAATAAGAAATGGACATTAAAAAGTGTATATTCAAGTATATAAAGTTTATTCTATCATAAAGTGTTTAGATAGAATAAACCTTTCTAAAAACGATGGAATTGTCGTCGGGTAAAGTCTCCATCGTTTTTTCAATTTAAGCATTTTTTTTTTTTTTTTTTTTTTCGATTTTTAATGTTCTTTTTTTAAAAGGTGTGATGTGCATGGGCATTCTTGATTATTGTCAAAATGCGTATAGTTTCTCTCACTCTATTTTTAAATAAGATCCTAATTTCTAAAGTATGTTCGGGATGGACATTCTTATTTGTTTTACGGGTTTTTAGGGATAATATTCAAGCGAATATTGAGTATTTTTTTCATATCTTAATTAAAATTATTACTGATTATTTTTTTCATATCTTTATTAAAATTATCACAGGTTATTTTTATTTTATTTATTTATTTGGTTTTAGCGGATTATGGTGGCATTTCATGATCTGTTTTCTTGCATTCTATAACTTTATTGCAATATATCTCAAATGTTTCTTTAAACAAAGCAACAACGATATTTTCGATATATACTCATAAATCTCTGCGGCAAATTTTATATTCTTATTTTCTAAAAAATAAATAAACAAACACATAACAAAATTATTATTTTTAAATTATATACTAAAATCTTTTTAGATGGCTATTTATATATCTTTTCTTTCCAGTTACATTACAGAAGTCAATAAGAATTCAAAAGATGGAAAAGACAAGAAAAGGGTGCCGACCTGGTGGTTCGGTCGGTAGGGCGATGCCCTCTGGATCCTCCGATTCTGGGTTCGAATCCCGGTGCGAGCATAGATGTTTGTGATGTCCTATGTCTACAAATGTTGTTACGCTCTTGTTTCTGTGAATTTCTGTAATATGGATCAATCGAGACAAAAGTCATTGTAACTATAAGTTTCAAAGCTGTCAAATAAATGTTGTTATGTAACGTGATGTGAAGATAACAATAAATACTCGTTCTTTCATTCACAAACCAAAACTATATTAAACATACAATACACAGATTTGAATATGCGTTGAAAACATAAGGTGCGATAAAACATTGCGATTGAATAATTACTATGAACAATATAATGCAAGTAATAATGCGAAAATAATAATGCGAAGTAATAATTGCGAATAATGCGAAAGGTAGCATACAAGCTACCGTGCGGATGAAAAAAAATATCTTAAACTGTTCTTTTCGGTTTCTGTTTGAGTAGAGTTGAGATGTTCGTACCTGTTGAACAGAAAAAAGTAAAGTTGAGATGAAAACAGTTAAGTCGAAAGTGTCATTGAGTGCGGAGTTCGATTATGTTAGGAATCGAATATGACTGGATGGTGGGAATCGAACAAATGTCAAGATGTCAAGACAACAAAAGGGCTCCAAAAATGCAAAAACAATTGTCTGGAAAGAATGCAAAAACTTTTAGAAATATTATGTATAACATTCGCATGTTTCAGAGATCAGAGATCAACTAAGCTTTTAAACAAGATAGTCATTTTTCAGTTCACTAATCATATTTACTACGTTAAAAATCAAACTTCTTGCATCGAGAGGGGGGGGGGACTAGTATTCTATATAAATTTCAAAAATTTCTTCTAAATAATTCTATATAACAACGCCATTTACTGGTTAGTGTGCACAAAAATTTAGTTAACTTAGCTTCTCACAATTAACATTCTATATACATATTAGATACATTTGTCACCAGTAAATGCTGAAATTCAGCCATATGGAAAATCGCAGGCTTTAATAGCAGGAACCGGTATGCACCCAAATTGAATTAGCATAAATATATATGTATCTCACATACGAAGTTTGATGCGTTTATATGGTAATACAGACGCTGTGAACTAGCTTTTGCCTAAATGGGATTACATTGGAGCTAAGCAGCGACACCTGTCGTCCAACACCAACAGACACCCAAAAGGACTATTTATTTCGTGGTGATCGTAGAAAACTGGTGGCAGCGCATTACGACTTCTTCTATTCTTACGACCTGATAATTATCGTATAAATTGATACTTTATTAAAACTACTGATTTTTAATATATTCATTTTCAAAGAAAAAATATAATGGAAAGCAAAGTAATTCCTGCATGCATTTATCCTTTTCATTGTCAAAATACCCATTCAGACATAGGCAATTGGTTGAAAATACTTTTCTTACTATGTTGATAGAGAATTCCCGACAAATTTTATATTTAGGAATCGTCAAAAAATTTTTGCTGGCATTAATCGGTTAAAAATTAAAAGAAAACAAGGAAAAGTAAATATTTTGATTTCTGGTATTGGAAAAAAAAAAAGATATTTCTATATATGAATAAATTGAATCGTTAGTCTATAGAATAAAGGGGAAAGAGATAAAATTTTATCACAAAATGTCATATGCAGAACCGAAAGATATCATTCGACTGGAAAAATATTCTTCGTAAAATTTACATTGAAAACAAAAAGTAAAAACAGTTGTTTCTTTATTTATAAACTGCCAAACTCAAAATTTAAAACCTACATAAATTTATTCCAGTATACATATCAACAATCTTAAAATATTCCGAATACAAAATTTATAAAGTTTGATAAGTAATTCTAATTAAAAACTGAAAAGTAAAATCTGTATTTAAAAGTTCAAATTTCATGAAAAGTTTATTTTTACTCTCCCAGAGGTAATAATCGGATGTGGCATGCTCACCACTTCTCTTTACACTGTAAAACTCTCTTCAAATTACGGGAATTTATCGCCAGCAAAATTTCGAGGTCTCCCGTAAATTACAATTATTTTTTGGATAAAAAAAAGTATTTCTTGTAAATTTATATGAAAAACCCCTGAAAAAAATTAGTTTAACTTAAATTTACATTATTTAAATTTTCGTTTAAAAAAAAAATTACATTTTTTTAAAAGCGAAAGCTGAAATTTCTCGTAAAAAATAACAGAATTTCCAGTTTATAAACAATTTTTGTTTACAGTGAGGTACATTATTACAATTTAAGATGTGAGATATGAGAAACTGCATTTGAACATTTCTTGTGAGTGTTTTGAACAACTCAAAATAGGTTTTAAAACAGTTTTATTTGATATATATTTCTGCGTGTGAGGATCTATCGCCCACCCCAACTCCTGCTTGGATGTTGTATATCATATCATAAACACAGTGCAAGCTATTAGTAAATTTTTAAATTTAATTTGAATTATTTAGAGAATTGCCTCCCACACTACCTTTTGAAACTCATTTGATTAATTCTGAGTAAACTTTTATATTATCAATAAATTATATATCCCTCTTCCTGAAATGTATTCCAAGCCACTTCTAAAGACAACACTTTTATAACACAATTATTTTGAGTGGTCCTGTAAACGAAGTATAAATACTTTTCGAAAGATATTCTATTTAAAACATGCTTTTGTGCAGATAAAAATAATCTGGCGTGTCACTCACACGGCTTTCTCTTACCCTGCATTTCAACACAATAAAGATAGATTGCACATTACAGGGTGACAAGAAATAACTTGGAGAAGTTTCAAACCAAATATCTGTAACTACCACTATCGCAAACTCATTTTGGAAGATGTTGTCTTACCTTGGTCGCAAAAGTTCTTTGGAAACAAAAGATGGACCTTCCAACAGGATTCCGCACCTGCACACAGAGCTAAAGACACTCAAGATTGGCGCAAGACAAATTTTCCTGACTTCATTGGAGCTCAAGAATAGCCACCGTATTCCCCAGATTTTAACCCAATGGATTATTCTGTTTTGTCCATCTTGGAGACAAGGGTGTGTGCTAAATCTCATAAAACTTTGGCATCCCTAAAGGAATTATTATGCAAGGAATGGGATAAAATATCAGTAAGTGAGTTGCAGCCCATAGCCGAAAATTTTGTGACACGTTTAAAGCTCTGTATTAAGGCGAAAGGTAGCCGCTTTGAAAATTTATAAATATATTAGACAAAATAATGTATTCATATTTATTGAAGTTTAGTCGTAATATTTTCATTAGAATTAAAGTTATAATGTATCATGTGTGTCCAAGTTATTTCTTGTCACCCTGTAAATCTTAAGATTAATAGCGCATAAGATAATAAAGTTCAATGCACTTTTAAAATAATCTAAAATAGGTTTAGGAACAGTTTTATTTGATATGTAATTCTGTGTGCGGAAGGCTACCGCCCCCTTCAACCCCCCGTTCAATTATAATGCATACAATTATTAAAGAAAAAAAAAAAAAAGTTATTAATTTGCCTAAAACTTACCAATTCTGATCAAATTTTTAAGTGACAACCTAATACGGACATGCAGATGTTAAATTTAAGTTTTCTGAAGATATTTGTTTTTAAGTAAGCTGATAACAGATATACATACAGATCGACAGCTAAAAATTGGATTTTCGTATTCAGGATATCTCAAAACGCAATATTATACAAAAGATCAAAGTTGAAAAAAAAAAAAAAAAAAAAAAAATCACTTTGTTTACAGCATGCGTATGAAAAATTAATTTTGTTTCCTCAGCAGTGGTCGTCGACATAGTAAAATGTAGTAAAGCATTTCCATCAATTACATTCAATAGAATAGAACATTTAGCTTAATTTTAGGTAGTCCTGTATATTGTCTATAATCAATATGCATTATAAACAATATTGTGTTCTTAAAGTCAGTTTTACTTGAAAAACATCCAACAAAAAAGAATTACAATTCCAGCAATTTCCAAGTATAACTACAAAATATCTATATATGTTGGGTAACCCTGTAAATGAATGATAAATGATTTCCATATCACAATCTACACAAAACATGCTTTTTTGCATTAAAAAAAAAAAAAAAAAAAAAATGTTCATTTCGTCTTGTTTAAGGCAGCCTTAAAGTGTATACTTACCTGCAAATTTCCCCCATAGACGTAATGTACTTAAATTATCCTGGGTGGCCCTGTACACGAACCATTTCCTTGATCTCAACGAAAAGTTTAGTGTAGCATCCTTATATATGATACATATTTAGAACACCGAGTTTCGAATTTCTGCTGCTATTTGTTCTTGAAATATGCTGATAACAGACAGAGACACACAGAACAATCGCTAAAAACATGATTTTCGGATTCAGGGGACCTCAAAAGTAAATATAACAAAAACTCAATTTCGAAAATTTGACCCAAAAACAATATTCTCTGTATCATATGGGTAACAGAAAGTAAAAAAAAATATATCGATTCCATCTTGTTTAGTGCACTCTAAAGACATTAAACTGTATCCACCAGAAACGCTGTCTATGTGTTTGAATAATTTTCTAGGTTCCTCTATGCATCATTTGGGCGATATCAATAAAAAGTTTTAAGTAGCACCGCCACATAGAGGTCTACACGTGCCGAAATTTTCAGGCCCGGGCCCGGCCCGGCTCGTACGGAAGCTTTGCTTACCCGGCCCGGACCGGTATGAAGTCAAAAAATTCGGTCCGGGCCCGGCCCGAACAAAAAACGATAAAATAGGGCCTGACCCGGCCCGGCCCGATTCAAAAGTATGTAAAATAACAACAACAAAAAAAAAGAAAAAAAAATACATGCCATTCTATGAAAAAAAAAATTTAGTATGTGTTTTGCAGAGGTTTTATATAACCAAACAATAGTACGTTCTTTAACAAAACTGCTGAACTTTTACAAGATAATTATATGTAAACAGAAATTCATTATTATAGACAAGGCACTAAGATAAACAGAAAGTCAAATCGAAAATATTAGCATTCATCAAAAAATACAGGAAGGTATTTAAAATGGTTAATACTACTAAAAATGCACTTTCCTCTTATATACTATAATGTATCCGAATCTTTCATGCAATCTGGGAAACAAAACATTAATGTTAATCCAACCATATTGAATAAAAAAGTCGTTTTTGACCATGATAAGAATAAGAATGATGATACTTCCATCCACTGGAGAAAAGAAAAAGGAGCCTTAGAGAAAAAGTTACAACGCAAGGATTTTTATAGCCTTCATATACCACCTAAACTCAACAGATCATAGGAAACAAAGCCTTATACACAGTAACGTATCTAATTTATTTTGTTATGTACATGTACGCAAACTTGTAGTGACATGCATACTATTTTGAATAGGAAATCATCTAATATTACTTCAAATAAAATATATTAATTTCGAAGCATGCTAAAAATATTTGCGAAAAATCAGATTTCGAACAGACAGACTGATAGACAATTAAATTGAAGTTGCAGACATTTTTTAACAAAATAGATCTTTATGTGACATACCAGCCTGTAAAATTATCTAAAATAAATGACTGAAAAAATATTTTTATCATTTTCCTTTTTCGCTGATTAACGAGGAAACCAGAAAAAAATTCGGCCCGACACGGCCCGGAGAAAATTTCATTCAGGCCCGGCCTGGCCCGAGGGCCGGGCCGGGCTCGGGCCGTAAGCCCGGCCCGTGCTGACCTCTATCGCCACATGACACTGATTTAAAACATGAGTTTGGACTTCGTGATATTTGCTGATTAAATCCTCATTTTCGGTTTCAGATTCTCCAAAACATGTAAGTATAGCAAAATTTCATTTTCGAAATTCTGACCAAAAAACAATATTTTTCCTATTAAATGGGTAAGAGAAAAAAAAAATGAAGGGGAATTTAGTCTATCAAATAACTGAAACTATTATACACTTATTAATCTTTCCAAATGTAATCTTTTTATCATAACTATAATATCCCTCAAGGTTTTTTTTTTTTTTTTTTTTTAAAGATTTACAAGAACTTATGCAATAAAATTTTATATACAAGAAGGTAAGGGAAAAAAAAAAAAAAAAACATATACCTACATTCTTCTTTTGCAAGCAGTTCGAAATACAATTTAAATAAATCAACAGCACATACTTGGAAAAAAAGAAAAAGAAATGTCAAATAGATAAAATGAATGACGTCACAATGTTTTAAATAAATAAATAAATGAATAAAATAGTGACCATCATTAAAACAGATGTAGCTAAAAATTTAAAGAGAAGATTATGTGGACGCCGCACTATGTTAAACTGTGACCGGCGACGAAATTTATGAAAAATTTAACTTGATCTTCACATACGGAAATGCCAATTGCCAACACGTGGCATATGTAGCCGATATAAGTGATCCTCTAATTCTTTTACTTGATTTCCTGAGAAAATATAATTTTAAATTAGATTTAAAGTCTAATGAACTGCATTCCAATTCAGAAGACACCGTACTTTAGAATGTAGGAAACGAGGAATAAAAGCTAAAAATCCATAGAAAAACGAGAAAAAATCATTCAAAAACCCATAAAAAAATCATGGAAGGGAAACCAAAAAAACTCACAATGTCAAGTGTGGAAAAAAAAAAAAAAAAAAAAGAAAAAAGAAAAAACCGCTAAAACCGGAAAGGATGAAAGGACAAAATTCACTAGAAAAAGACATCGACTGAGCGGAAGGGTGGGCTGGGACGTTAGACCTATCGTCGAGGGTTAATACGGCTCGCCTAGTATAAGACTGTGTTCAAAGATGAAAATCCGGACAGTCAATCAATATATCAGATAACAGCGAAATCCGAAATTTTCACACCTACAGATACTGAGACAATAGTTTCCGGGACACCTCCTAAAGAACACTACTTCTGATATGGACTGATTAAATACTCGAATCCAGACAACAGCCTGAAAGAAATTCTCATAGTTTCATTTCTGGATGACTTTCCAAAGAGCATTATTCCTGTGAGAGTCGCCAACGTAAGCAATAAAGTAAGAATAGTGAAAAAAGGTGATGTGTTAGCAACCTGCACTCCAGTGATATGCATTAACCGGCACATACAATTAACCGAGGCTAAATCTTCGGAGGTTTCAACAATGGAATTGTTCAAGAACACAGAGTTAGGAAATGAACAGAGATGTTCTACTCAGAAACTACTCTCTGAATTTAGAGACCTGTTTTCTCAAACACCTGAAGACGTCAGGAGGACGAACATTACCCGGCACCGCATCGATACAGGAAATCCTCCTCCAATCAAACAACATCCATGAAGACTTCCATTTACTAAGCAGGAAGAGGTGGCTGAGCTACTAAAGGCCGGTTTCCACTGCGAGCTCTAGACCAAGGTTCAAAAAGTCATTAATCACGCTTCCGACACAAAGAGCCAAATGGTCATCAGTTGTAGCCCCTTTTTTATCAGATTGCGCAGTTACTTCAAAGGAAAGCATGCAAAGTTGACAAAGATATCTGCCTCCGGCCCCTCAATTATCTCAGCTGGGGGGTTAGAACCAGGCACTTTCCCCTTCGAAACAACCTCGTTGAACCAGGTCCAACTGCTTGACCACATCAAAGGAATCTGAATAGCGCCGCTCGAAACGACTTTGAACATGCCTCAGTGGAAACTGCACTTAAAAGAGATGCAGTGTAATAACTTCAACGAACCGTCTACGAATCTTTCGGCCTCTCCCATAATTTCGGTGCGGAAAAAGGATGGTTCAACGAGATACTGCGAGATATCGTCGTTTGAATGATATCACGAAGAAAGATCATTACCCTCTCCTGGAACAGATGACACTTTAGACACACTTTCTGGCAATCAAAGGTTCTCGACCTTGGATTTGAAGAGCGGCTATTGGCAAGTAGAGTTACAACCTGACGACCGTGAGAAGACCGCATCCACTACGGGGCAAGGATTGTAGGGCTTTCCTATTAAACCAGTCTTGCATACCTTGACGATGTTATAATTGTGGAGCGTACTTTTGGAAGAAGAACATTTAAGAAATATCCGTAATATGCTGAAAAACTCAGAATGGCTAACCAAAAATGGAATCCGAACAAGTGCTTGTTCCGTCGTGAAGTGAGTTATGCTGCTCTACTAAGTAGAGCAACATAACTCACTCTTCAATTCTTCTCTTCAACTATAGAGTTGAAGAGAAATATCAGCTGATAATTCCAGCTGCTTGCCAAGCTATAGTTTCAATGCCAATGCGAAACAAGATCCATGGAGTGATAACGAAGCTAGACAAGTCCAGTTAGAAGATCCTGACATAAAGCCAATACTGCTTTTCAAAGAGACCTCGACATTTAAACATTGAGCCCCATCACTAAATGTTACTGGGCACTCTGGGACTCTCTTCATATTAGAAACGGCGTATTGTACTGAAAACGGTAGTCTGACGGTGGAAGGAATTTCAAGTGGCAGATCTTACTACCAAGATCAAAGATTTCAGACGTTCTAGAGCAGCTGCATAATAGCCCTACTGGAGGTCACTTTGAAGGAAGGAAGACTCTCAAGAAAATACGAGAATGCTTCTGTTGGTGCAAGGCAAGAGAGGACGTGGAGAAGTGGTGCAAATCTTGCAATGCTTGTGTGGCACGTAAAGGCTCGAAGAAACGAAACCGGAGAAGATTGCACCGGTATAATGTGAGGGCACCATTTGAACGGATCGCACTCGACATCTTGGGTCCTTTGACGTGAACATCCAAAAACAATACGTACATCCTCGTTGTGATGGACTGTTTCACCAAGTGGCCTGAGGCGTATTCCCTCCCCGATCAATAGGCACGCAGAGTTGCAGAGGTTCTAGTGCAACAATGGGTGTCAAGGTATGGTACACCCCTACAGCTTCATACCGATCAAGGTACGAACTTCACCTCTGCGGTATTCAAAGGACTGGGTTAGCTACTCGGCATAAACAAAACTCTGATAACGTCCCTACATTCCCAATCGGGCGGCATGGTTAAAAAGTTTAACCGCCCCATCCTGAATAACCTCTCTCTTCTAATAACAAGGAACCAACCAGATTGGGACTTGAGGCTGCTGTTGTTCTTGCTAACGTATCGGTCCACGAAACTATTAGGCTATACTCCAGCACAGGTACTGCTTGGACGTAAACTTCGTCTTACATGGGACAACTGTGTGTTTGTCCATCAAATGCGCCTTCATCGCCAGAGGAGTAAATCCAAGATCTTCAGGCTGGATCTGAAGACGTACACAACTTTGCTCGGGAATGGATTCACATGGCAACGGAGAGAATAAAAACGAGATATGACCTGAAATCTACGCATCTCGAATTTAAGGAAGGAAATAAAGTTTAGTTGTGGAACTCCCTCCCAAGCTAGTGTAACTGGGACGGTCCCTATATAGTCCTAAAATGTCTGGATGACGTCATTGTTAGAATTACTAAAACATCTTCATCAAAACCGAAGGTAATACATTACGATGGGCTAGGGTTAGACATATATCACGGGTATCTAAATTTGTGTCTGTGTAAAGTAAATATTTGTCTATAAATATTTATACTTATTTGTAAATTTTGTAAGTAATTCAATTACTTAATTTGGCCATCTGTATTTTTATTTTATTTTTATATGCAACTTACAGTCGGCAGCAAAAGTATCCGAGCACTAGCCAATAATTCTTATATCAAAAAAGTACGCTTAATACTATATTGTCAAATAAATCCTTGTCGAATCATGTTCTTAGACTGACTAGGAACATGACTCGACAAGGATTTATTTAACAATGCAGTATTAGGTGTACTATTTTTAGACAGGGATTATTTCTAGTAATCGGATACTTTTGTTGCCAACTGTAGTTTTTGCATTCAAAATCGTATAGTTTGTTTAGGTTTTACCTCCTGACCGAGGATTGTACTACCCGGGACGTGCAGTAATTGGGAAGGGGGAAAATTTACGAATTTATAAATAATAGTAGTCAGTTTTATTTAATTTTATTCAAAGAGGCTTATTCAGGTTATAAAATGCTAAATTTCTGCATTTCTATCTTATTTCTATGTTAAAATAGCTCAGTTTCCTTTAAAACCCCGTTAAAAAGCTTTACCAAGTCAAGTAATGGCCTTGGCGACAAAAAACGCGACTTTTATGCAATACTTGATGACTTTTTGCCAACCTTGGCGAGAAAATGCTTATTATCGATAGATCGATTGTCTAAGATCTAACACGATTTTTACGGATGTTACTGGAAAATTCTCGATTTATAGGAGGCTATAAAAGAAATCTCGTCCCGACAATTGAGGTCAATTCGTCGCCAAGCGGCTTGATGAGCTCTGACTGAGCCTCTGATTACAGTCTAATACTGTGTTTTATCCCATTGAATACAGCTCACATACTGTGTGTTAATGCTGTGGTACAGTTTATACTGTGGTTTTTATGTTGCCAGCTGTTATTTAAGCTGTGCTTTCTTTCTGGTGTAACTGAAGTTGATAGTTGTTTGACTGACCTATAATCTTCTGGAAATATCTCTAAATAAAATGTTAAGCCTCAGCAAGATTCGTCTTTCATTCACATAAAATTCACGAGCCCTGAGTAACGCTGTGATATTATATCTGTTGCTTGACTTTTACTACGATTAATAATTGATTTATATACATACATATATATGTATATATATTTAAGGGTCTTTTTTTTTTTCATTAATATTGTTATTTATGTCGGCGTAAGTAATTCAAATTGTTTTTGTCTCTTATTGGTTCTTAATCTGTATCGCAACATTTTTGTGTAAGTCTAACCTATATGTTACAATCAGTTCTATTTTTGTTGTGTTGGTATTGTTTTGTATCTATTAATTGCTAAATATTAAGGTTAAATTTTATTACGATAACTATCATTTATATATGTTTATATATATATACATATATACATACATTTATTAAGGATTACATGTATTAGTAATTTTAAGAATCTACGAGCAGTGTGATACAGATAGTAAAGCATTATTAAAATTTTTTACTAAAGTTTTCAAAATGTTGATTGAGCCTATTTTTTAGAGCAGAAATTTTTCTAAATATTTAATGAAATTTATATCAAATTAAATAACTATTGCAATGATACCACAGAAAAGCATTAGGATTATGGTGACTTCTTTTTAAATTCCTGGTGCTTCGCTCTGAATAACCTCTGATCACGTGGAAATCCAGTCAGAGACAAAATTCTAAATTAAAAAAACTTTTTTTTTTTTTTTTTTTTTTTTTAATGTTTAGAATTTTGTTCTTTCTTCCTTTTTTTTTTTTTTTTTTATGTTCAGAATTTCGTTCTTTCTTTCTTTTCCCTTTTTTTTTTCTTTTTTTTTTTTATGTGTTTCTCAGTTTTGTTAAAGGTAAGCATTGGTCGCGATCAAATGCAAGTACTCTGAAGCACCTGGCTGACTTCAGTTGGAAAGTTAAGAAAACTTTATTTGATATTATAATGCACTTCAGGAAATTCAGGTTTAACGTTCCGCCTCTCTGGCGGAAATACCGTCTGATGACATGCTTAGATTGAAGCTTATTTTTTCCCTTTTACCTCTTTAATTATATTTCATTTTTTTCCTTCTTCACTTTTTGCTTCTTTTCATTCCTAATGAAAGCGAGGATTAAATACGCTGCGTCGATCATAACACTCAGCTTTAAACTTTTATTTTTAAATACTGTTAGAAGTATTTAGAATCTGTTTTCCATAGTTTAGTTTAGTGTGGTCTTCCCTCAAAAGTAATGCATTAAATTAATGATGCTAATTACTAAAGGAAAAAAAAAAGAAGCTATCAGATGGTGAGAGAGAAAATTCTTATAGAAGAAAAGAAGGAAAGGAAGCATTCTATTTCAGCTAAAAATACTCAAGTATATAATGATACTAATAAACTGTTAATTGGAAATTCATAAATTTTGCTTACAAGATATTATTAATAATAACCAGAAATAATAGAAATATATATTAAAAGAAGAAGAAGAAAAAAAGGCCTTAAATTAAAAAAGACGCGACACATCCACATGTGTATATATATATATATATATATATATTAATTACTTATTAATAAAAGTGTACTTGTATAAAAAAGGCGCCAAAGGCAACACTAAAAATTATACAAAAATGTATAATTTAGAAAATATGGTGAAACTTGAAGACAAGTGGGCGTGTATAACAAGAAAAAAAGTTAAAAAAAGTAACGAATTATAGTAACGATGAACAATTGTAAAAAACAACACTACATGCGAAAAACACCCTTCCGCTTCCTCTTCAGTGGGTGGGAGCAGCAGAACAGACAATAAATTAAATTAAAAGAGGCCTAACAGGTTTCGGAAACATAGCGAAACTAGCATACTCCCAACAAAATCAAGAATAAATTACTGGCAAATTATATATACAATCTTCATGTAAATTAGATATAACAAAATTGGTGCTTCATAAAAGTAACATAACTAAATTAATGTAATAATCCAAAAACTACAAAGTCGATATTTGTGATAAAAATAATTTAATAAAAGGACATGCTAGATCGTCATGTTCCCACCCAGACCTGAAAGGCAAAAAGATATTGTAATGAACTGAACTTACTGCAATGTAGAAATAGGTCTTTAAAGCAAAAGCAGATGATTCACATGTAGTGGCTCAATACTGGCGCTGTCTTGTCCGATGTTCCAAAATCATAGTCCAAACACTCCGAGTCGCTCAGCACCAAGTAGCTGCAGTCCGACATAAGGCGTTCCACAAGTTGGACTTTGGCCATGAGTCTTCATCAGCAAGCACTACTAGACACCAAGAACCATAAGTGAAGAAACCTTACCGCAGCTATCACCCCAATCGCAAACATTTATTAAAATTATTGGTGTAAAACTTTATGAAATTTAATGGTTAGTTATTATTGTAAAAAAGATTAGCAATGAATTTAAAAACTTGTTTATTGTAATTTGAATATTTATTGCATATCTTATAGAATCTATTTAGTTGACCAATTAAAATATTAATATAGATTTTTTTATGCAAATTACTATACCAGTGAGGCATGCTGTAACTATTAAATGAAAAATCTTTCTTTTGTCATATAGATCCAGATTTAATGTATTATGTTGAACATCCAGAAAAATATCTAAGAAATTAACACAGTCCTCTTTATTATTAGTTTTATTTAAATTTAAACAGGAAGGATATATGTCTTTAAAAATATCTGTAAAATTAAAATTTAAGACTAGAATATCATCTATATATCGATAAATTTTCGATAAATTTATGGTTTTTTGTTTGAAATCAATAATCTTATCAAAATACAGAGAGGTAAAAGAGGTTCTCGTATTAACAGTAAAAACAATAATTTTCTGGATGCTTGTATTTGGTTAAAAAATATTGAAAACGATTTCTTAAAAAATTACAACGTTAAAACTGTTAAAAATCATATTTTTGAATTAAAAATTAGTAAACTTAAAAAAATTAAAACTTTTGCTTTGAAGTATAATTTTAAAAATAAACAATTAAAAGATTTAATTAATGATTTATTGAATTTTAAATTGAAATCATGCAAACTTTATAACGATGTACTGTACTTCATTCTTCTTTTTCAACGAAAATCTTTTAATAATCTAAATATAAATACAATAATTAAAGATATAGCAATTTATTTTCCATTAAAGAATTATCCTATCAGAATTACCTATAAATATACACAAACTTATAGTTGTAGAGTTTTTAATTACAGGAAGTTTGCTTTTGAGAATATTGATGATGAAAATAAGTGTTGTTGACATAACGTGAATTTCAAAAATTTTATCAATAAAGATCATGGACATATAATAACTGGTGACTTGAATATTGTTGAAAATGAGAATGTAAGGCAGTTTTTGAGTCTTGGTACAAAATTTAGACCTAACTATTATATAAATCCTAAAAAAGCTCTTGATACTTTTTGTAAAGATATTAATGATTTTATACTGAAAATGGCTTATAAATTTAATGTACCGTTTGAAGCTTTTGTAGAATGGAAATACCATCTAATTAAATATTTTAAGGAATTTATTCAATTAAATCTAAATCAAAGTAATTATGTATATCAAAAACTAAGTAAAGATGATTTAAGTTTTATTAAAAATATGCAAACAAATTTTATTTTTGTACCTATTGATAAGGCTGCCAATAATTACGCCATCATTTGTAAAAAATTTTATGCTGAAAAAATATTTTCAGAATTTAATAATTTAAAATATTATGAAAAATATAACCTGGACAGCAATTCCATATATAATAAAAGTTCTGCTTATATCAAGAAATGTAAAAGCCTTTTCAATAAACATTTTACTTTACCAAATCATAAAAAATTACCTTTTTTGTTTTTAACACCTAAATTCCATAAAAATCCAATAAAATTCCGTTATATTTGTTGTACTGTTGGCAGCGTTAATAAATGTTTCAATATTAAACTTCAATTTTATTTAAAGCTTATTTATGACTTTCTAAAAAATAAATATAAAAATTCTAGTTATTTTTGGTGTATTGACAATAGTTATGAAATTATTGAAAAGTTAAATAATATGGACACGCCTACTTCTGTACAAACATTTGATTTCGAAAATTTGTTTTGCAATATCCCTATTGATTTATTGTATAGCACTTTAATTAAATTATTCGACTTTTTTGATATTGTAAATGAATTAAGAATTGATAGAGATTTATTTTTAAGTCTTTGCCATTTTTGTTTTAACAATAATTTCTTAACATTTCATAATAAAATTTATAAACAAGTACATGGTATCGGAATGGGCACCAATTACTCCAGTACAGCCGCTAATTTATTTTTATTCTTTTATGCATATACTTATGTTATCAATTACAACAAAAAAATTGAAAATTTACCGATATATAGATGATATTCTAGTCTTAAATTTTAATTTTACAGATATTTTTAAAGACATATATCCTTCCTGTTTAAATTTAAATAAAACTAATAATAAAGATGATTGTGTTAATTTCTTAGATATTTTTCTGGATGTTCAACATAATACATTAAATCTGGATCTATATGACAAAAAGAAAGATTTTTCATTTAATAATTACAGCATGCCTCACTGGTATAGTAATTTGCATAAAAAAAATCTATATTAATATTTTAATTGGTCAACTAAATAGATTCTATAAGATATGCAATAAATATTCAAATTACAATAAACAAGTTTTTAAATTCATTGCTAATCTTTTTTACAATAATAACTAACCATTAAATTTCATAAAGTTTTACACCAATAATTTTAATAAATGTTTGCGATTGGGGTGATAGCTGCGCTAAGGTTTCTTCACTTATGGTTCTTGGTGTCTAGTAGTGCTTGCTGATGAAGACTCATGGCCAAAGTCCAACTTGTGGAACGCCTTATGTCGGACTGCAGCTACTTGGTGCTGAGCGACTCGGAGAGTTTGGACTATGATTTTGGAACATCGGACAAGACAGCGCCAGTATTGAGCCACTACATGTGAATCATCTGCTTTTGCTTTAAAGACCTATTTCTACATTGCAGTAAGTTCAGTTCATTACAATATCTTTTTGCCTTTCAGGTCTGGGTGGGAACATGACGATCTAGCATGTCCTTTTATTAAATTATTTTTATCACAAATATCGACTTTGTAGTTTTTGGATTATTATATTAATTTAGTTATGTTACTTTTATGAAGCACCAATTTTGTTATATCTAATTTACATGAAGATTGTTATATATAATTTGCCAGTAATTTATTCTTGATTTTGTTGGGAGTATGCTAGTTTCGCCATGTTTCCGAAACCTGTTAGGCCTCTTTTAATTTAATTTATCGTCTGTTCTGCTGCTCCCACCCACTGAAGAGGAAGCGGAAGGATGTTTTTCGCATGTAGTGTTGTTTTTTACAGTTGTTCATCGTTACTATAATTCGTTACTTTTTTTTTTTTTTTTTCTTGTTATACACGCCCACTTGTCTTCAAGTTTCACCATATTTTCTAAATTTATATATATATATATATATATATATATATATTGAGATAATTGAGCGCGACCCTTCATTATAAAACAAACAAACAGAAAAAGCAATTCCACTCCGCATAAAATTAGAAACCTTAGTGCAGTAGCAAAACGTCAAAAATACACACGCATACAGAAGTTTTTTTTTTTTTTTTTTTTTAATTAAAAAAATCTGAAAAATTTGTCAGGAAAATCAATGTAGACAAATTTAAACTGAAAACAAGTTTTAAGACACTTCTAATTTCATGAACACATAAAATTTACAACACAACGAATTTTAAAGTTTGTATATTTAAGTTTATGATATTGGCAATAATACATAACAAATATTACTTACAAACTTTTAATAAACACCATAAAATGCAATAAATTCGCAACAATTGTTTCGGGTCGAAAAAACACACGACCCTTCATCAGGCGAATAAAGTAAGCACGAGTGCTGCAGTCTTGCCGCTTTGACTGCAGCACTCGTGCTTATTTTATTCGCCTGATGAAGGGTCGTGTGTTTTTTCTACCAGAAACAATTGTTGCGAGTTTATTGCATTTTATGGTGTTTATTCAAAGTTTGTAAGTAATATTTTTTACAACGCCAGTTTTGTGGTGCTTTTTTATTAAATACATAACAAAGTCCATAGCATCTTTTTCTTTCCTTTATATTGTATATTTTGTTTTCTCTTATATGATGTTCTTTCTCTGTTTTTGAATCACTAAGCCAAGCTTAACTAGAAAACATGTGTCCCATAAAAATGAAGATAAATAACAGAAAATATAATTATAGCATAACGCAACTTATAAAAAATAGTAAAAATTTACAAAATGTGAAAATATGTAAATATATTTGCATAGTGTGTAAGAAACAATATGTAAATAGAGTGCAAGTGTATTTTCACTTTTATAGTCTTAAAGTTTCTTTAAAAAAACATCATCAGTTAATCAAGTTCTTTCCCTTCTTAAATTATTTATGTAGTATGTACTTTAATGTTCAAGTAAAATAATAATAATGATGATAATAATAATAATTAATTTGAATGTAGCTTTAACACCTTTATTTCAATATTATATAAGAAAATAAAAACCCTTCTCCTCAAAATATAGCAATATAGTCAACATAAAAAAGTAATTATTTTAAAGGTAAAAATGACTTTAAAAAAAAGAAAGAAAGAAAGAAAGGAAAGAAAAGAAAAACAAGCACGAAAAATCACGTGGTTCGCATAGATAACGCTTTTCATCTATTACGCAATCGTTGGGTCGTTTAACCTTCAATATTCTTTGTCTATACAGGGTGATCAATTTAAAAGAGTACCTGTTGGTTTTTCTTATTATCCTTAAATATGAAGGATGTGGTAACTATTCTAACACTGAACTATAATTGTTTGAACCTTGTTTAAGGGCGGGAAACAATTTCCAACACTCTTGGACTGTTACAGCTTTATTTGTGAAGTAAAACAGAAATGGAGACGCACAATGTTATTTAATCCTGTAATAATTTTATTTATGAAAAATAAAATTTAATTACAATTTTTTACATTATCATTCCTACATTACATTTACATTTTCATTATCATTTTTACATTATCATTTCATAGGCTTTTACAGAGAGGTCCTGCAAACATCGATGAATTAAAACAGATCATAACTGCTGCGAAGTGTGTCAAAAACCTGGTTCGACGTTTTCATGTTTCTATTCAAAATGGTGGCAAACATTTTCAACATTTTCTGTGAGGAATGATAATGTAAAAAATTGAATTAAATTAAGTTTTTCAAAAATAAAATTATTAAAGGTTTAAAAAAATTGCGCGACTCCATTTCTGTTTTACCTCACAAATAAAGTTGTAACAGTCCAACAGTGTTAAAAATTGTCTCACAAACTTAAAAAGGGTTCAAACAAATCATACTTCAATGTTAGAATAGTTACCAAATCCGTTAGATTTAAGGGTTATAAGAAAAACCCCACGGGTACTCTTTTAAATTGATCACCCTGTACGTGATCGTATAGAACGGATACACATAATAACAGAAAGACATACATATAGATTAATTAAATTTACAATAACTGTTAAACATTGTTATTATGTGTAAAAGCTTAATACAAACGGATATGCAATTCCAGCAATTTCCAATTGTTACTGTTAAATTATCGGAATATTTTAAGGTATTTTAAAAAATTTTAACACTAAACATATCCTATTCTATAGAAAACATTTTTTTTTTTTTTTTTTTTTTTAGTATATGAATAATAAATATCAATTTCATTGGGATTTGGGCAGTACAAAATTACATAAATATGATTTACAAAAATGCGTCTTATAAAACGCAATGCATTGGCATTCTTTGAGGTGTCTTTGTACACAAGTCGTACTATTAATATCATATTAAATAGGGTACATGCTATAAGTATAACAAATAGCATTTTGAAGAAATTCTGAAAATACTTACAGTCGGTGGCAAAATTATCGAAGCACTAGAATTATATAGAATTCAAATCTGTTATTATATTTGAAAGTTCATTTAAAATTATTTAGACAACTTTCACACGCATCATACATTAAAACTCATCAATATTGATCAAATTTTTCAAGTAACAAGCTTATATTAACTTCAAAATAAATTATTTGAATTGCCTGAAATTATTTATTTTAAGTACTCTGATAAGAGGCAGAGACAAAGATCAACTGTTAAAAACTTGACTTCGGTATTCAGGAAACCTCGAAACGTATAAATATACATGAACAAACAATGAATATTTAGCTTTAAAAAATACTTTATTTACCGTGTAGGTATGAAGAATTAATTACAACTCCTTAGCAGTTTTTCTGAAAATGGTAAAATATTATAGTAAAGCACTTCCACTAATTACATTCAATATGTTGTGGCCACCACAAGACTTTCTTCTATATTTTTTTATACAAATTCACTCAGTAACAAAAAAAAAAATAAAAAAAAATAAAAAAATAAAAATAAAATCGATAACTATGTTTTAAATTATCACAGATTTATAGTTTAACCATTCGTTTTAAAGGTATTGACGAGACCTTTCGAAAGATACCCATCTTGAAAATTTACCCCCCCCCTCCTTGGGGGGTACTTTCCCCCCAGGGGGGAAGCGATGCCCCCACATGCACAGAATTTTTTTTTTCTAGTTAACTACTACTATTATCAATAATTCATATTAATTTTACAATCACAAATTAAAACTAACTCTCATTATGTACATGTATACTAAATTTTGTCCTATACTGCCATGTTAAAAATTTAGAAAAAATGCGATCACAGCGCCGCCTGTTGAGCGATTGATCCCCAAATATAATAAAAACCCGTTTATGTCAGGGACCAACTAAATACCAAGTTTGGTTAAATTTCATTCATTGGTTCGTGAGATACAGTGTCTACAAAAGGCGCGATACACACAGACAGACAGACATTTTCTAAAAACTATCAATTTGTGTTCAGGACATCCAAAAACGTGTAAATCCATCATAAAACGGAGGTCGAAAATTTTGACGAATCCAATACTTTCTCTATATTACATATAGAAGAAAGTAAAAAAGAATTATTTCGCTCATATATCGGCAGCACTGTATACCTTCTAAAAGTTTTATACACACCACATGGTACCAGAAATTTAATCTATATTAATAACACGCAGCACAACCTAAAATATACTTCCATTAATTCTCATATATTGCCCCACTATAATCTAATTCTTTTGTGGTGCCCTGTAATGAAACGGTGAAGGATTTTCATTCCATATTCTACATGAAACCTGCTTTTACGCTTAAAAAATTCGTTTCATTTAGTTCAGGGCAGCCTATTGATATTAAACGTTAAACTCTACTTACCTGAAATTTTCCCCATAGACGTAATATATTTGAATTCTCTTGGGTGTCCCTGTACACGAAACCATTGCTTGATCTCAACGAAAAGCCTAGTGTAGCAACCCTATATGATACAGATTTGGGATGCCAAGTTTGAACTTCCTGCTGTTGTTTGTTCTTGAGATATACTGATAACAGACACACACACACAGACCAACCGCTTAAAACATGTTTTTTGGATTCAGAGCACCCCAAAACATGTAAATATAACAAAAATTCAATTTCAAAAATTTGACCCAAAAACAACACTTTCCTTACCATGTATAATAGTACCTAATAATAGCATTTAATATAGCATATAATACTCTCTAGATTTTTTTTAATGTACAGCTAGGTAATAATTTTACACGTTCGAAAATATCTGAAAACAAAAAGTTTATTATTATTATTATTATTATTATTATTATTATTATTTTAATTTGGAAAAATCTCTTATAGCTTCAGTTTTTAATTCTCTCTCTCCTATATTCACTTAATAAGAATAAAAGAATAAAAGAATGAAGAATAATGAAGAATAAAAGGAGCTCGATTCTTTATAAGAGTTTTAGGTGATAAATTATTTTCTTGTCGTAATTAGAAATATGAAATGTATCATAGAAATGCCTAATTCTGCAATGTTAAAAATTATCAATGCTAAATTAGAAGATGCTGTCATTTATAAATTTGAATTTGAATCTAAAATATTTTTTTACGCCAAAATATAACCAAAGTATTTTAAAATATGTTTTTAAATAAAAAAGATAAATACACTTTAAAGACACAAAAGGAATTGTGGTCAGTTTTACAGACACAAAATTATTTCGTTATCCCCCCCCCCCACACACACACAAATAATAATAATAATAATAATAATAATAATAATAATAAATAAATAAATAATTAAATAATTAAGTAAAATAAAGCAAAACCTATATTTAAATATATATGTTTGTATATATATATATAAACAACATAAAATTATTTAAATATATATATGTGTGTATATATATATATATATATATATATATATATATATATATATATATATATATATATATATATAAACAACATAACAAAACTGCCAGCAAGGAAATTAATTTTTTAAAAGTAGAAGGAAAAAAATCTGCAGACGACAAATTATAATCCCAAATTCATCTTCTCATTGAAAAATCTAAGAAAACGCTTTTTATTATTTATTTGGAAACGACAATTTTTTTTCTTACCAATAGCAACATTGACATTTATTTTATTTATTTATTATTTATTTAATTTATTAGTGTTTCTTTTTTTTTTTTTTTTTTTTTTACGCCATTGATCATATTTTATTTTTCCTGGGGAAATGATGTCATAAGTCTGAAAGAACAACGATTTGCACAAACTTTTTGCAAGATTTTGATTACCTTTATTAACCTGAATCCGGAGTCTTTAATTAATAACTTCGTTAATTAGGGTCATCGAAATTTCTAACTAACTGTAATATCTACCTTGCGAGTATTCGGCAAAAACTAATACCTTTCATGATACGGAGAACTTTGCCCTCTGCGAAGAGATGCGGTCATAGACAAAAAAAAAAAAAAAAACCTAACGAAAACAACAGTAACTTTTTTTTTTTTTTTTTTTTTAAATAATAATATATATTTTTCTCGGTGGTATCATAAAAGTATTTATTTATTTATTTATAAAACATTATTACATACTGTAGCTTAGCTTACTATTGTATTATCGAAATCAGTAAAACACAATGAATAAATTTCTTAAATTTGGTATCGCATATGCATATAATAAACCTATGTCCTTCAAGGGAGTGGGGCTTAAAACATGAAGTGCGAAGACATTTAATAGAATTTTTAGAAAAGAACTCTTTATGTTACAATTTTATGTAAAGTGATATTTAAAACATTCTTTTTATTTTCTCTTCCCCCCCCCCTCCCTAATCAGTTTATTATTCTATAGTAGTAATTTAAATTGTATATATTAAATATAAAAATAAGACATTTATCATGAAAGTGAAAAGATGAAAATTTAATTGCATAAATTAAGTACTTATTATGACTGCTTAGCTTGAATAAAATATGTTTACAAATATTTGCAGAACTTATATAATTTATGTGGCATATATATGTTAAATACACTAATTATTAAGTGATTTAAGCTCAGGCTGGTAGGAACTTAATTACAAAACTCTCTATTGTCTCTGAGTATTAAACAAAGCATTGCAACTCGAATTAAGTATATTAAATGTTTTTTCATTAGCGTAAAAAGGGGGGAGGGAGGGGAAGAAAGAAAGAAAATTTAGAAGAAAAAGAGAAGTTTTTAACAAAAAATCAGGAAAATTAATAACGGATTAACAGGAAAAGAAAGACTGGGTTAAACAATTTGTGAAAGATTGGAGATGACGTATAGCCGATAATTCCGATGTGTATGCGAAGCGTTTTTATCTTCCAACGAATAATAATTAGTTGGAACTACACTTAATCAACGTATATATAAATGAGAACTGCATAAACGGTTATCTACTGTACAACTTTTTATGAGATATTTAATTATCAAAATTTCATGATCCACTCATTAAATTCGGCTCCCTTTAAATGAATCGTTAATTGAAAAAAAAAAAAAAAAAAAAAGCTAAAGCTCAGAAATCCCTAAATCGATATTATATCGCATTCTTTCCATTTCTCCCCTGACAACTGCATCGCCGAACGGATAAAATTATCCTCTTCCTTTTCTCTTTCCCATTTAGGAGACATCGATTGTAGGAGTGACGTCACTTCCCCTCCTCTATCCCTTACCATGGCAACGAATGGGGGAAATGCAACGAGCGACCCTCTGTAACGTAATAATTTCCTCGAGCAGAAATGACACACTGCGGGAGGTCTTTCCTCTACACGCAATGTCGCTTCACACACACTTAGAGGAAGTTTTGTCTTTTATAAAATTCATTAGAAGGAAAAAGAAGATTCATATTTGAATATATCGAATTTCGTCCTTTCGATTTCGTTTACTAATTAACATATGTATTTCGGCATCTACGTTGTACAGGGTGTAGAATGTCGTTCGTGTGCAATATTAAATAATGAATTATTTCTTTTCAATAAAAGAAAAGAAAATGAAAAGAGAAATAATTCAACACTGAACTTTTATTGTTTGTTTCTTCCTTTTAAAATAATTATCAGTTAAGAAATTTGAGAATATTTGTTGATCAGATTTTGGATCGATTGACGAATATTTCCTTTTCTTTGAATTTTATTTTTTCGTGGCTTTTTTTTTTTTTTTTTCTTACATCTCAGGCTCAACTTTCCTTTTACTTCTTTCCCCAAACTCGACTCCTTGTGAACGTGTAAGATTTACACAGCAAATCAGTTTGAAATTTTCTTGCTAAAAGAGCTCTATTCCGCATTTGTTGAAATATATAAAAAATTATGTATTCAAAATATTCGACTAATGAAATTAATATTTAAAGATATTGAGAAAGCTTGACTGCTTATAAGTCTGCATGTTCAAAATTGGAATGCTCTGGTCCGTAAGAAGGGAGGGGGGGGGGGGAATGAAGCACTAAGATGATGTAAATGATATATGTATATATATATTATATATATATATATATATATATATATATATATATATATATATATATATATAATATTCTACCCAACACAGAATGTTTCAATGGTTTTATACAACGGTTAAATTTATGTCTGATTTACGCTAGAATTATTGTTTCTGTTAATTTAAATTTTTTGAAAAAGAATTTTAACATACTTTTTCTGTGATTTATTTTATTCTATTTTATTTCATTTCATTTCAGGGAAATCGTTTTTCTTTTCTTTTCTTTTTTTTTTTTTTTTGTCACAAAATGAAGCCGCGCTTGCAACATCATTTTTAAATCTCTCCAAAAATGCATCACAAAACTCAAACAAAAAACAAAAATTTAATATTGAATATTTGTTTGACTGTTAAGTAAATAATTTAATTCTAAATTATGTAATTCTTAAATAATTTAATTGATTTTTAAATAAATAATTTAAATCTGTATTTCACAATAAATAATTTAAATCTGTTTTTCACAATAAATAAATAAATAAAATATTTCAATTCATTCATATAAGGCGGTCTGGATGATTTTGTGAACACATGATTTTGTGATATTGTAATCATTATTAAAAATTAATATATATTCATTTCTTATAAAGATTGATTAAAAACAACCAAAGTATAAAATTTGACAAGAATATACATATAAAATAATAATAATAATAATAATAATAATAATAATAATTCTTTTAATAATATTGCAGAGTTTATCATTTTTATTTTATTTTATTTTTTTATAATTACTTATTATTAATAAAAACCTTTAATTTTGTAATTTTAAACAAATTAACCATTTAGTAGTAATTAAAAAATTCTCCATAACAGCCAAATTGTAGCTGTATAGTTATAAATTGTATTTAAAAAAATAAATAAGTATAAATAAAAATATCTAATAAAATAACTTACTTATTTGTTATTAAAAATGATAAATAAAGGTTTAAATTCATTATTATACGTAATAGTATTTATTAAATCTGCAACTATATTAGCATTTCAAGCCGTATTATCATATGTTGTTAATAATAACTTTATTGAAATTATGATTAAGAAGTTACAATTATAACTACAGACAATGGTAATCAAAACAGTTGTGCCTGAAACTGTTACACCTAAAGCAACGCCTAAAGGTAATGAAATAACATTTAAAAATTTCGTATTACTTTTTTGCAGTCATACGTAAATATCTTTTCTCCATTTATTTAATAGACATTCATATACTTAGCTTTCTTTCACTTTCTCTAAAAAAAATTAATTCTTTGAATTATATTTTTGTGAAATTTATAGAACATCACTTGAAAAAAAAAAAAAAAAAAAAAAAAAAAAAAGAATAACAAATAAAGTAAAATAAAATATTTAAGGCATACCGAACCTTACGAAGTACATAGAAATTACATGCGTGTGAAAATTATTAAAATATTTGTGAACTTATAATTGTTTAGTTTATCATCATCATCATCATCATCATCATTATTATTATTATAATGCATGCAGTAATTCGAGAAAAATAATTTCACTTGTTCATATACAGCCCTGGAAAAAATGCTAAGGCCAATCAAAAAACTTAATTTATTTCACAACCGCTGATATGAGTTTTCTGCAAATTTAAATATAACACAAGAAAAGGCAATTTTAATTATATCTATAAAAATTTCCCCAAAAAATTAAATTATTTCTTATTTCAAAATTTATTTTCTTTTTTCATATATGTAAAAATCTGGAAAAAATATTAAGGCCACATAAGATATTATTTATAAAACAGCTAATAATCTAAAAACTTCCCCTTATTTTCAGTTAATTTAATCATTTGTGAGATTATAAAATTTTAAAAACTTTAAAGTCTGGGGGGAAAAACTTCAAAATATTTACAAATACATATTGAAATTTTATGCATTTTCAAACACAATGTAATGAATGACAGTTTTAAATAAATCTATAAAAATATTTCAAAAATTAAAATTACTTTTCATTTTACAATTTATTTTTCTCTTTAATACATGTAGAAAACTGGAAGAAATGATATATATATAATATAGTATTAAAAGAACTGCTAATAATCCAAAAATTTGCCCTTTTCAATTAACTGAATCATTTTCGAGGTCATAGAAGTAGAAAGTTTCTTCAGATAAGTGTTTTTAGGTATACTTTCCCAGTTCTTTTCAATGGTCATTTTCAGCTCACCTACGGTGTTGTAAGTTTCCCCATTTCCATAAATGTCATTAACCGGAATGCCCCATAAATTTTCTATTGGATTCAGGTCAGGGCTTCTTGGTGGCCATTCAAGCACTTGGACATGGTTAGCTTAAGGCCAGGATTTTGTGGAGCTTGATGTGTGTGTTGGTGCGTTGAGCAAGATAGGGACGGCTAAGCTCCTTCCACAAAGATCCTTTTTAAGTTTTTTTTTTTTTTTTTTTTTTTTTAAAGGTTCCTTTGTAAGGTTTTTCTTAAAATTTAATCATTATAAAGTTTTAAAAACGTTTAATGCTAACAAAAATTATATTACTTAATTTTTCCAATTATAGTTCCTATGTATCTGAATATTTTTGCATGGCTCTGTAAATCTTAATGCTAATCATAGGAAATCATCAATGCTATGGAAAATCAACTTTTGTGCATATGAATAAAAAAATATAAATTTCATTATAATTTTTGGAAAATAAAAGTAATAAAATATGGTTTATAGAAATACCTCTCATAAAACTTAATGGTTTGGAATTCTTTCGAGTGTCCTATACACAAACCATTTGCGGTATTTACTTCATTTTCAATAGGGAGCATTCTCTTACTGAACGTGAACAATCTTCAGCAAGATAATGCACCAACACACACATCAAGCTCCACAAAATCCTGGCTTCAAGCTAATCAAGTCCAAGTGCTTGAATAGCCATCAAGAAGCCCTGACCTGAACCCAACAGAAAATTAATGGAGCATTCCGGTTGGTGACATATATGGAAATGGGAAACTTACAACACCGTAAGTAAGCTGAAAATGGCCACTGAAAAGAGCTGGAAAAGCATACCAAAAGACATTTATTTGAAGAAACTTTCTAAATCTATGACCTCGAGAATGATTCAATTGAAAAGAAGGGCAAATTTTGAATTATTAGCAGTTATTTTAAGGCTCCTGCCTACTGTCGGAGGTGATTTTTTAAAAATAATTGAAAAAATGCCTATTTATGTGCATTACATAATAGAATATAGTTAAAAACAGTGAATAACATGAAAAAAATATACAAATTTTAAAATATTTTGATATTTAGACTCAAAATTTGCAAAAAAAATAAGCACTTTTTCAAATCATCATAAGTCAAATTTAAATAAAGGTATTTTTATTCTGTAAATTTTATTTTGATTATTGAAAGGTCCTTAAGGGAGTGAACTACTCTCAAAACTATAACCATGTTATTTAATATTTTAGAGAAGATAATATTTTACATGCTGAAAATATCATGACAGTTCATAACTTCTGCCGACAAAAAAAAAAAAAAAAAAAAAAAATAGCTAGATTCATTGTAGTACTTCAATCTCTAAACCAACTCCTCTAGAGTATTTTGTCAAAATTTCATAAGGTTTCAATTATAATTTTTGGAGTTGTGATGTTTTGCGATAAAGCAAAGTGTTAAAAATCTCATTCTGAGAAAAAGCAGAAAACGTAATTAAAAACCAGATTTTACCTATTAAATAAAAAATAATTTTAATACGTTGCCTGATTTATTTTTTATTTTATTTTATTTTATTTATTTTTTTATTTTATTTTATTTTATTTTTAATTCATTTTATATGCAGTAACAAATTTTGATGCTTATATTGAGTAAAACATTTATGTAAACAAACATTTACTGTCACTTCCTGTTTCAAAAACTTGGAGTGACTAATATTAAAATGTCTGTAACTCAAGTTCTAGCAAGATAGAAACAAAATTCAAACTGATTTAGAAAGCTAAAATATCAGGCTTTAATACTAGATCAAAAACAGAAAATTGGAGTTTTGACCGAAAATTGCACTTTAAAGGTAAACAGGTACCTTAATACTATCTTATGTGTGTCATTTCTTCTAGTTTTCTACATGTATTAAAGAAAAAATGAATTGTAAAATAAAAAGTATAATTTTAATTTTTCATATATTTGTATAGATTTGTTTAAAACTGACATTCATTACATTGTGTTTGAAAATGCATAAAATTTCAATATGTATTTTTAAATATTTTGAAGTTTTTTCCCAGATTTTAAAGTTTTTAAAATTTTATAATCTCAAAAATGATTAAATTAACTGAAAATAAGGCGAAGTTTTTAGATTATTATCTGTTTCATAAATAATATCTCATGTGGCCTTAATAATTTTTCCAGCTTTTTACATATATGAAAAAAGAAAATAATTTTTAAAATAAGAAATAATTTAATTTTTTGGAAAATTTTTATAGATATAATTAAAATTTCCTTTTCTTGAGTTATATTTAAATTTGCATAAAACTCATATCAGCGGTTGTGAAATAAGTTTTTCGCTTGGCTTTAACATTTTTTTCCACGGTTGTAATTTGTTTTTTATTTCTTTAACAATAGTTTGGAGAATATTTGTAACTTTTCATTTCTTTAACAATAGTTTTGAGAATATTTGTAACACTTTTTAACAAAATTTGAAAATGTTCATGAGTTCAGTTTGTCTTTTGCGGGAGTTTTTATTCCCATAAATGCTTTTAGAATTCCATAAAATATTTTTTAAAAATGTTTACCCGACACAAAATTGTACTAAATATTTCTCAGCGCCATTATAAAGTGTAGAAAACGCACAACATAACTGAAAGCACTCCTCCAGAATTTCCCGGTAATGAATCCGAATGTTTTTTGTGTGACCCTGTAAATGAATCATTAATATTAATTACATCATATTCTATATGAAAGATTCGTTTTAGCATTTAAAAAATTTGTATTGATTTCGTAGCATTAGCATAAAGGTGTTCAAATATTCTTATGTAACATACGTTTCTTATAGACCTTATTAAATCCGAATTATTTTTTGTTTCATTGCGAAAGAAACAGCTGTGCCGCGTGTACTACTTTTAATAAGAAGTATTCTAACATTAAATCGGAAAAAAACATGAATGCCTTATATAACTTTTATGAACTTCCAAATCTGTTTAAAGAAATGAAAACATGGACAATCAGACAAATGAATTGAAATTGTAGTCCTATTCACTTTAAATTTTTTTTGAGAAAGTGTTAAAAATATCTCCCAAACTATTCATAAGAAAAAAAAATTAAATTATATCAACAACTAAAATCAACTTTTTATAAAGTATTGCATGCATTAAATAATAATAATAACAACAACAATAATAATAAAATTAATAATAACAAGGTACTTTTATTTTATAGCGTCTCTCATATATATAGTACTGTTCTTCTTTGAAGATTATTTATCGCACTTTTATATTTATTTTATACTGCTTTTATAGCCTTTTTATAGATTTTTTAAATACTTTTTATTGAAGCTTTATAATATTTATAGCATTGTTCTATTACAGCGACCCATATGGGGGTCGCTATAAAAGAAAAGTTCTAGTAATCATAACATTCACAATTCCCAACTATTCTAACACTTGTACACGTTTGTAGTGAGACAATTGCAATTTTGAACGTTTTCCATGATCAAAAATAAACAACAATAAAGCTCGTATGGTTGGCTTTTTTCTTCTATTACATATTTTGATACAATGCTATCAAAACTCTGTCTCTCAACCTTCCTCTTATCATATATTTTATTTTATTTTATTTTATTTTATTTTATTTTATTTTATTTTTATTGTTTTGCGTTTTTGTACACGATTACCACTCGTTCAAAAGATTAAAATACAGGACATTTTATTCTTTTTATTTTACATTTACAAAAAAACATCTCCCATCAAAACAATAATAAAAACTTTTTTTTTTTTTTTTTTTTTTTTTTTAATGATTAGGTTCACCGCGGAGATAAGCAATCAAAATCTGGATTCAAGTGAGATATTCCAATTTTCAAAGCTCTCGAAACTTGTCTCGTGGCATCACTGCGCATAGCCTGAATTTTCATGGCGCAAATAAATATCGATATATTACATATACATTATTCTGCTCCCCATATAAAACTTGCTCGTTAAAGAGCTGATACGAAACCACGTGTCATAGAGTGATTAGAAATGATAAATATTAAAAATACGAGACGCATCAATTTGGGAAAAATGACAAAATTATTTCAGAATTCAGCTTCAAATAGAAATTCCATTAAAGTCTTCATTTGCATTTTCCCTTGTACGATTTTGACAGGAATAATTTTTACTTTCTCTTACCCATATGGTAAAGAAAATATTGTTTTGGGGTCAAATTTTCGAAATTGAGTTTTTGTTATATTTACACGTTTTATGAAATTGAAATGTGTTATTTATAAGCACAAAAGAAAATGCTTTGCATAGAATATAGCATGATTAGCATTATATTTACAGGGTGACACAAAAATACTCAGTTATATAGAGCTATTAATAAATATTTGCTAAAATTGCACTTTCGTTTACATTAAGCGTTTTTAACACTTCCCAACAAGGTTGAAAAGTGTTAATGACTTCGGTTTGTCTGTCTGATCGTCTGTCTGTCAATCTGTCCGCGCTCTAACTCCCGTAAATATTTGTGGAATTTCTTGAAACTGATATATGTTATTCAAGTTCATTATCGAATGTTCCCTATTGAAAATGGAGTTTATACCTTTACTGGTTTGTATACAGAGACACCCGAAATTATTTCAAAGCATTGTATTCTATGAGATGTATATCTTACAAATCATATTTTCATACCTTTACTGTACACATATCTTAATGAAATTGAAATATGTTATTCCAGTTCACTATGGGATGTTTCCTGTATAAAATGGATTAAATACCACCACTGATTTATATAAAGGGGCACCCGAAAGTATTTCAAAGCATTGTGTTCTATGAGAGGTATTTCTATAAATCATATTTTCATACGTTTACTGTACACATATCTTAATGAAATTGAAATATGTTATTCAAGTTCACTATTGGATGTTTCCTGTGTAAAATGGATTAAATACCATCACTGTTTTACATACAAGGACACTCAAAAGTATTCTAAAGCACTGCGTTCTATGAGAGATATTTCTATAAATCAAATTTTAATAACTTTACTTTCCACGAAGTTTTAGGAAATTGAAATATGTTATTTATACGCACTAAATAATGCTTTACATGGAATATAGCATGATTAGCATTAGATTTACAGGGTGACACAAAAATATTCTGTTATGTTAAGAACTATTAATAAAAATTTGCTAGAATTCTACTTTCGCTTTCATTAAGCGTTTTTAACACTTTCTAACATTTTTGAAAGAGTTAATATGATATCAATTTGTGTATATGTCCGTCTGTTTGTCTGCCCGCGCTCTAACTCCCGTAAATATTTATGGAATTTTTTGAAACTGATATATGTGATTCAAGTTCACTATCGGATGTTCCCTATTGAAAATGGAGTTTATACCTCTACTGGTTTGTGTACAGGGACACCCGAAAGAACTTCAAAGAATTGTGTTCTATAAGAGGTATTTCTAATAAACCATATTTTCATACCTTTACTGTACAATATCTTCATGAAACTGAAATATGCTATTCAAGTTCACTATTGGATATTTCCTATATGAAATAGGGTACATAACACCACAAGTTTATCTACAGGGACACTTAAAAGTACTCCAAAGCATTGCGTTCTTTGTGAGATATTTCTATAAATCAAATTTTAATAACTTTACTTTCCACGAAGTTTTAGGAAATTGAAATATGCTGTTTATATGCACAAAAGAATGCTTTGCATAGAATATAGCATGGTTACCATTAGATTTACAGGGTGACACAAAAATATTCAGTTATATTAAGAGCTATTAATAAAAAAAATGCTAGAATTGTACTTTCGTTTACATTAAGCGTTTTTGACACTTTCTATCATTTTTTTAGTGTGAATATAATTTTAGTTTGTGTATATGTCTGACTGTTCTTCTGTCCATCTGTCTGTCTCTCTGTCTGTTTTTCTGTGCTCTAATTCCCGTAAATATTTATGGAATTTCTTTATACCGATATATTTTATTCAAGTTCACTATCGGATGTTCCTTATTGAAAATGGAATGAATCCCTCTTCTAGTTTGTGTACAGAGACACCCAAAAGTATTCGAATGCATTGTGTTCTACGAGAGGAGTTCTATAAACCATATTTTAATACCTTTAATGTATAGAAACTTTAATGAAATTTTAATATGTAATTCAATTCTCTATCGGATGTTTCCTATGTAAATAGAATACATGTCTAACTGGTTTGTGTACAGGGGCACATGAAAGTATTCCAAAGCATTCTGTTGTATGAGAGTTATTTTTATAAACCAAATTTTAGTATTTCTATTTTCCACAAAGCTTAATGCAATTGAAATATATTATTCATACGCACAAAAGAGTGCTTTCTATGTAATATAGTATGATTAGCATTAGATTTACAGGGCCACACAAAAATAATCATTTACAATAAGCGCTATTAATAAAAATTTGCTGGAATTGCACTTTTGTTTACTTGAGCGTTTTAACCATTTCTTATAATTTTAGTTTGAATATGATTTCAATTTGTGCATCTGTCTGTCCGATTCTCTACCGTTCTAACTGTTTGTCTGCGGCTCCTATCATCCGTGAATATTTTTAGAATTTTTAAAAAATGATACACTCAAGTTCCGTATGAAATGTTCCCTATTTTAAAATGTCATTAACAGGTCCTGAACAACTACTTCGTTTACAGGGACAACAACAACAATAAAAAAAAAGCCAATGTATTACGTTTTAGGTCAGAATTTTTTAAAATTATATTTAAAAAACTTTGTACTATTAAAATCATAAAAACACTGACATGTATTATTAATATTCTAAAATATTGTTTTGTATAGAATATGATATGATTAACTTTCAGATTTACAGGGCTACAGTAAAATATTCAAAGAGATTAAAAGCAGTAATTATAATCTAACGGCTGCATTTTCTTTTGCGTTAAGCCTTTTTAACACTTTCTAAATGCCTAAGAGTAATTTTAAAATCAATTAGTCTATCTGTATGTTTTTCAGTCCTTCTGTCTGTTGTACGATATCGTAGGCAAAGAATATTAAAAGTTATTCGATACAACAATTGCGTACAGTTGGAAAGTGTTACTAATCAATGCGTACTGCATTATTTTTCTTTCTTGTTTATTATTTTTTATTATTATTATTTGTTCGTGTAAATTATTGTTTCTACATTATGCTTCGAAAAATAAGTGAAAGAACGTTAAAACATTTTTCGAAAGTTCTCCATGTAGTATGTCCTCTGTAGAAATATATTTTTCAAAGGTTAATATTTTTTACAGAAAATATTACTCTATAGGAATTTTTTTTTTCCTTATTTAGATTCCTGCACGAGTAACCCAACAGATAAATTTTAAATCAACCCGAAACCGAGAAAAAAAAAAAAAAAAAAAAATTATTGAACTGAAAACCGACCCGAACCCACAATAAAGAATTTTGACGCCCCGAACTCGATTTCTTTATACCAGAATCATCACGAAACCAGACTTCTTTTACCTGAACCCTGCCCAAAACCGAAAAGCTAAATGAACATTAATAATTCATCTAAAAATCATGCAAAACTTTTTTAATTATAAAAAAAAAAAAAAAAAATCGTTGTCACATAGTTATTTACTTATGCTGTATACTTCAAGTGTACAAAAATATGCTTCAAGTTAAGTGTTTTAGTATGTTGTTTAATGCTTATATTCTAAAAAAAAAAAAAAAAAAATAAATAAATAAATAAAGCCTTCGTTCATTGGTTTTCCTGATATGGATGAGGAGTAGTTTAGTAAAATAATTTGGGTAAGTGCATATTTATTCATGTATGGATATATATAGTGTGTTTATAACAGTCATACAAATTATAATTATATTAAACAAATTTCTGCTTTTTGTAACTTTACTTTTTTCTTTCTTACTTAATTTAATTTAATTTAATTTTTAATTTAATTTAATTTAATTTAATTTATTTATTTATTTAATTATTTTTTGAAAGTTGTTCTCAAGTCATCTCAACTCGTTGAAATTAAACCCAACCAGAAGGGGGGGGGGATCTGTCAACCTGATCCAAACCCGATTCGTAAGCGAAAAAGTTTAGTCAACCCAATCCGGACACTATAGTCTTCTTTTGAATTGTGCGTACAACGCAGCAAAATGCTCATGAGGAGCGAATATGGATGGGTGAAAAAAAAAAAAAAAAAAATTAAACCGAGAGGTTTTATATATATATATATCAGTTCTTGGAAGAGCATTTATCGTTTGAATTTCAGGAGCAGTAAACACTTGCCCATAACATCCAAAAAATAACATTCAAAATGTTTTCTGACAAGTACTTTTTCTTATGCTTTTTGATAGAAAAGATAAATTCAGCACAAACCTTTCTATATGTACACGTATGCTATACAAATACAAACACTCTTAGGAATATGTATCTGTATATATTTAATACATACATACATACATATATATATATATATATATATATATATATATATATATATATATATTTATGCCTTTATAGTTAATTTATTTTCAATTATATAAATATATTTATACATTATATGAAAATAAAAGAATTATATTCCAAATAAATTTAATAAGCGATTTAAGAATTACAGAAGGTAAAAAGCACACATTTTTATTAAGAAATATGAAATAATAAAAGTAAATAAATTTACATGAAACTAATAACTTTATTTAATACTAAACGCCACATTAATACGCCAAAATATTAATTCAATCTTCACTGAGAAAAAATTCTGTAACTGACATCTAGAATCTAAATTGTGGCTCTAGAAAAAATAGTTCCATGCCATCCTTATAAATTCTAGTCCCCTTGGAAAGCGAGTTCTAGAAGCTCCTATTAGAATTTTAGAGAGTTTGCCTATATTCTCGAGGGCAAAGTTATTTAAAAATCTCTGCAAATAGAGACTACAAGAAGCGGGTTTTAGCAACTATAATCTTGGTTTGTTACCAAATTCTAAAAAATCAAGCGAGAATTTCTCGCAACACAAATGATTCAGAATATTTAGAGTATTCAGAATATTGTTGCACAATCTGAAAATGTGTACACTAGAAATTCTCGATAATTTCGTCTATTCAGTTTATTGTTGTGCCTTATGCGCATAGCTCGGAAATCTATATTTCTAGTTAAGGGATTTAGAAAATGGCCTCTTATTCATTCTAGTGGAAGGCGGTATATTTTTTTTTCTCAGTGTTTCGACAGGTAATTCATCCTCTTATTTATCATCATAACTCGACAGAACAGTTTGCTTTACTTAATTTTGCATGTGAGAATTATGTTGTGGTTAGCTATTCAGTTTGATTTTTCCAGAGGCAATTTTTATTTATTTATTTATTTTACAAGATTAAGCTATTTTAATACTTTTCATAACGCAAAAGTAGAATCAGTTTTTTTTTTTTTTTTTTTTTTTTTTTATGATGAATTTACAATAAAACAAATAAATAGAAAAAATATATGCAATAACAAGTTTTTAAATGAGTTAGATGGTTTTTCGAAAGCAAAAAGAAAGCATATTTTCATGCGCTATATATATACATTTTTTAATATGATAATTAAAATTTTTATTCAAAATTTTGAGCATATATAAAAGAGCGACAATAATGTTTCAGAAAATTTTGCGTAAAAAATTTGGAAAATTCAGCTGACGGAACTTGGTTTCAAGAGCCCTTCGAAAAAGCTTTGGACAGAATAACTGATGATAGTTTTATGTGGAATTAAAAAAAAAAAAAAAAAAAAAAAAAAAAAAAAATCTGTTACTAAATAAGTATATCCCGTGCTTGAATGAAAGAATTAAAAAAAAAAAAAAAAAAAAAGTAATAATAATACAAAGAAAAAAATAAAAGTTGAAAATTTAATTTTGGGGAGAGTTGTATGCAAAAACAGTATAATTCTCGGTACATTTTACCCCACTTATATCTTTGTAAAATTAGTTGTAATAAAAAAAAAAAAAAAAAAAAAATATCTCTATAGTAATTGAATTTCTTTTATATCAAGCATCAGTTTATCTTTTTAAATAATTATTTAAACTAGCGAACGCTTTCTTTTTTTTTTTAAATCAAGAATATATTTACAATTATTAAACATAACTTTGATTCAATGATAACATTAACAAGTTGTTGATTTAGTCTTTTATAATAAATGTAAATTAATAAAATATTTATTCTCTAATGACCATTTATATCCCTAATGACATATTAAAAACCCTTGCGCAAGAAATAACAACGCAAAAGTCGCTGTCTGATACTAATAGGCCCTCAGTCCTAATACTTTGTTTACAGTATAGATATTGTTACAAAATTGTAGATAATTGTGTTTATTTTTGTATAAATACTTCCAAAGACGCTTAGTAAGTTGATAAAGTGCTAATTTTGTGCATTTCTAGTCGTTGTAGCGTTAAAATTGCCTTATTTTCCCTTAAAAACGCATTAAAAAGCCCCAATAAGGCAGGTAATGGATTTGGCGCCAAATTTGGCGACTTTTTCCCACGTGGCGCTTTTTTGGCGACCTTGGCGAGAAAATCCTTATTAGGGATATACCAAATATGGAAGCTCTAATCTCATTGGCTGATGAGATACGGTAATTTCCGGAACTTTCCACACTTTTCTACAGGAGTGGATCGAGACAGCACATTTCCTCCTTTGAAATGGACATCTACATTTTTAATTGTTGCCTCTATTTTAATTTTTTCAACCATAATATAAAACTTGGGGGGGGGGACTCATGTCAAAGTTGGGCCTTGGGGGGACTCATGTCAAAGTTGTGCCTGGGGGGGACTCATGTCAAAGTTGTGCCTTGGGGGGTCTCATGTCAAAGTTGTGCCTTGGGGGGACTCATGTCAAAGTTGTGCCTGGGGGGGGACTCATGTCAAAGTTGTGCCTTGGGGGGGACTCATGTCAAAGTTGTGCCTTGGGGGGACTCATGTCAAAGTTGTGCCTTTGGGGGACATGTCAAAGTTGTGCCTTGGGGGGACTCATGTCAAAGTTGTGCCTTGGGGGGGACTCATGTCAAAGTTGTGCCTTGGGGAGGGGACTCATGTCAAAGTTGTACCTTGGGGGAGACTCATGTCAAAGTTGTGCCTTGTGGGGACTCATGTCAAAGTTGTGCCTTGGAGAGACATGTCAAAGTTGGGTCTGGGGGGGGGGGGACTCATGTCAAAGTTGTGCCTTGGGGGGGGGGACTCATGTCAATGTCATTTTGAAAAGATTTTGATGAAATTCTGGCAAAAGCAGAATTTAGTTTAGGACGGAGGGCTATTAGTTTTTTTTTCTTCCTAATTATAACATCGCTTTCAAATTATTCAATTATATTTTCGCTAAATTTTAGATTTCGATAAATGTCCAACT
The DNA here is from genome assembly GCA_963930645.1 of Salticus scenicus. Taxonomy (NCBI): domain Eukaryota; kingdom Metazoa; phylum Arthropoda; class Arachnida; order Araneae; family Salticidae; genus Salticus; species Salticus scenicus. Next base: position 176,600,627 of record OZ005650.1, read on the forward strand.
ATCGAAAAATGATTTCGACAAATGTCCAACTATCGAAAACGACAACGCAAAAGTCGCTGAAATTTTTTTTTTTTTCATTTAACCACTCTATTTTGAAAAAATGTGTAAGATTTAAATAAGGTCGGTGCAAATTTTTGAGAAATTGTGTCCACCGCTTTTATGAAAGGTCTCAGAAAACCCACCGTCCAAAATTTTCTAAATTTTTTAATGGAAGATATATAAATTATTATTTAAAGTTTGATTTTTTATATGTTCAAATTTTTTATAATAGTAAACTATAGATAAACTATTTTTCAAAATAGTTTACATATCAAGAGAGAGAGAGAGAATATGTGCATTTTTTAAACCTTGTACTTATCATAAATTTTTCTATATATATATATATATATATATATATTAATAATAGTAATAGAAATTGAGATATAACTAATCTTACGTGGTAAAATTACACTACGTAGACAGGAGGTAACATTAACGACATTTTAAAATTTAAATTTAATATGAAATTGTCATATTTAAGCTATTACTATAATGATTATGAATATTTTACACATTAAATAAATAGTTTCAGTATTTTTTGCATTATAAAGTTACCATTTTATCGGTTTCTGTGGAGCAGATATAAAAAATATATATATATATGACATTTAATACAATTTTCTAGTTCGACCAACCAGGATCCACCACATTGCAAAAGACGTTGTTACTTATCAGCCACAGAACCACAATTTATGCACATGCAGCAACTTTAGCACTTTTCAATGCTGCTTTGATACCAAGTTCTTCGTATTCAAAACAAAAAAAATTGTAACCACATGATATAATCTCTATCAATGGCTAGTGTTTTTATCTGGTTACAACCGAAATGTGTCTTTCGATAAACTGAAATGTAATTTTATAGTAAATTTCTGTAGTTTTTCTTCCTTACAGAAAACAGAAGTTTTCAGTAAAGAAGTCGTGTGGTAGTTACACACTAGATTTTATTTATTTATTTATTTATCAAAATTTTATACATTATCAAATGTTAAAAGGAAAGTAAATAAAATATAAATATTATAAACATAATGCGTGAAATCGAAAAAATATAGTTATCTTTACATTTAGTTTAACTTATGTAAATTTCTCACTATATAGAAATATACAATATATATATATTAAAAATAAAAAAATAAAAAAAAATGGGATAAGAGTATTCGATAAATAAATTTTAAAAATCTAGAAAAAAAAGAAAAAAAAAAGAAAAAAAAAGTTTAAATGTACAATGAAAATTTTAATTAATAAAATAAAATATTAAATATTATTTCAATATATACAATACAAGCAGGCTACGCCCGCTTCGCTGGTCACTATTTTTAAATTAATCACTATAATTAATGAATTCTCAAAATGACATTAATTTTTATCATGTGAAAAAAAAAAAGAGAAAAAAAAATCTGATCGGGAAAAATGTCGCACCAGGCCCCACTGCTTTCGACAACGTAGGTCAATGTGCGCTGTGCACGTGTTCTTATATTCAACACTCTTTTTCTAAGATTTTAAGACGGAAAGAAGCCGCTCACCACTATGCAGTGGTTTTGAGCGTTTTTAACCTTTAGAGAGGGGCTCCAAAACCACTGTGGAGAATCAGAAGAGCCCGTCTCCAAAGGTTAAGCCTCCCCCGTTGTTTATTGCATAGGAAATTAAAAAAAATAAATAAAAAATAGAAAAAAAAAAAAAAAAAAAGGTCGCCAGAGACAAAAGGCGACAAAGTTGCATGAAAGTGAAGAGGACCGGAGCCAAGTGGAAGTCTATTTACAAAGTTCATTCAGGTAATGTACAAATTTCACAGTCTTTATACAATGTTCTCGCAGTCTTTATATCAAGCCCAAACACCCTAAGAACAATGTTGGTTAGCAACATCATGCGCAGGATGATTGCTTTCCGAGAGCACTTCAGTGGAATTCTGTAGCATCAGACATGACCAGTATTCGCCATGTAGGAGAGGAGGAAAAATTAAGGAAAGATAGAGAAGGAATTTAAGTTGTTGAATTTGATAAATCTTGAAGGAAGGCATAGATGCGCTTTAATTTGAGCCGTAGGGGATTTCTAGTTATTATATTGTTCAGCCAGGTTGCTGGTCTAAGGTTAGGGTTCCTTAAATGGTAAGGTATTATTCAACACTCTTAATGAATCACTATATTATCGTAAGGAAAAAACATAAATATAAAATACAAAAAATCTTTCTCTCATCGGTGGAATAATCGGTCAGGGCCCCCAATACCTGCGTCAGCGTATACACGAGCGCATGGTGCGCGTGTTCCTTCGTCCACCGATCCTGCCCCTCGTAATTATTTTACACTTTCAAAAATATCCGTAATCGTTTTCTCGGGCTTTAAAATATAATAATACTAATTTTCAACGTTCTATCTGAATTTCTTTATTTTTGCCCCTGTGCTCGCCCCCTTTCTGCCCCTCGTAATAATTCTACACTTTCGAAAATATCCGCAATCCACTTATCGGCTCTTAAAACCTAATAATAATAATTTTCAACGCAGTAACTCTTATTTATATATTTTTGCAACTTCGTCCCTCCCCCTCTTCCCGTCTATCCTAATAATTATCCACTTTTGAAAATATCTGCATTCGATTTGTAGTTCCCATAAACCTATACGTGCCAATTTTGAACGGTCTAACTTCATTTCTATTGTTTTGCCCCTTCGCGGCTCTCCTAAAAACTTTACAAATTTGAAAATATCCGCAATCGATTTGATAAAACCCCATTTACCAATTTCGAACGATCTAACTCAATTATTATTTTTTTGGCCATCCGCCGCTCCTAATAACTTTACTCTTTCGAAAATATCATCATTCGACTTGCAGGCCTCTAAAACCTATCTGTACCAATTTTAAATGGTCTAACTGTATTTCTATTTTTTTATTTATTTTTATTTTTTTCCCCCATAACCACCCCTTCCCGCCCCACCTGGGACTAATTTCTAAAATTCCAGAAATTGGTTTTTATATATTTATGTGAGCTATATTTTAGAGCAGAAATCTCACAGATATCTTATATATATATATATATATATATACATAAAGGATTATTTCAAATCACGTTTTGCCCCTTTCCCCCTTTACGGGCTGAATTTCTAAAATTCCAGAAATTGGTTTTTAGGTATTCGTATTAGCTACATTTTAGAGCAAAAATTTCACGTATATCTGTTTTTTTTTTTTTTTTTTTTTTTTTTGTTTTTTTTTTTCAGATATATAGGATTATATGAATTCACATTTTCCTTCTTTCTCCCACCCCCCTCTCCTCCTTCGGGACCGAATTTCTAAAGTTACAGATATTAGTTTTTAGATATTTGTGTTAGCTATATTTTAAAGCAAAAAATTTTACAGATATCTGTTTTTTTTTTTTTTTTTTTTTTTTTTTTTTTTTGAGATATGAAATATTTTGTGAAATCACGTTTTGCCCTTCCAGCTCGCCTTACCGGGGGGGGGGGGATTTTCTAAAATCGCTTCTTAGTGGATGTCTACGTAATAGAAGGAACATTATCACAAAATTTCATATAGGTCCAGAGGCTTGGGCTGGGCGAAGATGAATCACTCACTCAGGACAAACGATTATATATTATATATAGATATACACATTCTCAAACATAAAAATGAATTTAAGCAATCTTTTTGAAATATTTTTATCTAGCATAAAATTAGCATAGATTATATACCATTAAAAATGAATTAATTATATGTGAAAGAAATATATTAAAGAAAAATGAATATTAAATCAAAATAACATATGTATTAACAATTCAAAAGTCATTTTTATACAAATTACGATAGTAAACAAAATTAAAAAAAAAAAAAAAAAAAAAAAAAAAAAATGTCGTATAACAAACACACAACACATACATCACATATTATAAAGTATTTTTTAAGATAGGTTAATTTTTGTCATCTAATCACACTAACAAATCACATACCTAGCAATTTTACTGTAAGAGGCCTACACGGGCCGAAATTTTGAGTTCCGGACGAACGTTTTGCTTGCTCTGTCCAGTTCAGTATGAAATCTAAAAGTTCGGCCCGGGCCACATTTATTTATTTTTATGTTCTATTTTATTCTATTTAATTTATTTTATTTTATTTTTTGCAATGTATGAGACAGCCCGCCTCGGCCCGGACAAAAACAGATAAAATTAGCCCCAAACAGGCTCGGGTCGATCGGAAAAAATGAAAAAAAAAAAAAAAAAAAAAACATGCATTTCTATGCAAAATAATAATAATAATAATAATAATAATAATTACAAGATAAAAAGAACTTTTTACATACCACGTTTTTAAATTTTCTGTTGAATCATATACAGTCGGCTGCAAAATTATTCGAGCACTAGCAATAATCCCTGTCTAAAAAAAGTACACTTAATACTGCTTTGTTAAATAAATCCTTATCGAGTCGTGTTCTTATTCAGTCTAAGAACATGATTCGACAAGGATTTATTTAACAAAACAGTCTTAAGTGTACTTTTTTAATATAGGAATTATTGGCTAGTGCTCGAAACATTATGCTGCCGACTGTAAACTTGACAATTCCATGTATTAATACATACTTTTTAAAAAGTTTTTGTGATGAATTATCCCATCAACTTGAAAGAAAATGATCAAATGCGTAATAAAGAGAGCAATTATAAGAAATTTTCAAACATTTATTACTTGAATAAAAGTATTAAAAGAATGCATTGTCATTTGTAATACTAATAATAACAGGAGACTTGGCTTTGGAATATTAAAACCCGAATAAACTACTACGTCAGAAACACCAAAGGAAATATTTGAGATGCATACAGCTGTTTCGGTAGCCTTAAGCGTACCTTTCTTTTTTCACTGAAGACGGTACGCTTAAGGCTCCCGAAACAGCTGTATGCATCTCAAAATTTTCTTTTGGCGTTTCTGACGTAGTAGTTTATTCAGGTTTTAATATTTGTAATACTACTTTGGTGTGAAATTGCTGTCATTTTATGGTCGACAAGATACATTAAGTAAAATATAGAAATAACTAAGCATAGTACGTACAGTGCAGTTCATATATAATTGAGATATTTCTATTTTCTTGATACTGTCCGTCTCAAACTATCATCCGATATGCACCCAAATTGAAGTCCACGGTATAAGGCGTTGTTACAGGCAACACGGCAACAGAAACATGGACCTGTGATTTTGAGGTTGAAGACACTGCTGAAGGTTGCTGGGACCCGAATCGAGTTTTAAGTGTTTTCAATGTATTTTCTTTTCAGTTTTTAATTGTAAAGAGGTTTAAAAATAGTGATTTTTATACTTAAAAAAAAAAAAAAAATCATTTAAATATAGTAGCCAGTGAAACGAGAAAGCCTACTGGTTTATATCAAAAATCAATAAAATAATTTTTATTCGATATTTTGTAAAGTTATTCGACTCATTGCTTTTCATTTGGAAATTTCAATAAAATAAAAAACTTTTTAGAAAAGTAGAACCAATTCCAAAAAGCAACTGTTATTCAAACTTCTAAAAAATAAATTGAAAACGTCATAAAATGAAATTGTAAATTGCGCCTAAAAGTATTAAAATAAATTCCATCACCGGGCAATATTAATACTACAACTAATCATAACTTTTGTAATCAGCACCAAATGAAATAAAAACTTATAATTTTATACAATAGTTACCAATCATTTTTAAAAATGTAAATTTGAATCTTTGGAATTGTTGTATGCAAAAACAGTACAATTTCCAGTACATTTTACCCCCACGTAATAGTTGTAAAAATAGTTGTATGTAAAAAAAAAAAAAAAAAAAAAAAAAAAATCGTTCGTTTGCACTAGTCTATTTTCAAAAACTGCTCAAAATTTTAGTAAGATCTGGTGCATTAGTTTTTGATAAATCGTGTCCCCAACTTTTCTGAATGATCTCAAGAAACCAAGTCCGATCGGCTGAATTTTCCAAATATTTTAATAAAAATTTATTAAATACTTTTCAAAAGTTGCTCTTTTATATCCTCAAACTTTTCAATAAAAAAATGTATTTATTATATTTAAGAGAAAGAGACAGAAAGAATATGCTTTTTTTTAGCCTTTGAAGTCTATGTAACACCTTAAAAAAATATTTACTTATGATAATTTAAGCAGATAATATATATTTTTTTCCCTAAAAGATGTTTAAGAAAATTTACATAAGGTGAAATTAAGTTTTAAAAAATCCTGCAAATTTATTTGATGAAAATCAAATTTTACTTAAAATAAGAAAAGGGGGGGGGGGAATTTAGGAGATTTTAAAAAATGAAAAAATTACAGTTTTCAAAAAACTTTTCAACAAACACATTTATTTGTAACGCTTAGATTATATCTGTACTGATAAGTATAAAGGATTTAAGTCCATATTCTTGATTTTTCAGGAAACGAAAAATAAAATTAAACTGTCTAAAAACAAATCAGAAGAATCGATTAGGGAAAAGGGATTATGTTGATTTATAACCTTTATACCATTCAGTGATTGTTAACCTTCATTTAAAAACAGGAAAAAACTGAATTAAATATTTTATACCATACATGAATTGTAAATTTCTGATTTGAACCTTTTTTTACCAATCGATTTTCTCAAAGACTAAATGACATAGACTTAAATCCTTTATACCAATCGATTGAGAATTTTTTTCTGAATCTGACTATGTACTTAACTCAAAATCGACATTTTTGGACTTAAACCCTTTATACTTATCAGTACAGATATTATCTTGCTTTTCTATTAAACTTACTAATTTTAGTTGTTTTTCGCTCAGGGAAAACGTAATGATGATTCACAGTTATTACGTATTTAAATACACTTAATAAAGTATATGAAAATCAACATTTAAAAAAAATAAAATAAATAATAATAATAATTAAATTTAAACTTTAATCATTTTTATCCTTTCTACTATATACTACTTTTTTTTTCTCCCCGATAAATACTATAAATTAATAAAATAAAATAAAAATGGAACAGCTTTAGTATAAGGTGCCTTTGGCAACTTTTAAAATTTGGTGCCAAAGTAACTCGGGCATTTTTCGCCACTGACTTTACATCCGCGACTATGATAATTATTTATACTATAGCAGCGTATTAAAATTATAAATAAATTACAAAGTACTAAATCAGAGTGAAACTATAACAATAATTATGCAAATTAACCATTTTCAATGTGTCGTGTCCAACTAGATCATTTTACCAAAAAAAAAAAAAAAAAAAAAGGCTTTGCAAAGAGGATATTCATAAAATTTTCTAAATTTAACGTTTTTTTTTTTTTTTTTTTTTCTGGACAAACAAACAAGAAAATTAAGTATATTAAATTTAAAATTAAAAAAAAAAAAGTAGCATCGCTTGTGCTCGCATAACAATTCCTTATAGTTTTAACATAACAAATTATTCCTACGGTAGATATTACATCTATAAAATTCAAAAATTCAAACTATATAACAAAATGCAACCAACATCGTTACTTTCTTTATTCTATTCTATATCTTAAAACAATTTTTATAGATGCCACACGCACCACATAAACTTTAAATTTTACATCCACTTTTTAAGATAGCATGCGACCATGTTTTATATAAAATTAAATCTTTAAATTAATTTTTTTACTTATTTTTATTTCATTCTGCACGTGCCACTTTTTATTTCCTAATTCAAAATTATTAAATAAGACTTTTTCGATAGTGTTTGTTTCGATACTGATTATTATTAATTTTCTTTTCTTTTCTTTTTCTTAAAAAAAAAAAAAAAAAAAAAAAAAAAAAAGATTTTGATGAAATTCTGGCAAAAGCAGAATTTAGTTTAGGACGGAGGACTTAGTTTTTTTTTTTTTTTTTTTTTTGATTATAACATTGCTTTCAAATTATTCAATTATATTTTCGATAAATTTCAGATTTTGATAAATGTCCAACTATCGAAAAGTGACACCGCAAAAATCCCAGATTGAGACTAATAGTCCTCAGTCCTTAAAATTAAAAAAAAAATAAATAAATAAAAAGTTACTAATAAACTTTTTTTTTCTTTTTTTGTTAGATTCAGGTGATTATTTCTTTTTTGCTTATAAATAACTCAAAAAAAATTTGTCAAAATATTTAAATTTTTAATTTATTTTTAAGTCTTTTTTTAAAGTTATTATTATTATTATTATTTTTAACTAATAATTTCAGATGGAAAAAATTTTCGTTAGCTGAAAAATAAATAAATAAATAAATAAATAAAGGGTTAATTGCGAACGCAATTCTTTCAAAAGATGAGAGTTAATCTAAGCACCCCGAAAAACACTTAACTACAAACTTTTTTGTAAATCGCTATATTCATTTCCTAGTAAACCCAATTTCTGCTATATGATACAATGGGCCGATAAAGGGTTAACAGCGAACACGAATTAAAGTCGCATGTTTATAGTTAATGATGTTCATCCCGGTATCAAAACTGATATTTAAGAGCTGTTCTTACATTTTTACGATAAAAATATTGTTAGAACATTATAGACTCCGAAATTCATATTTAATATTAACCTAGAAACTTTTTCATTTAAAGAACTCTCATTTTCCGTACGTGATATGTAGATGTATTAAACTCAATTGTTTCCGCGTTCTCGCCACACCCTGCGGGTTTAAATGTAGATGTATCTTCTGTATCTTTTTCGCTTCTGTAAAACTGTTTCAGTATATGTATGTAAGTGCCTCTCTAAAGAACGAGCCTCGGGCTCGTTCCAAAAACACTACATATATTTTAATAAATATTCCAGAAATCACATCAACGATTATTTTCACTTGAATATATATCACCAGAGAATAATATGAAAATGTTATAGATTTATTTACAGAATGCAATGTGCTGAATTCCAGAAGAACTGAAAAATTGGAGAGTGCTGACAAACATGAGCCAAGTAAGATAAAAAAAAAATTTCCAGTAAGAAGATTTACAGGTAAGCGAAATTTTACTTACCTAATATCTATTTGGCAAGTGATATATTATTGAAATATCAACTAAAATATCTCAAAGTAAAGGTAAATGAAAGAGGTAAAATCTTACTCACGCCATATATATAAGTGAATATTTTATTAAAAATCAAATAGATTATGAGCTTGATTTCAAAACAGAATTATAAAAAAAGAAATAGTTGATAAACTGTTTTTCTAATAAACTGTTCTTGGTGAAAAATAAATTACGAACACTGATGAACTATCTAAAAAAAACAAAAAATAACTGCCTATTCATATGCCTATATATTAACGAATTAAAACAAACTGTTATATTTTCAAACAGACTATTTTGGAGAAATAAATTAAATAAACAAAATGAACTTATTTAAAGATACCAATATTGAAGCACTAAATGCAAATAATTAATTTAGAATTGAAAATTTGTTACAAAAAGATGATCTTTTTTCAGTTATCACTGACGAGCCTCCTACACCAATTACAGATGCATGGAGGTCAAAAGATCGCAAAGCGCGTGCAATTATAAATTTATTAGTTGACGACACTCAAATAATAAACGTTAAGAACCTCTCCACAGCTCGTGAATGCTGGGAAGCTCTTAAAAAAATACATGAAAGGTCATCGCTCTCAAGTAAACTATTTCTCCTTCGCAAATTATACTCCATTAAATTAACTGACGGAGGTAATATGACAGAGCATATCACTAAAATATATCAAACGCGCGACAAGCTGATAGCCATTGGTGAACAAATAAACGATCAGCATCTCTCAGCTTTAATGCTTTGTTCTCTGCCACAATCTTACGATATATTAATCACTTCTTTGGAAAGTAGAGATGAAGCAGACCTTTCCCCCGAGTTTATCCGATCCAAACTAATAGACGAATATTTAAAGAGAGAAGAAAATAAACACGAAAACAATATTTCAGCTTTGAAAATAACTAAAACAAAAAATGAAAACGTGAAATTCTGTAAGTTTTGTAAAAGAAATAACCACAATATTGATGAATGCTGGATTCTAAAGAGAAAAAATAATTCGAGATCCCAACAAAATAATAGATATAACAAAAACAGACAGCCCTTTAGAACTGCAATGTGCTCTCATGATAGAGATAACGCAGACAAAACACAGATTTCGGTAACTGATAAAAATACATCAGACAAGGTGTTTACATTATATATGGGTATGAAATCAGATAATTGGTATATTGATTCAGGCTGTTCGACACATATCTGCAACGATAAAAGTAAATTTTATGAATTCTATCCTAGCTCCTTCTGCGTAACGATCGCGAATGGGCAGGAAATAAAATCGTTTGGACATGGATCTGTAAAATTACATACCATAAATTCAAATAATACACAAAACACCATACTGTTAAAAAATGTCTTGTATGTACTGGATATTGAGACAAATCTCATCTCTGTGAAAGGGGAAACAGAAAATGGGTGTATAGCAGTATTTAAAGATAGATCATGCAGAAAAATGCATGAAGGCGAAACATGTATTGAAGGGTATATCAATAATAATTTATATGAATGTAAAATAAATTCAGATACAACACACACCATAAACATTGTGAAAACGTGCGAAAATAAAAACTGCATAGACAAATGGCATGTTAAATTGGGTCATAGAAATGTTAATCATATAAAACAGTTAGTAAACAAAGACATGGCAACAGGGATTAAACTAGATGATTGCAAACATGATAGTGTATGCGAAACTTGCATATTATCTAAGTTAACTGACAATCCTTATCCCAAAAAGGCTCAATTTAGGGCAACAAAAGTTTTAGAGTTGGTTCACAGCGATTTATGCGGGCCGATGAAAACCCCCACGGTCGGTGGAAGGAAAGTATTATTTTTTGACGTTCATAGACGACTTTAGTCGATTTACCGTTATATACCTATTAAGAAATAAGGACGAAGTTTTATCAAAATTAAAACAATACATAGCAATGACCTCAAACAAATTCGGGAGAACTTTGCAGGCAATCCGCTCAGATAATGGAGGGGAATACACCGGAAAAGAATTCGATGAATATTTAGGAAAATTAGGAATAGACCATCAATTCACAGTCCCCTATTCGGCTCCTCAGAATGGCGTTTCTGAGCGTAAAAATCGAACTTTGGTTGAGATGGCACGTTGCTTATTAAAAGATGGAAATTTACCGAATTCTTTCTGGGGTGAGGCAATTAATACCGCTGTTTACTTACAGAATAGACTCCCGACTTCCGCGTGTGAATCAACACCCTATGAATTATGGACGGGTCGAAAACCTGACCTGTCAAAATTAAAACCCTTCGGTTGTCGTGCCTATGCTTATGTACAAAAAGTACACAGGGGAAAATTAGATGATACCGCCCAGCAAGGTATATTTGTAGGGTATGATAATAGGAGTAAAGGGTATAGAATTTGTACGAATGGTAAAAACATAATTATAAGTCGTACTGTAAGATTTATAGAACATGAAAATAAAGAAATAATAAATAACGAAACATTAAAAAACAATGATGAGAGACCTGATAACATAAAGCTATCACCAAATCTGCAGATAATAGATTCGGAAGCAGAAAACACAGATGATAGCAGTTTGTCAGATAATTCACAAGACTTACCGCGAAGATCGCAAAGATCTAATAGGGGGGTACCACCTGATAGATTTACGTTCACAGTAAACAATAAAAGAATTGAAGAACCGAAATGTTGGGACGATATAATGAAAATGAAAAATCCCATAGAGAAAAAAAATTGGATTAAAGCCACGTTAGAGGAAATAAACTCACTTAAGGAAAACGACACATGGGAATTAGTAGAAGCCTCACCAGGAACTAAAGTAATAGGTAGTAAATGGGCATTTAAGGCAAAATTCAATAATCAGGGACTAGTGGAAAAATATAAAGCAAGGTTGGTAGCCAAGGGATTTTCCCAAAAATATGGCATTGATTATGAAATTATGATGAAACCTTTGCACCTGTTGCATCACACACAACCATAAGAAGTTTTCTAGCAATGTCCCTGTACAAAAATTTAAGTTTAAGACATGTTGACATTAAGACGGCTTTCTTACATGGGGAATTACAGGAGGATGTATATATGCAGCAACCAGAGGGTTATGCTGCACCAGGCGAAGAGCATAAGGTTTGTAAGTTGAAAAAAGCCATCTATGGGTTAAAGCAGGCCGCGAGGGCTTGGAATCAGAAATTAAATGATACATTATGCAAATTAGGTTTCAATCAAAGCCAGTACGATAAATGTCTTTATAAAAGAAAACAAAATAATTCAACAACATATGTTCTAGTCTATGTTGACGATTTATTAATTGCGGGTGAAAATAAAATTATAAACATGTTAATAGACAAATTGAAAGAAGAATATCCGTTGACAGACTTAGGCGAAGCTAAGTATTATCTAGGAATAAATTTAGAAAGACCCAGTAAAGGCACGATAACGCTCGACCAAACGAACAAAATAATGGAACTAATAACCAAATTTGGGCTTGAAAATGCGAAACCGACAGATACTCCCATGGAGCCAGGCTACATAAAGTTAGTCGATAACGAAAACATTCTACCGCACAACACCCAATACCGACAAGCTATCGGAGCGCTACTCTACATAGCCACGGTATCGCGACCGGACATTAGCGCTGCAGTGGGGATTCTAAGCAGAAGGAATGAGTGTCCCAGATTAAAGGATTGGGAGGCGGTTAAGAGAGTCATACGCTATCTAAAAACAACAATTAACCTAAAATTAACATTTAGCAATAAAGAAGAACCTATCCTGAGGGCATATGCAGATTCAGATTGGGCAAATGATGCATCCGATAGAAGATCAATCGCAGGAAACCTGTTCATGGTCGGAAGAAATCCCATTCAATGGAGCTCAAAGAAACAAAATTGTATAGCTATGTCCTCCGCTGAAGCTGAATATGTGTCCGCAGCGAACGCTGCACAAGAAATAATATACATTAAGAATTTATTGCACGAACTAGATTTAAATCAAGAGGAACCAATAACTTTGTATGAGGATAATATGTCCTGCATCAAATTAGCAGAAAGCGACAAGTACCATCATAAAACGAAACATATTGACATACGATACCATTTGCTTCGTGAAAACATTAAAGAGAAAAAAATTCAAATGGTTTATAAGTCTACAGAAACTATGATTGCTGACATCCTCACTAAGGCTTTACCCAGAACTCTCTTTGTTAAACATAGAAACAAACTATTAAATTAGAATAGGACTTTCAGAGTCTAAGTGGGGATGTTAGAACATTATAGACTCCGAAATTCATATTTAATATTAACCTAGAAACTTTTCCATTTAAAGAACTCTCATTTTCCGTACGTGATATGTAGATGTATTAAACTCAATTGTTTCCGCGTTCTCGCCACACCCTGCGGGTTTAAATGTAGATGTATCTTCTGTATCTTTTTCGCTTCTGTAAAACTGTTTCAGTATATGTATGTAAGTGCCTCTCTAAAGAACGAGCCTCGGGCTCGTTCCAAAAACACTACATATATTTTAATAAATATTCCAGAAATCACATCAACGATTATTTTCACTTGAATATATATCACCAGAGAATAATATGAAAATGTTATAGATTTATTTACAGAATGCAATGTGCTGAATTCCAGAAGAACTGAAAAATTGGAGAGTGCTGACAAACATGAGCCAAGTAAGATAAAAAAAAAAAAAATTCCAGTAAGAAGATTTACAGGTAAGCGAAATTTTACTTACCTAATATCTATTTGGCAAGTGATATATTATTGAAATATCAACTAAAATATCTCAAAGTAAAGGTAAATGAAAGAGGTAAAATCTTACTCACGCCATATATATAAGTGAATATTTTATTAAAAATCAAATAAATATTTCTTTTCATGCACGTTTAAGTGAAAATTTGCCCTATTCTCTCCTATTAAAAAAATCATAAATTTCGAATAACTTCTGAAGTTTTTTAATTAGAATGTTGCAAATAAATAGGGTTCTTGCCAGTGTCATAAATAATATTTTAAAACTGGTCAGACCTCTCTGCGATCATTTGTTCGTGAGATGTCGTGTAAACAGACTAACAAACTAACAGACACCCTACAGACGGACACCATACAAATTTTGCTATTTTCGGATTTCTCACACCTGAAAACGTATAAAAAAGTCAAAAAACCGAGGTCGAAAATTTTCACGATTACCTAAGTTCCCCATACCTATAGTATGATGGGGAACTAATAAAATAAAATTAGAAATTCTAACTTCTAAACTTTCATTAAATTATTTATTTTAATTTATAATTGTTGCCAAAAAAATTAAACTTTAAATTTTACATCTACTTTTTAAGATAGCACGCGATCCTGTTTTATATAAAAATTAAATCATTAAATTCATTTTTTTACTTATTTTTATTTCATATTGCTCGCGCACTTTTTATTTCCTAATTCAAAATTATTAAAAAAAAACTTTTTCGATATCGTTTGTAACGATACTGATTATTATTAATTTATTTTCTTTTTATTGAAAAAAGAAAAAAAAAAGAGATTTTGATGAAATTCTGGCAAAAGCAGAATTTAGTTTAGGACGAAGGACTATTAGTTTTTTTTTTTTTTTTTTTTTTTTCTTTTTTCAAATTCTAACATCGCTTTCAAATTATTCAATTATATTTTCGATAAATTTTAGATTTCGACAAAAGTCCAACTATCGAAATCGACAACGCAAAAATCCCAGATTGAGACTAATAGGCCCTCAGTCCTAAAAAAAAAAAAAAAAAAAAGAAAGAAAAAAGAGTGTATACATGTTTTAAAAAGATATGATAATTTTACTTAAAATAAGAAAGCTTAATATATATATATATTTATTTATTTTTATTTATTTTTATTTTATTTTTGTTAACAACATTCTATTAATTTAATAGATGTTTTAAGAGAGTCTTTAATTTAAAATTATTAAACAATGTTTGTGTTAAAAATATGTTAAACGTAGTTTAACACTTTTTTTATTCAATTATAAATAATAGAATAGATATGTATAAATTTGACAACTTTTAATTGTATTTTGGTGTTGAATATTTGAAGATATATATGTTTGTAGTCTTCAATCTACTTTATCGAATTTTAATAAGAAGTAGTTGAAACTTTTGACTTACCCAACATATAATAAGTTTTTTTTTTTTTTTTTTTTTTTTTTTTACATTAGTGAAAAATATTGCAATGAAAACTTTAAATTTAAATACCTCTATGAATTAAAGAAACATAAGAGATATTTTTTTTTAATATCTTACCTGATTATGAATGTGAGCATTACAATGAAACCTTTAAACGTAAGCATGAATTAGTGAAATTTAAAAGATTGTGATTGTATTTACTAAAAGATCTTACCTGATTATGAATGTGAACAGTTCAGTGAAATCTTGAAACGTAAGAACTAATTAATGAAATTCAAGAGATTGAATTATTAAAATATTTTACTTATGATTATGAATGTGAGCATTCCAGTGAAATCTTTACATGTAAGTACAAATTAGTGAAATTTAAACTATTGAATTGTTAAAAGATCTTACCTGATTATGAATGTGAGCATTACAGTGAAATCTTTGAACGTAAGTATGAATTAGTGAAACATAATACAGTATCTACCAATAAGTATTTGGACATTTTCAAATTTAGACATTTTGTGAAATATCTAGAAAAGTTCTTTAGGAATCCCACAAACACATCTTGGAATTTTGGTAGTATGAAGGACATGTTATACTTCACACATATAGCCACATTTCAGCAAAAGTTTTGTCTTGAAGAGGAAAAAGGGACCAATAAAAAATTAAACAAAACAGAAATTTTTTTGGATCACCCTATAAAAAGTAATCCTTTAAAGGAGTTTTGGCTGTAGCATGTGATTATAAAAAAATTTCTGATTATCTGTATACATTTTTATGAGGCTACCATGTATACATGGGGATATTAACTTTTTTTTTTTTTTTTAATTGCAAAAAAGAATTCCACTTTTTAAATTATGGCAAGTAGGGTATTAGACAAAGTGCAAAAACATTCTTAGGAAATTTGGCACACTACATTAGACACAACATATACTCTAACCAAAATGCAAAAAGGCTCAGTATCTTACGAAATACGAGTATTTTTACTAAATAATTTTTAATACGCTAACATTTAAAAAATTTCATTTGCATAATTTAATAACCAAAAGTATGGAGCAACTTATATGAAAACCCCAAACAAATATCGGGTAAATTCAAAAAATTATGAAAGATAGAATAATGAATAGAATTTCAGTTCTCTCAAAATAAAAGCTAAATTATAACGGTTTTGTTTTACTCCCGTTTTTATTTTAATTCAATCAGTGCCCAATCGTAATATAACGTTTGCTGATTGTAAATAAAGCCTCCTATTATCTTCCTTTTTTCTTTCTTTCTTTCTTTTTTTTTTTTTTTTTTTTTTTTTTTGAGAAGAACTGAAATTCTCTTCATACTATCTCGCATAACTTTTTGAATTTACACGATATTTTTGGGGAATTTTCATATAAGTTGCTCGATAATTTTGCTGTGAAATTATGCAAATTAAATTTTTCAGAAGCTAGCACATGCGTAGTTAAAAATTATTTAGTAAAAATGCTCATGGGTCATTCCGAAAAAAAAAAAAAAAAAAATGTAAATTTCACATTTTAAAACTTAAAAAATAAAAATAATATTTGCAAAAGAACTTTATATTCCAATGATAGCCAAGAATGCATAATTTATTATGGTATAAAATTTAATTTGATTAATCAAGTATTTTTAAGGATTTTCTTCGTTTTCCGTCAAATTTGATTTATCTGTGTTAATTAATCATTTAGATTGAGCTTTACTCCTGTAAATATATGCAAATACATTAAAATTTGTCATACACATTGTAAAAATTATCATAAATATAATTATTTATATATTTTTCTTATATTATAGTACACTATGTTACGAATTATGGTACAACAGAAGAAAAAAGTTTATTTTTCTATTATATATTTAGTTTACGTAACTCTTATTTTATTGAAATTTTATTTTTCCGACTGAGTGAAAATAATGCCTGAACCGGGAGTCGAATACCTGATCTATGACTTACAAGGTCAAGGCTCTACCAATTGAGCAATTATTTTCACTCAGTCGGAAAAATAAAATTTCAATAAAATATGATTTTCTTCCACAGTTGATTGTGTGATTTTAATAAAAATTACATAACTCTTGTTTTTACGTTTTATAAAAGGACTATAATTCATATTTAAAATAAAATACATTTATTTTGCATTACTATGTTTGTTTCATTTAATAATGATAAAATAAGCGTCTGTAACAGAGTGGACATTTTCTGTAACAGAGTGGACACCTTCTGTAACAGAGTAGAAATATTTTATAATACTGATCATTTTTTCCCCTTCAAAATAGGAGGGGGGTGGGAAGAGGGAGCCAAAAAAAAAAATTGCAAACATTATTTAATGATTTAATGGTGTTTTACACAATTATTGTTATACGTTCTTATGCTTTCTCACAAACATCCACACTACATGGAAATTCATAATATAGTCGCACACCCTGCAATTTAAGTGTGGGCTCAGGTAACATTTCAATGATCTGATCAAATTCTATGTATGAAATACCTTAATCATCAATTTTGAATAAATTTGCACTATTATTATCAATTTTTCAAACTAATAATTCTTACTTCTCCATTGTTCATATCTTCTTGTGTTACTACAGCATATTTGAATGTTAATTTATAATGAGTACCATCTGTGTTGAATTTTGCAAGTACATGGACTCCAGCTTTTATATCTTTTTGAAATATTTATTTTTATTTTTCTCAGTTCTTCATCCATGGACAATAGTTCATCAGTTTCTGATGAAGCCGATAAGTAAGCATTGGATATTTTCAGCTTTCAGTTGTTGGATTTAAGGCTGATTGACTTCGCTGGGGTCCTAGGAATAAATGTATTGCCCTTACATGATGGTTTTTCTAAAGAGTCCTAGCACACATTTACGTGAGTGTCAGAGAAAACCACAGAAAACCACATAGTTAGGTTGATGTGCGTGTCGTAGGATTGAACCTGGCACTTCCCATCTACTTTATTATTTCAATCTGTTTATTTTTAATTAAATATAATTTCACCTTAGTTGTATCTTTAAAGGAATTAAAAATTTAGTAGCATCCTTTATATTATTACTGCATAATATTACAACCGGCCTTCCTCTTCAGCATGCCTCTACATCATCATCGGCTCCTTTGTGGTGACCTGCTTCGAAAAAATTCCAAGTGCACCACTTAAAATCAACTGCATACTTATTAAATACGTAAAATTTTTTATTTTGCCGATATTGATTAAAAGGTGTATCGGAGAAAATTGAACAACATTTATTTTCGTATCTGAAGCATCTTTAAAACTGGGTACGAATAGATGCTAGACCATGATCTAAGCACAGATTCCGTTCATATATACATGACTTTGATATCAACTTACACTGTTCTCTAATAATTTTTCAGGGTCTTCCAAAGTGATTTATTTCTTACATAATACAACTGATTTATATTTTGCATTGCTTTATTGAAAATACAAGCCTGTTGGAAATATTCTTAAAAATTAGAATCTCTCGATTATGGATTTGGCGCTCTGTATTACTTTCTTTTGGCGATATCAAAAAGAACAAAAAATAAATAAAAATAAAAAAGAATTTCCATGTAACACATTTAATGCATTTATCTGTTTAAAAAATAAATATATTAATTGAGGTATTTATAGTAGATAATATTATCTATTTCTATCAATATGTCCATTTTGTTACATTTTTTGTGTAACAGAGTGGACAAATAACCCTAAAGGTAAGGTTAGAGACTGTAAATTTCAAGCTATAATAAAAATAAACTTTCCTGAAATAAACTTCAATAATTACATATTGGTTTTCAATAATTTATTCATTTAAATTTTTTTTATGAAATAAAAATTTAAATGTAACAGAGTGGACATTTATTTAATGTATTCAAGATATTATAGACATAAAAAAGCAATTTATCTTGTTCTTGGAAATTTTATCCCAAATGACTGATTGCAGGGGCATAGTAAACACTTGAGGCAATTCAGTAGTGTTGCCAGCTTTGATATAATATTAAAATATTTTTTTTTTTATTTATTTATTTACTGTAACAGAGTGGACATAACAGAATTGAATAAAACTGGGGGCACATACAAAAAAAAAAAAAAAAAAAATTGTTTTTTCATAGAAATGAAAGGTGATGAGTTTTCTTTTTTGTCAGTTCTTTTCAGAATTTGTATTTCTGTTCTATATCATTAAACTGATTATTATAACTCATTACAAACTTGTATTAAATATGTTTGAATTTTATAAATTTCAGCTTGGGACAACTCTCTTCATCTATTAAAATACTTTATTGTGGATATTATATTTCATCTAGAATTTAAAGAAAAATATCCAATGAAAGAAATATAAACAGGGAATAAAAAACAAACATAGTTGCGTTTTAATTCTTTATCATTATTTAAATAAAAAATCATATTTTCTCGGACATAGTTTTTACCATTTTTTTTCGGAATGGCCCTCATATTTCGTAAGATATTTAACATTTTTACATTTTAATTGCCTTCTGCTGTGTCTAATGTAGTATGCCAAATTTCCTAAAAATTGCTTTGCGCTAGGCGTAATGCCTAATGTGTTATAATTTAAAAAGTGGAATATTTATTTTATTTATTTATTTATTTGGCAATTAAAAAAAAATTATATCTCCATGAATGTAGGTGGTAGTACCATAAGAATTTATACAGATAATGAGAAAAATCCTCATAATTACATGCTACAGCCAAAACGCATTTCAAACATTACTTTTTACAGAGTGATCCAAAACCTTTTGATTTTTTTTGTTTAATTTTTTACTCGTCCCTTTTTCCTCTTTAGGACACAACTGCGTTGCTGAAATGTATGACGTATAATATGTTCTTTACACTACCAAAGTTTCAAGATGTGTGTGTGTGTGTGTGTTGTGATTCCATAAGAACTTTTCTAGATATTTCACAAAACGTCGAAATTCGAAAGTGTCCAAATACTTGTCGGTAGCTATAGCGTAGAATGATTCATCGAAAGGTCTTACCTGATTACAATTTAAGCACACATTTTAAATTAAATATGGGATTTTACTATCATTTGTAAATTATGTATAATATCTGTTTATTATTATTATTATTATTATTATTATGACTGCTATGTACAATGTCAAAAATTAAATTAATATTATACGTAAGGACATATATAAAGAGAGTCTTGATATTTTAAATATTTAAAATTTTTGCAATTACTTTTTTAAATATTAATTAAATATAAATACTTTTAAAGATGAAAATTCAATAATTATATAAAAAATATTAGTTTTGAAGTATATACGCAAAGCCGGAAAGTATTGTAAAAACCTTTCTGAGTAAAATAAACAGAGCGTGATTACAGCTTAACATATATACTTATGTTAAATAATTTAAACACTTCTCATACATGTTACATTAAATCTCATATATGTATATATATATATATATATATATATATATCCCTTAAAAATAGTTTATTTTACTATTTTACAATAGTTTTACATTCCTCAAACGTAATACATTTTATATAATTATTGGCATTTAATATATCTTAAAATGTAATTATAAAATTTTTTTAATATTTGAAAAACTATTTTTATTTTTATTTATTTATTTATTTTAATTAAATATAAAAAAAATTAATTTATGATATTAAAGTAATTTCTGAAATAGCGTATAAGAGTATCAGTATAATAAAGATATTTATTATATACATTATTTAGAAATACTTGTAAAATCCTATATTTAATTTAGAATGGCAGAACTCAAATTATAATTTAATATATTGTAAACATTTTTTATAAATTTACTAAAATGTTTATCCAGAGTCTCTGTAAATTCACAATAATTCTTAGAAATAAATAATTAAGATTGTCAAACTTAAAAAAAAAAAAAAAAAAAAAAAAAAAAACTATTTTTATTAGTTAATTTCGCAATATAAAAATTAAAAATTACTATTTCTACTTTAGAAAATGCATTCTAAGTCACAAACATACTATTCTTGCCAATATTTAATTAAATTAATATTAGTTGTTAAAATGCATATGTAACATAGATTTTTCAGCATCTCTGATTTTTTTTTTTTTTTTTTCTGTAATTTTACATAAAATATAAGATATATGATTAACAGTATAGTTTTCTGTTGATATTTTTAACAGTGATAAGTTCTTTCGATGAATCTTTTTATTATGTCCCTCTAAGTCATACTTCGTTTAAAGGTTTCACTCCAACAATCACATCCATATAATCAGATAACATCTATTAATAATACAATCTTTTATTACTGAGAAAAATATATATATATATACTGCTTTCATCTAGAACGCATAAGTAGCCAATAAGTAGCCATTTTCTGAATCCCTAAACAAAAAATATAGATTTCCGAGTTACGCGTATAAGGTAACATGATCCAGAATTTCTAGTCTACACTTTTCTCGTAAGTGAAACAATATTATGAATCTTTTGTATTGCAAGAAATTCTCGCTTTATTTTATAGAATTGGGATATAAAACCAAATTATAGTTACAAAAATTCACCTCTTGTTGAACACGAGAGGTGAATTTTTGTAACTATTTTTACAGAGATTTATTTACAGAGATTTTTAGATGAGAATGACCACGAGAATATAAAAAAACGCTCTAAAATTCTAACAGGGGATTTTAGAACTCACTATCAAAAGGGGCTAGAATTTATAAGGATGATATGGAACTATTTTTACAAAACCTACAATTTAGGTTCTAGATGCGTCAGTCACATAATTCTTTCTCAGAGTAAGTTTCATTTATTCATTTTTACGTTTAAATTTTTTGCTGCAAGGTTTTACCATTATACTATGAAGAAAAAGTCTTATTGCATGTTTGTTAATTTAAAAGCTTAAACAACTTATTAAAATTCCATTTCGTGGGCTGTTGAACGCAAACCTACATCTCTTCAGGCATTTAACTCTAAATTCTTATTAAAGATTGTCCAATTTATACATTGCTATTCATTGTTATACTAAATATATAAAAGGTATTAAACATTATTATTTATTTATTTATTTATTTATTTTGTAAATTTACAATTTTAATTAAAATCGAAGTTTAAAAATAAATATGTTTATTAAAATATTCATTTAAAACTGATAATTTTTCAGTTTTTGCTCACTCTAAACGTAAGAAAAATGTTTTTAATAATTTATTTCAAAAAGTATTTTTTAGATATTTTTAAAAACTTAATTTTACCTTAAGTAAATAAATTTTCTTAAACGTTTATTTGGAAAAACTATATAATCTTCATAAATTAACCAAAGTAAAGCTTTTTAAAGTTTTTGAATAATGTCTTACATTAAAATAAAATAATGCTGCTCCTTCTTAAAACTTGTAATTAGCATCAATTGTACGCTTAAGTGAATGTTTTAACTGAATTGTAAAATAACGCTTATAGTGTATGCTTATTAAATACTTTTTCATGATTTTTGTAAAATATTTGTTTCAATACAATTCGGATATTCATTACTCATAAACATTTAAAAAAAAAAAAAACTTAGAAATATTTAAAAGTAAAACAGATTTTTTTTTTTTTTTTTTTTTTTTTTTTTTTTTTAGTTAATTAAAAACTTTCTTACGAAAAGTCGCTTCCACTGAATCTAAAATAATCTGGTGTGTCACTCACTCGACTTTCTCTTACCCTGAAATTTAATATACTATAATTACAGGTTACAGATTAAGAGGTAAGATAACGAGTACTGTTATGTAAACCGATGTTAAAACAATTCAAATTAGGCTTCGACATAGTTTTATATGATAATTAGCTCTGTTTAAGGGGGGCTACCGCTTCCCTCAACCCCCGTTTCATTAATGCACCTACATTTATATATAATTTAAATCTGTTATTAAAATTAAAGGTTCACTTGAAATTATTCAGGCAACTTTCAGACAACTTTCACGCAACATTCCTTAAAACTTATCAGTCTTGATTAAACTTTTCAGCAACAAACTTATGTTAACTTGAAAATGCAACTTTTGGACCTCCTGAAATTATTCGTTTTTAAGTTACTCTAAGAGACAAAGACAAAGATCAAACGTTAAAATACTTGACTTCAGTAAGCAAGAAGCTTCAAAACGTGTAAATATACAAAAACAATCAATGAATATTTAGCTTAAAAACATACATTATTACCATATGTCTATGAGGAATTAGTTTCAATTCCTGAGCAGCTTTCCTGAACATGGTAAAATATTTTAGCAAAGCATTTTCACTAACAATAAAAAAAAATGTTATCACTTAAATATTTTCTACCCTGTATATCTTTTGAAGATTATGTACAGAGCACAAGGTGAACCTAAATATAATCCTATAGTAATAATAAATGGCACAAACTAAAATACACTTCCATCAATTTTCAGCTATCGTTGCACTATAATGTAATTATTTTGTGTAGCCCTGTAAATAAACAGTGAATGACTTCCCTACCATATTTTACATGAAACATTTTTTTACGCTTATAAAAAATATACATTCATTTCATTTAGTTTAGTGCAGTCTATTTATGTTAAACTCTACTTTTACCTGCAATTTCCCCCATAGAGGTAATGTATTTGAATTCTCTTGGGTGTCCCTGTACATGAACTATTTGACCATTTGCTTCATCTCAACGAAAAGGTTAGTCTAGCATCCCTATATCATACACATTTAGAATACAAAGTTTGGACTTTCTGCTATCATTTGTTCTTGAGATATGGTGATAACAGACAGACACACTGACCAACCGCTAAAAACATGATTTTCGGATTCAGGGGACCTCAAAACATGGAAATATAACAAAAACTCACTTTCGAAATTTTAACCCTAAAACAATACTTTCTCTAATTTATGGGAAAGAGAAAGTAAAAAGGTTGGTTCTAATCACAATTTAAAATAACCACTAATTTATTCATTAATAAATATCCTTTTATAATTAATTATTGTAAACTAAAACAATATTAAAAACGAATTGTAAAAAGTCATATTTTCACAAATCTACAGTTTATTTAAAATACACCCTCATCATCTTTCACAACCTCTGTTTGAGGAGGTAGAAGCTGCACAATGCCATACACAAAGTCCAAACTCTTCTTTCTTCACTACTTATGTACTGATTAATATTTTTTTTACAGCACATATACCATGCATATAAAATGCAGTATATATATATATATATATATATATATATATTGAAGAATTGAAGAACGTAAAATTTAGCAATTAATAGATACATGATTAATACCAACAACACTCGAATAAAAGTTTTTTTTTTTTAATTCAATTTAAATGTTAGCTATACGCTAAATGATAATTTTTTACTTTACGCATACCATGCATATGAAATATAGTATATGTACAAATTAACGTATTTTTACTGTACATGTACCCTACATTGACATTACAGTATTCGTACTGCTTATAACTGCATGGTACATATGCATTATAATTATGTATCATATGTTTACGGCATATATGCATATTACAGATTTTATGGTATATATATATATATATATATATATATATATATATATATATATATACCGTATATTTAATATAGTACATATGCTAATTGTAAACGCTTTTATATTACCTATACCATATATTTATGATTTGGGTAATATCGAAATCTGTCCCTGAAAAGGATAATGTTGATGAGGATAACATCATTGAGTGGATACATATACATTTTGAAATAAATGATAGGTTTTGAACATATTACTGATGAAAAAAATTTAAGATGTTCTGATGTTCTCCACAATAGCCATTAGGTATGGTTTTACATGAGACACTAAGACACTAAGAGAAAATGAAAAACGCAGGAAATAATGGTCATGATACACACAATGACAAGCTGATTCAGTTTCTCTAGAAACAAGACAATAAATCTTTTTATGACAAAATGATTAAAAAGAAAAATCTTTCTACCCTATAAATAAAACCACACATGATAAAATCGACACGCACAAGGATTGTAATGAAGGATCCTTTGCATTGGAGAGCTTGGAGAAAACTAACCTAAACACTTCACAATCTTATACCATTGCACATCCGAGCTTTCCCAGAGAAACGAACTTCCAGTTCGGAGAGCCAAGTTTCCGTCCCTGCGCGCTACATCGTTCTCTTCGGCTTCTCTTCATCCTCGGCCGCAGCAGGCTATGTGGAAAAGCCTACTTCCAGCGACAAGAGGATAGTGCTTAGTATCTTCGTTCCTTTAAAGATGTCCGATTGATTATTGCACTTATTGATCATATAATGATCGGTTGTAATAACTATACCATTTCCACTATTTATGGTATTATTCAGTAGAGATCAGAAGTTGCGCACGAATAGCAAAACTACGCTGCACACTGCTTTTTTCATCGAAATAGTATGAAGGGCTTACTTTTTAGCTGTCGTATTATAGGTATGAGAAACTTAGATAATCATGAATTTTACGATCTCTGTTTTTGGCATTTTTACATGTTTTGAGATGAGAGAAATCAGAAAATCCGTCTGCAGATTAGTCAGGTTTGTAAATTAATCTGTGTAGACATTATCTCTGGAACGAACGATCATAAAGAGTTCGAACTAGTTTCTTTAGAATATCACTTATAATATTAAGAAGGAATTTATTTCTTCAACATTTGTAAGTTTTAATTTCATAAGTTATTCAGAATTTAAAATTTCTTTAATGTGGAAAAACAAGACAAATTTTCGCAAAAATGTGCATTATGAGGATTATGTTCGCTGTAAAAATATTATCTGGCCAGTTTAAAATATCAATTATAATACTAGTACGAATATCTATGACTATATGACATTTTATTTTGAAAATTTTGTAAATTATTAGAAATTTATAGTTTTCTTAACATTGGAGAATAGGGGAAAATTTCGCTTAAATGAATTATGAAAATTATTTTTATCATAAGTAAGTCGGAATAGTTTTAAAGTCATATTTATTAATCAGTATCATATTAATTATTATGACACTGAAATGAGCATTAATGAATATAAACATCTTATTTTTTAAAAAAAATCGTAAATTATTAGAAAATAAAATTTTGTGATAACATGACGGAACAGGGTAACACTATTTAGCATAAATTTAGATTATGAGATTATTGTATAAAAGCTGTTGGTAAATTATAAACTCAAAGCGCATTTAATTAAAGCTTATTTCATATTTAATCTACAACACTTTATGATTTTAAAAAACTCATTCATTTATCCGACATATAAAAATTTGATAATTGCTTCATTTCTTCCGGTATTTGCGGTTTGGTGTACATGTAAATCTACATTCTTTCCTCGACTCTTTTCTCAGTGTGTAATAATGTGGCCTATATAAGATACACGTGGGCACTTAGCCCTCACATATACATTGTATTTATCTACGATAACATATATCAAAATCATATATTAAATCATATATCCAAATGCATAATCGACTGGATTCCAATTACTTATATGTAATTTACAACTAACTAAACTAAATTTACTTTATTTCATATGTAGTGGAAATCTCGGAATTAGGTATTTAGAGGATTAGCGAGCTGATGAATTTTTCATGCCATAATCAATGGAAGGTTGGATGTACAGAAATAAAGATGGGGGATTTTACTTGCCTTTTAACAAGCAGCGCATGAAGCATGCGCTTATTAACTTTTTATGCTGAAAATAAAATTCCATAGATGTGAAATAAAACAAAATCGAACCCACGACCACGACCTCCATTGACCAAGGAAATTGTAGGAAAACTGAAATACTAAACTCATATTACTATCAGTAAAATTACACAGGAAATTAAGCTAAGATAAATCATCAATACGCGAGGTTGCTTAGTAGGTGATTCCTAATTTCCGATATTCCAGCAAAAGTATGACATATGTCGTAAATCAGACACCAAAATAGCAGAAATTTTGTTGATTTGCAACGAAGCAATCACATTTTATTCAGGTAATCAGCTTTGGGTTGGGGGGAGGGGGGGAAACGCGTAATTATTATTATTTATTTTTTTTTTATAATAATAATAATAATAATAATGAATTTTTTTAACTAACAACGAAAATATGGCCTTTTCTAGCATCTATCTAATAAAAATCCGAGTTAAAAAAAGAAAGAAAAAAAAAAAAAAAAAAAAAACGATCTTAAAACGGACCTTTTACAAAATCAGTAAAATTGAAACGAAGATTTCATGAATTCGGTGATTTTAAAACGGAAATCGAGACATTTTAAAAAGTTTCTTTAAAAAGTTCAAACTATAAAATTATTTATTTCATTAATCAGCTGAAAAATCTGCGTAAAAGTGGCGAGTAACTTAAAATTTAATTTTTCAAGTCTACTGCGTGGTGTTTAATGAAATAACAGGGAAATTTTCACGAGGCTTCAAATAAGCTTTTAAAAAAAGGCGCCACATTTTACTACATAAACCGTACATATTATTAACAGGTAAAAAATATAGATTGAGATATAAAGGAGAAATTTTTTATAACTTGTCAATATGCAAATGTATTTAAACAATTAAAAATCTATTTAATTTAACGATTTTTAAGCAAGAATATTCTACTAATATATATTAATAACTAGCTTATATTGTAATTAGCTTCATATTAATTTCCTTGGTTGAATTATTAGTTTAATTTTACTTTTATTTATTTTATTATTATCTTTGTTATTTCTTTAAATTCTAACGAATACACTGTAAAAAAAAAAAAAAAAAAGTAAAATCATGGCATTTGACCGTATAATTTTAGGGGAAATGACCGTTTTGCTACCTAAACGGTCATAATCCTTAAATTAATGCTTTGAAAGCGTAATTTAGGAAATGACCGTATAATTTTACGGAAAATGACCGTTTTGCTAACTAAACGGTCGTAGCCCGTAAATTGATGTTTTGAAAGTATAATTTTTTGAATTTTAATGCGAAAAAGCCGCAAATTGCTCCACAAATCTACGCAAATTGCTCTTTTCTTCCACCAAACCTTTTTCTTACAGGAAAATTCCTTAAAATGCTATCATCTCAGTGACGTAATGAGAGAACGCTTCCATTTTCAACTATAATTGTTATTTATACTGATTGAATGTGTTTAATTGTGCACGCATGACGCATAGAAACATCAACTGGTTTTAATAAACTATTGTTTTCTTAATTTAATTCAAAGAATTTCCATCTGACTGAAACTGAATAATTGATATGGATGAAATTGATTTTCTTTGTGTATTGACACGAAAACATTTTAAAAAAGAAAGCTAAAATGGTTTCTTGATTTGAAACCAGATTTGTAAAACACAAACTACAACCTAATAGTTGTTTTATCCACTAAACGCCTTTTTTTTTTTTTTTAACATACAGCATTCTAATTGCTCTTAACCCTTTAGTTAAGCCTTAGAAAACGGAAAGTTTTAATGCTGTTTCCACAATGCAATTTTTACAATATGCTAAAATAATGTTTATTTCAATATGAGATGAATATGTAATGCCATTTGAAGATAAGTCTTATGGTTATTATGTATGATCTTCACTGTTAAGAAACAAAGCTGTTTTATTTGAATATGACCATTAGATATGTACATGCACATCATATATAACAGGTTCTGCTCTCGAAATACTTCAGTCCTGCCTCCATTAAATGGAACTAAAAAAAAAAAAAAATTCTTCTGCTATTGTAAAAAGTGCAAATACGCCTAACACTTCATAAACACAGTTTGAAATCAGTCCTTGAAAACCTGTTTGGATGAGTAAGAATTAGGCTCTAGTTATTTCTGCTTTGCACCCACTACACAAACCATAAAGATCGAAAACCATGAAAAAAATCGTATTTTTGGATATACAAATTCTCTGTGTATTATTACATAAAGATTTATTATTAGTATTCAAAGTTGATTTGGGGTATCGATTAATTTTCAGAGATCTTGCATAGTTTTCAAAAGTTTCATTTTGTTTTTGAAGAAGGGTGAGAAATTCTCACCCATTATTTTCTTATAAGAACCTTGAAATAAGACTACCTCTTTAGTGTTAGTGTTTACGAATAAAAATGATTTCGAAAAATATGTTAGATTTTCTTGCTCAAAAATCAGTATCATAGTCTTTATAGAAAAAAAAAAAAAAAAAAAATGCGTTTGTTTTTCCAATATTAAAATTGACTGACTACTTAATTTTTGTCAAAAATAGCAAATTTAAATTTTAAAATAGTCTTAAAAGAAAATATTTTTTATGCATAATTTAAACGTTAACAATATTCAATTACTGTAAAAAATTTCTGTAAAAATAAAGCACACTTTTTTAACATAAATACAGCATAAGTTGCTGTGTATTTTTACAGCTACTTCTGTAAAAATTATTGAAGATTGGTTACTTCATATTGTGCTGTAAATCGGTATCAAAATTTTTCCAGAAATCTTTTGGTGTGTATGACATGATTCATCAACCAATCAGTGTTGTTGTTGACCTTATCTGTTTTTGTAAAGAAAAATCATTGTGAGCCCAAAAGCGCGATTGGCAAAGTGAAGAGAACAGGAGATTGTGTGTTCGAATCCCGGGCTACCGAAGATAGTTTGTTACTCATGAAAAAGTAAATTATATGTTTAAAAAAATAAATAAGTTGCTTAGTGTTGTGGATTTCTCCCTGTGTAATAATTGCAGGAAATATTTTTAAAGCATTCGAGAAACTCAAACTTTAACTTTTAATTTTACGATGAATACTACTTTTTTACAGGTTGGTTGTATGTTTCATCGCAACGTAAAATTACTGGCGATTCATCATTCATCGTCTAAATGTTTTTTTTACGGGCTTTGTCTGGAATCTCTGCTGCCGGGCTTTGCCCGTAATTTTACTGCAGCATTTTTTACTGTGTACTGTAAAAGCTGTAAATGTATCATGTAAAATTACTCTCTTTATTCATTCATTTTTAACAAATTTAATTTAATTTATTTGTTTTAAATAAATTAATTTCATTAGTACTCCGTATAGTTCAGAAAATAAAACCTACAATATAATATAATTTTGAAAGGGTTATTTCATATTTTTATTATAAATACAAAAAACTTTCAAAGAGAAGAAATAATTGAATATATCAAAAGAAGTAGAATGAAAGAAAAAAAAAAACAGATGATAATATTTCACCATAACCCACAAGACCCCAAATAAATTAATAAATAATTATAATAAAAATAACCATTAATAATTTTAAAAAGGATATGAAATAATAGATCAGTATGAATTTTAATAAAGATATGAAAACAGTCATAATAATTTACTTTAATACAATTGCAATGAATGTTCAAACTATATTGTACATTAACAAGAATAAGGAGCGCATCAAGAATATGATAATTTATTTACAAACAGAAAATATTCACGAGTGTTCCTCATATTTACAGTAGCTAAAGAATGAACTTTAGGCCATATTTTAATGTTGCAATATTATTTAATCCAATTAATTTAAATTGGACTCTTTATACCTTCCAGAACAATTCTTGGAAACCAGTTTCAACGCATTACACTATAAAAATATGTCCTTTAACATTTTGTAAATAAGGAGAATATCCACAGTAACTGAAAATTCTGGAACTCTCTAGGGTGTGTGTTTTAAGATTTTTTTTTTTTTTTTTTTTTTCCTTTTCCCTATTTCTTTCTTTTTTCTTTCTTTCTTTTTCTTTTCTTTTTTTTTTTTTTTTTAAATACAGAAAATGGTGAAAAAGAAGAAACATATAATCGGTCTTCTAATTTTTGTAAAAATTGTCTTTAAAATGTTGGCGCATATCTCAAAAATAAGTTTTGAATTTTAATGCGAATTCCATGCATTTATTAACAAAAAGGATTTCAAAAATATATTATAAAATAAAATTGTTTATTACATTTTAATTTTCTTAAAATGTTTAAGAATGAAAAATTCAGCCTAAGTGTTTCTCGGAATCATTTTAATTCGTCTGTCTCTGCTATGATCTTTAAACAGTTCAAGAAATAAATTTACTATAAACTATAATATTAAAATTTTTTGAGATTTTTTTTCTACGTGAAATTTCATATTATAATTCTGGAAAGTTATAAAGAAAAAGAAAAGAAATGGGAAAATAGAGAAAAAGAGAAAGGAAAACAGTAAGTTCTTTTCAATCCATCTCTTGTATGGACATATATATATATATATATACTTTAGCGTGATTCTGCTGAAACTTTATTTTTTACCTAACTTGATGTCTTATTTCTAAAAAAAATGTATATATTAAACTTAAAAAAAGAAAAAACTTATACACACACAAAATAATAATGATACTAAAACTAATCAATTAATACTTTTTTTTTTTTTTTTTCTGACTGCATTTTTTCTTACATTTTAATTGAGACTTTTCCACTGTATAATATCCATAGGCACAAAACCGCAAATCATCTACTATTCTATTTTTATTAAAGAATCTATTATTTATATCTCTGTTTTATATTTAAGCTAGGACTAAAAAGCACTTGCTCGACACCATACATATTAATTTCAATAACTTTGTTTTTCCTTTCTTTTCTTTTGTTATTTATTTATTGAAGATATTTTATAGTATACGGCATTGCATCATCCAGAGATTAAAAGACACCCCCCCCCCCTCCTTTTTTTTAAATCTTTGTTTTGCGCTTTTTTGTCACGTATACAATCTTGCTACTAATGACAAAAACGCACTTGATACATGATACAAACAAAAGTTTCAAAAAAGTAAAGGAGAAGGTAATCTTCTCTGCTTTTAACTTGGCTATGGTTTCTCCAAGGTTAAACTGTGATAGTGCAAAATCCATTAAAAACTCAAAAGCTATTCAAACTCCCTCTCCTAACTTTCAGTGAAACCTGAATTATTATCATTCATCAATTGTTGGATAGTTCAATAACTCTCCTACAATATAAAGGTATTGTTCAACGCATGTTTTCCCCCATTCCATTTCCCGCTCCCTGAATCAGCTCTTTGCTTGAAACAGACGTTGCAATTGGTCAAAAAGAGAGCGTTCATCCGGGCACTTCATTTGCGCATGAGAGTTACCGACCAATTGCGTACATTTTCCTCTCAAAACCTGCTTGATAGATACGAAAAAGGCGGTAACTGTTTTAGCCGTTTTGCCGTTTTTCTCGTTCCAAATTTTAGAAAAATTTATGGAAAGTATTTTTTCTTTTATAAGTTTGGAACAATAAAGAGAAATATTGTTGCATGAATGAGAGATCGGAAAATATCGGATCATTCAGAACTAGTAAATTGTCAATATAGAAAAAAATATTACTAAAATGAACGATTACTGTACTTTTACCTTTTTTTTTTTTTTTTTTTTTTTTTTTTTTTTTTCTATGGAACTCAGAATTTTGATACAATGAAATTTAAACAAATAGCACCAATTTTCACGCATATGGGTTTAGTATAACGAATCCATCGCATATTACCTAAAATGTACAATAAATGAATTACTACTCTTTTATTTCTATGGAACACATATTTCTAATAACAATGAAATTTAAATTCATTGCGCCAGTTTTTACGCATAGGGATATTTGCTTTTTAGAAGTGTTTGCTGTAATGGTGCTTGCTTGCTCTTCTACAAGAAAGTATCAGCATTAATTTTGACGTTTTTTTTCCCCCCTGAACACGTGCCACGAGACCTCATAAGAATTGGAATTAATAATTAAAAAATTCCCTTCTCAAAATTTAAACTCACCTACAAGACATATGTTTTGATTTTGTTTCATTAATATGTTTTCCAAAAAAAAAAAAAAATATATATATATATATATATATATCCATAAAAGGGAAATTACAGCCACTCATACTGGAGCATCCCGAACTAAGAATAAAACGTGCAAGATTTTTGAAGATTTAAGTATTCTTTCTCATTACATGTATATTATATGCGTAATAGTGCGCATGACTTCAATTACCAGAAATTTTTCTTGTCGTTACTCTTTTAAAGCTGCTTGTCTAGAATCGACGTTGATCTATAACATGGCCAGCAGTTAAAATAGTAGGAATTATTTAGGTTTTTCTTTCTTTTCTTCCTTTTTTTTTTTTTTTTTTTTTTTTTCTCCTTCGAATGTTGGTGAGAAATAAACTCAAATGACATTTCTTTTATAACTAAAACTTTCTTTTTCATATTAATCGGAAAACATATGACTTTAATCCTTTGCCATACATACTTGAACGTCGTCATGACGCGTTACTTTCTGATTGGCATCTGGATTCTATGTAGATGTAGTGTAGATATTTTCGTTTTTTTTTTTTTTTTTTTTTTTTTTAATGCATCTTGTGTAAAAAATGTAATCTCAGCATATACACGTGGGTTTCTGTTTCCCACAATTTATTATATTACTTACGTTATTAAATTTCCATTATAGACCAATGCCATATTTCCTAAATTATATTCATATATGAGTAGCTGATTCTGGATGTTGATACATCAAACCATAGTGCATATTATCGATGGAATAATTAATGGTTTATAAAACAACGAGGATACTCAGAAACGGTGAGTGGTAAATTTATTTATATCATACATCAGTAAAAATACATATACGAAACTAGTATTTTTACTGATTTAACTTTCGTATTTAATAACATTGAATTTCTGGTTTCAGTGTTATTGTATTTTTGTTTTTTCCTGACCAGTTAGATGGATCATTTGTATAAGTGACACGGAATAATTGCTCATTTTTATTCGCATGCTTTTAAAAAATTATACTTTTAATGTTGAGTGTGATTTCTATTAAATAAAGGCGAGTTGTAAAAATATTCAAACTTTTTAAAAGCTTATTCCTTATTAATTTGAAGCTATTGAAAAAAATTACTTTCATTACAGATGGAGCATAAAGTAACATATGCATACCATTAGCTCTAATAACCGATGCAAAAGACCTCTAATATATATGACCGTAGACTTCTAATATATGGTCATCAATAAATAATCTCAATTTCTTTTCGAATGTGTCCACAATCGTTTTAAAACGTATCAAAATTTTAATTTTCAATATGAAAAATACTTGCAGAAATTAAAAAGATATTGACGAATTTCAGATCAAATTTGAAGATATTGAAAAAAGTTAAAATTAATGTATGCATAATCTTTTTCTTTAAAGACGGATTTTACTGTAAAACTGATTTAATCTAAGCCAGAGAATTTGTGGTAGATTTTGGAAGCATGTTTATGGAATTATTTATATAGATGCTTCATATAGGTAGCGCTTTCATCATGCAAAAGTGCGTATTCAATTTATATATTTAAATGAGAGCATGTATTCTATATATTAGAGAGCATGTATATATTAAATAAATAGATTATAGTAGATAGATTATGTATATATTAAATAATAGATATTTATATATTGAAAAGCCAATAGAAAAGTTAAGAAATGCACTTACTTCAAAGTCTATTTCAAGTCTTTCTTCTTCAGGTATATTTTAATGGTGCGAAATCTTAAACCACTCATATTCATCTTCCGAGAATCTGCACCTATAAAAGATACATACTTATTTTCTATTGTATTTATTTGATATTTTGTAAATTGGTGCTTCAATGAATAAGCATTGTTCAATTTATTTTATTTTAATATTATCTTCTTGGTTAAATATAAACGTTATAGATATAAGAATAATTTAAAATTTTGATTGTGTCGAAAACATATTTAAAAAAAAGCAAGATAACAAAATATCCTTTCCTTTCCGATTACATGTTTCAATAAAACTACTACTATGTACATGGAGACGCGTTACAAATACAGAAAAGCTGTTATTATTGTTTTAGAGTTCAAGGCTCGCTCTTGGGTGCGGTGCATAACTTTACACTGAAAGTTTTTGATACATAACTAAAAGTCTGGATTATATAATGAAAGTTCTTTTGAAGAGAAAATTATTGAGCACAAATTAATCACAGTTTTTCCGATGCATGTAAAATGAGAAAAGTCTCAATATAATCAAATGTTGTAAATACGTCTATTCTTTTGGATTTACGCATGGATCGGCTTTTTCTTACTTAAAATAGACGAAGAAGACATACCACTTCATTTACCGATTTCACGTACTAAAGATTCATTAAATGATTTCTTAGTCAAGTTTTAATTATATAACACTGGAATTTTTGTCAAGAATTAAAGCAAATAAAATATGTGAAGTCAGCAAGCTAATCTTGGTCATTGTTTTATCAACGCAACTGCGGCCACTTTCGTGAATGGATATTGAATGTTCCTCATTATTACTTTGGTAGTAACTCTCTCTTCATCAGCAAACTAAATTTCTGAAGTAAAAATTATATCTACGTAGTACGTTTAAGCTATATCTATCTAAATAGACCAGCAAACAATATAACAAAAACACCTTGCATAAAAGAATTAGGGAGGATTTTGCAATACCTTTAAAAGAAAAAAATATTAAACATTAAAATTATAACTTTTGTTTTTTAGGACTGAGGACTATTAATCTCAATCTGCGAATTTTTACGATACCAGTTTTACGATAGTTGGACATTTATCGAAATCTAAAATTTATCGAAAATATCTATTTATATAATTTGCAAGAGAGGTAACGATTCCGGTTCGTACTCATCTATATCGCAAGTTGCGACCTAATTTTCATACTTTAGTTAATTTCAAAAAATCTAATTGTCCGATCGGTAAGCTGTTTAGTCCGAAGGATACAGAAAAATCGCCTCTTTCATTTGTACTTTATTTCTAACGAAGTTTTCATTAGATTTTTTAAAATTAATTAAAATATGAAAATAATAATCTGCTAATAACTTTAAAACTGGACATTTGAATTTTTAATTGTTGCCAAAAATATTTACCAGTTATTTATTTATTTTAGCATAAAATGAAATATGCTTTCACGCGAAAAATAAAAAATATATAAAAATATTAGATTTGCTCATGCATATGAAAAGATGAAAATGGAGTAAAAAAAACAACCATAACCTTTTTTTAACCTACTTCAATTTTAGATTTTTTTTTTTTTCTTCTGTTTTGCGAACTCATTAATTCGGCTTCTTTTATCTTACATCGAAATATAACTCAAGTATACCCTCTTGTCGCCTGATTTACATCATGTGCTAGACAAAATATTTACTTAGCTGGTTATTTCCCAGGAACTAAAAACTTGGTGAAATCATGAAAATATTTTAAACAGGTACCAATAAATTAGTCGTCGTCTTTTCAAAAATTACATAAGTTTATTCGTGAC
The DNA here is from genome assembly GCA_963930645.1 of Salticus scenicus. Classification (NCBI taxonomy): domain Eukaryota; kingdom Metazoa; phylum Arthropoda; class Arachnida; order Araneae; family Salticidae; genus Salticus; species Salticus scenicus. Next base: position 176,636,900 of record OZ005650.1, read on the forward strand.
GAATAATGCAACCTTGCTCTTTCGAGAACTTTGAACTTGACGAATATAAAAATAAGCGCCAAAAGCAATGTCATTTTTTGCTTCAGGTTTGCACGGCACTTACTATCATGACTTAGCACAAGAAGGATTAGGGGCTTGTGTCCCGCTACTGTTCCCCACTCCATACTGTTATCGTCAAAAATTTATTAGGTTTTTTTGCCAGTAGTCTATGGTCACGCCACAAATTATCTTCTTTAAAATAATCAATAAATTCATCTGAACTGCTGAACCAAATATATTGCCTCATGGATTCGATTTTGAGTGTTCTTCTTTCGTCTATAATTAATTTTTATCTCGACATTTTTTTACAGCTTATCCTGAAGTTGCCAATGCAATGATTTTCTTTCCGACAGCTAATCGCCATCATCAGAATACCCCCTCTCAAAATTCGAAATTTTTCCTTTGCCTTTCCATTGCCTCACACACACACATATATATATTTACTATGCTTTTCCAGCTCTGTTTTTTTAAATTTCAGTGAAACCTAACATCCTGATATTTCGTTAGATTTTGTTGGAGTGCTAAAAAGTTTAAGATGTGAAGTGCTTAGCTGAAGGCATACGGAAAATTTCGCAGCTCTCGAACGAATTGAGATATTTTAAAAATTCAAAAAGTCCCAGATTCACAAAAGTTTTTAGGAAAAATTCCAAAGCATTGCATTTCTAGCGTTCGTAAATATTTTTTAGCATTTCTTTAATATTATTATGCTATTCGAGTTCACTATTGAATATTCACTATATTTAAAATGGTATATAAACATAAACACAGAAATGGAGACACCCAAAAGAATACCAATCCACTGAGTTTTATGTGAAGCATTTTTATAAGTCACATTTAAATGTCTTAGTAATGCACAAATCATGATGAAATAGACACTTATTATTCATAGTCTAAAAAAAAGTTTTCTATAGAATATGGTATGATTAACGTTAAGATTTACAGGACTTCATTAAATTAATCATACACATTAAGGGCTACATTTGGAAATTACTGTGATATAGCATTTCGTTTGTGTTAAACGTATTTAATACTTTTCAATTATGCTTAAAAGTGATTATGAATTCAATTAGTTCATCTTTCTTTCTTTCATTCCGTTTGAACGTTGTGTGATAAAGTAAGCAAAGTACATTGAAGATTAAACAATGTAACGAGTACGTACAGTTGGAAAGTGTTAATAATCTATGCGAAGTGCATGATTTATCGTTATTTTTTATTTATAACATATACGGGTTTCTTCGTTTCTTATCAATGTAATGTCATATTTAGAAATCTTAACTTTCTACAGTAAAGACAGGATACGGCAATCAGATTATAAAAATATTAAGTATTTGAATAAATTAGAACATTTTTACTAAGTGGATGTTTAACTGCACATGCGCAAGCATTAGTGAAATTTCTTTTGGTTAATTTATTTGCCAAATCTACAACTTTACTCTTCTAAAAATCCTAAGCAAACATAGTGAAAATTCAGAAAACTATCGTCAACGGAATGAATGAATTGAATATTTATCGAAGATAAAATTTCAGTACAAACACTTTATAGATTTATTTCTTCTTAAAGTAATTTAAATGGAACTCATTCTACCGACGATACATTTCTGCATTTTCGTGGTAATTGGCTGCCTTTTTTTTTTTTTTTTTTTTTAAGAATAATTCTATACATTTGGTTAAAAAACAAATTTGAAAAGAACTTTTGTTATCGCTTCCGAATGCGCAGTTAAACAATATTTAATAAAAATGTTTATATTGCATCATATGTCATTCTTATATTCTGATTGCAGCATGTTGTCTTCCCTGTAATAATTTAACTTTTCAAGGGGAAAAAAAAAAGGGGGGGGGGTATTGTATTTGTTTAAAAACCTTAACCTTAGCATGTTGTTAAAAAAAAAAAAAAAAGTTTTTAACGTTGATTAAAAAAAAAGCCTTATATGTCTATGAATGTACGTGCTATTGCTTTACAAATTAATATATAGGTAATTAAAAGCAGTGTGATAATCATATGCTACAGCTATAACGCATTTAAAGCATTATTTTTTGCAGAGTGATTCCAAACATTATAGTTTTTTTTTTTTTTTTTTTTTTACTTTTACTTTTATACTGGTCCTACTTTTAACTTTTGGGGTAAGACCTTCGCTTAACTATATGTGGGGGTAAAATATACTTATTTAGAAAGTGTGTTACATGTTAGTGTATTCTAAAAACGGCATAAATTTGAGCAATTTAATAAGTATCTTGAAACAGTGTAACATGCATAATCTTTAATTTAATAGTATAACAGTCTGGAGAATAAAATGCTTATTTAATAGATGACATTTTTACTACGCTTTTATCGTTTCATATATCCTTAAAGCTATATAGTAAAAGTCGCATATACATAAAAACCTCAAATGTTTTAATTTTATGAACAAATATTTATCATATATATATATATATATATATATATATACATTATGCTTTTTTAATTAATAAGCATTTATAATTTTTAAAAAGCACAATTTGACATATTTATTCTATTAATAGATTTACGTTTTGCTACGTATTTATAAAAATTTTCCTTTTTTTAAACACACATGTTCAGTCACTTGGACAGATGATAGTAGATAAATTCCTTAGCATTAAACCGAAAATTTAAATGATATGATAATTCATTCCCTGACGCTTTTGTAATTCTATTGCTCAAAGAACAGCATTCTAAATCCACCTTGTCTAATTTTCTACTCTGGCTCCTATATATCACAGTGGCAGGATCAGGATCAGATGCATTCACTTCTCCCTCAACTATTTCAGAGACTGGACATTGATCGATGATCTCCTCCTGACATAGAGTCATTTTCTTTCTATCTGAAACCCTATTTATTTGTTTAACCAGGTTTAACCCCATTCTCATGGGAATTTCCAGTGGTTTTACAAAACATACAAAAATCCATGCGTATCTGATTAGAAAGAGTAAATTTATTTTAAGGTCAATCTGCTTATATTATACGGACTCGCTTTCGAACATAATTTTATTTGCAAACGTACGTAATTTGCAGGTGTTTTCAATAAAATATTGTAAAATCAAAGAAAACAAAAATTATCGAAGTTAGTATTATAATTTTTTATGTAAATAATTAACATTCAAATACATTTTTATCTTTCTTTGCATCGCATTATTCATTGATTCCGCCATTTCCTGCTCAAGAATGCAGCGACTTTCAGCTTGAGATCATGGAAAACACCATACTATTTAAAAGTGTCTGATTTAAAACACCTGAAAATTCCTGCAACCAAATATGCTTGGCAATTTACATTACATTTTTTTTTCTTTTAAGAAAAATCGAATTTTTCTCTTAAAACACACTCCAAAATGCAACACCAAGAAGGAATGCAAATATCAGAATGATATTTATTAGCCATATACATTATAGTAAGAAGAACAAATGATTAAAATTTAAGGAAATTTGGAGTAACATATACTGAGAAAACAATACATAAAGCAACAACCTCTGTGAGCAATAACAGCACTTATCTGCCTAAGCATTGAATCAAACAGAGATTGGATGATATGTGAGAGTATAGCACTTCATGAAGCTTCACCACGATGCCACAGTTCATAGACCATAGTTACTGGTGAGTGGTAGCGTGCCAGTCGCTTTTCAACGATTAAACAGTCATTTTCATTGGGCCGAGATCAGGAGAACGCACTGGCCAGAGTAACAGTCGTACACATTCTGCATCAAGGAAGATCCAGACTATACGGACAAATTGCGGTCGTGCATTATCCTGCTTAAATGTTGCGCTACGGAAGCCTCGAAAACAGAGCAGAGCGATAAACTTTAACGCATCAGAAATGTAATGGCCGCTATTCAGAGTGCCGGGAATGAGAACAAGAGGTGATCGAGACGTATATCCAATGGTACCACATACCATCATTCCAGGTGGTGACCCAGTATGTGACTACCATAATTTTGATTACCCTAAAAGTTGCATCACTGATATGGAGACCTTTAATGTGTAATCAATGACGAACCTGGACGTAGGAATGGCATGACGTCACCTTTCAGACAAATCACAATCCTGTTTATATCATCAAGATTGTCTTCTGCGTACTTAACGGCATTCTGAATTATGTACATTGCCATGTGGCATTCAACATCGTCATACAAGCCCATCATCTGAGTGATGGGCCTGCTTGGGAAGAAACTCTTTATACTTGGAATTCTTAAACTAATACAAGAAATAATAGAAATATTTCAAGAAATATAGCTGAAAATATTATAAATGCATTAAACTAGCGGTCGCCAACCTTTTGGACTTCACGGACCACCAAATTCACTATTTAAATTCCGCGGACCACTAACACGCTACCTTTCTATATAACTTAATAGAAATTTTCGTTTTCAGACATTTTGTCAGTCGTCACCAAAAGTAATTGACAATTCACATAGTAGCTTAAAAGTGTAACAAACATGTCATACATTTTACATTTGAGTGAAGATTTTTTCCAAAAAGAAAAATGTTGATAAGTAAAAAAATTAAAAAAAAAAAAAAAAAAAAAAAACATGTTTGGGATCACACTCGGCTATAACGCTTGGAGTGTGTTCTGGCTGTAGCATGTGATTATGTGGTTTCTTTTAATTTACACAGGCCTGCAAAATTTGAGTCATGAAAAAGTCATGCAATGTAATGACTGATTTTTATATTATTTGGTACGCTGATTTCAAACATAGCGTTCATTTTTCTCAATCACATAAGGTTTTTTCACAAAATGGGCTTAAATATATGGGCATGAAAGCCTATTGCACATATTCTAGAAAAAAGAAGGTCTTTTCAAAATATTTTTAAGTATTTTATTAACAAAATAGTTTATATATCAAACAACTGGAAATCACATGCTAAATATATATTGATTTTATATTAATTGGAAATTACATTAATTAGAACAGTTAATGGTTACCTTTTGCCCTGACAGTTCTTTTTGGCACATAGTCTGTTGTAGGCAGTACGGGAGACTATACTCTGTGCCTGTGTAGCATCTAACAATAGTCCACTATCATATTGGCGTTCCATCTACATTAGTACACGCTCCATATCTTTTTCATTTTAATTAATTAATTAATTAATTATTATTATTATTATTATTTTAACTGGTATATTATGGAATTTTTTGACTATTTAGAACGTACAAAAATCTATCAGTATCAACTACCCAAGCAGCACCGAAACGTTCTCTGAACGTTCAAATATTGTTCTGCAAACACGTTCTAAGAACGTTCCCTTTGAGCGTGTTATAGACGTCTATTTGTCCATCTTGAAAAAGTACAATAGTACGGTTCAGGGAACGATCAATGAACGTGTAGCTATCACCATCGGTGTTATAGAAGCGTTCAGAGAACGTTCTATGTATACGGTCTCAGAACGTTCTAAACGTTTTTAGAACGTTTTCAAAACGTTATACACATTTTCAGAACGTTCTAGAAAACGTACTGTAAACGTTCTAAAATAGTGTAGAAACGTTCTGAAAACGTTCTATACACACGTTCTCACAACGTTATGTAAACAATTTTTGAACGTTCTTTGAACGTGCTAAAAATGTATTTAATGTATAATAAAATGGAAGAACTCGCAACAATTGTTTCGGGTCGAAAAAAGACACGACCCTTCGTCAGACGAACATAATAGGCACGAGTGCTGCAAATACAAGAGCTACGTTGCAGATTTTTTGCAGCACTCGTGCCTACTTTCTTCGGTTGATGAAGGGTTGTATCTTTTCTCGACCCGGAACAATTGCTTCGAGTTCTTGAATTTTATAGTGTCTGTTTATTTTATTTACTTATTTTTTTCTTTTTTTTTTTCCTTTCCTTTATTTATCTTTTCTTTTCTTTTTTATTTTTTGTGTAGTTTTTATTTTATCTTTTTATTATTATTATTATTTTTCATAAATAATTGTCTTAGTAATATAAAATTTTGCATACATGCATTGAAATATTGTATAACAAAAGATCAAGTATTTTAAATATTCTAGATAAATATTTGAATTCAAAAACAAACAAATAAATAAATTCAAGTTCTGGAATATTTTGAAAATTTTTAAGATAATATGCCCCCTGCTAACTAATTATTATTCCCCCCCCCCCTAGATTTTGCATCATTATAATTTAACAATAGAATATAACCATATGTGGATATTAATTTAATAAGTTAACGGCCCTCTTCACTTACCGTCGCCGGTAGACCGAGCCAATGATATTCTATGGGGAAATTTTCTTTACAAGTAACTTATTAACTAATACATATTTTTAAATTCTATTTTCACATTCAGAAAATTCCCAGCTGTTAAATTGACGGACCTTTTTTGAAAAAGTATTTTTTTAATTTTTAATATTTTATTTTGAAATTGCAAAATGAAAAAAAATCACATATTGTAAATTCGTATTTTGCAGCTTCGAAGTAAAATATAAAAAATTAAAAAAATATTTTTTTAAAAAAGGTCCGTCAATTTAACAGCTGGGAATTTTCATAATGTGAAAACAGAATTTAAAAATATGTGTTACTTAATAAGTTATTTGTAAAGAAAAATTTCCCATTGAATAACATTAGCTTCGGCATCCAGCGGCGGTGAGTGAAGAGGGCTCTTAAGCAAAAAAATTTAAAAATATTTATGTCTAAAGTTTGAAACTTACTGCAAACTTTTGGCATTCAAACACAAAAGTATTTTATTAAATTTTAAATTATCAATGAAATCTCAAATTAATGCCCAGATATGTTACATATTCTATTTTTAAACTATAATAATGCACAATCAATGGAAAACAAAAAATAAAAATTAGTTAAAAGAAGTACACAAGTGTACAAAATTTAAACAATAAACTGTTTTCTCGTTTTCTTTTTTTTTTTTCCCACATAATTCTTAAACAAATAAACACAGAAGTATAAAATTTGGATAGTATGTTTTTTAAACTGCCATAAATCGAATTTTATATTACTTTAGCATAAGTAATAATTGTTAAACTAAATATCAGTAAATTTTTCTCAAAAGTAAACATTGAAAAAATGAAAAATTTCAGCAATTTTAGAAAAGAAAACTTAATGAAAAATGGTCATGAAGATGCATTACAGATAGGTTAAAAATGTAGGCTCATCCATGCGTTAGATTAAAACCGTATATTTCTTCATGTAGTCACTTTTTTGTTTCTTCTTCTTTCTTCATTTTTTCGCGTGTGAATAATTTTTTTAAAATTTTACATAGAAATATGAAAATCGGATAAGGCGTTCATTATTAAATTATTTATCGACATTTTTATTATTCTGGTGATGATCACAGTTTATACAAATTAGTAATTATTATTATTATTATTATTATTATTATTTTCAAAAATTCCGTTATTAAAGTAAAAGAAAATGAACACAGAAAGTAAAACTAGGATTTTGTTTAACATGTGAGGGCATGTGCGTCTTCACTTGTCTATAATGCATCATTAACACAATTTTTCATTAAGTTTTCTTCGCTAAAATTGTTGAAATTTTTAATTTTTTCCAAAGCTTACTTTTGAGAAAAATTAATAATTATTAGTTTTAAATTATCACTTATTCTAAAATTATGCAAAATTCGATTAATGATATGATATCGAACATGACATCCAAATTTTATGTCCATGTGTTTATTTGTTTAAAAGTTATGCATAAAAGAAGAAAATGAAAAAGCAGGTTTGTTCCTTTAATTTTGAACAGCGGTGTATTTTAAATAAGTTTTAAATATATATATACATTATTATTTTGTTTTTTTATTTAAATAGATTACGTGAAATTTACTTAATATTTTCATATTTCAAATCATGCGTATGCGAAATTTACTTAAATTATTGATTTTGAGTTTATAAATACTTCGTACACATGCAGTGAAATATGACAGTATAAAATATGGTGAAACATTTTGAAAAATAAATAAATAAATAATTAAAATTTTATTCTGTAAACAGATAAATAAATAAAAATTAAATAAATAAACTTCAAAATTTAAAATATTTAGCAATATTAAGATTCACCTTAGTAAATATTTCTTTTTTAATACTTCTCCCTGCTTTTACATTTCTACAGTGTAATGTAAAACGATCAAACATGATCAAATCTATCTATATATTTCTTTAACGTGGATCAGTTGCAATTAATTTTTGCCGAAACGATATAGTAGTGTAATTATTGAAATATGCGAGGATAAAAAATAATATCTAAAAATGAACAATATTTAAGCATGCGGACTCAATTCAATGAACTAATAAGAAAAAATTACGAAATTTGTCTGCTTACATTATTTTATGGAAAACTGTATTTTTAAAAATTGCTTCTTCAATCTTTATAAGCGTCATTTTAAACATAGAAATAGTTTAAAGATTATACAGAATATGAATAATTGTCATAAATTGACTAAAAATCATAAACATAAAAATATAATCAAAATAAGAATTATTATTATTTTTTTTTAAAACAAAATACACCAAAATAAATAAAAAGTCATCACCAACATCGCGACAAAAATTTAAAAGGCATCATGGAAATCCTATACTATAACTGTACTGCCTGCGGAAGTATGAAACTGGGACTTCAACCATGAATTTTATTTTGAAACCTTTCTTTGAATGATCTTGGTCTCACAATTGCACAATATTAATTTGGTACTAATAATAATTTGGCTTCTGGTAAATTAATATTTTAATTAGATGGGGAATTCGGTATAATATTTATGAGTTTCAAATTTTAAAAGTAAATAAGAAAAGAAAAGTTCGAAAAATTCGCATGGGTTTGTTTAAACTACAACGTTGAACTGTAATAATAAAATATCGAACGAAATAAATTTAGGAGTTAGCGTGAAAGATGTAAAAAATTAAAAAATTTCAAATTTAATTTTAAATTATTATATGTTTTTTTTTGATAAATTTTAATAAATTTTGTAAGATTTCAATGCATAAGTATGAAAATTTTATAAAAAGGAAAAGTAAGTGAACGAACTTATCTGTCTGTATCTTGAAGCTGTTTGCTGTTGTAGTGTATCCGAACGAAAGTTAAATTCAAATCTGAATGTAAATACAAAATATGTGATGAGTAAGCAAGCAGTAGGACCTTGGATCCAACGAGCCACGCCAAGAAATACCAACTTCCTGTGCAAACACAGAGCAGATGGCTTTTACATGCGGTGAAACTTTCTTGTCGATCAAGCAATTTATTCAATAACACCCGTTTCTAATAAATATTTTTCATACTGTTCAAAACTTAACGTTTTTAAAAATTATTATACTGAGGCCATCCTAAAACTTTCTTCTATATTTTCCTGCGCAGGTCGATGTCAAATATTATTTGCTAAAATAATCTATCAAAATTATTTTCCATGGTAAATGTATACAATTTTCATCTCAAACAAATATAACACTAAATATCCAAAAAAACAATTTTACGGTATACAAAATATGTATCTTAAGAAATGTATTTTACATAATGAAAATGTAAAAAGTCGATAACTTTGTTTTAAATTATCACAGATTTAGGGTTCATCCTTTCGCTTTAAAAGTATAGACGACTTTTCTGGCAAGAATATTGAAAATTTTAATACAATAGCGAAAGAGATGAACTATACAAATTGCCCATATTTTTTTTAAATTAAATATTACTAATATAAATGTATATATATATATATATATATATATATATATATATATATATATATATATATATATACATATTTAATTTTCCAGGGAAAAGTTAAAAACAATGCTGACTCATGCACATTTATACGAAATTTTGACCTATTATGACATATTAAAAATTCTGAAAATAATGGTACGACAGCGCTACCTATTGAACGATTTATTAACAAATATAATCGCCACCAGTTTAGGTCATAGTCCAAGTAAACAAAGTTTGAATAAATTACGTTCATTAGTTCGTGAGATACAGCATCCATAGAATTTTAAAATTTATTAATTTAATCATAAAAATTTAATCAACACAGGTTTTTATAATTAACATTTTTATATATGAAATTTTGTACATTTTTCACCAAAAAATGCTGAAATACAGATATCTGAAAAATCGCAGGAAGCAATAGAAGCACCGTCCGTCGGTGGATATATACGGAAACTGAAGCAGCACATTTTGTCATTATATATATGTCTCACATACAAGGTTTGATAAGTATTCGTAACTGAAATTATAACTGAAATTTATTCCATTCTATCGACGATAAAGTTTTGAATTTTCATGATATTTGCTTAAGGTTTTCATATAAGTAACTCAATACATTTGGTTTATTAATTATGTACGTTAATGCTTATGCGCGATTAAAAATTATTTAATAAAAATTCTGGTATTTCATTGAATATTTAATATTTTCCTACTCTGATTGTAGAAAATGTTTACTAATATGTCAAATTTTCTAAAAATGGTTTTAAGTTGGGTTTAATACCCTGCACGTTATAATAAAAAAGAAACAATTCTTTAAAGAAATCTTTATGTCTCCATGAATATATATGCGCTAATCTCGTACAACTAAATTTAGATATCTAAAGCTTCATTATCACTGATTGAGCCAGAATGCATATCAAGCATTCCATTTTACAGTCTTATTCCAATCATTCTGTATTCTTTTAAATTTTTTAATGGTTCCTTTTTTCCTTTTGGGAAAAACTGTCGCTGAAATACATCAGGTATAACATATTTTCTTCATCTCCATACACCTAAATTTTTAAGATAGTTTGTCGAGTAGTATTGGATATATTTGAAACATCGAAAAATCGAAAAGGTCGGTCATTAATGGAAAAGTAAGTATATTATTTTTAAGATAGGTAAGTATACTCTACCCATTTTGGAGCATATACTATGCGTTAATATGCCCATTTTTTATATAAATGTGAAATAAACCTATTTAATATAAAATATTACGAATCATTATTTTATTAAAAGAAAATCTTAAATGCATTACTTATTGAATCATATAAGATCGATGGCATGGCTGCCAACTTTTATGCTTATGGGAAAATAGAATTTTTTATATATATTTTTGTGTCGGATTTCAGAGATGAAATGAAATAAAAATTTCTATTTTCGCATGTTGCAAAAAAATCGTAAAAGTTGACAACTATATGGATGCGTAAAAGTTGTTTTATTTAACTAAAACAATTTTGTGGAAAAATGAAGATTATTTTTATTGTTTTCGTTTAAAACTCAAACTAACAGTGATAAATTGTTATTTCAGTATATAAAACTGTATTTACTAAATATAATAATATGTATATTATATTGTTAGATTTTTAAAACTGAATGGTAAATTACATTTTTTACGTATATTTTAAATCTTTGACAAATTCGAGTAATTCCATAGCTATAAGTATCGAATGCAGATAAGAAATTCAAAGCGATAACATATGCCTGTTAATTAAGATTCAAACTTTTGTTATTCCGTTTATGCTCTCTCTCTCATCCAGAAAATTCAACAGTGCAATGTATCTAATGTTGTGAGGAAGAGAAAGATTGAGAAAATCTTCAAGTTAAGATTAACATCAGTATGATTTCTGAAAAAATATAAAAAATGCAAATAATATCGAGAATTTTCTGCGGACCAGCAACAAATTTTTTTCGCGGACCACCAGTTGACGACCACTATACATTAAACATTAAGCACTGCATTTCACATGTATAATAAATTCTAAAATCTGCCCCAGTATGAAATATGATTTATTATTAGAAAATAAAATCTTCAAACGAATCGAAATACTTTAATCTAAATGTTTGGCGTTAATATTAAAACTCTTTACCTTTATAATATTTATAACAGCAGGGCTACGCCCGCTTTGCTGGGTCACTATATTTACGGGAATTTTCAAAAGAATTGAATCACTATTTTTTAATATCACTTTATAAATAAAAAGTAAAATAATAGTAATAATAATAATATAAAATAAACTCATAACATTTACATTTAACTATATAAACCATGTTTCAATTATGTCTGCATTACACCTTAATATTTACAAATTATTAATCTTTAATTATTATTAATCTGTATTAGATAGGAATGGTCCGAAAAAACCGGGAAATTTAAAAAAAAAAAAAAAAAAAAAAGTTTTTTTCGGGTTTTTTCCGAAGAGGTTTATTTCTACATTGAAAATTGACCACCAGAAAAATTGAAAATTTTGAAATTTCTTGCATAAAATAACGTATTTAGAAATTTAATATTTACATTCTGATGCTTTTTCGTGAAATATTTTTTCATGTTCAGTATCTTACATGAAAACACTGATTCTGATAATGTTCATATTTCAAAAATAAAGTTTTAACCATGTAATCAAATGGTAATCCTGAAATATTTAAGTATTACAATGACCTCACTCCTATCACATTCATTTGAAATTACTTATGGCAAGAACTCTACCAATGTAAAAAATTCTTGCATAATAGTATACATCTAAAAAAGTTATTTCTGATAATTGGATAGCTGCAGTTGGATATATATTTATAACAGACAAATCATAAACAGAGTGTAATATAATTTTGTTAACAAATCATAAGCATCTAGCTCAGAAAGTGAGACTTTATAATACTAAAAGTATTTTCTGAATAGAAAAATAAGTTTTCGGAAAGCTTATGAAAAGCATAAAAAAACAAGCACATTGAAATAATAATAATAATAATTATAATAATAATTATTTTATGTATTTATTTATTTATTTTATTGATTTTTTTTTTTTTTTTTTTTTTTTTTTTTTTTTTTGTCAAACAAAAAAATTAAGTTACAAATACAATAAGAAAATAAATACTATAAAAAATTTATTTTTCAAAATGGTATTAAATTTTGAAGATATTTTAATCAGAAATCAGAGTACCTCAAATTTGTCGAACCAAGCTAAAATGTTTTTTTAATCTTTAAGCCATAACACAAAATCAACATGTTTAACTCTCTATTGAGTAAGGAAAAGTAGAAAATACTACATTCCAAAAATAGTCCATGTCTCCAGTTATACTTTTTCTGAAGCTTTATTTCAGGCTTAACATGGCTTTAAAGAAAAAAAGAAAAAGAGAGAGAGGGGGAGAGAAAGATGAAAAAGAAATAAACCGATCTTTTCATCTGTAAGTTTTTACAGCTGTGTTGTGAAATTTATAGCGCTGATAAGAACACCATCCTGTAAAATTTGCAACAAAATGTAGTGAATTTTACAGAATTGTAAAAAATGAGAGTTTGCAGCTCAGCAAATGCTCAGAATCTGAAGCAGCAACTGAATTAAGATGGCATGGCACCTTTGACGGCATTATTGAATGCAGCACTCGTGCCTACTTTGTTCGCCTGACAAAGGATCGTGAGTTCTTTCGACCTGAGAAATTGTTGCGAGTTTATTGCATTTTATGGTGTTTATCCAATGTTCTGTAATTATTATTGAAGTAAGTTCCATATAATAGCCTATATTTCCACTTAATATTTATAAACTGGACTATAAGGTTTGTCTATTAAAATATATATTCCGGTATCAATTCTTGTGGGTTTTAATCTTTTTTTTTTTTTTTTTTTTTTTTTTTTTTCTTTCAGCATTGAAATCTATAAATTATGTTTTCTCAGTCTGCTTTTTTTCATGAATTAATAATTATCTTCATGAATTCATGAATTATCTTCAAACAGCTAAAACTTTTAGAGATATTTAGGAAAGAACTGGCAACTTTTTTGCATGTTTAAGGGAAACAATTTAAAAAGAATTACGTATGGGTTTTGAAATTTATTCATTAGTTTAAAAAAAAAAAAAGTTAAAACGTGCTTGGTAAAATTTGGGAAGAAAGGGAAAAAAAAAAAGGTGATTTTTCTTAATTTTTCTCTTTTAAAGATACTGCAAAATCGATCCCCAATTCTTTTAAGTTCTATTAAACATCCATACACATTAAGTATATTCTTAAATATCTTTGGAAGTCTTAGATTTTGACGATCATAAATTCATGAAAAAATGTAAACTGAGAAAAGGCTATGTAAAGATTTCAAATCTGTAAAAACAGTCTATCAAAAACCTTGAGAATTGTTGCCTGACTACATATTTTATTGAACAAACGAAATTTATAAATATTAAATGTAAATACAAACTTTTAAATAAAATATACTATTAATAACAACATCTTATGAAGTTTACAGCAAAGTGCAGTAAATTTCACATCACTATTAAAAACACTAACTTTTAAAATTAACAGAAAAGTGCAGTAAATTTCACATCACTGTTAAAAACAGTATATTGTAAAATATACATCAAATTGCAGTAAATTACACAGCACCGTTAAAAACAGCAACTTGTGAATTTTACAGCAAAGTTTAGTTAAGTTTACAGCACCATAAAAGACAGCAACTTGTGAATTTTACAACAAAGTACAGTTAATTTTACAGCACCAAAAAAGACAGCAATTTGTGAATTTTACAGCAAAGTGCAGTTAATTTTACAGCACCATAAACGACAGCAACTTGTGAATTTTACAGCAACTGTGCTGGCAGCCGCGGTGCCAGCAACTTTTGTTGTAAAATGCCGAATTTTTTTTTTTTACAGTGTTCTTTTCAAGTTCTTTTATACTTTCGTCTTTTTGTTTAAAACATTATCCTTAGACTTGTCTAACTGTATTATTTAATGTGTATGGATAAGTATTATACACACACACATTAAATGCAGTAATAGTTTAAAAAAAAAAAAAAAAAAACCCTAAGCAACTCTTTTTTGTCAAAAAAATTATTTCACGATTTATAAAAATTATATGTGCATAAACCTGCTTGATTTATGTCTTTTACGTCTGAGTTAATAAGTTTTATATTATATATAAAAATAATAATATATCAATAATAAAATGTTTTTTTAAATTTCTTAAGTTCAATTAACTTTAAATTAAACTTTTATTTTATCTTTGTGATTCATTTCATTTCAAGTGAAAATCTGTATTGAGTCCAGCATTAGGTCCGGTAAACCGGTAAGCCTGACATGCAATCAGGTTTAGGTCTAGTTGACTAAATTTTTTCTTTTGCATATTAAGTTCGGTTCAGGTTGACTGATTTATTTTTCTCTTGTGTCAGATTGAGTGAATTTTTTTCCTGGGGGCTGGGTTGCCTGATTTATTTTTCTTGTGGGTTTGGTTCTGATTAGATTGACTGAATGTTTTTCGTACGGGTTAAGTTTAAGTTTCCATTCAGTCGGGTCAACTTAAGAACATCTTTCAAAAACTTTTATCATAATAAACAGGAATTTGTTTGATATATAAATTATAAACATACTATACATATTCCCATGATTAAATGTACGTGCACACAAAGTATAATATAGATATTGCAGAAAGGCAATAAACTAAGAAAATTCATATATATATATGTATAATTTGAATAATTTATTACCATTGTAACACTCAGCAGACAAAAGATTCATGAAGGTACCAACATAAAATTAAATTTTAATTGAGATTTATTTCGAATAAAAATTGCCACGGTAATAATTTAATTTGAGTACCAATGATTAGTAAAAACATGTTAAAGTACTTACGCAGAAGAGAAATGACACTAACATAACACATAAGCCTAACGATGAGGAAATTTGCAAAAACTATTAATTAATAGTAACAATCAATATTTTAGAGAAAAGAGAAAGGATAAAATTACCAAAGAGTTCCGTTAAAAGGAGAAAAAAAAAAAAAGAGGAATTCATGAATTGAAAATTGGAATTTTAAATGCTGAAAAATAGAAATGTTCACTCATCAAGAAACTTCCATTTCTATCAGCATATGCAAGATTTCAGAAAACTGTATAGCTAATTCATGCAAACATACAACTCAAGTCTCTATCTTGCAACAAAACAAAATAAAAAAGGAAATTATATTAAACAATATCACAAACCAAAATTGAAACAAGGAATAAGTATATTAAGCAATCCACATGTTAAACGATACATACGGAGATAGTGGAAATAAATAGGTTTGTAAACGAACATTAGTAAAAAGAAAAGATTAAAAATTTAGAAACGATTAATCGATTTAGGTATTACTGAAAGACATTATTTGATAGTTATTAATCTTCAGAAGCTTTTAACAATATTATTAAGGTGATTTTTAATTTTTAATTTTAACGTTAATCTTTTTTAAATGTCAATTTATTTTTAACTATTAACGTAACGCGAACAAGCGCCGTCTTACGTGAAAAAAGTGATTTACTATTAGGTAAATGCAGAAAATGTACGGTTTAACTTACAATTTTTACTTAGTTGAGTTATGTTAGTCTTACGCAATCTCATCCAAAGGCCAGCATGTCATAATTAAGACATTATGATTATTGGTGAATTAATTATTATTTATTTATTATATATATATATATATATATATATACTAAACTTAAAGCATATTTTTGTACTCTTGTAGTACATAACACACATAAATGGTTAAAAATTGTTAATTCATTTTTCAGATTTTTAAATTTATAACTTAGTGTATTAGTAACTCTATTAAAAAAAAAAAAAAATTTAAATGATTTGCTAACTCTGTAACAATGAAAATTTATTTTATTTTATAACTTTAAAAAGTTTTGCATGATTTTCAGATGAATCATTAAACTTAATTTAGTATTCGGGTTTCAGATATGAAGAAATCAGGTTCGGGTCGATGAATTTTTTTTTTTTTTTTTTTTTTTTTTTTTTGGTTTGATTCTAATCTAAATTCATTTTATCAATGCTGCTGGAAGATGAACATTCCATAGGAATGCACAACATATGCAAAATTAATAGTTGAAAGTAGAAGGAAAAGGGGGCTCCTACTTCAGCAGGAGGGGTGAGGGGTTAAGCGGAGAGCTAGCGGAGTCCGGAGCTCCTTCTACTACTACCCGGTCAGCGTGTTATCTTATCGGTGACGCATGATGACATGAAAGATAAGGAGGGTTAGAATTAGGATGTTATCTTGAATGAATATTATTTTAATTAGGATTTTAAAATTAATTTTAAACTTAGAAAAAAATTTTTAAAAAGAGAATTTCTTATGTTTGATGAGATTTTTTTCTTATACTTAAAAAGAAAGAAATGTACTCACCTTGGAACTTTAATTAGGATTTTAAAAGAATTATGGTAATTTGAAATAGTTAGAAAAATTATGATTTTTAAAAAGATAATTTTAATTATGGTTTTAATTATCACTGTCATCTGTTAGTTGATTTGAGAGAATTTATTTTTTCTGCCATATGCAGCACTAGAGTGATTTATCATTCAAATAGTGTATTTAAAGAACTTTATCAGTGCACTTTCTTAAATTACGGGATGTTGGTATTATCTTTTACACTTGTAATTTTTAGTTTGAACTTCCATTTTATAATAAAATAGTTATATTATCTTCTATCCTAATATATTTCAAATAAATAGAGAATCTTGTAAATGAGTTGTCTTAGAAATTTTGCGAAGGACAATTTAAATAATGTGATAAGTGCGTATTTTCGGACATATGTAGAAATAGTGATTAAGAATTGTGTGTTAACGATTGTTTATCTTTGCAATTCAGGAAATGCTTAAACATGTATTCATGAGATCTTGGTCATAAACTTTTAAATAGATAAGGAATCTTTTAAATGAGTTGTATTAGAAATTATGTAAGAATATATTTTTATGTAGATAATTGTTAGATAAGTAGTTTTCGTTTAAAATTATGTTATTTAGGATGAAACTTTAATAGTGAATTCGCATAGATAGAATTTATTTTTATTTTTTTAATAAAGAATTTAATGAGAGGCAATGTATTTCGAGGACTTAGCATTTTTCGCAAGCACTTAATACGTCATACTACAATAAACTCATTTTGTTTGATTATCTTATATAGTTCTACTAAACTAGTTAAAAAAACTTTTTTAAATTATTCACCTTAAAGTGAAAATACTATACTACAGAGTTACCATTTATTTAATTCATTAAAAAATATGCTTCTTTTCTACACTTCCAAAGAAACAAATGAGTGATAAGGTTATTTCTTATCGACCATGTTGATACTACGTCATACTACGATAAACTCATTTTGTTTGATTATCTTATATAGGATATACTTCTACTAAACTAGTTTAAAAAACTTTTTGAATTATTCACCTTAAAATGAAAATACCATACTACAGAGTTACCATTTATTTAATTCATTAAAAAATATGCTTCTTGAAAATAATGAGCTATCTAGAAGTAGTTTTCATTGATATGTAGGATATATTTATTTAATAATATTAATTTAAGAACTTTATTTTATAAATTAACTTCTATCAACCAATAACATTTTACCACGCAACAGAGTTATAGTAGATTTTATTTAACTTATCATAAGCTAAAATCAAGCCATGCACTTATTAATCTTATATTCATGTATTTGCATATTTTGTTTATTTATGCATCCTTAAGTATTTTAGTTATGTAATATTTTAAAATGTGATTGGAAAAAAAATATTTCGCATTATAAATGTAATTTAAGTTTATGCACGCACACACATAGACAAATTTAATTATTTATTTTTTTAATCTTAATAGATTAAAACGGAAATTTAAAAGTTAATCATATGTACATTGCGAAATTGATTAAGATTTAATATTACAAACTTAATTATATTGAGTGAAATTAGGATGTAACTTATTAAATAAGTAATACTTGTAAATATTGCAAAAATGTTGAAGTACATTAAGGTTTCATAGCTGCATAGTTATATTTTATGTGCATATTTAGTGTTTTTTGTGATGATATGCGACTTATTAGATGTCCAATAGTTATAAATGATGCAAAAATGTTGAAGTACATTAAGGTTTAATACTTGCTTAGATATATTTTATGTGCATATATAGTACTTTTGCGATGTTATGTAGCTTATTAGATAAACAATACTTATAAATATTGCAAAAATTTTGAAATACATTAAGGTTTCATAGCTGCATAGTTATATTTTATGTGCATATTTAGTGCTTTTTGTGATGATATGCGACTTATTAGATGTCCAATAGTTATAAATGATGCAAAAATGTTGAAGTACATTAAGGATTAATACTTGCTTAGATATATTTTATGTGCATATATAGTACTTTTGCGATGTTATGTAGCTTATTAGATAAACAATACTTATAAATATTGCAAAAATTTTGAAATACATTAAGGTTTCATAGCTGCATAGTTATATTTTATGTTCATATATAGTACTTTTTGTGATGTAATGTAGCTTATTGGGTGAACGATAGTTATAAATGATGTAAAAATGTTGAAATACATTAAGATTTATTACTTACTTAGTTATATTTCATGTGCATATATAGTACTTTTTGTGATGTAATGTAGCTTATTAGATGTCCAATAGTTATAAATATTGCAAAAATTTTGAAGTACATTTAGGTTTAATAGCTGCTTAGATATATTTTATGTGCATATATAGTACTTTTTGTGATGTAATGTAGCTTATTGGGTGAACGATAGTTATAAATGATGTAAAAATGTTGAAGTACATTAAGGTTTCATAGCTGCATAGTTATATTTTATGCGCATATTTAGTACTTTTGTGATGTAATGTAGCTTATTAGATAAACAATACTTATAAATATTGCAAAAATGTTGAAGTACATTAAGGTTTCATAGCTGCATAGTTATATTTTATGTGTATATTTAGTGCTTTTTGTGATGTAATGTAGCTTATTAGGTGAACGATAGTTATAAATATTGCAAAAATGTTGAAATACATTAAGGTTTATTACTTACTTAGTTATATTTTATGCGCATATTTAGTACTTTTGTGATGTAATGTAGCTTATTAGATATCCAATAGTTATAAATGATGCAAAAATGTTGATACACATTATGGTTTAATAGTTATATTTTATGATAAACAATACTTATAAATGATGCAAAAATGTCGAAGTACATTAAGGTTTAATAGTTGCACAGTTATATTTTATGTGCATATATAGTACTTTTGCGATGTTATGTAGCTTATTAGAGGAACGATACTTATAAATGATGCAAAAATGTTGAAATACATTAAGGTTTAATAGTTATATTTTATGCGCGTATATAGCACTTTTTGTGATGCGAAACAAAATATTCTCAGGGGATAGTAGTTTTCAAAAATTTAACCACAGGAATACACTCTATTTAAGATAGAAATAGGTGCACTAGTATTGAACATGGTGGCTTTTTGGGGTCACGTGATTTTTTTCGTCCAATCAGAAGCACGGAATTTTAATGAATAGTATTATAAAATTAAGCACTTTGTGGAATTAAGTGTTGATTGTGTACAAATAATTTTGGTGTTTTTTCAACCACATGGATTTTTAATGATTATAAAATTAAGTGATTTGTGGAATTAAGTGTTGATCATATTCAAATAATTTAGGAGTACCATGAACCAACCAGAAGCATGGATTTTTAATAATTGTAAAATTAAGTGATTTAAGTATACAAGTTTCGGAAAAAACCATGAAAAACTTCAAACGAATAGTCTACAAGCTTTAAAATCTGTGATGCACAAATTATTTGTTTTAACATGTTGATAAACTAGATTACATTAAAAAGTTTGGGTATTAAAATGATATATATTTGGTGTGATTAATAGGGATTCTAAAGAATTTGGCTGCTTTTCCTGGTGTATGAATTTAGCTTATATTTGGCGTGATTTCGCCAATAATTACAAATTTGGTGGTAAACCTGCAGTATAAATGCATTCGCAAAGAAAATTTTGTCAGTTGCTGCTGTATTTTTGAGGAGTGCGCACGTTTAATTTATCAACTTGTATTTTTTATAACACTTTACTTTTTAGTGAGAGAGATGGATTTATCTGCAAAAATGCCTATTTCAAATGAGGTGTCATCAAGCTTGGATACTATGAAAGTACCAAAAACTTTTAGCTGTGTTTCTTGCAGTATGGTATTTAAACGAAAATGGGATTTGCTTCGTCACATGAAAATTCATCTCAACGAAAAATCTTTTATTTGCAATGTATGCCAGAAAGCATTTACCAGGTCAGATGAGTTAAAGAGACATTTAAAAATTCATGAAAAGACTTCTATTGAACATAGATGTGGGCAATGTGATGAATCCTTTAATCGCAAGTATCAGTTGCTGATGCATATTAGAAAAAATCATCGAAAACCTTTACCAGTGCATTCCTGTGATCAATGTGCAGAAACATTTAGACAGAAATATAAACTTTTAGAGCATGTTAGAGAAAATCATCGAAAACCCTTATCGCAAGCAACATTAAAGGGAATATCAAATTCTGACCGAGATTTTCTTAAAGAGAAAATTATGCATTTTAAAAGAAAAAATGCTCTTAATACATTTACAATAACCACATTTGATAATAAAAACAAAGATTTGGATTTAACGTCATTTTTTAATAGTTTAAGAACTGACATTTTAAACGAATTAAACTTTCAATTAAATGACCAAGGATCATTGAAATGGTATATTAATGTAGAAGTTATTTTTAGTTGTATTTATGAAAATGGAGAGAAGGATTTTATTACACAAAATTTTAGGTCAAAAAGTATAACAACTCTTTTAATAAATGATTTGAATAATGATCTTGAAAACGCTTTTAACAAGATGAAAAAGTGTTTTGATGAATTTAGTGAACAAGGATCAGGTTGGACATTAACAGAAATTTTCAAATTAGAACTTTGTATGACTAAATATGGTTCTTTTCAAATGTAATATCTGATTTTACTACATATATTAAAAATTGTTAGTTGAATCTTATAAAATTATTGTTAACTTTGTATAAAAATGATGAATGTAAAAATCTTATAATTTGAAAAATAAAAGTATGTGTATTAAAATTGTATTTTTAATTATTTATCTCATATAAAAATTTTATGTAAAAGTTTAAACTATTAATCGGATTTTTAAAATAAATGCACTTATGTTAATGTAGAGATATATTTTTTTTTTTTTTTTAAACGTTTATTTCATAAATAAATTGATATTTTATAGTAAATATATAATCATATTCTTACCAATTTTAGAGATTGTATCAAAAAATCATGAACTTTGCATTTGACACATAGTCTAGAGTAATACTAACCTGCTTAAAAGTTTAACTTTTCTGCGTGCTTGAAATTAGACATGAATAAATTATCTGTTTCGACACGTTGATAAACTAAAATATTTTACGAGATTTTTTAATGGGATTGGGGATATTTTACAAGATTTGGCTATTAAAATAACATATCTGCTAAGATTTGGCGAGATTTTTTTAATGTATTTGGCAATAAATACTGATTTGGCATTAAATATAGAGTATAAATTCAGTCTCAGAGGAAAATTTAATCAGTTGCTGACTTGTTTTCATGGTTCAGTTTTCACATAACATTTTTAAAGTTTTACTTTGATTATATTTATAATGGATCTATCTGAGGAAGTGCAAGTTTCTGTTCATCAACAACCCACTTCATCATGTTTTAAAGATGAGACTTTTCACTCAAAGGATGTAAAACCCTATATTTGTAATGTGTGTAAGAAAGCATTTAGTAGATCGTACGGTTATAAAAGACACTTAAAAACTCATGAAAAACCTCGCATAGGATATGGGTGTGAATACTGTATGGAAAATTTTACTCGTAAACGGGATTTTTTAAAGCATAATACAAAAATTCATAAAAAGACTTTACATAATCACAGTTGTGATGAATGTAGTGAAGTGTTTAGGACTAAACAAGATTTATTGAATCATAAAAAAATGGTACATCGAAAGGTTTTACCTGAATATCTATGTGTAGAATGCAACGAAAGTTTTCGATATAAGTATGAATTATTACAACATAAAAGAAAAAATCATCGTAAAGATTCTTCTGCTTACGTATGTACAAAATGCAATGAACGAAATACTCTCAACTTAGACAGTGAAAATATGAACTTAACGAATTTTTTGAATAATTTGAATACTGCTTTTTTAACCAATACCTATTCTTTAGCCAAAAGCTTTCATGATGAAAATAACAATACGTATTTTTTAATATTTTTAAATAATGAAAATATGAATACCGAACGCATAACACAAAATATTGACTCACCAACCAACAACTTTGAGACTGCAAATGCGAACTTAACGAATTTTTCAGATAATCAAAATATTGTTTTCGGTTCATCAACCAGTGAAAATGTGATCTTATCAAATGTTTTGGATAATAATGAAAATGCATACAACGTTTTACCCACTGCTAATGGAAATATGAATACTGAATGTTTGACACAAAGTAATATTTATGACTCACCAACGAACAACTTTCAGAATATAAATGTGGACTTTACGAATTTTAATGTAGAGTGTATGAGTAATCAAAATAATTTTTCACCGGTGAGTGTTGACAACGACTTGTTGACATTTTTGGATAATTTTAATGTAGAATGTATAACTCAATGTAACCTTAACGATTCAACAACAATTTAGATTTTTATGAACCTGTTTTTATATTGACAATAATAATAATGTAAAATAAATTATTTTAATCAAAAATTGTGTTTTTATTATGAAATTACTTTCTACACACCATATTATATTACAATAGATACGTTAAGTCACGAAAAAAATCTAAACATGTATAAATATATTTTTGCTTTCTTATTAACTAAATCGTTTAATACATTTATATACAATAAGACTTGGTGATTTTAATTCGTTTTAAAGAAATTCTCTCCCAACAAATTGGAATGGGACGAAGTGACTTATAAAAACCGTAAAATTAAGAACTCTAATATTGCTGATTTATTAAATATTTTCTACGAATAAGAAAGTGCCTATCAATGCACAGGGCGAATTGTCGCAAGCTCTTAATGATATGCCTAAAACCTTTATTAAAAACAAATTTTTGTTATCTTCTGTACCCAAATGTAACCCCACCTATTGGTTAAATTTTTACTATAAAACACTGGTTTCTTTATTTATGTTTAAATAAATGATATAAAAACTGGACTTACCTCAACACAGTTGTTAATTTGCGTCCTTCTCTTCTACTCGCTCGGGTACAGAAGATAACAAAAATTTGTTTTTAATAAAGGTTTTAGGCATATCATTAAGAGCTTGCGACAATTCGCCCTGTGCATTGATAGGCACTTTCTTATTCGTAGAAAATATTTAATAAATCAGCAATATTAGAGTTCTTAATTTTACGGTTTTTATAAGTCACTTCGTCCCATTCCAATTTGTTGGGAGAGAATTTCTTTAAAACGAATTAAAATCACCAAGTCTTATTGTATATAAATGTATTAAACGATTTAGTTAATAAGAAAGCAAAAATATATTTATACATGTTTAGATTTTTTTCGTGACTTAACGTATCTATTGTAATATAATATGGTGTGTAGAAAGTAATTTCATAATAAAAACACAATTTTTGATTAAAATAATTTATTTTACATTATTATTATTGTCAATATAAAAACAGGTTCATAAAAATCTAAATTGTTGTTGAATCGTTAAGGTTACATTGAGTTATACATTCTACATTAAAATTATCCAAAAATGTCAACAAGTCGTTGTCAACACTCACCGGTGAAAAATTATTTTGATTACTCATACACTCTACATTAAAATTCGTAAAGTCCACATTTATATTCTGAAAGTTGTTCGTTGGTGAGTCATAAATATTACTTTGTGTCAAACATTCAGTATTCATATTTCCATTAGCAGTGGGTAAAACGTTGTATGCATTTTCATTATTATCCAAAACATTTGATAAGATCACATTTTCACTGGTTGATGAACCGAAAACAATATTTTGATTATCTGAAAAATTCGTTAAGTTCGCATTTGCAGTCTCAAAGTTGTTGGTTGGTGAGTCAATATTTTGTGTTATGCGTTCGGTATTCATATTTTCATTATTTAAAAATATTAAAAAATACGTATTGTTATTTTCATCATGAAAGCTTTTGGCTAAAGAATAGGTATTGGTTAAAAAAGCAGTATTCAAATTATTCAAAAAATTCGTTAAGTTCATATTTTCACTGTCTAAGTTGAGAGTATTTCGTTCATTGCATTTTGTACATACGTAAGCAGAAGAATCTTTACGATGATTTTTTCTTTTATGTTGTAATAATTCATACTTATATCGAAAACTTTCGTTGCATTCTACACATAGATATTCAGGTAAAACCTTTCGATGTACCATTTTTTTATGATTCAATAAATCTTGTTTAGTCCTAAACACTTCACTACATTCATCACAACTGTGATTATGTAAAGTCTTTTTATGAATTTTTGTATTATGCTTTAAAAAATCCCGTTTACGAGTAAAATTTTCCATACAGTATTCACACCCATATCCTATGCGAGGTTTTTCATGAGTTTTTAAGTGTCTTTTATAACCGTACGATCTACTAAATGCTTTCTTACACACATTACAAATATAGGGTTTTACATCCTTTGAGTGAAAAGTCTCATCTTTAAAACATGATGAAGTGGGTTGTTGATGAACAGAAACTTGCACTTCCTCAGATAGATCCATTATAAATATAATCAAAGTAAAACTTTAAAAATGTTATGTGAAAACTGAACCATGAAAACAAGTCAGCAACTGATTAAATTTTCCTCTGAGACTGAATTTATACTCTATATTTAATGCCAAATCAGTATTTATTGCCAAATACATTAAAAAAATCTCGCCAAATCTTAGCAGATATGTTATTTTAATAGCCAAATCTTGTAAAATATCCCCAATCCCATTAAAAAATCTCGTAAAATATTTTAGTTTATCAACGTGTCGAAACAGATAATTTATTCATGTCTAATTTCAAGCACGCAGAAAAGTTAAACTTTTAAGCAGGTTAGTATTACTCTAGACTATGTGTCAAATGCAAAGTTCATGATTTTTTGATACAATCTCTAAAATTGGTAAGAATATGATTATATATTTACTATAAAATATCAATTTATTTATGAAATAAACGTTTAAAAAAAAAAATATATATATCTCTACATTAACATAAGTGCATTTATTTTAAAAATCCGATTAATAGTTTAAACTTTTACATAAAATTTTTATATGAGATAAATAATTAAAAATACAATTTTAATACACATACTTTTATTTTTCAAATTATAAGATTTTTACATTCATCATTTTTATACAAAGTTAACAATAATTTTATAAGATTCAACTAACAATTTTTAATATATGTAATAAAATCAGATATTACATTTGAAAAGAACCATATTTAGTCATACAAAGTTCTAATTTGAAAATTTCTGTTAATGTCCAACCTGATCCTTGTTCACTAAATTCATCAAAACACTTTTTCATCTTGTTAAAAGCGTTTTCAAGATCATTATTCAAATCATTTATTAAAAGAGTTGTTATACTTTTTGACCTAAAATTTTGTGTAATAAAATCCTTCTCTCCATTTTCATAAATACAACTAAAAATAACTTCTACATTAATATACCATTTCAATGATCCTTGGTCATTTAATTGAAAGTTTAATTCGTTTAAAATGTCAGTTCTTAAACTATTAAAAAATGACGTTAAATCCAAATCTTTGTTTTTATTATCAAATGTGGTTATTGTAAATGTATTAAGAGCATTTTTTCTTTTAAAATGCATAATTTTCTCTTTAAGAAAATCTCGGTCAGAATTTGATATTCCCTTTAATGTTGCTTGCGATAAGGGTTTTCGATGATTTTCTCTAACATGCTCTAAAAGTTTATATTTCTGTCTAAATGTTTCTGCACATTGATCACAGGAATGCACTGGTAAAGGTTTTCGATGATTTTTTCTAATATGCATCAGCAACTGATACTTGCGATTAAAGGATTCATCACATTGCCCACATCTATGTTCAATAGAAGTCTTTTCATGAATTTTTAAATGTCTCTTTAACTCATCTGACCTGGTAAATGCTTTCTGGCATACATTGCAAATAAAAGATTTTTCGTTGAGATGAATTTTCATGTGACGAAGCAAATCCCATTTTCGTTTAAATACCATACTGCAAGAAACACAGCTAAAAGTTTTTGGTACTTTCTTAGTATCCAAGCTTGATGACACCTCATTTGAAATAGGCATTTTTGCAGATAAATCCATCTCTCTCACTAAAAAGTAAAGTGTTATAAAAAATACAAGTTGATAAATTAAACGTGCGCACTCCTCAAAAATACAGCAGCAACTGACAAAATTTTCTTTGCGAATGCATTTATACTGCAGGTTTACCACCAAATTTGTAATTATTGGCGAAATCACGCCAAATATAAGCTAAATTCATACACCAGGAAAAGCAGCCAAATTCTTTAGAATCCCTATTAATCACACCAAATATATATCATTTTAATACCCAAACTTTTTAATGTAATCTAGTTTATCAACATGTTAAAACAAATAATTTGTGCATCACAGATTTTAAAGCTTGTAGACTATTCGTTTGAAGTTTTTCATGGTTTTTTCCGAAACTTGTATACTTAAATCACTTAATTTTACAATTATTAAAAATCCATGCTTCTGGTTGGTTCATGGTACTCCTAAATTATTTGAATATGATCAACACTTAATTCCACAAATCACTTAATTTTATAATCATTAAAAATCCATGTGGTTGAAAAAACACCAAAATTATTTGTACACAATCAACACTTAATTCCACAAAGTGCTTAATTTTATAATACTATTCATTAAAATTCCGTGCTTCTGATTGGACGAAAAAAATCACGTGACCCCAAAAAGCCACCATGTTCAATACTAGTGCACCTATTTCTATCTTAAATAGAGTGTATTCCTGTGGTTAAATTTTTGAAAACTACTATCCCCTGAGAATATTTTGTTTCGCATCACAAAAAGTGCTATATACGCGCATAAAATATAACTATTAAACCTTAATGTATTTCAACATTTTTGCATCATTTATAAGTATCGTTCCTCTAATAAGCTACATAACATCGCAAAAGTACTATATATGCACATAAAATATAACTGTGCAACTATTAAACCTTAATGTACTTCGACATTTTTGCATCATTTATAAGTATTGTTTATCATAAAATATAACTATTAAACCATAATGTGTATCAACATTTTTGCATCATTTATAACTATTGGATATCTAATAAGCTACATTACATCACAAAAGTACTAAATATGCGCATAAAATATAACTAAGTAAGTAATAAACCTTAATGTATTTCAACATTTTTGCAATATTTATAACTATCGTTCACCTAATAAGCTACATTACATCACAAAAAGCACTAAATATACACATAAAATATAACTATGCAGCTATGAAACCTTAATGTACTTCAACATTTTTGCAATATTTATAAGTATTGTTTATCTAATAAGCTACATTACATCACAAAAGTACTAAATATGCGCATAAAATATAACTATGCAGCTATGAAACCTTAATGTACTTCAACATTTTTACATCATTTATAACTATCGTTCACCCAATAAGCTACATTACATCACAAAAAGTACTATATATGCACATAAAATATATCTAAGCAGCTATTAAACCTAAATGTACTTCAAAATTTTTGCAATATTTATAACTATTGGACATCTAATAAGCTACATTACATCACAAAAAGTACTATATATGCACATGAAATATAACTAAGTAAGTAATAAATCTTAATGTATTTCAACATTTTTACATCATTTATAACTATCGTTCACCCAATAAGCTACATTACATCACAAAAAGTACTATATATGAACATAAAATATAACTATGCAGCTATGAAACCTTAATGTATTTCAACATTTTTGCAATATTTATAAGTATTGTTTATCTAATAAGCTACATAACATCGCAAAAGTACTATATATGCACATAAAATATATCTAAGCAAGTATTAATCCTTAATGTACTTCAACATTTTTGCATCATTTATAACTATTGGACATCTAATAAGTCGCATATCATCACAAAAAGCACTAAATATGCACATAAAATATAACTATGCAGCTATGAAACCTTAATGTATTTCAAAATTTTTGCAATATTTATAAGTATTGTTTATCTAATAAGCTACATAACATCGCAAAAGTACTATATATGCACATAAAATATATCTAAGCAAGTATTAAACCTTAATGTACTTCAACATTTTTGCATCATTTATAACTATTGGACATCTAATAAGTCGCATATCATCACAAAAAACACTAAATATGCACATAAAATATAACTATGCAGCTATGAAACCTTAATGTACTTCAACATTTTTGCAATGTTTACAAGTATTACTTATTTAATAAGTTACATCCTAATTTCACTCAATATAATTAAGTTTGTAATATTAAATCTTAATCAATTTCGCAATGTACATATGATTAACTTTTAAATTTCCGTTTTAATCTATTAAGATTAAAAAAATAAATAATTAAATTTTTCTATGTGTGTGCGTGCATAAACTTAAATTACATTTATAATGCGAAATATTTTTTTTCCAATCACATTTTAAAATATTACATAACTAAAATACTTAAGGATGCATAAATAAACAAAATATGCAAATACATGAATATAAGATTAATAAGTGCATGGCTTGATTTTAGCTTATGATAAGTTAAATAAAATCTACTATAACTCTGTTGCGTGGTAAAATGTTATTGGTTGATAGAAGTTAATTTATAAAATAAAGTTCTTAAATTAATATTATTAAATAAATATATCCTACATATCAATGAAAACTACTTCTAGATAGCTCATTATTTTCAAGAAGCATATTTTTTAATGAATTAAATAAATGGTAACTCTGTAGTATGGTATTTTCATTTTAAGGTGAATAATTCAAAAAGTTTTTTAAACTAGTTTAGTAGAAGTATATCCTATATAAGATAATCAAACAAAATGAGTTTATCGTAGTATGGCGTAGTATCAACATGGTCGATAAGAAATAACCTTATCACTCATTTGTTTCTTTGGAAGTGTAGAAAAGAAGCATATTTTTTAATGAATTAAATAAATGGTAACTCTGTAGTATAGTATTTTCACTTTAAGGTGAATAATTTAAAAAAGTTTTTTTAACTAGTTTAGTAGAACTATATAAGATAATCAAACAAAATGAGTTTATTGTAGTATGACGTATTAAGTGCTTGCGAAAAATGCTAAGTCCTCGAAATACATTGCCTCTCATTAAATTCTTTATTAAAAAAATAAAAATAAATTCTATCTATGCGAATTCACTATTAAAGTTTCATCCTAAATAACATAATTTTAAACGAAAACTACTTATCTAACAATTATCTACATAAAAATATATTCTTACATAATTTCTAATACAACTCATTTAAAAGATTCCTTATCTATTTAAAAGTTTATGACCAAGATCTCATGAATACATGTTTAAGCATTTCCTGAATTGCAAAGATAAACAATCGTTAACACACAATTCTTAATCACTATTTCTACATATGTCCGAAAATACGCACTTATCACATTATTTAAATTGTCCTTCGCAAAATTTCTAAGACAACTCATTTACAAGATTCTCTATTTATTTGAAATATATTAGGATAGAAGATAATATAACTATTTTATTATAAAATGGAAGTTCAAACTAAAAATTACAAGTGTAAAAGATAATACCAACATCCCGTAATTTAAGAAAGTGCACTGATAAAGTTCTTTAAATACACTATTTGAATGATAAATCACTCTATTGCTGCATATGGCAGAAAAAATAAATTCTCTCAAATCAACTAACAGATGACAGTGATAATTAAAACCATAATTAAAATTATCTTTTTAAAAATCATAATTTTTCTAACTATTTCAAATTACCATAATTCTTTTAAAATCCTAATTAAAGTTCCAAGGTGAGTACATTTCTTTCTTTTTAAGTATAAGAAAAAATCTCATCAAACATAAGAAATTCTCTTTTTAAAAATTTTTTTCTAAGTTTAAAATTAATTTTAAAATCCTAATTAAAATAATATTCATTCAAGATAACATCCTAATTCTAACCCTCCTTATCTTTCATGTCATCATGCGTCACCGATAAGATAACACGCTGACCGGGTAGTAGTAGAAGGAGCTCCGGACTCCGCTAGCTCTCCGCTTAACCCCTCACCCCTCCTGCTGAAGTAGGAGCCCCCTTTTCCTTCTACTGTTGAATGACGATTTGACTAGGTTTTGGTGTTTTGTACAAGGAAAGGAAGGTACGGGCAGCTCATTTTTTAATAGTAAAATCTTTTTGTATATTTCTGTTAAAAAATGATATGGATTGCATGTTTTTTTTTTTTTTTTTTTTTTTTATATATATATATATATATTTAACACTTTTTCTAAAATATTATAACTATTGAGAAACCCTATTTTTATCAGTAAAAATTCAGTTTTTCCCATTTTTTCCAGTTTTTCCAGAAACCCCCCGGAAAAAACTGGGTTTTTTCCACTACCTCAAAATTTCCGGATATTTTACATCTCTAATCTCTATTAATTTTTAACCTTTACAAATTATTAATCTTTAGTGATGAAGGGTATTTTAAAATTCATTCAAAAATTTTGCCTCTATTTGATATTTCCTATCCTTTTATGACAGAAAAAAAAAAAAAAAACACTGCAAAAAAGTCAATGCCATTCTTAAATAAAAAATAAAAATAAAATATGTTTTAAAAATAAATAATTAATTAATTATGTAAACCTGATCATGATACAGCCTTAATATAGCTCCCCTTGGCGACTTTTGAATTTTTATCGCCATTTTAGACAAAAATACATAATTTATGAGATTATTTTTTCTGTTTGTTTCTTTTCTTTTCTTTCTCCTTTTCTTTCTTTTTTTCTATTTTTCAATAAATTATAAAATATTGAAAAATGGAAAAGAAATAAAGAAAAATTACCAACTCAAACTCAAACTTAATTATCTTGTTTTATTTTTTATTTTATTTTGCACGAGCGCTTTTTATTTCCTAATTAAAAATTACAAAAAAAAAAAAACATTAGATGCTGTCCGTTTGGATCTGAGTTTGTACTGATCGATAGATGGCACTTTTGCAACTTTTGTTGTTAGTAAATATAATAGCCACGTGTATTTATTATTGTTCTATTTGTGTTACTACTTAATATTCGTGCTATAATTTCTCCACCATTACATCATGGAAAATCGATTGCTTTTGGAAAAATTATTTCAGTTTATTCAAAGTTCGATCGGAAGTAGATGTTTAACTGAAACTGAACAATTATTAGTTTCGAATCATCTGATTAATTCTTTACTTTCATTAGCCGAAGCATTAAATTTGTCATTTGGAAATAAATGTAAGCTTAATTCTGGATTTCTTGATCCTTTGGAGTTACACTGTGGCACACAACAGTATGTGTTATCTTTTTTACCGGATTTATTCATTTTTATTCAATAAATATATGTGAAACTAAACATCGAATATACAGCAAGCAATGGCTTCTCGACGAAAGCCGAAAGCTATTCCTGTTAATTGTAATTTCACCTTAGCCCACCAGATGGCAAGCATTTCATTACAATCGCGGATACTGATTATTATTAATTTTCTTTTCTTTTCCTTTCTAAGGAAAAGAAAAAAAAAAAAGAAAGAAAGAAAGAAAGAAAATAAAATAAAATAAAGAAAGATTTTGTTGAAATTCTGGCAAAAGCAGAATTTAGTTTAATACGAAGGACTATTAGTTTTTTTTTTTTTTTTTATTATTATAACATCGCTTTCAAATTATTCAATTATATATTCGATAAATTTTCGATTTCGATAAATGTCCAACTATCGTAAAACTGGTATCGTAAAAATCCGTAGATTTAGACTAATAGTCCTCAGTCCTAAAAAAAAAAAAAGTACCACTTTGAAATCACTCTAAATCTCGCTACGGGTATCCGCAGCCTACGACAGTACCTTTCCTGCCCTAACTGCATCAGGTCCAGGTTCCCACAGCCTGCAGAAAGCTCCACTTCCATTTGGATATTTATCGACGACAGGTAGAGTTGCTATTATTCAAGAGCTACGATTTTAAAGATGACTGTATCTCAGTATCTATTAATATTTTAGTTTTTGAACTACAGTGAATAATCAAACTATTAGATTTTTACTTTCTTCTATATTCAATAGAAGAAAGTATTGGATTCATAAAAAATTTCGACCTCGGGTTTTTCATGGATTTACACGTTTTGAGAGCTGTAGAACACGATTTGACCATTTTTAGAAAATGTCTGTCTGTCTGTGTGTGTGTGTGTGTGTGACAAAATTTTGTGGCAACTGTATCTCAGGAACTACGGCACAGAATTTCATACAAATTGGTATGCAGTTGCACCTTGACATAAATTAGTGCCTATCAACTTTTGGTAAAAAATGTTTTACAGGTTACGTTGCCATCCCGCTTTTTCTAAATTTTTAACATGGTGATATAGGACAAAATTTTGTATAAATGTGCATAAAGAGAATTAGTTTTTAGTAATCATTATGAAATTTACAAGAATTATTTATAATAGAGATATTCAACTGGGAAATTTTTTTTGTATGTGTAGGAGCCTCACCACCCCACCTGGGGGGAAAGTCCCCCCTCGAGGGGAGTAAATTTTCAAGATAGGTATCTTTCGAAAAGTCTCGGCAATACCTTTAAAACGAATGGTTGAAATATAAATCTATGATAATTTAAAACAAAGTTATCGATTTTTTTTTTTACTTTTAACAAAAAAAAACTTAGAAAAAAAATAGTAATTTTTTTTTTTTCTTTTTTCACGAAATTTAACCAAATTTGGTATTTAGTTGGCCCCTGACATAAACTGGTGCTGATTAGATTTGGGGATCAATCGCTCAACAGGTGGCGCTGTGATCGTATTTTTTCTAAATTTTTAACATGGCAGTATAGGACAAAATTTCGTATAAATGTACATAATGAGAGTTATTCTTAACCTGTGATTGTAAAATAAATATGAATTATTGATAATAGTAGTAGTTAACTAGGAAAAAAAATTGTGCATGTGGGGGCATCGCTTTCCCCCCTGGGAGGAAGTACCCCCACGGGGGGGGGGGGGTAAATTTTCAAGATAGGTATCTTTCGAAAGGTCTCGTCAATACCTTTAAAACGAATGGTTGAACTATACATATGTGATAATTCAAAACAAAGTTATCGATTTTTTTTACTTTTAACAAAAAAAAAAAAAAAAAAATCGTGTTTTTTTTTTTTTTTTTTTTTTTTCTTTTATTGTTACTGAGTGAATTTGTATAGGAAAATATAGAAGAGAGTCTTGTGATGGCCACAACATACTAGTTTTTATTTGGGCAATTTTTCGATTTTCTACAAGAATACTAAACGAAATGGTCTGAAATTTCAGATATCCAAAAAACATTTAAGAAA
Organism: Salticus scenicus; assembly: GCA_963930645.1. Lineage (NCBI taxonomy): Eukaryota > Metazoa > Arthropoda > Arachnida > Araneae > Salticidae > Salticus > Salticus scenicus. Next base: position 176,671,205 of record OZ005650.1, read on the forward strand.
TCACATTTTCCACTATCGATTTAGTTCATAGTGCAATTAGGGGATCAAACACAAATTGAAGAAAGGCGCAAATACTTTCGATCACTTTGTATCATAAAGAGCTGCGAATGACTTGTAACTTTAACATATTGTTGCATATACTATGTACAATATTTCTATGCCTTGTTTCGAGAATTGCGCAATTATTTAGGCATATATATATATATATATATATATAAATCGAAAATTGTTAGGGTTTTTTTTTTTTTTTTTGGTATGTGTTTTGCTTATAGCTAAAACAGATTCCTGTAAAATTTCACAAAATTTGCAGAATATTTCACAAAACATTAGAGACACATTATTCTGAAACCTAAAATTCACACGTGTAATATTCGTTGAGATACGAGCATTATAGTAAATATTTTTTTACTGTGCATGCGCGAAAAATATAGAAAATTTTTTATTTCATATGTTGAATTGAAAGCTAGATGTATTGGGCGACTTTTGTCGAAAGTTCATTTGAATGGAGTAAAAATTAAGCAAATTGTCGGCAAAAAACATGAGCTACATTTCAGGTATTTTCCAGAGTTGAAATTCATGAGGGGTTTTTCCCATACTGCATAATTAATTTAAAGATCCAATTATTTCAATCACGTTGCAAAAGTTCTTTTTTGGGAAAAACCCCTTATAAGCTTGTAGCTCTAACATAATTTTGCTTATTTACTAAGACTTGTGAGATCAAAAGGGGTTTTTAACAAAAAAGAACTATTGCAAATAGGTTGAAATAATTGGATATCCAAATAAATTACGCGGCATGTGAAAAACTCCTTATGAAATTTCAACTTCGGAAAAATACCTAAAATCTAGCTCGTTCTTTAGCCGACAATTTGCTTAAGTTTTACTTGAATCAAATGAACTTTAGATAAAAGTTGCACAATATATTTAGCTTTCACCTATGTAATAAAAAGATTTCAATCTTTCGCGCATGCGCAGTGAAAAGGTTTTTCATAAAAATGCTCATATTTCATGAGCTATTTAAGATATAATAACAGGAGACTTGGCGTTGGAATATTAAAACCCGAATAAACGACTACGTCAGAAACGCCAAAAGAAAAATATTTGCGATGCATACAGCTGTTTCGGTAGCCTTAAGCGTACCGTCTTCAGTGTAAAAAGAATTTGCATTCAAATCTCAGTATATTGTTTCAAAAATGCTTTTTTTTTTTTTTTCAATTTATCTGAAAGAGGAAATAATTTTCGTTTGAAACTCTGTATATTATAAACTAGCAGGCTATGCCCGCTTCGCTGGTCACTATATTTAAATGAATTTTGAAAAGAATTGAATCACTATTTATTTTTTATATCACATTATCAAAAATAAATAAATACATAAATAAATAAAATGAAAAGCTCTAATCCTCGATCCGGGTACACGCTGCCTACGGCAGCTCCTTTTCCGCCTGCACTGCATCGGGTCCAGGTTTCCATTGCCTACAGAAAATGTCTTTCCTGAGCACTTAAATCTGGACATTTATCGACGGCAGGTGGATCTGCTATTATTTAAAAACTTCGATTTTAAAGATAACTGTATCTCAGCATTTATTAAATATTTTAGTTTTTGAACCATGTATTTTATAGCTCTCGCTGTCTACACTATTTTAGCGCATGATTCCGACCTATATAACAAACAAAAGAAAAAGTAGAAATCGATTGATCTCATCCTCATCTTCAGGAAAATTCGCATTCACTGCTAACCTATCAGCCGCCTTTTTAAAAAAATGTGACAGATTTTGGGTTTACTAAGAAATGGATAAGACGGTTTTAATAAATACTTAGGGTAAACGATTTTTTCAGAAGACAAACTCATTTGACTTATTTTCATCTTTAGGAAAATTGACGTTCATTGTTAACCCTCACTACAACTGTTGAAAAATGTGTCAGAAATCGGGAGGTTTCCAGGTTTTCTCGTGAATGGTTTAAATGATTTTGATAAAAACTTAGAAATCAGGCTGCTTTTGGAAGACGAACACATTTGATTTTTTTCTCATCTTCTGGAAAATTAGCTTTCGATGTTAACCTTATTCCTCCCGTTGAAAAATATGACTGAAACTTGGTTGTCTGGGAAATCGCTCTAACGGTTTTGATAAAAAATTAGGTTTAAGTGGTTTTTTTTTTTTTTTTTGAGCTGGCAAATCCGTCTGATTTAATCTCATCTTCACGAAAATTAAAGTTCACTGTTAATTATTTTCCTCCCATTACAAAATATGGAAGGAACTTAATTTTCTGAGAAATAAATCGAAAAATTTTAATAAAAACAATATTATTATTATTTTTTTATTTTTAATGAGAAACCTATTCGACGTATCCTCGTTTCGGGGAAAGTTAGCGTTCACTGCTGTGTTAATCCTCATTCCATTGTAGCAAAATGTGGCTGGAATTTGGTTTTCTTGGAAACTGCTTGAAAGAGTTTGATATGTATTGAAAGTTTGGTGGTTTTTTAGACGATAATTCAAACTGAATTTTCTTTATATTCAGGAAATGTAACGTTTACAATTAGCCTTCACTCCAACGATTTTGATAAAAACTTATAATTAAGGGTTATTGAGAGGAGAAACCCATCTAATTTATCCTCATTTTATGTAAATTAGAGTTTACTGTTAATTTTTATTTCGCATATGGCAAAAGGCAAAATATGGAATAGTTTTCTTAGAAACTATTTGAATAATTTTTATAAAAATTTAGATTTAGGAAATTTTTTAGTTTACAATTGAACATTAACAACAAAAGTCTAACATTGTTTTAGAAATTTAGCGTTTTTCTAGGGAAAAGGGCAGAAACTTCATTTTTTCTTTCTTTCTTTTTCCTTTTTTTTTTTTTTTTTTTTTTTTTTAATGTCCTCGAATGATTTTGATAAATATTTAGAGCTTATGTTGTGTGTGTTTGAGATGAAATTTCGATTGGAAATAACACTCATCATCGTTATAATTAGTGTTCACAGGCTATCCGCACACCAACCGGGAGAAACACGGCATAAACAATGTTTTCTTAGAAATCGCTGAAACCATTAAAAAAAAAAAAAAAAAAAAAAAAGAGTTATTTTTTAGATGAAAAACGGTCTAGTTTATCTTATTCTTCAGAAAAGTTAGATGCCACTGCCCTAGAACAATACATAGCACAAATCTTGTCATCTGGGAAATTGCTTGAATGGTTTTGATAAGAAATTATAGTTGATATGATAATTAGATTTGAATTTTCCTTATCTCCAGGAAAATAAACTTTCAGCATTCGCGCTCTGCACTGGGCTAACAAATAATAATATCTGAAAATAAATCACTGTATGTACAGTATGAATGATTTTTACAATGAGACCGAATGAACTCTGTAATTTAAGTACTTTATATTAACTTATATTAAAAAAAACATAAGAATTATAATTAAAATCTTTATAATTATTTCTTTAAGAAGTAGCTTATAAGTTATAATTTTACTAAGGAATTAATTTGAATGGCACAATTTCCTGTCTTGTGGCGACATTTCAGTTTCTTTGCAAAAAATTACTACACAGCACAGGTTCTTTCTCTCTTTCTTTCTTATTTTCCTTTTCAATGTTTTATGAAGAATTTACGTTATACCTTTCGGATTTGAATGTTATCCTTTTACCTTTAATTAAAAATATTTTTCAACTAGTGTTAAATATTTTTCGAGAACATTTCTTGCTCTCGGTGAAATTGAATTCATCATTCGTTAGATAGAAGTAATCTCTCTTAACTAAAATTGTTTAAACACTTTGTTTCATGATTTCATATATGTATCTACAAAAGCTGCTCTATTTTCTATAACATTATAAAACAAACTATTTGTTTAAGTTCAAAATTGTCGAAAGGATAAGAAATTTTAAAAATTGCTCGTACTAATAAAAAAGAAAAGGCGGGGGGAGGAGAAGAAAAGAAATTAAAAGGAACTTATTATAACAACGTTATTAAAATTATAAAAAATTTAATTTCATATTAAAAATTTTTCAATAAACTTTCTTTAACTATTGTTCAGATCGCTTCCGTAACTAATGTTTCCTAATTTTATTGGCTGGTTTTTTAAATAAAAATATTTCAATAAATTGCTTAAAATATGAAAAAAAAAAAAAAAAAAAAATTCCTTTACATTTCCCACCTATTTTGTAAAACTAAAAATTAAAAAATTAGGAAAATCTTAAAAATATAACTTGCAAACAATACTTGCCAAAAGAAAAAGGGATCAGTCAAAAAAGAAAAAGAAGAAGCCTAAGAAGGGGGAATTGAGAGGAAAAAGTAAGAGAAGAAAGGGAAAAGAAAGAGAACACCTTCTACCTTTTAAAGAAGTCCTGGTGTGTGTTCATTTTAAACATAATGGTTTAGCACCACCCAGTGTGGCTTGTACAGGAGGGGAATGATTTAAATGATGTGTGATGAAGTGAGGATAAACAGATGTCATTTCTCAAATGGTCCTTTGAAGTACGAACTGTTTAAAATTCTTTTGTGTTTGCTCATAGGACTTATATATAGGACTTACATGTACACGACAGAAATTTACTTTTTTTTCCCCCTGTAAATTGTTTTTCATACAACTGACTTTTTTTTTTTTTTTTTAATCTATGTTACAACTAAATTACAAATATAAGTACTTATATAATATGTTTTCTGCCAAATATATTGTAACAACTCTTAAAATAGAACGACTCGTTCAAGTAAAAAAACATTTCTCAGTATTTAAAAGACATCAAATACAAAATAAACAGGCAAAGAGAGAAATTTATACGTTTAAGAGGGCAAATGATATTTTATTTCATATTTACCATGTTCTCAATAAATAATAAAAGCACGATATAGAATAGTTCAAGGAATGTTTGTCTCCCACAAAACGTTTCGGAAATAAACCTGTAAAAGTTCCTGAAAATTCTAACATACAGGAGGATTATAATTAAAGTTACGATTTCAAAACGCTATAATTTAAAAACTACCCATCAGAGAGATTTGATATTTTACCAGAGCAATCGTGAGGCAATGAAATTTATTTGGGGGAGGAAAAAAGTAGTTCCAACATGTTCCTAGACATGGCGCTGTCAGGGTAATGTCAGGGGTAAATGGACTCATTAAACACAGAAATGTTGTTAGCAACACAATGGAATAGCAGGAAGCAACAGACTTTAAGGGTTTATTACAAATTTTTTTTTTTCTTTTTTTTTTACGAAAAGACAAGAATATGTGTTTACAGCGGAAACAGTTATAGTGAAAAGAAAAAAAGAGAAGCTTCATGAAACAAATACTTTACGGATAATTAACGGCCCATTTTGGAATTTCTTTCTTTCTTTTTTTTTTTTTTTTTTTTTTTTTCTTTTGCCAAACAAAATTTCTTTGCTTCACGATTGCTCTGGTAAAATAGCAAATCGCTCTGACGGGTAGTTTTAAAATTATAGCGTTTTGAAATCGTAACTTTAATTATAATCTCCCTGCATGTATATATATATATATATATATATATAAATAATAGATAACGTAATAAAATTTAATCTTAAAATTTAGCAATTAATAGAACTAAAACAGTAACAGCACACTAAAATATAGAACTGAATTTAACATAGAGGAAAGAATGACACAAAAAGTTGCGATATAGATGAGGAACCAATGAGTTACCATATTAACTTAAAATACTTACGCCGACCTGAAGGATAATAAAAAAGGACCATTAAACTAGTGAAAGAGAAAAAAGATAATAAACCAAGTAATCAATTGGATATAAATGCTTAAAATTAGAAATATACTTATCAAGGGGCGCATACTTCATAAAGCAGAGAAAGCTGCAATGATTTCGTAAAACGATATTGCTAATCATAGCAATTTATATCATCTCACGCCCCGATCAACGCAGCAAAAAGACCATAAAGAATGAGAAAAAAAGTGAAAAATTAAATTAAAACAAAGGATAAATAAATATTGATTAAAATCTTAAAGGAAACCAAATTAATAACATGAAATAGGCAGAGTAACCACATGGAAAACAGTTAACACAAACTGGAAAAATGGTTGATGCCAAAACCTGAATTGAAGTTAAAATAATAGCTCGGCAGATATCGATTAATCGAAAATACTTCAGAACAATTACATTAAAGATAAAATACACACAGTAAATATTAAATGATAATGTTAAAATTAATACTAGTAGAGTTAAATTAAATCGTACCAAAAATATTAATAATTAAATCGTTTAAGATAAGGACTGAAGAATGAAGGTTAAAGACTACTAAGTACAAGCGCCATCTTTCGGTTAGCTATAATAACATTAAGTCAGTTATATAAGATGTATTGACTGAAAGATTAAGATAATGTAGAAGTATTAACAGCAAGATTAAGATAATTTTTAAGATTTTTATTTAAGATGTATTGACTGAAAGATTAAGATAATTTTTAAGATTTTTATAGTCAAATTATTAAGTGTTAAGTTTTAAGAAGACATAATTACAAGCAATAATGCCAAAGAGCACAACATAAGGATAAGCATTATAATGCAGTCATCATAAATTAAAATTAAAAATAAAAATTTAAATTTAAAAGTTTTTTTTTTTTTTAAATTAATATTTATAAGATTTTATTTTTGTTATGCAAATAGATGGATTGTTCATACTTAACAAGGGAAGCCTCAAGTAGCCAGAAGCACATTGTAAAATTTAATGATAAAAGAGTTCAAAATACATAGTATCAACCAGAAAAAATAAAAGAGTTCAAAATACATAGAATCAACCAGAAAAAATAAGAATGTAACTTACAGCAATCCCCCACGTTTTTTTTTTTTTTTTATAAATTTTATTCAGCATCAAACCCTCCCAGCCAACCAGCCAAACAACACCACCCTTCCTCCTTAATCAAACTTCTGCCCACCCATCCACCTAATTTTTTTTTTTTTTTTTTTAATTTTTAATTAAACCTTAGTTTTTTTTTTTTTTTTTTTTTTTTTTTTTTGTTAGACAGAGACCCTTTTTGATAAACAAGTGAATAAATAAATTTTTTAGGATACCCCATTTTTGTAGCAACATTAATTATGTGAGAGATATTTTTGTTTTTAAACCTATCTGAACAAAGATTATGTATACGAAAGAGGTGATTGAGAATAATATTTCTGTAGACAGAGATATGAAGACAAGAGGTAAATTGTGTAAATAAATTTACTTTGAAACTAAAATCTTGCGTTTGTCATACATATCAGTATAAATTTTAGTACCATCAAGTTTAAGTTTTAAATCTAAGCAACTAATACAGTTTTTGTTGAGATGATTATAAGTTAAGGTAAGGTGAGAAGGATATTCAAATTTAAATAAATTAGGCGAAAAATTATTGACATAAAAAATTATAATGTCATCAATGTATCGGTAAAAATAGACATTTTCAATACATAATCCCTGTTCATAATGGTAAAGGTATAAGTCAGCTAACATACTCGAGCTACATCCTCCTTGTGGAATACCGACCTTTTGAATATAAATCTTATTACAGTGTAGAATGTAATTGTTATGAATAATAAAATTTAAAAGTGTCTTAAATGAAGTTGCCGAAAAGCATTTTGGTAAAGATATTTGACTTTTAAATTTTTCAAAAAGGTTAAAGATGATACGATGAAGATCTGTTAAATTAATATTATTAAATAGGTCAGCAAAATCATAAGTCATGATATCAGTCACATTATTCATAGATAAGACATTGGCTTTAAGTTGATAACTATTTTTAAGGCAAAAGAAATTTTTTGATTTACTAATTAAGTCATAGATTTGTTTGAGAATATCAAGGAGAATTTTGTTAGCATTGTTGTTGTAAGTATTACACCCTACAGTGACAGTTCTGAATTTAATAGGATTTTTGTGAAATTTAGGGATAAGTACAATATAAGGATATTTAAAATTATTAAATGGAAGCTTTAGCAGTTTATAAAAGCAGTGAATTTTGCGGTTATTGATTTTAAGATCATTATTGGTAGTATGAACGTTAGTACTATTAGATATAGATGAACTGAGTAAAGAAAGATAATAATGTTTACAGATTATTGCATAACTATTAGGAGATTTATCGACATAAGTAATAACAAAGTTTTGTTGCAATTTTGTTGCAATTCTTTGATAGATTTAAAGAGATTTGATTTATTGTAATGTGTGAGATTTGATCTATGTTGAATTAATTCAGCTTTAAGTTTTGAAATTACTAAAAATTTCCATTGATTGAAATATTCAATAGGTTTATTATAAGAGATGGAGAGATTATAAATAAACAAATCAATATCATAAGAAAACTGTTGTATAATCTTTGAAATATTAGTTTTTGAAGGGAGTCGATATTTAGTACCATATTCCATAAATTTCTTTAAATTTGAGTCATTAATAATATTAAGATCACCAGTGATAATATGTGCATGATCTCTGTCAACATATTTTACATTTGAGGGATGAGCACAACTACAAGTCACATGAGAAGATAAATTAGACTTAGAGACTGAATTATAGTTAAAAAGCAGGCGACCAAGTGTAATAGGATATTTAAAGGTACGAGAAATATGAATGTCTTTAATAGGAAACATGCATGATTTATCATTAAGAATAGATGAAATATTAATGCTATTAAATATTTGATTAGAATAATTTAGAATAAGCTGTGAATTTGATTGGATTTTGTGAGGTTTTTTAGAGATATTTAAATTGAAGAGTTTAAGTCTGTATAATATTAAATCATAGAAAATATCAGAAAAATGTTGATTATAGGATTGGTTTTTAAATACACTTAAGTAAGTGGACAAATACTTTTTTTTGATAGCAAATATAAACTTTCTAATGTAAATCCAATCATAATGGTTAAGATAATTTGACTGTAAAGCAAGAATATTTTTGATAATGAGATTTTTTGATATTAAACCATTAGTAGATTTATTGGATTTGTTACCTCTTTTTGAACGAGAAGTTTTCTGGTTGACACTATGATTTAGTACAGAGTAAACAGGGGAGTAATCATGAAGGGGATTAATGTTAGTATAAACCTTAACAACCCTATTAAAATATTCATGATTCAAGCCATATGGATAAATTGTATTAAAATATTTCATGTAGTTAGATTCAAAGAAAAGGCGCTCACTTTTATTTTTTTTGAATCCTAAGAATTTCAATAGTACATGAGCAGAAATTGTGTAAATTAAAATGTCTTAACTCAATAGTTGATTTACTGTTAAGGACAGGTGATGATAACTTTTTTGAGTCTGAGCGATGTTGATTAATTCTAATATGTAAAGGGGTGGAAGTTTCACCAATATACTTCATTTTACAAATACCACAACTTAATTTGTATATAACATTATAAACCTGACAGAAAGGAACCAATTTTGAATCATTATAAATTTGGGACTGTAAAGCATTAGGGCATGTTTTGCAACGAGAAGAATCACACTTTCTAAATTTAAGATTGGAAGGAGGAGAGTATAGGTAGCTTGATGTCGATCCAGTATATATATATATATATATGTATATAAATTCAGTTCTTATTTCCTGATTCAATTTTAATAAACAATTTGATGAGAACCTTCATCAATTATCTCTGTCAAAGTTTTATGGTCCTTTTTATTCCTGTAGGCGTAATTTTATTTAAATTGGTTTTGTCTCTTAATTGGAACTAAAAATGAATCGTAAAAATATCTGTGCTAGCTTTTATACTGTGATACAATCAGTTTTATTTTTGTGGTGTTGGCAATATCATGTATCTATTAAAAGCTAAAATTTATAATGATAACTTAAATTTATGTATATATATTAGTTTAAATATATATATATATATATATATATATATATATAATAGATAACGTAATAAAATTTAATCTTAAAATTTAGCAATTAATAGAACTAAAACAATAACAGCAATAACACTAAAATATAGAACTGAATTTAACATAGAGGAAAGAATGACACAAAAAGTTGCGATATAGATAAGGAACCAATGAGTTACCATAGTAACTTAAAATACTTACGCCGACCTGAAGGATAATAAAAAAGGACCATTAAACTTGTGAAAGAGAAAAAAGATAATAAACCTCATAATCAATTGGATATAAATGCTTAAAATTAGAAGCATACTTTCAAGGGGCGCATACTTCATAAAGCAGAGAAAGCTGCAACGATTTCGTAAAACGATATTGCTAATCATAGCAATTTATATCATCTCACGCCCCGATCAATGCAGCAAAAAACCATAAAGAATGAGAAAAAAGTGAAAAATTAAATTAAAACAAAGAATAAATAAATATTAATTAAAATCTTAAAGGAAACCAAAGTGATAACATGAAATAATCAGAGTAACCACATGGAAAACAGTTAACACAAACTGGAAAAATGGTTGATGCCAAAAGCTAAATTGAAGTTAAAATAAAAGCTCAACAGATATCGATTAATCGAAAATACTTCAGAACAATTACATTAAAGATAAAATACACAGAGTAAATATTAAATGATAATGTTAAAATTAATACTAGTAGAGTTAAATTAAATCGTACCAAAAATATTAATAATTAAATCGTTTAAGATAAGGACTGAAGAATGAAGGTATAAGACAACTGAGTACAAGCGCCATCTTTCGGTTAGCTATAAAAACATTAAGTCAGTTAAATAAGATGTATTGACTGAAAGATTAAGATAATTTAGAAGTATTAACAGCAAGATTTATATATATATATATATATACATATGTATATATATATATAATAATAATTGTAAGTTGAAAGTTTTCAAATTCTCATTTATAAAAAATAAATTTATTTTTAATACTTCAATACTTTAATTGAAAAATTTCAATCAACGAGTTAAAAGGACTAGAATACTCAACTAGCTGCCACTTTTAAAGCAAATTAAAAGTCGCTATAGTAAGATGAAAACAGAATTACAGCTTCACGCACAGGGATGTGCATTTCTTTACATAGATAACATTTTTAATACTTATTTAAATCTTTACAAACAACTTTTTAATTAATAATAAAGATGAAATTTACATTGAAAAAAAAAAAAAAATATATATATATATATATATATATATATATATATATATATATATATAAAATATATATAAAAAATATATAAAAAAAATATAAAATATATATATTTTTTACTTTAATGCCTTTTGAGAAGAGAAATAATTTTCTCTTCACAAAACTTCTCACCCAATCATTTTTCGGAAACCGAAAAGGTAATGAATGTGTTAAAATAAAAATATTGCAATTAGTGTAGAAGTAACCAAATAATTCTACATTTTCAAGGAGGGGAGGGCATATGTACATTATAAAATTTATTAAACTATAAGATTCAGAAATTGTTTAAAAATTCACTCAAACATGTCAAAAATTATTTTATTAATCTTATTATTATTATTACTAGAAACTATATTTTGAAATTTTTTATTCTTGAATACTAGTTGATGATTGCTCATATTAATTAAGCCTATGAATATGATGCAAATGTAACACTATTTAATCTGTTAAAAAAAGTTTTAAGAAATTATTTATATTTATATGTATATATATATATATAATATATATATAGGGTGTTCCAAAAATCTCACATCCCACTTCCTAACTCGAAAATAAGTCGAAATTTTGAAACACATATTTAATGAATTCGAGAGAAACCTCTTTTGGTGAAAAAAGTTTGGGCCCGGAAGGGGGGGGGGGCGCTAGGGAGGGCATCTTTAAAATTTCGAATGGGAAGGTATGTCTTGTGATACATCCCTGGAAACGTCTCTTCAAGACAATGAATTTGGTATAAATAGTTTTGTCCTGCAGGGATTATTAAATGGATACTTAAGTATAAAATCCACATTTCAAAAGTCTAAAAACTCATGTGTCTCCCTTAATAATCACCGTAGGGTGAAACTATTTATATAAAATTCATTGTATTGAAGAGACGTTTCCAGGGATGTAGCACAAGACATACCTTTCTATTTAAAATTGTCCTCCCTAGCGGCCTTCCTAGCCCCCCCCCCCCCCCCCCCTCAAAACCGGGCTTAAACTTTTTTCACCAAAAAAGGTCTCTCTCGAATTTATTAAATATGTGTTTTGCCATTTTTCAAAATCCCGACTCATTTTCGAGTTAGGAGGGGTGTGTGGGACTTTTCGATTACCCTGTATATATATATATATATATAGGGGAATGTGTCCTGAGCATTCTCCGGTTATGGTCACCCCGCCATATCTTTTAACAAAAAGCAAATGTGATGGATTTGAGTACTGTCAAACATGTATTGTAACAGTACGCAGTTTGTGTACTAACACCGAAGTGACTAGATGCATTTTCTTAGTAAGTTAGCATTTAACAAAAAAAAAAAAAAAAAAATCAGAGAAAAAGCGACACAAAAGTTATTTGTGAATATATTCATAATTTGATAAATCGAAATGAATTAATTGAAAATAGTAAATGCAAGATATATTAATGCAGTATATTCCTTATATTTTGTGATGCAATATGGAATTCAGCCAAAATGTAGACCGAAAATTGCTTTTTCTGCTATTATAAAAATTGCTGTCATTCCCGGTTGTGGGCACCTTCATGTAACCGGTTGTGGGCACACTTGTTTCTTTTTCATTTAAAACATGTGTTTGACTTACAAACTGTCAAATATGGTCGTTTATATCAAAATAATATTTTTTATTAGTGTTTATATGGATGTTTAGGCTTTTTTAGCAATGTCAAACCCGAAAGAGTCAACCGATCAAAAAGAAATGGGTTTAAATGCGCTGGATAAAGCCATTTCGGATTACTTAGTGGATAAGAAATCCACAAAATCAACTTCCCGAGAATATGAACTTCCTTGCAACCTCTGAGTCCCTCCAGAAGAAGCCTAGAGAAAGTAAGGTAACTCCATCATACAAAGTGCCGGCCAAACGCGCTAAAAATTGGAATCTCAACAATCTGACGATGTCAACTTATGTGTCATCTGTTTGAAGCACCTGACACTATGCCTAACAAGAACCATTTAAATCAAATGCAACGCGTGTGATCGTCTTATGCATTTGAAATGTGCTAATATACATGCAAATTATTTTACATGCAAGCACTGCACTTCTGGTTTGGAGGACAAAGAAGATGACGAATAAAGTTGGAAAAATGTCACTGTCTGATATTATTTCGGCCACTGAATCCTTACAAAATGAATAAATTTTGTTGTTTTCTGTATTTATGGTGGTTTTTCTTATTATTTTCCGAGTTTTAACGGATTTTTCAAGTGTGCCCACAACCGGGTACAAAAATTTTTTGGCCAAAAATGACCACTTCACAAAATTTGTAATAATTTTTTTCTGGTTGACAGAATCAATACAGTTACTTTATCAAACGTTAGCTAAGGGTTAGCAGGATCTTTCCATTGGTATTCATATGTTTGCATAATATCCACTCTATCAAAAGTTATAAACCAAAATCAAAACTGTGCCCACAACCGGAGACATTCGCTTATATATATATTTCATTATAAAACACAGAGTTACAGGTGCATAAACAAACAGATCAGATCATTAGTAAATAACTTATGGAAGAAGATCGAAATGTGACACAAATTTAACAGCAAATTAATCTTTTTTTTTTTTTTTTTTTTTTTTTTTTTTAACCATTTATGATGAATTACGGGTTTAAAGATTTATAAATAAACAAATTTTGATCACATCAGGGTTTTATAAAAAATACATTTTCACATATTTTATTAAATAAAATATTAACAATAATTTTCCTATGAAAACTAATTTCAGAACCTTTCTGCAACCTTTTCGCACAATTCTACGGCAATATCAAAAACAACAATTTAACATGCAGTGTTTAAAGGGCATTTAAAGCACATGGAAAACCGCTTTTTGACTTTACTTTTAAAGTTGTTTAATTTTAATTTGCTTCACTTCAGTTCTCTTGATCATAGTAAGTAGGTTGAGTGAGCGCTCTGCCTCTTTTACATCCCTGATTTCAATAATTGATAAATTTAAGGTAAAGACACCAGTGTTCGCCACCCTCACAAAAGACATCTTAAAATAAGCGTTTAATAACATCTATGAATTGAATCCACCAGCGCTAGATTCCCTAGTACTGGAGAATCTAGCTCGAGCGGATTCAAATTCATACATGTTAATTAACGATTATTTTAACATGTCTTTTGTGAGGCTGGCGAATACTGGTGCAGATTTTCGGTGGCGAAAACACTGGCGTCTTTACCTTAAAATTTTCGGACATCATCAATTAGAACATTAAAAAAAAAAAAAAAAAACTGGAATATTTAAATAAAAAGTATAAATATATAAGAAATAAGAACTGAAAGCGCAAAATTCAAACAAATAAAACAGAAATAACAAGAAGAACGTCTTCTTCTTTCTTCTTATAATTTCTGTTTTATAACAGGAGAAAGTGGCACGGCCTATCTGTAGCACAGGCCACCACGGCTTAAAACGGGTACATATGGTTTCTTAAAAGAAATGAAACGACAATATTTGTAACGGAGACTGTATGCAGATGTCCGTTGGTTATTGAAGTTTAATTTTAACAAACAGTTTCAGAGATCTTGTAAAGTGTGCCGCCAATAACACAGTGATCATTAATCCAGGCATTTTTGTAGATAATCACGAAAAATTTTATTAGACATTTTATTTGATACTAGCAAGATTTGCCCGTTTCGCTGGTCACTAAATTTAAAAGCAACTCTTTTCTATATAGCTTTATAAAAATAAAATAAAACAAAATACTGAAATTGCTCAAAAATCGCCCAGGTACCTACTACCTTCGGTACCGATTTGGTCATCCGCTATAAAACTCGAGCGCCTGTCCCTATTACCTGCGACATTACCTGTGCAATTTTAACAAATAGATTTAAAAAAAAAAAAGTTTTTGGAAGAGGTGATTTTTTTCCCCTTCTTTTCTCGCTCATTCTCTTTTCATTCTATGCTTGAAAGCTCGACAAGTAGAAAAAAATTGTAATCAGCTTAAATATAACGTAGCATAGTACTGATAGCATTAATAGATAACATAATATAGGGCGATCATTCTTAACGATGGCAACAATTATAGAATTCCTAAAATGTTTAGTCACAGTAGTAAACAGTCATAGTAGCAAACACTTTAATAGTCACTTACACTAAAGCTTGAAAAAAGCTTTTTAAATTAGTTATTGGATTTAAGGAGAAAAAAAGAAATAATAAAATAAAATAATTCTCTGCTGTGCTTGCTTTTTTATGTAAAGGATATAAGTATAATTTAAAAAAAGGGGGGGGGGGATACAGAAATTTTCTAGTTGTTTTTTAAACAATCAAGAAAAATGCTTCATTCTGTTGTTGGATATCAGTTTTTCAGAAAAGAATATTATAACTAAGCCAAATACAAAAATATGATACGTTTTTGTTCATATTCTCTGCTCTGATGAACAAATCTTGGGGGAAAGAGGGGTAGTTTTTTCCCCTTCTACTGCTTCTGCGGAGTGCACATATTATCCATTAGGGCAAACCTTTTTAAGGTGGGTCAGATTTTGTATTATTTTTTTACTAACGCGTGGGTCACTAAGTCAATAGTATTCCTTAGAAAGGTACGGGGGACCATGGGGTAAAAAGGGTACTAGCAATATAGAAATGCCAAAATTTGTTAAACGAAAAAATTAACTCATTTTTTGGTTTTTTAAAATCCTCTAAAAAGGTTTACGTTCTTTTTTCTTTTTATTTCTTTCTTTCTAACTTTTTTTTTTTTTTTTTTTTTTTTTTTTTTACAAATTTTGCTTTTGAAAACAAATTGTGAAAAGTAAAGATCGGATTAATTTTTCAATGTTTATAATTTCCCGTCCTCTCTTTCGTGATATAAAAAATATGTTTACAAAAAGTCAACATGTGGGTCATTTAAAAAGTTTTTCAGGGTCAGTGTCTGACTTGCGTGTCATCTGCTATAGGTTCGCCACCCATACTGTTATAGCATCTAAAAGCTATTCTTAAATCTAAACTGCCAAATTTATACATATTTTTAAAAGCATTAAATTCGTTGGCATTAATTCCAATTCTTTTAAAGCAAAAGGTGTTTACTCGAATATTGTTAAATCTAAGGGTGTTTCCGATTTTTCTCAACAACAAATGAATTTTCAGCAGAAAATTGTATATTAAGCACTTGAAGCCAATTTTTTCAGAATTTATAGAACAATGCCATATGGGAGTAAGCCCACCTACAACGAGTTCATAATCTAATTAGAAACGTAGTACGTTTTGTTAAAAAAAAAAAAAAAAAAAAGAAAGAAAGAAAAAAAAAAAAAGAAAGAAAGAAAGAAAAAGAAGGCTATTCAATTCCCAATTTTTTTAAATAATAATGCCTTGAAATCTTCTGCATTTTCATTCCAAAAAATTGAAACTGCATCATAAAACTACTTTCTCTATCGAAGTAAAATTTTCTTTGAGAGGTTCCAATATCTTTCTGTTCTAGTATCGACAAATTTTTCTTGTGTGGGCATATATTTCTATCATAAAAAAGACTTATTTAATCAATTTAGGTGCAAGTTCAGAGTGATGTGATGGTACCTCTATAAACACTGTAAAAAAAAATTTGCGTAACTGCACACCAAAATTGGTGGCAACTCACGCCAAAAATGGTGTAATAAAATTTCTGGTGTAATGAAACACTTTTAGTTTTAGTGCAGGGAAACACCAAAAATTATTGGTATTTCATTACACTAAGAAATTTTTATTGCACTAATTTTGATTTAAAGTAGTTGCCACAAATTTTGGTGTATAGTATAAGTGGGTGTTCAAATTATTAGATTTTTTTTTTTTTTTTTTTTTACATTTTTTGGATTTTCTAAACAAATACTAGACAAAATGGCCCGGGACTTCAGATTTGTAAAGAACATTTAAAAACTCACGTTTTCAACTATCGATTTAGTTCAGAGTGCAATTAGGGGATCAACCACAAACTGAAGAAGAGCGCACATACTTTGGATCACCCTGTATCATAAAAAGCTACAAATGACTTGTAACTTTAACAAATTATTGCAAATACTATTTACAATATTTGTATATTTTAGTGCAGAAATTGTGCAATTATTTAGGTAGATATATATATATATATATATATATATTTAATTATTATTATTATTTTAACTTTTTGTTTATAATTAGAACGGATTTCCATAAAACTTTACAAAATTTACAGAAAATTTGACAAAACATTAGAGAAATATTATTGTGAAACGTAATTTTTCCATGTGTAATATTCGCTAAGATATGAGCATTTACATTTTATATTAGAAAATATTATATTACTGGTCATGCGTATCAGATAGAAATTTTTTTATTACATAGGTTAAAAGCTAGATATATTGAGCAACTTATGGCAAAATCTCATTTGCATAGAGTAAAAATTAAGCAAACTGTCTGGAAAAGAACGAGTCAGATTTTAGGTATTTTCCAGAGTTGAAATTTCATAAGGGGTTTTTACCCATGCCACGTATTTAATTTGAAGATCCAACTGTTTTAATCACGTTGCAAGTTTTTTTTTTTTTTTTTTTTTTTTGTAAAAAAAAACCCTTATCATCTCACAAATCTTAGTAAATAAATAAAAAATATGTTAAAGTTACAAACCTGCTAAAGTTATGCTATATTTTTTCACAAAAAGAAATTTTGCAACTTGGTTGAAATAATTGGATCTTCAAATGAAATAGGCAGCATGGGTAAAAAGCCTTATGAAATTTCAACTCTGGAAAATACCTAAAATCTGCCTTGTGCTTTGGACGACAGTTTACTTAATTTTTACTCTATGCAAATGAGCTTTCGACAAAAGTTGCTCAATATATCTAGCTTTTAACCTTTGCGATAATGTTTTTTCTATCTTCCACGCATGCACAGTAAAACAATATTTACTAATATAAAATATAAATGCTCATATCTCAACGAATATTACACGTGGAAAATTATTTTTCAGAATAATGTTTCTCTAATGTTCTGTCAAAGTTTCTGTAAATTTTGAATTTTGTAAAGATTTATGGAAATCCGTTCTAATTATAAGCAGAAAAGTTTAAAAAAAATTTATAATTTTTGAAAAAAAAAAAAAATATATATATATATATATATATATACATATATATATATATATATATATATATATATATTTGCCTAAATAATTGCACAATTCCCGCACCGAAACATACAAATATTGTACATAGTATGTACAAGAATTTCTTAAATTTAAAAGTCATTTGTAGCTTTTTATGATACAGGTGATCCAAAGTATGTACACTCTTCTTCAATTTGTGGTTGGTGCCCTAATTACACTCTGAACTAAATCAATAGTGGAAAAGGTGTGTTTTTAAATGTTCTTTGTGCATGTCTAAAGTCCGAGGCCATTTTGTCCAGTATTTTTTAAGAAAATCCAACAAATGTAAAAAAAAAAAAAAATCTATTAATTTGAATAACTACTACACACAAAATATATTTTACAATGATGTTTACAAAATAACTTCCTGCATACCATTAAAGCATAAATAAATTTGAAACAAAGGTACTTTAGTAAATGCTATTTGGTGTATAATAACATAGTTTGCTTCTATATATTAATTTGAAACATGTTTTTGCCTGTCTCCACTATATTGAGAGAACTACTCGGTGTAAAAATTTGGTTGAGGTGTCTAAAGAAAGGTCTTGGTCTGTAGATGTGCTATGAGAAGAGAAAAATAAAAAAAAGTCGAACGCTTTCCCAACCGGGGGGAAACCGTTTCTGCCCCGGCGGAAACGGGTGGGAAAACGTTTCTTCCCACCCGTTTGGGTTAAAAACATGTTTACGAGCTTAACTAAGATTCAAATTACTTCACGGTGAAGAAATTGTACATATGGGGACTAGAGTCGAATACTAAAAAATCAATATCTGCAAATTTGGAATTTTCGATTTTAAAGGGGGGGGGGGGGAAAGGGGGAAAGTAGATTTGGAAGGGAGGGGAAATGGGGGAAATTAGTTTCAGAGGGAAATCCGTTCTAGACCCACACATGTAGCACCTCATTTTAAAGGTCTTGAAATTTCATGTCGATTGGGGATGTTTGTATACAGCATAGTGCGACCCCTGGTGGTGAAAAATGGAACTAAGTGATTTTGCTGTAGACCATATCATGTTGCACCTTATTTTAAAGGTCTTGGTATTTCCTGACGGTTGGTGATCTTCGTACAGAACACAGCAGTTGACACCACCATGTGGCACTTTATTTGAAAGGTCTTGGAAATTCAAGGCGATTGTTGATAGAGGTCTTGAAATTTCATGTTGATTGGGGATGTTGGTATACAATATAGTGCGCCCCCTGGTGGTTAAAAATGGAACTAGGTGATTTTGCAGTAGACCCTATCATGTTACAACTTATTTTAAAGGTCTTGATATTTCCTGACCGTCGGTACCCCCTGGCTGTGCCCCCTGGCGGTGGAAAGTGTAACTAAAGGATTTTGCAGTTGACACCACCATGTGACACCTTATTTGAAAGGTCTTGGAAATTCAAGGCGATAGAAATTTTCCATGTTATTAGCGGCCTGCATATACGTGCCGCAGGCACTGGGTCACGAACCCGAGGTCCGTTCTGTTTGAGGTAATTTTTTTTTTGTTACAGATGATCATTTATTTCGTGATGTTTTCATTTAAATATAGAAATTCAAAGAAAATCGAGTTAAAGATATAAAACCATACAAATTTAAGGTTCATTTAAGGTTATTATCAAGGGCCCGGGCATTGCCGGGCGGGTTCTTTCGGTTCCAGGTTAATTTTTGGGAATTTTTTTTATGTTGTTAGCGGCCCGCGTATGCACTGCCGCAGGCACCGGGGTCACAAGGCAGAGTTTCGTTCGGTTCGAGGTAATTATTTTTTGTTACTGCTGATTATTATTATTTTTTTTTTTCGCAATGCTTTTATTTAAAAATAGAATTTCAAACAAATTCGAGTTAAATATATAAAATCTAACAAATTTAAGGTTCATTTAAGGTTATTATCACGGGCCCAGGCATTGCCGGGCTGGTTCGTTCGGTTCCAGGTTAAATTTTGGGAATTTTTTTATGTTGTTGGCGCCGTGTATGCGCTGCTACAAGCACCAATGTCACAAGGCAGAGTTTCGTTCGGATCGAGGTAATTGTTTTGTTACAGATGATTATTTATTTCGTGGTGCTTTCATTTAAAAACAGAAATTCAAACAAAATCGAGTTAAATGTATAAAATAATACAAATTTAAGGTTCATTTAAGGTATCATGGGCCCGGGCAACGCCGGACGGGTCAGCTAACATATAGTCTTAGTATTAAACGAAATAGAAAATAAGAGATAGCATCTGTTTATTTGAAGTCAGTTTGACGTCACATTGAGAGTACTTTGTAGAAAGTGATGTCATACATAGTTTTTCGATTTATACGCATTTTTCCGACTTTCTTTTTTTAAGTGAAATGTCGTAAATTATATTAGATGTTTTTGTTAGGTTACATTTATTTTCCATTACCAATGCCTCTTGTATTTACCCTCCTTCACTGTATAATAGATCATTCCAATAACGACTGGCGCGCCACCACTTGGAATGTTCGTACGGCGCATCTTTTACCTGTACCTTGTTGAATATTTGTTTCTCTATATGTAACTATGTGATGTGAGTGTTCGTCTAATTAAAAAGTGTTTCGTTTTAATATGGACTCATCAATATGCATTACTATTTGCGTGCTCTGCTTTCTAAGCCCAATAGGTTATGGGCCCAGAGCAAATTAACTTTTATTTACAATAAATATACTTTTATCTGTTAGATAGACGACCACGTTTGAAAATGGCGTCTTATGGAACACTACGTATTGAAACGCTAAACAAAGACAATTACGAAACATGGAAAATACAAATGAAGGCACTCTTGATAAAAAATGAATCCTGGATTTATGTATCTGGCTCGAAACCAAAGCCAGAGCTCGTGGCAAGTGATGCGAAATCAAAAGAAGCGTTCGATAAATGGACTGATATGGATGAAAAGGCCAAAGCCGACATAATTTTGTGTATATCGCCTTCTGAACTGAAACAAATAAAAAACTGTGAAACATCTCTGGATATATGGAAAAAATTAGAAGAAATATATCAATCTAAAGGCCCCGCTAGAAAAGCGTCACTGTTAAAATCGCTTATTTAACATAAAATGGCAGATTCCTCTTCTGTGAGCATTCGAGATCATCTTCGAAAGTTTTTTGACATAGTCGATAAACTATCTGAAATGGATATTAAAATAGATGATGACTTGTTAACTGTGATGTTGTTATACAGCCTACCATCCAGTTATGAATATTTCCGGTGCGCAATAGAATCCAGGGATGAGCTACCGAAACCAGAAGTACTACGAATAAAAATAGTAGAAGAAAACGACGCCAGACGCCATGATGACAGACAGAGCGATGGAGCGTTCATGACTGGGAATTTTCGAAAGAAACCTGCTCCGTGGAATAAAAATAAAAGGAATCCTAAGATTACTGAACAGTACACTCAGAATGAAAGAGATAATTCAAAAATTACTTGCTGGAAATGTAAAAGTATTGGTCACCGTGCTAATCAGTGTGAGAAAGACAAATCATTTAAATATCGACAAAACAGTTTAGGACTACTGGCCAGCACAAATTCAACGAATACGTACATATTATCCAAAGAACAATCCGAGAATCTTTGGTGTGTTGACAGCGGCTGCACTCGACATATGGGGAAAAATGACTCCAAATTTCACGATTTAAGGATACGGATATAATATCTGTAAATTTAGCGAATAATGAAACAACTGATGTGTCCGGTGTTGGTAAAATATTAATTAAAGCAGAAGTCAACTCAAAACTTCGAAATGTTGAGATCAATGATGGTCTATTGGTTCCAGAATTGAAAACGAACTTATTGTCCGTGTCACAAATGTGCGACAAAGGTTTCACTGTAACTTTTAAAGACAAATGTGCTATTATAAATAACAGAAAGAAAAATGTGACTCTAATTGCGGACAGAAAAAATGAACTTTACTATTTGCGGGATAATAATCCAAATATAAATAATACAGTTAATTTTTCTTGTGAATCAATCGATAGTTCTAAAAATATTTTTGCCGATGTGGAAAAGTGGCACTGTAGAATGGGTCATCTAAATGTAAAAGATTTGATTGATTCAAATTTAAAGGGTCATAGTAGGGGGTTAAATATTAAAAAGGTATCCGACTTCAATTGTGAAGTTTGCGCGTTAAATAAAATGACCCGTGCTCCTTTTCCTAAGCATTCAGATCGTGTTACAGAAATGTTAGAAATAGTTCATTCGGATCTTTGTGGGCCCATTAGGATACCCTCAATAGGTAAGTCCCTTTATTTTATTACATTTATTGATGATTATTCTCGTTATTGTGCAGTAAAATTCTTAAAAACTAAAGATGAAGCATTAAATGCATTTAAAGAAATCAAAGTTCTTTGGGAAAATGAAAAATCTATAAAAATAAAAAAATTCATGAGTGATAATGGGGGCGAATTTATTGGGACTGAATTTGAAAATTTCTTGAAAGAAAATGGTATTCAGCATAGATTAACAACCCCTTATTGCCCGGAGCAATCGGGTGTTGCTGAAAGGAAGAATAGAACTCTCGTCGAAATGGCCCGTTGTCTATTATCACAATCAAAATTACCCTTAAATTTATGGGCAGAAGCTATTAACACTTCTAATTATATAAGAAATAGATGCCCAACAAAAGCTTTAAATGGAAAAACCCCATATGAATTATGGAATAATGTAGTACCAAATGTTAGTTATATTAAATCTTTTGGTTGCATCTCTTATTATTTCAATAATCAGCCTAAACATAAATTTTCCACAAGGTCTAAAAAAGGATTATTTGTCGGTTATTCAGAAAATTCTAAAGCATTTCGTATTTATCTTCCTGAATCAAATACAGTAATTATATCCCGTAGCGTAAAATTTTTTGAAGCGAAATCTAATGATTTTTCAAAAGTAGGTCAATTGTATCCGGATGTTTATCAGAAAGAAATACAATTAAGCGAATCGCAAAATGAGTCAGACATACAATCCGTAGAAAAAATTTCTCCTCCTCAAATAAAAAAAGAGAGTGATGAACTGTCATGTGACCTTGTTTCTGCGCCATCCGATTCAGGAGAGAGAAATATATTATCATTGCGTAATCGCGAAATAATTAGGGAGCCAGAATCAATTGCAAATGCTGTTTATAGTTTTAATTCGGAAATAGAAATAAATAATGCTTTGAAGGGTTCGGAAGCTTCTAACTGGTATAAAGCTATGACTGACGAAGTAAAAGTAATATTAAAAAATGATACATTCGAAGTGACAGACAGGCCCGAGAAACAATGCGTTAAAGGTAGATTTGTCCTTACAAATAAATATGATAAAAATGGATCTTTTTTGAAATATAAAGCGAGATTAGTAGCTCGCGGTTTTAGTCAAAAATTAGGTATAGATTTTCGTGAAACTTTTTCTCCGGTAGCAAGAATGGGATCTATTAGAGTCTTGGCAGGTTATGCTGCTAAATTAGGAATAAAAATACATCAATTTGACATAACGTCAGCATATTTGAATGGAAAATTAGATGAGGAAATTTTTATGGAAGTTCCCGATTACTTTAAAGAAATACTTAAAATAATTATAAATGAAAATTGCGATAGGGACGTATCTGATAAAGCAGCCAAGATTCTTAAATATCTAAATGTAGGGAATAATGTTCTTTTGTTAAAAAAATCGCTCTATAGTCTCAAGCAGGCCGGGAGATGTTGGAACACTAAGTTAAATAAAATTTTGGATGATTTCGGAGCAAAACAAACAAATGCAGATCCATGTTTATATTATATTAAAAGTGATAAAGGGTTGACTCTTATAATGATTTACGTTGATGACATATTGTTTATGTCACAGGACCCTGATATGTTAGAAAACTTCAAAATTCATCTTAATGAAAAACTAGATGTTAAATATTCAGGCATAGTTAAATATTGTCTAGGGATAAATTTTCAGTTAGAAAATGGCCTTATAACAATGAGTCAACATAGTTATATTAGAGAGCTCTTAGAGCGTTTTGGCATGACAGAAGCCAAGCCCGTAGCTTGTCCTATGGATACAAGCATTCGATTAAAAAAGGCCGAAAAATGTTGTGAAAACGAATAACCCTACCGTGAATTAGTTGGAAGTTTGATGTATCTTGCAACTTCCACCAGGCCGGACATTGCAAATTCCGTCAGTCAATTAAGTCAATTTCTAACCTGCTTTGATAAAACTCATTGGACTGCCGCTAAACGAGTTTTACGATACTTAAAGAAAACAATAAATTTTGGACTTGTATTTAGAAAAAGTAATGAGCCGTTAATCGGCTACACTGACGCGGATTGGGGGAATTGCCTCGATGACAGTAGGTCATATACAGGTTACTGTTTCATATTTTGCGGGAGTGCAATTACATGGGAAAGCCGTAAACAGTGTACCGTAGCTCTCTCATCAACGGAAGCCGAATATATGGCTTTATCCGATGCCACTAAGAAAGGGATATATTTATGTAAATTACTAAATGAGTTATCTGATGGCAAAATTGAAAAAGTGAGTATATTTACAGATAACTTAGGATCTATTAAATAAGCTGAAAATCCGATCTTTCATAAGCGCACTAAACATATAGATATTAGGCATCATTTCATAAGGAATGCACTGAAAAATGGAATTATTGATTTAAATTTAATTTTGTGTCTACTGAAAATATGGGGGCTGACATTCTTACAAAAGCATTAACATCATCAAAACATTACAACTGTTGTAAAATTATGGGATTGGAAGATGTAACATTGTTATTTGGGTAAATACGTCGACATTGTGTGTGTGTGTGGGGGGGGGGGGGTGTTAGGTTACATTTATTTTCCATTACCAATGCCTCTTGTATTTACCCTCCTTCACTGTATAATAGATCATTCCAATAACGACTGGCGCGCCACCACTTGGACTGTTCGTACGGCGCATCTTTTACCTGTACCTTGTTGATTATTTGTTTCTTTGTATGTAACTATGTGATGTGAGTGTTCGTCTAATTAAAAAGTGTTTCGTTTTAATATGGACTCATCAATATGCATTACTATTTGCGTGCTCTGCTTTCTAAGCCCAATAGTTTTAATATGAAATACATTTAAATAATGATGCGACGGTTTTTGAAACATTACGGTCAATAAAGTGATCGTCGAATTCGACGGGTTCCAGCTAGTAATTTCTAAATGAAAAGAAAAAAAAAAAAAAAAAAAATTATCCTACTTACCAATTTAATAATAGAAAAATTTAGTTTTGCGATAATGTCTTTTATCTATATTTTTTAAGATCCTAAAGTTCGTCTGACATTTTTTAGAAAAGATCCTATTTTTATATTTTTCCGCTAAGGTTTCTGAAGTACAGTTTAGCATTTCATTATAAATCTTAATGTATTATAGATACAGAATTCTCTAACTTTTTCGATTCCAATGGCTACTAAATTCACAAATAAAAAATTTTAAAACACAAACAGGATTTATAAAGTAACTGATATCTGTAGAATAATAATACAACCCGGCAAGAAATGTGACATAACTCAAAAACGTGGTATTTGAGAAAAATCAATTTAAAATAATGATAAATCAGACACAACTGCCTCTATATTTCGAACTTTATCCAAATTCGGAAATAGATATGTGCCGCATTTCATGCACGTTGTGGTACTTCATACACATCTTTATTAATAGAAACTCGAATTTGTCATTTTTTTCACTTGCGTCATCTTTCTTAATGGGGTGAAAATTGTTTTTTGAAAGATTAAATAAACCTATTTAATAAAGAACATTATAACTTCTTATATTTTACATGAAAATCACATATGCTTTTTTAATCATTAGGAAAGATGCATAAACGTACTTATAGTAAAATAGTTATCTAGAGCGAAAACTCAAACAATGTTTATTAATTTTAATAAGCAAGATAATTTTAACGTTTAGGACAAATAACATTGTGCTCATATTAATTTAGAAATGATTTTATTTGGTGTTCATTATTTTTCATGGGATAATAAAATCGTTTGAATAAAATCTTTGATACCACGGTTTAACGAAATAGTGTTAATTTATGCAGCTAGCATGAGATAGGTAAGGGGTGATTATTAGATGTTGATTACTATTTCGTCATGAAGGTGAGGAATGGCATTACACTTGCTAGGTTTGGATTCGCTTGCGTATTGGAAGCAGATGTTTCGGAGTTTGATAATTGAAAGGAAGGAGAGTTTGTTTATATTTTAATTGCTTATAGCAGATGGAATTGAAAATGCGTAATGGCATACAGCATTTATTGTGGTTTTATTAAGAATAATTTGAGAAGAAAAGTGAATATTTATTTATTTATTTATTTTATTTTTTTTTTTTTTTTCTGTTTAGTTTTTCTTCACTTTTAGGTAGATTCCTTATAGGAGATCTACCTATTGCAATGGTTCTCATGACACGACTTCTGGAAAATTTCTTCATATCTTCACCGATCATGACCCCTAGAACCCAAAACCACCCTCCGTTCAAAAGTTTATATATATATATATATATATATAGGTATAACGCTTTTTCCCATGTTAAGTTGTGAACACGATAACTGGAGTAATTTTTATTTAAATTTAACCAGCTCAGGATATGTTGTCAGGACAGTAAAAATCTCGGTCGAGTTCGTAGATGGGGTCTCCAGCTCAAAGGGGGTGGAAATGGTGGTGGGTGGAAATATTCATATGCCCAAAATTTCTTTAATATTGAAAATAGGAAAAAAATTCAAATTAGTCGAATTACCGCCTTACCCTAAAGAACAATTTTTGTTTTTAAACTTTTTCAATAGCTTCAATTGCTTAGAAGTTATAAGCTAAAAAGTGATTTTTCGTGAATTGTGGTGAAGCCGACATTTTCTATAGCTTTCATTGCAAAAATTAATAATCTGATGCTTATTTCACGTGCAAACGATAATAAAAAAGATCACTGAAAATATAATAAAATTTTAATCACGTGTTTAAACAATATAATAATCTGATTAAAAAAAAAAAAAGAAGTTTAATTTAACAGAAAATATTACGTCACTATTACAACAATGTACTGAGAAAAATGAAATAAAATTTTATCCGTGATTTTAAAGAAATAAAATAAAAGTTGATAAATAAATAAATAAATATGTAAATAAAATCAACATATCTTAGGTCTAAGCAGATTTAGACTTAGCTTTATGACATAGATGCTATAATGTAAAAGATAAATGCCATCGTTAAAAAAAAAAAAAAAAATCGTGTAAATCGATGCTAAACGAATTAAACTGGCATAATAGAACAAGTAATAAATTTGGGGACATTTAGATATCCCTTTGACAAATAAACTAGGGACGATTTTAATGAATTTTCCGTTGACGATTATTTTCATAAAAACTTAAATTTAAATTAAAGTATTTCATTACTCGAATTCACTTATTTTGATAAATAAAATTATACCATTTAAAAAAAAACTAGTATGTTGTGGCCACCACAAGACTTTCTTCTATATTTACCTATACATATTCAATCAGTAACAATATTTAAAAAAAAAAAAAAAAAAAGAAAAAAAAGAAAAAAAAAAAAAAAGTACGATTTTTTAAGTTTTTTTTTTTTTTTTTTTTTTTTTTTGTTAAAACTGAAAAAAATCGATAACTTTCTTTTAAATTATCACAGATTTATAGTTCAACCATTCGTTTTAAAGGTATTGACGAGACCTTTCGAAAGATACCCATCTTGAAAATTTATCCCCCCCGGGGGGGTACTTCCCCCCCCAGGGGGGAAGCGATGCCCCCCCATGCAGAAAATTTTTTTCCTAGTTACATACTACTATTATCAATAATTCATATTAATTTTACAATCACAAGTTTAAAACAACTCTAATTATGCACATTTATACGAATTTTTGTCCTATGCTGCCAAGTTAGAAATTTAGATAAAATGCTATCACAGCGCCACCTGTTGAGCTATTGATCCCCAAACATAATCAGCACCAGTTTATGTGGGGGACCAACTAAATACCAAGTTTGGTTAAATTTCGTTAAAAAAAAAAAAAAAAAAATGCGATATTTTTGTTTTTTTTTGTTAAAAGTAAAAAAAATCGATAACTTTGGTTTAAATTATCACAGATTTATCGTTCAACCATTCGTTTTAAAGGTATTGACGAGATCTTTCGAAAGATACCCATCTTGAAACTTTGCCCCCCGGGGTGGGAACTTCCCCCCCCCCGCGGGGGGGGGGAACCGATGCCCCCACATGCACAAAAATTTTTTCCTAGTTAACTACTACTATTATCAACCTGATCTTTCGAAAGATACCCAATGTGAAAATTTACCCCCCCTGGGGGGGAAGCGATGCCCCCCCATGCAGAAAATTTTTTTCCTAGTTACATACTACTATTATCAATAATTCATATTAATTTTACAATCACAAGTTTAAAACAACTCTAATTATGCACATTTATACGAATTTTTGTCCTATGCTGCCATGTTAAAAATTTAGATAAAATGCTATCACAGTGCCACCTGTTGAGCTATTGATCCCCAAACATAATCAGCACCAGTTTATGTCGGGGACCAACTAAATACCAAGTTTGGTTAAATTTCGTTAAAAAAAAAAAAAAAAAAAAAAAATTGCGATATTTTTCTGTTTTTTTTTTTTGTTAAAAGTAAAAAAAATCGATAACTTTGGTTTAAATTATCACAGATTTATCGTTCAACCATTCGTTTTAAAGGTATTGACGAGATCTTTCGAAAGATACCCATCTTGAAACTTTGCCCCCCCGGGTCGGAACTTCCCCCCCCGGTGGGGGGGCAACCGATGCCCCCACATGCACAAAATTTTTTTCCCAGTTAACTATTACTATTATCAACGAGACCTTTCGAAAGATACCCATCTTGAAAATTTACTTCCCCGGGGGGGGATTTTCCCCCCTGGGGGGGAACCGATGCCCCCCCATGCACAAAATTTGTTTCCTAGTTAACTACTACTATTATCAATAATTCATATTAATTTTACAATCGTAAGTTTAAAATAACTCTCATTATGCCCATTTATACGGTATTTTGTCCTATGCTGCCATGTTAAAAATTTGCATAAAATGCGATCACAACGCCACCTGTTGACCTATTGATCCCCAAATCTAATGGGCACCAGTTCATGTCAGGGTGCAACTAAATACCAAGTTTGGTTAAATTTCATTCATTGGTTCGTGAGATACAGCGTCCACAAAAAAATGATACAGACACACAGACAGACAGACAGACAGACAGACACACAGACAGACACACAGACAGACAGTTTTAAAAAACTATCAATTCGTGTTCAGGACATCCCAAAACGTGTAGATCCGTCAAAAAACGGAGGTCGAAAATTTTCGCGAATCCAATACTTTCTCTATATTACATATAGAAGAAAGTAAAAAAATAAAGAACACTCTTTTATTGAAAAGTGAACTAATAAAGGTTTTAGAAAACTATTACATACTTTTAAATCTTTATTAAAAAAAATTAATTGTTGCCACTCGACATTATACAAATACATCCAAATCCTGTGTCACATACGATAGTTTTGTATAAGTACATATCTTTTGTTTGCCCCTGGAACCTGCCCCTGATAGAAAAAGTGCCTAGAAACACTTGTATCTAGTATTGTCATTGATTATGAAGTCGTGTGCAAAATTTCAGGCCCTTCGGACGACAAGAAGTTGCCGAAAATTGAATTGCAAAATTCCGTTACATACATTAATAGTTGCATCATATCAAGTTAATAAAAGTGTGTTAATTAAAAATCATCTTAAACGCTTTAATTAATCATTTAAAATATATAATTACAAAAATACGTCAATCTTAATACAAATATCGTCTGTGGTGAATAGTTTAGTATGTCGGTTTAGGCAAGAATTAAAAATTTACGATAGACAGTAATACGTTACAGCTTCCTTTGACTTTTTATCTTGTCGAAATAAGATATTGGTCTGTGAAGAGATATGAGCTTTTCGCGTGGAAAGAAAATATAATGACGCCAAATCTGCCTTTCTCCACCGCCAAGCTCGCCAAATTTTGTCGTCAGACAACAAATTATGTCGCCAAGTCAAAACTTTCGTCGTCAACTGTCAAATTTTGCCGCCAAATCACAAATTTCATTGTTAAGTCGCAAATTTTGTCCCCAAAATTTCGCCAAATCGTACAATTTACTAAATTTATAACAATTAACATTGAAATTCAGCGGTGCGAAATGGTCTAATGTTAACTAATGTTAATGTTAATGTTCCAGCTTATATCAACCAAAACAGTTTCACTTTACAATTTTTATTCATCTGACAATAAGAATCAGAAAAACACAATACAAAACTCTCAATAATTCAATAAAAATTACAATGAAATAACTATCCAAAAACCGCTACCACTTAACTGTATTTGACTTGACCATAGCAACGCCAGGCTTACCAGTGCTTGACCATAGTAAAGTCACAAGTAAATTTTCACGTTTCTATTTTTTCTTTAAAAGAAAGATATTGAACAACAGTTATATGGATTTTAAATAAAAATTATAATTTTGATTAAGCTTGGGTAGGGAGGGGGGGGGAGGGGTGTAGACCAATAGCTAATATAAATAATCAAATTTAAATCATTAGATTGCGCATAGCGCGCTCAGATTTTAATCCAGATAACTAAATAATATTTAGATATTTATTTATATTCCATTTTATGAGAGAGCTGAAGAGTTTATATATATAGTATTTAAAAGTTATTAACATCAACAGTTTATAAGAAGGTAAGATTTGTACTCACCTTCTCTCCAGTCCATGATTAAGTGTCCAGCGTCAGTAAGAACGATCTTTCATCGGGAGTAGAATCTGAAAATAAATGCTGTGTGTTTTCGTAATATTAGAATTTGTAGTGAATTTAGTTATTATTTTCATGATAGAAGTAATCACTGACGTTTATTTAATTTTTTTAATGAATTCTGGAATACCATATATAATCTTATATATATTATATAATTAAAGTATTATGTTATAATGGAGCATTTAACAGAGCTCCTTTCTTATCCGGTTACATATTGCAAAAGTAAAGATACATATACATTCTAGAAGCGCGCGAGAGAAAGAGTTTAGAAAATGATGATTAAACAGTTTGAAAGCTAGGAGTGGTACATTCTTCTTAGCTACCCGTACATTAATGAAGATTGTTTCTTGGCTAAAAAAGTTTATTGGAATAAGAGTTCTTTAACAGTGAAATATTAAAACACAAATTATTTCAGTTTTTCTTTCACTTTTACGACAATAGCCTCCTCCGGTATTCACCATTGCTGGGATTGTATATCTTTAAGACTTCTATTTGTTGAATGATGAGCTTGAGTTCTAAAAAATTGAAACATTTACAAACCAATAAATCTAGCCTAAAATTTTAAGTAGATTGAATCCCTTTTGTAGTTGAAAATTAAATTTTTTGAAAACAGAATAGCGGCTTAAATAATACAATGTATGAGAACAGAGCCATTGGTTAAGTATTAATCCATATGTAAAATTTCTTTACATGTGTAATATTAACGTAAAGGAATATTACATCAACGGACCTTTGCCTTTGAGCTTGCCAAAAAGGGATATTTTAAATTTTAAATTTAACATAATTGTGTCAGCTGCATTATCATTTGATTTTCAATAAATATCTATATAATATTTCTCTAACGTGGACCAGTTTCAATTATTTCTTGTCGAATCGATACGATACGCGAAGATAAAAAAAAAATAATATTTATACATGGACAATATTTAAGCACTATTTAGCAATATTTATCTCAATGGACTAATACGAAAAAATGACGACATTTGTTTGATGAGATTATTTTACGAAAAAATGTATTTTTAATAGTTGTTTCTTCAGAATCGTTGCAAGCGTCATTTTAAACGTAGCAGTATTGTAAAGATATATACCGAATATGAACTTGGTTTATAGAAATATGGTTTATAGAAATGCCTCTCATAGAACACAATGCTTTAAAATATTTTAGGGGGTCCCTGTACACAAACCAGTAGAGGTATAAACTCCATTTTCAATAGGGAACATCCGATAGTGAACTTGTATAGCATATTTCAATTTCATTAAGATTTTTGTACAGTAAGGATATGAAAATATGGTTTAAAGAAATGCCTGTCATAGAACACAATGCTTTGAAATATTTTTGGGGGTCCTTATACACAAACCAGTAGAGGTATAAACTCCATTTTCAATAGGGAACATCCGATAGTGAACTTGTATAGCATATTTCAATTTCATTAAGATTTTTTGTACAGTAAGGGTATGAAAATATGGTTTAAAAAAATTCCTCTCATAGAACACAATGCTTTGAAATATTTTCGGGGGTCCCTGTACACAAACCAGTAGAGGTATAAACTCCATTTTCAATAGGGAACATCCGATAGTGAACTTGAATAACATATATCAGTTTCAAGAAATTCCATAAATATTTACGGAAGTTAGAGCGCGGACAGACAGACGGACAGACAGACAGACAGGCGGACAGACAGACAGACAGACAGACAAACCCAATGCATAAACACATTTCAACCTTGTTGGAAAGTGTTAAAAACAAATGGGTACTTTTTTAAATTGATCACCCTATATCAGCTTTCTCTTATAGGAAATTTGTTTTGTTAGGTGTCTACTTCGCTAGGACAACTTTATATCTTCTGATTACATCTTTAAAAATTGCATATAATACGTGAAATAGTGGGTAATGGAAGTCGTTGGTTGCTTCACACCAGATTTTTTTATTTTGCACAAAACGGAAGAGGGAAATTTGGGACCGAAATAATTGTAAAGTTTCCGGTACGATCAACCCCACAGGTGAATTTGGGATCAAACTTTGGTTTCAAATTTACCTGTGCATCTCCCCTACTCATATGAAAATTGGGGAGTTTTCTATTAATATAAAATATAGAGTAAACTTCTCCCCCTCCCCCTTTTTAACACTTTCCAACAAGGTTGAAAAGTGTTTATGACTTGGGTTTGTCTGTCTGTCTGTCTGTCTGTCCGTCTGTCTGTCTGTCTGTCCGCGCTCTAACTCCCGTAAATATTTATGGAATTTCTTGAAACTGATATATGTTATTCAAGTTCACTGTCGGATGTTCCCTATTGAAAATGGAGTTTATGTCTCTACTGGTTTGTGTACAGGGACCCCCGAAAATATTTCAAAGCATTGTGTTCTATGAGAGTGAGAGGCATTTCTATAAAACATATTTTCATACCCTTACTGTACAAAAATCTTAATGAAATTGAAATATGTTATACAAGTTCACTATCGGATAGTCCCTATTGAAAATGAAGTTTATACCTCTACTGATTTGTTTACAGGGACCCCCGAAAATATTTCAAAGCATTGTGTTCTATGAGAGGCATTTCTACAAAACATATTTTCATACCCTTACTGTACAAAATTCTTAATGAAATTGAAATATATTATACAAGTTCACTATCGGATGTTCCCTATTGAAAATTGAGTTTATACCTCAACTGGTTTGTGTACAAGGACCCTCTAAAATATTACAAAGCATTGTGTTCTATGAGAGGCATTTCTATAAACCATATATCCATACCCTTACTATACACAAATCTTAATGAAATTGAAATATGTTATTCAAGTTCACTATCGGATGTTTCCTGTATAAAATGGAGTAAATACCACCACTGATTTGTGTACAGGGACACACAAAAGTATTCCAAAGCATTGCGTTTTATGAGAGATATTTCTATAAACTAAATTTTAATAACTTTACTTTGCACGAAGATTTTTGAAATTGAAATGTATTATTTATAAGCACAAAAGAAAATGCTTTGCATAGAATATAGCATGATTAGCATTAGATTTACAGGGTGACACCACAAAAATATTCAGTTATATAAAGAGCTAGTAATAAATATATGCTAAAAGTGTTCTTTCGTTTAAATTAAGCGTTTTTAACACATTCTGACATTTTTAACATTTCCCAACAAGGTTGAAAAGTGTTAATGACTTCGGTTTGTCTGTCTGTCTGTCCGTCTCTCTGTCTCTCCGCTCTCTAATTCCCGTAAATATTTGTGGAATTTCTTGAAACTGATATACCTTTGCTGGTTTGTATACAGGGACACCCGAAAGTAGTTCAAAGCATTGTGTTCTATGAGAGGTATTTCTATAAATCGTATTTTCATACCATTGCTGTACACATATCTTAATGAAATTGAAATATGTTATTCAAGTTCACTATTGGATTTTTCCTGTATAAAATGGATTAAATACCAACTCTGTTTTATATACAAGGACACTCAAAAGTATTCTAAAGCATTGCGTTCTATGAGAGATAGTTCTATAAATCAAATTATAATATCTTTACTTTCCATGAAGTTTTAGGAAATTGAAATATGTTATTTATAGGCACAAAAGAATGCTTTACATAGAATATAGCATGATTAGCATTAAACTTACAGGGTGACACAAAAATATTCTGTTATATTAAGAGCTAGTATTAAAAATTTGCTAGAATTCTACTTTCGTTTACATTAAGCGTTTTTAACACTTCCTAACATTTTTTTAAGTGTGACTATGATACCAATTTTGTCCGTCTGACGGTTCCCCAGCGCTCTATCTCCCGTAAATATTTATGGAATTTTTTGAAACTGATATATGTTATTTATGTTCACTATCGGATGTATGCTATTGAAAATGGAGTTTATACCTCCACCGATTTGTGTACAGGGACACCCGAAATTATTTCAAAGAATTGTGTTCTATGAGAGGTATTTCTATAAAATATATTTTCATTCCTTTACTGTACAATATCTTCATGAAATTGAAATATGTTATTCAAGTTCACTATAGGATGTTTCCTATATAAAATAGATTACATACCAACACTAGTTCATGTACAGGTACACTCAAAAGTACTCCAAAGCATTGCGTTCTTTGTGAGATATTTCTATAAATCAAATTTTAATAACTTTACTTTCCACAAAGTTTTAGGAAATTGAAATATGTTATTTATACGCACAAAAGAATGCATTGCATAGAATATAGAATGGTTATCATTAGATTTACAGGGTGACACAAAAATATTCAATTATATTAAGAGCTATTAATAAAAAATTGCTAGAATTCTACTTTCGTTTACATTAAGCGTTTTTAACACTTCCTAACATTTTTTTAAGTGGGACTATATGATACCAATTTGTGTATCTGTCCGTCTGTCCGTCTGACGGTTCCCCCGCGCTCTATCTCCCGTAAATATTTATGGAATTTTTTGAAACTGATATATGTTATTCATGTTCACTATCGGATGTATGCTATTGAAAATGGAGTTTATACCTCCACCGGTTTGTGTACAGGGACACCCGAAATTATTTCAAAGAATTGTGTTCTATGAGAGGTATTTCTATAAAATATATTTTCATTCGTTTACTGTACAATATCTTCATGAAATTGAAATATGTTATTCAAGTTCACTATAGGATGTTTCCTATATAAAATAGATTACATACCACCACTAGTTCATGTACAGGTACACTCAAAAGTACTCCAAAGCATTGCGTTCTTTGTGAGATATTTCTATAAATCAAATTTTAATAACTTTACTTTCCACAAAGTTTTAGGAAATTGAAATATGTTATTTATATGCACAAAAGAATGCTTTGCATAGAATATAGAATGGTTATCATTAGATTTACAGGGTGACACAAAAATATTCAATTATATTAAGAGCTATTAATAAAAAATTGCTAGAATTGTACTTTCGTTTACATTACGCGTTTTTGAAACTTTCTATCATTTTTTTAGTGTGAATATAATTTCAATCTGTGTATCTGTCTGACTGTTCTTTTGTCCGTCTGTCTGTCTCTCTGTCTGTTTTACTGCGCTCTAATTCCCGTAAATATTTATGGAATTTCTTTAAACCGAAATATTTTATACAAGTTCTTTATCGGATGTTCCCTATTGAAAATGGAGTGAATACCTCTTCTGGTTTGTGTACAGGGACACCCAAAAGTATTCGAAAGTATTGTGTTTTATGAGAGGAGCTTCTATAAACCATATTTTAGTAACTTTAATGCATAGTATTTTTAGTGACATTTTAATATGTGATTCAATTCCCTATCGGATGTTTCCTATGTAAAATAGAGTACATTTCTAACTGGGTTGTGTACAGGGGCACTTGAAAGCATTCCAAAGCTTTGTGTTGTATGAGAGTTATTTTTATAAACCAAATTATTTTCCACAAAGCTTAATTCTATTGAAATATATTATTCGTATGCACAAAAGAGTGCTTTCTGTGTAATATAGTATGGTTAGCATTAGATTTACAGGGCCACACAAAAATAATCAGTTACTTTAAGAGCTATTAAAAAAAATTGCTGGAATTGCACTTTTGTTTACATGAGCGTTTTAACACTTTCTTATTATTTTAGTGGGAATATGATTTCAATTTGTGCATCTGTCTGTCCGATTGTCTACCTTTCTATCTGTTTGTCTCCGGCTCCTATCATTCATGAATATTTTGAGAATTTTTAAAAAATTATACACTCAAGTTCCTTATGGAATGTTCCCTATTTAAAATGTCATTAATAGGTCCTGTATAACTAGTTTGTTTACAGGGACAACAACAACAACAATAAAAAAACAAAAAGCCAATGTATTACGTTTTTGGAAAGAATTTTTTAAAAGTTATATTTAAAAAACTTTCTACTATAAAAATCATAAAAACATTGACATGTATTATTAATATTCTAAAATATTGTTTTGTATAGAATATGATATGATAAACTTTCAGATTTACAAGGCTACACTAAAATATTCAGAGAAATTAAAAGCTGTAATTATAATCTAACGGCTGCATTTTCTTTTGCGTAAAGCCTTTTTAACACTTTCCAAAATGCCTAAGAGTAATTTTAAAACCAATTATTTTATCGGTATGTTTTTCAGTCCCTCTGTCTGTTGTGTGATAACGTAGGCAAAGAATATTAAAAGTTATTCGATACAACAATTGCGTACAGTTGGAAAGTGTTGCTAATCAATGCGTACTGCATGATTTTTCTTTCTTGTTTTTTTTTTTTTTTTTTTTTTGAACTTTAAATGATAATTTAAGTAATTTGTACCGCTTTAGTATTATATTAAAAATTGTAGTTCAAAAAAACTTCGTGGGTCTTCCAATTACTTTTGTTTATTAAAACTAAATATAAACTTCTAAAATAAATTAAAAAAAATTTTTTTGAAGACTTAGATACTTTTTAAGTGATAAGATTCGCAGATTACTTGTGTAAAAGATATTTAATATATTTAAAAACACGCAAATCCTAAGTTCTTCATTTTCACATTATTTTGAACATACATGTTGGTTTTGAAACGTTTATAAAAAATCAAATAATGACAAATCGTCTCCTAACGACATTTTTTTTTTTTTTTAATGCACCATGAATTATTAGGATAATGTGCCGAAATATGGTATAATTTCCTAATAGGGCCACTACCTTATATATTATTAAAAATTAAAAAGTCGTCATATAATAGCTTTTTAAACCTACGCAATGTTCCAAGACTAAGAGCGTTCTATAATTTTTACATAGGTTTTATTATTTTACCACGATTATTTTAAAAACCATTTTTCAAGTAATGTTACAGCGTTAAAAATTTCAAGTAAAATTTCTTTTTGAAAATAGTGGTAACAATATAATAAAACGCGAGTAAAATTTTAAAAAAGCTGCTAGCCTTTTGTTTGTTCCACTCGAACCTCTGGTATATATTGCAGCAACCTGTTGGAAGATTTTTGGTTCGGTTTTCAGTGATTCCCCTCCCCCCTGGAAGTTAGTAAAAGATTTTGAAAAGTCGGAACCAGCTGCATAGTGCCAACTTGTACGTTTTTCTGATACAGGTAATTTTTATTAGAAATTTTTGATAATTTTTTTAGCACTTTTCTGGGATTAAACACGATAAATTTTTTTGCAAAGAAATAGTGGTTTTAAAAAACCATATAAGTGAGTACCTATATGCAGCTAAACTTTCAGTTCATCTTCATTTATATTAATGTTTGCTAATTGTTTGTTTGGTCTGAAATTCATTTTCTCTTTGTCAGTAGCTAGTATTGTCAGTCTCATAAGTTCTGAAAAATGAGTATAGATTTTGACATTTATGAGTTTCCATAAAATGACCTCCCATATTTTTAGAAAAATGTAACTATTTAGATTGTTCCGTAGAAATTATCGTCCAAAATTATTCACATTATATTGCTGCATAAGTCACTAACCAACGTTATTTACTTAACAACAGAAACGAAACAGCAGAAAACGAAAATAGAAAAACTTGGGACTTGACGGTTTACGGCCATGACACAGGAAATGACTGCTATCAATGAAAAAATTATTTGTTAAAAGATTTAAAACATCAACAAAGGAAACGCATAAAATATGTCAAAGACCCTCGGTCAGCAGGGAAAATTATTGGAAAAGAATAAGGGATAAAGACATTACTTCGGCAGATCTTAGAGCTAGTGCCTGATTTAATGGCAGGGCATTCGGGGCATGTGCCCTGGGCCCTCACACTGAGAGGCCCTCCAAGAAATTCCATCATACATAAAAAAAAAAAAAAAAAAAAAAAAAATTAAAAAAAAGTGCAACGTACGTTGATCCGATAGACAAGTATCGGATTTAGTTTAACTTTATTCTTACCAATAAAATGAAAAGTGATGTGAAGAAAATTTTTAGACGCACGAATCTAAAATATGTGGTTTATTTTGTTTGATGTAATATTAAAGTACAAGGAAAAGGGGCCCACAGCACATGAGTGCCCTGGGCCTCCAAGTGAGTAAATCGGTCCCTACTTAGAGCTCAGCTAGTATCTTGAAATAGAAAAAAAAGGTTTATGGATTGAGGAGTTCTGATATTAGACGCTTCATATTCCCAGATTGCCATGTGAAACGGGTTTAACCATCTTTTTTCCAAAGAGAGGCAAACTCCTGGAAAAAATGACTTCGATTATTTATGATAAGGCATCCTGAGTTATCAAATAGAACACCAGAAGCGGTCAATGTCAAGAATTAAGAGTTTTATCCCTGTAAACTTCTCTAAATTCTTATTAGGAGTTTCTTTGGATGAACTCTAAAAAAGACACATTCCATATTTAAAAAAAAAAAAAAAAAGAAAAAAAAAAATCTGGAGTGACTCTCCACTCGACTTTCCGAACATTGAGTAATTAACGGTTTTGTAGATAAAGTAAAGTAAGAGGAGTTGTTAAATAAACAAAAGAGAAAATTATAATAGGGTGTTTGGGTATTTTTCTTTATATAGTACACGATGTTTAATTTAACGCTATTTTACCAAACACGTAGATCATAATGATAAAGAATAATTCATTGTGTCCCTATAAAAACCTACAAACGCTAGATTCTCCAAAATGCTTATAGTTAGTACAACAGCGACTTATAATATTTACAGGGTGACATAAAATAACGAAGACAATGTTTTTTATCCATATTTTATTAATAGAAAATAAATCAACATATGTAACAATTGCAAACAATGATATGGACCTCAGGTTATAACATATTCAGTTGGTTTCAAAGTGGCCACCATAAGCGTCGATACACAGCTGCAAACGAGTCTTGAAATTTTCGGCTATTGGCCGCAAATCCTCCGGCAACAATCTGTCCCACTAACGAAGCAGTGGTTGTTTCAGCGACTCCAAACTGCTGTGGCGTTTGGCACATACCCTCGCCTCCAAAATAGACCACACGCTATAGTCCATGGGGTTTAAATCCAGTGAGTAAGGTAAGGGGCATTCCGTAGAAGCAATGAAATCGGGAAAGTGGGTTCTGCACCACTCCTGTGTCAACTTCGCCCTGTGAGCTGGGGTGGAGTCTTGTTGAAACGTCCAAAACCCATTATGGAAGTGCTGCTTGGCCCACGGAAGTACCACAGCCTCAAGGATGTCACGCTGGTACACGTTTTGTTTGATTTTTACCCCTTCCTCAATGAAAATGAGCGGGGTCTTGCCGCTGGCGCAAACGATGCCCCACACCATGACAGACTGAGGTTTTTGTCGATGTTCCACAATTGCCGATGTGCCGGGAGCGTCGGAGGACCAATATCTGACGTTATGGAAGTTGTGCGCCTGCTGCAAGGTGAACAGCTTCTCGTCCGTGAAGAGGATGCTCTCCCATCGTTCAGCTGCAAACCGACGCTTGAGTTGCCGGCATTTTTGGAGTCATACCCACTTGTTGTCTTCCGTGAGCTGCTGAACTTTTTGGAACTTATAGGGCTTGAGATGCAGTTCATTTTTGGCTATTCGCTTAACTGCTTCGCGATTGATTCCGGTCTCACAAGCGATTTTTCGCATGGAGACTCTCGGATTTCGCTTGACTCGATTCTGGATGACCTTGCGGTTCCTTGGCGTGTTGGCGGTACGTTTTCGTTCTCTCCCAGGATGGTCGCCTTCATGGCCAAGCTCCTTAAGGCTTCCCAGGAGTGACGTGGGAATTCATTTTTCAGGGTTAGCGAAAGAGAAGGATGGTTTCTGCCTCCCCCCATTCAATAGCAAACATTTCGGTTGTAGACGAGACAATCCCTTTTTTCTGGGGGATTTCAAGAGGATCTTCCCCAATAACCCCACAATTTTTCCCTTCTTCAAACACCCAATAAATATCTTTCCAAACATATGGTATCTATTTGTATTGACAAAAATATAAAAAGACAGAAAGAAAAAAGAAAAGGAAAATGGATTGATTTAGTGAAGCTAGTCTTTATTTTTACTTTGTTTCATTTATTTTTATCGTATATAATCCATAATTATGGGATAAACTGTCTTTTTAATTTTGTGATGGACAACTATGATTTACTTTTTCTTTACCTATTTAAATTTCAATAAAGGTGTCAGGGAAAAGTTTAAGTAGATAATCAAATTTTAAAAGCAATGAAATACTTTCAATAATTTAATAACGATATTTTCGCTGAATGTACCAGATTTTTAGGACGGAGGACTACTAGTCTTCTCAATCTACGGATAAAACGTTGTCGCGAGTTTTACGATGGTTGGATATTTATCGAAATCGAAAATTTATCGAAAATATAATTGAATAATTTGAAAGCGGTGTTATAATTCGAAAAAAGAAAGAAAGAAACTAATAATCTCCGTACTAAACTAAATTCTGTTTTTGCCAGAATTTCGTCAAAATCTTTTTTTTTTTTTTTCTTTCCTTCTTTTTCTTTTTGAAAGAAAAAAAAACTAAGGAAAAGAAAATTAATATTAATCAATTCCAAAACATACAGTACCGACAAAGTTTTTTTTTTTTTTTTTTTAATTATTATTATTATTCGCGTGAAAGTATATTTTATTATGCGTCGAAAAATAAATTAACGCGTAAATTTTTTTGGCAACAATTAAAAATTAAAATAAATTATCTTAAAGCTTTATTTATTTATTTGTGTCAACAGAAGGGAAAAAAAATAATTGATTACATCGTACTTTCAAAAGAGACCTGCGACAGAAGG
Source organism: Salticus scenicus (assembly GCA_963930645.1). NCBI lineage: Eukaryota > Metazoa > Arthropoda > Arachnida > Araneae > Salticidae > Salticus > Salticus scenicus. The sequence continues at coordinate 176,712,747 of OZ005650.1, forward strand.
AAAAATTGTAATCAATTTAATATTCTTTCCTTTCTCTTTCTCTTTCTTTTCTTTTTTTTAATTACTTTAAATAAATTTTTTTTATTTATTTTTTTATTTTTATTTATTTTTTTATTTATTTTTTAATCATTTAACAGTGTATAATAATTTGAGCACATAATTAAATTTGCAGTTGAGAACTGAAAATGCACTTGGAATATACATATATGTATGTATGTATATTATATGCGGAATATTTTAAACGATTATATTTTTAATTATCTAAAATCACTGAAAAATATATTTACGCTTCACAGAAGGCAAACAAATAAGAAATATATTCCCCGAAAACAAATCACTGCAAATGATGTTTTACAGTGAAAACGAGGGAACTCAGTCATCTAGGTACTAGTTTAATTAAATAATTATTCATTGTTTTTTATTTAAAGACAAATTTCTATATTAATTATTCAAAATAAAATTATACTTTTAAAAAATTAAAAAACACTCTTTTATTGAAATGTGAACAAAAAAGCACAAAATGTCTATCTTTATAATATTAAAATGTAGGGTAAGAGAAAATCAAGTGAGTGATACACCATAATATTTACATACTTTTAAATCATTAATAAATAAATAATTTAGAATTAAATAAAAACCATTTTTAAAAAATCTCCCCTGACTGGGTTCGAACGTTAGACCTTTAGATTCGTAGCCCGGAGCTTTACCTCACTGCCACATCGTTCACGTAGGGAAAGTCTTTTTTTACAATATTGATTTTTTGTTTGCTCCCAGAGCGGTTACAAACATACATACAAACATACACACAGGTGAAGCTAAAAAAAAGCGTGTTAATAAAAATGAAGGAAGAAGACAAATGGTCAAAAGGTAGGTGTATATAACTGGAATGAAATATGTCTAAAACGTGTTTCTTTCTCTTTTTTGTATTAGTTCAGATTTAAAAGTGTCCTCTTCTTTTTGCAATAGTTATTTGAATTTAGTTGTCTATTTCATTAGCATTAGCTCAATTCTATGTATTATGATCACATTATCTCCAAAAAGTGCATATAATACATGTAATAGTGGGTAATGGAAGTCGTGTGGTTGTTTCATACCAGATTTTTATGTTTTCAACAGGTAATGTAATGTAAAAAAGTAAAGTACTATCTTAAAAAATTAAATTAAGATAATTGTTACTTTTTTGGCATGTGTATGTTTCTGTGGTGATTTATTTGACTGTCTATTAATCGATCTCATTCTTTTTCTCAATCTCTCATTCTTTTATTTAATCAAAAAAAAAAAAATTATATATATATATATATATATATATATATATATATATATATATATATACATATACATATATTTCAATGAAAGGGGAGCAAATACAGCATCAAAGCAACCCCTCTTCCCCCGCACCAACTGCGTTATTATTTTGACACCGCACTCGTGTTTGCTTTTTCGCCTGATAAAGGGTCATTCTGTCCTTTCGGTCCGAAATAGCTTTTTTCTTTCTTTCTTTTTTTTGGGGGGTGGGGGGGGTGGGGGAGGCGGTAGCGCAGTTGCTAGAGTGCCGAGCTCGTAATTGGAAGATTGCGGGTTCGGTACTCGAGCCAGCCAAAGACCATCGTGCACATAAAATTTGTCATGGCCGTAATGTCCTCCATGTTCTCATCAAAATTATACCTCTGTGGCTCACCGAAGCAGGAGAGCGATTCCTTTCGTAGAGGATCGAAATTGTGATGGAATATCTCCGGACCACCTCTAGGTGTGACTCCCACACCGTCGCCAATTGCCAATTACGTAGCACTACTGCGACGTAAAAACCAACTTTTTTTTTTTTTTTTTTGAAGGGTGTGGTGGGCAATTTATAGTATTTGCATACATTTTTATTATTCATTAATTTATAATTTTCTTTATTTAAAACAGAAACAGGCAGTCAAGTCTCATTGACCCACATTTTTTTTTTTTCTTTTACGTAAAAACTAAATAAAATTTTGTTGAAATTGAAAAGAATTAACGTACATGAAATAACAGGGGTGAAACAAACTGACATGCAAAACTCCTGAAAACTGCTACTTGCATGTAGATTGGAAAGAAGACAAATGATGTAACATAATGATATAATATTAATGATATAACATACAGCTACCTACAATAAATGGTATTTGGAGAGTTTGTTATACATTGTAAGACA